>OZ022245.1:17602413-18319913 GCA_963978895.1 Erpobdella octoculata
CATACATACATACATACATACATACATACATACATACATACATACATGTTTTGATTCATTTGGTGTGGTCCAGAAAAACCCGGTTCACACGCATGCAGCAGTATCCAGACGGCAGAGAGAGATTGAAAAATTAAAGAAGGAGCGAAAGAAACTCAGGCGACAATGGAGAATCGCAGAGGGGGTCGAAAAAGTTGGTATGTCTGAACTGTGGCGGGATGTAAAAAATCGGCTCCGGGCTCTCAGGGCTGCAGAAAGACTCCGGAAAAAGAAAAGTGAGCAAAAGAAAGCCAGATGCAAATTCATGGAAAATCCATTTTGCTTCGGAAAAAGTTTGCTGGATCCACCAAAATCTGGCACTCTTCGAGCGACAAAACAAGAATTAGATGAGCACTTCCGTTTGGCGTTCAAAGATCCTCTTGGCGATTCAGAGCTGCCGGAAAGAACCGATTTTCCCGAAGTACAGTTGCCGAAAGTGGCTTTCGACGGTGGAGAGATAAAGATGAATGAAGTATCTCAGTTTCTAAAAAAAACGAGGAACAAATCTGCCCCAGGTCCCAACGGCATTCCATATTTGTTATACAAGAGATGTCCAGGCGTGCAAAAGCTGCTCTACAACCGTTTAAAGATTGCATGGCGATCTAGTTGCGTAGATAGGGAATGGCAAAAGGCGGAGGGAGTTTTTATCGCCAAAGAAAAAGATTCGGTCAATATCAACCAATTCCGACCAATCTCACTTTTGAACGTGGAGGGAAAAATATTTTTCGCTGTTCTGGCCAAGAGGCTCACGGATTTTGCAATTCGTAATGAGTACATTGACAGATCCGTGCAAAAAGGAGGAGTCCCCGGAGTACCGGGATGTATCGAGCACTCATCCATGATTTGGGAGGCCATCAAAAGAGCAAAACAAAACCAACTCAGCCTGCATGTGGTCTGGCTTGATTTAGCAAACGCGTACGGGACTGTTCGCCATCAATTGCTCTGGAAGACACTCAAAAGGCACAATGTTCCAGAATTCCTCATCGATGTTCTGCAACAGTATTTTCGCCGTTTTAGGCTACGTCTGTCAACATCGACGTGCTCCACAGAGTGGTTCAACTTGCGGGTCGGAATCGCTATGGGGTGTTCAATTTCTCCCATCCTATTTGTTCTGGCTATGCAATTATTGCTCGGTTCGATTGCATCTCGGGTTCAGGATGTTTACCTGGGAAAAGGAATTTTCATGCCATCAATAAAAGCCTTCATGGACGACACTACTCTTATCTTGAATCACTGCGGCGAAATGCGCCGTATTCTTCAAAATTTCAACGACTTGTTGTCCTGGTGTGGAATGAAGTTCAAGCCAACCAAATCGAGAAGCCTTTCTTTGCGACATGGAGAGATTGATGGATTTGTCTCATTCTTGGTGGCTGGTTGCGAAATCCCAACAATCCAGCAAGAGCCTGTGAAAAGCTTGGGAAGATGGTACAACGTCTCCATGAATGATGTGAATCGGAGCAGCACCGTTCTGCAGGGCTTGGTTGAGGACCTGAGGAAAATCAATTCAACCGAGCTGCAGGGAAAGTTCAAGGTATGGCTGGTACAGTTTGTTTTGATACCGAGGTTGCTATGGCCATTAACAATCTATGAGATATGTTTATCTCACGTGGAGCGAATGGAGAAAAAAATGAACTGCTGCATTCGGAAATGGCTAGGACTTCCACCGGCGTTAACAACTTTAGCTCTATACAGTAAGTCAGCTAAGTTAGCTCTTCCATTCAAGTCCCTAGTAGAAGAGTACAAGATTAGCAAGATACGGACACAGTTGATGCTGGACAACTCTTCAGACCCATGTATCGTGAATGTGGGCCCATCAGTTGGATCGGGAAAAGGCTGGACTGCATGGAGGGACATCCGTGAAGCCGAGGGATCTTTGCAATGGTCTGAAAAGCTCGGAGCAGTGCAACCGGGACGGCTCGGTCTGGGTTGGTTCCATCATGTGTGGTGGTCTAAGGCCTCGTCGCAGGAAAGGACAAACCTGATTATTCAAGACAGAAGGCAAGCAATGGAGTTGGAAAGAGTGCAGTTAGGTGCTCAGATGTCGCAACAGGGCGATTGGACTAGATGGGAGGCGGCAGTTCAACATTCGATGACATGGAATGATTTGTGGCGTTACTCGCCCATCCGCCTATCTTTTGTGATTAGAGCGATGTATGATCAACTGCCGACAGCTTCGAACTTAGTGAAGTGGGGAAAGCTTGAAAATGAAGCCTGCAAGCTGTGTGAAAAAACAGAAACTCTGATTCATATTCTCTCATGTTGTCCGTATGCTTTGGCAAAGGGAAGATACACGTGGCGCCACAATGAGGTTCTAAGAGAGATACTGGGCATTATCAAGGAGAACTGCAGACTAGCCAATTCGATGCAGTTGTGCCCCAGAAGAAAAGTTTATTTCTTGAGAGAAGGCTTGCAGCACTTGGGCCGCAGAAAGGCAAGTACGAGAAGAGAATCGTTGCTTGATGCGGCAAATGACTGGAGGATATCAGCAGACTTAAAAGATGAAGACTGCTTTCCGGAATTGGTTCGCAGCAGCGGATTGAGACCGGACATTGTCATTTTTTCCAGTTTGGCCAAGACGTTGCTGTTCATCGAATTGACAGTGCCATGGGAAAGCAACATGGAAGCCTCAAATATCTTGAAAGAAGAGCGTTACAGAATCCTTGCCCAAGATTTGGAGCGTGCGGGATATAGAGTCGAGATTTTTCCAGTTGAAGTAGGCGCCAGGGGTTTAGCCGGTCGCTCACTTGTCAAATTGCTTGTGGCTCTTGAAATGTCGGGTCGGAAAAAAACTCAAGCTATCAAGAAAATAGCTGAAAGAGCAGAAACAGCTTCTTTTTGGATATGGATGCAAAGGAATGAAAAAGGAGATAATAAATTTAAACAGCCACTTCTGGCTTCCGTACAACAGTGTTAGCTCCTCCTTTGTTTACAAGTTCAGGGACGAAGTCGCGTTATGGCTGCCGGCGAAAGTTTCGGTTGTTTGCAATAGAAGGAAAGTTGCTGGCGTTTAGAAAATAACCGAAACAATGTTTCCTGCCATTATGGTTTGTGGTGTTTCTCGTTTGGTGAAAGTGATGGCATGGCCTGAAGTTCCGGAGGTGAATGTTTCTTTCGGTATCGGAATCTGGCGGTTTGGTGGATGCTACAGTTAACATGCTCAAGTTCCGGCGTTTGAAAGACAGTTTCTCATCTTGTTACAGTTGCTTGACGGTTTCAAAATGACTTCTTGGTTCTGGTACTTTGAAGATTTGCCGGTTATCTGGTTCTGGTCGGAAACGGCATGTGATACACAAACTTCGTCAGGGGGCGGCCGTCTGATCAACGGTCGTGGCCCGCCCTCCCGTGGTAGCGTCAGGAAAAGGGCCGAAACGCTGAGAGGGTCTTCCTCTGAAGACCTCTGACGAACTTGCTCGAAGAAGAGTTTTCACATACATACATAAACACACACACATACATACATTCATACATACATCCATCCATACATACATACATACATACATACATACATACATACATACATACATACATACATACATACATACATACATACATACATACATACATACATACAGTTTGGCCAAGACGTTGCTGTTCATCGAATTGACAGTGCCATGGGAAAGCAACATGGAAGCCTCAAATATCTTGAAAGAAGAGCGTTACAGAATCCTTGCCCAAGATTTGGAGCGTGCGGGGTATAGAGTCGAGATTTTTCCAGTTGAAGTAGGCGCCAGGGGTTTAGCCGGTCGCTCACTCGTCAAATTGCTTGTGGCTCTCGGAATGTCGGGTCGGAAAAAAACTCAAGCTATCAAGAAAATAGCTGAAAGAGCAGAAACAGCTTCTTTTTGGATATGGATGCAAAGGAATGAAAAAGGAGATAATAAATTTAAACAGCCACTTCTGGTTTCCGTACAACAGTGTTAGCTCCTCCTTTGTTTACAAGTTCAGGGACGAAGTCGCGTTATGGCTGCCGGCGAAAGTTTCGGTTGTTTGCAGTGGAAGGAAAGTTGCTGGCGTTTGGAGAATGGTCGAAACAATGTTTCCTGCCATTGTGGTTTGTGGTGTTTCTCGTTTGGTGAAGGTGATGGCATGGCTCAAGGTTCCGGAGGTGAATGTTTCTTTCGGTATCGGGGTCTGGCGGTTTGGTGGATGCTGCAGTTACTACGTGCTCGAGTTCCGGCGTTTGAAAGACGGTTTCTCATCTTGTTACAGTTGCTTGACGGTTTCAAAATGACTTCTTGGTTCTGGTACTTTGAAGATTTGCCGGTTGTCTGGTTCTGGTCGGAAACGGCATGTGATACACAAATTTCGTCAGGGGGCGGCCGTCTGATCAACGGTCGTGGCCCGCCCTCCCGTGGTAGCGTCAGGAAAAGGGCCGAAACGCTGGGAGGGTCTTCCTCTGAAGACCTCTGACGAACTTGCTCGAAGAAGAGTTTTCACATACATTTCATGGGCATTAGCCATCGGACACTCAGGAAAGACTGAGGGGCGCTCGGGGAAGACCGAGTGGCACCGGGAAAGACCGGAGACATCTTGGAGAGACAAGAACTACGGGTGTCTTGGCCTGGCTAGCCGGGGCACATTTCCGTCTTCGCATGCTACATCTACAACAAAAGAATTATGCCCCCAGAGCTCTTACCGAAAGGGGGGGGGGAGAATGATGAGCTCATCAATGGACTACAGGATGATGAACCGGCTTTTCCAAGGAACCCTGATGGGGGTTTGCCCGTGTTGTGTGTGTGTGGAAAAAGCTTTAAGACAGTCCGAGGAATGAAAGTTCACAGAACAAAAATGGGATGTCTTCCCGCTTCTGTTCGCCGCCCATCATCTCTCAGTGCGGGCTCAGTTTCGTCGGCTCAAGAAGTTCCAGAACCCATCCATGTTCCACAGATTGCTTTCGACGGAGGAACTGAATGTGTTTGTGGAAGAAGATTTAAGTCAATTCGCGGAATGAATGTTCATAAAACTAAAATGGGTTGTCAAACTGCTATCAATCAACGCTCTGCATCAACCAAGGAGGCAGGTAACACGTCTGACTACGCCGGGCCGGAAGCTAACCACAGCCCCGACAAAGTCTCCGATTCAGAAGCAGATGTAAATTCAGAACCCAAGACAAGAATTAAATTTCCGAAAGCAATTGACACTTCAGCTTGGTCAACATTAGACTTGGAGTTGACGAGATTACTCAAAGCCCAGTTGAGGGAGAATCCACAACTCGATATGAAAACCTTCTCAGAAATTATCTACAAAAAATGTTTTGATTCATTTGGTGTGGTCCAGAAAAACCCGGTTCACACGCATGCAGCAGTATCCAGACGGCAGAGAGAAATTGAAAAATTAAAGAAGGAGCGAAAGAAACTCAGGCGACAATGGAGAATCGCAGAGGGGGTTGAAAAAGTTGGTCTGTCTGAACTGTGGCGGGATGTAAAAAGTCGGCTCCGGGCTCTCAGGGCTGCAGAAAGACTCCGGAAAAAGAAAAGTGAGCAAAAGAAAGCCAGATGCAAATTCATGGAAAATCCATTTTGCTTCGGAAAAAGTTTGCTGGATCCACCAAAATCTGGCACTCTTCGAGCGACAAAACAAGAATTAGATGAGCACTTCCGTTTGGCGTTCAAAGATCCTCTTAGCGATTCAGAGCTGCCGGAAAGAACCGATTTTCCCGAAGTACAGTTGCCGAAAGTGGCTTTCGACGGTGGAGAGATAAAGATGAATGAAGTATCTCAGTTTCTAAAAAAAACGAGGAACAAATCTGCCCCAGGTCCCAACGGCATTCCATATTTGTTATACAAGAGATGTCCAGGCGTGCAAAAGCTGCTCTACAACCGTTTAAAGATTGCATGGCGATCTAGATGCGTAGATAGGGAATGGCAGAAGGCGGAGGGAGTTTTTATCCCCAAAGAAAAAGATTCGGTCAATATCAACCAATTCCGACCAATCTCACTTTTGAACGTGGAGGGAAAAATATTTTTCGCTGTTCTGGCCAAGAGGCTCACG
This sequence comes from Erpobdella octoculata, assembly GCA_963978895.1. Lineage (NCBI taxonomy): Eukaryota > Metazoa > Annelida > Clitellata > Hirudinida > Erpobdellidae > Erpobdella > Erpobdella octoculata. The sequence goes on from OZ022245.1 coordinate 17,608,441, forward strand.
GATTTTGCAATTCGTAATGAGTACATTGACAGATCCGTGCAAAAAGGAGGAGTCCCCGGAGTACCGGGATGTATCGAGCACTCATCCATGATTTGGGAGGCCATCAAAAGAGCAAGACAAAACCAACTCAGCCTGCATGTGGTCCGGCTTGATTTAGCAAACGCGTACGGGACTGTTCGCCATCAATTGCTCTGGAAGACACTCAAAAGGCACAATGTTCCAGAATTCCTCATCGATGTTCTGCAACAGTATTTTCGCCGTTTTAGGCTACGTCTGTCAACATCGACGTGCTCCACAGAGTGGTTCAACTTGCGGGTCGGAATTGCTATTGGGTGTTCAATTTCTCCCATCCTATTTGTTCTGGCTATGCAATTATTGCTCGGTTCGATTGCATCTCGGGTTCAGGATGTTTACCTGGGAAAAGGAATTTTCATGCCATCAATAAAAGCCTTCATGGACGACACTACTCTTATCTTGAATCACTGCGGCGAAATGCGCCGTATTCTTCAAAATTTCAACGACTTGTTGTCCTGGTGTGGAATGAAGTTCAAGCCAACCAAATCGAGAAGCCTTTCTTTGCGACATGGAGAGATTGATGGTTTTGTCTCATTCTCGGTGGCTGGTTGCGAAATCCCAACAATCCAGCAAGAGCCTGTGAAAAGCTTGGGAAGATGGTACAACGTCTCCATGAATGATGTGAATCGGAGCAGCACCGTTCTGCAGGGCTTGGTTGAGGACCTGAGGAAAATCAATTCAACCGAGCTGCAGGGAAAGTTCAAGGTATGGCTGGTACAGTTTGTTTTGATACCGAGGTTGCTATGGCCATTAACAATCTATGAGATATGTTTATCTCACGTGGAGCGAATAGAGAAGAAAATGAACTGCTGCATTCGGAAATGGCTAGGACTTCCACCGGCGTTAACAACTTTAGCTCTATATAGTAAGTCAGCTAAGTTAGCTCTTCCATTCAAGTCCCTAGTAGAAGAGTACAAGATTAGCAAAATACTGACACAGTTGATGCTGGACAACTCTTCAGACCAATGTATCGTGAATGTGGGCCCATCAGTTGGATCGGGAAAAGGCTGGACTGCAGGGAGGGACATCCGTGAAGCCGAGGGATCTTTGCAATGGTCTGAAAAGCTCGGAGCAGTGCAACCGGGACGGCTCGGTCTGGGTTGGTTCCATCATGTGTGGTGGTCTAAGGCCTCGTCGCAGGAAAGGACAAACCTGATTATTCAAGACAGAAGGCAAGCAATGGAGTTGGAAAGAGTGCAGTTAGGTGCTCAGATGTCGCAACAGGGCGATTGGACTAGATGGGAGGCGGCAGTTCAACATTCGATGACATGGAATGATTTGTGGCGTTACTCGCCCATCCGCCTATCTTTTGTGATTAGAGCGATGTATGATCAACTGCCGACAGCTTCGAACTTAGTGAAGTGGGGAAAGCTTGAAAATGAAGCCTGCAAGCTGTGTGAAAAAACAGAAACTCTGATTCATATTCTCTCATGTTGTCCGTATGCTTTGGCAAAGGGAAGATACACGTGGCGCCACAATGAGGTTCTAAGAGAGATACTGGGCATTATCAAGGAGAACTGCAGACTAGCCAATTCGATGCAGTTGTGCCCCAGAAGAAAAGTTTATTTCTTGAGAGAAGGCTTGCAGCACTTGGGCCGCAGAAAGGCAAGTACGAGAAGAGAATCGTTGCTTGATGCGGCAAATGACTGGAGGATATCAGCAGACTTAAAAGATGAAGACTGCTTTCCGGAATTGGTTCGCAGCAGCGGATTGAGACCGGACATTGTCATTTTTTCCAGTTTGGCCAAGACGTTGCTGTTCATCGAATTGACAGTGCCATGGGAAAGCAACATGGAAGCCTCAAATATCTTGAAAGAAGAGCGTTACAGAATCCTTGCCCAAGATTTGGAGCGTGCGGGGTATAGAGTCGAGATTTTTCCAGTTGAAGTAGGCGCCAGGGGTTTAGCCGGTCGCTCACTCGTCAAATTGCTTGTGGCTCTCGGAATGTCGGGTCGGAAAAAAACTCAAGCTATCAAGAAAATAGCTGAAAGAGCAGAAACAGCTTCTTTTTGGATATGGATGCAAAGGAATGAAAAAGGAGATAATAAATTTAAACAGCCACTTCTGGCTTCCGTACAACAGTGTTAGCTCCTCCTTTGTTTACAAGTTCAGGGACGAAGTCGCGTTATGGCTGCCGGCGAAAGTTTCGGTTGTTTGCAATAGAAGGAAAGTTGCTGGCGTTTAGAAAATAATCGAAACAATGTTTCCTGCCATTATGGTTTGTGGTGTTTCTCGTTTGGTGAAAGTGATGGCATGGCTCGATGTCGGAAAAGAACAAAAACATTTTCTGCCGGAGGACGTTCGTCCGTCGAACGTGGCTCGCCCCCCTTAGAACGTCAAGAAATTAAAGAGCCGAAACGTTTGCTCGAGGGGGGGTTTTCTTCTGATGACCTCCACAGAAAAGCTCTTCAGGAGTGCACACACACACACATACATACATACATACATACATACATACATACATACATACATACATACATTCATACATACATACATACATACATACATACATACATACATACATACATACATACATACATACATACATACATACATACATACATACATACATACATACATACATACATACATACATACATACATACATACATACATACATACATACATACATACATACATACATACTTACATACATACATACATACATACATACATACATACATACATACATACATACATACATACATACATACATACATACATACATACATACATACATACATACATACATACATCTATATATATAAAAGAACATGTCCTGACTGACTGACTGACTGACTGACTGATGACTGACTGATAATCAACGCCGAGCTCAAACGCCTCATCCTAGGAACGTGAAATTTGGAACTTATATTACTTTTATAGCGTAAACATCCGCTAAGAAAGGATTTTTGAAAATTTTGCTCCTGAGGGGAAAAAACTAAAAAACAAAATTTTTTCTAAAACAATGTATATCTCGAAAACCAAAAATGAGGAGATTTTGAAATATGGTATATAGATTCTTTTTGAAAAATAAAAAAATACGTGTTTCACCATTTTTTGAAAATTCGGTTTCCCGGACCTCAAATGTGGGTTGGAAAATTGGGTTATTTGGTTTTTAAAATAGCTGCTACTCAAAAACTGTGAATGCTACAGGAGTAAAAATTAGTTTTTAGTTTCTACTCCAAAAATAATGAAATACGTGTTTTAGCATTTTTTGAAAATTTGGTTTCCAGGACTTTAAATGTGGGGTGGAAAATAGGTTATTTATTTTTTAAAGTAACTGCTAATCAAAAACTGTAAATACCACAGATAAAAAAAATAGTATTTAGCTTCTATTCTAAAAATAAAGATATACCTGTTTTACCATTTTTTAAAATTTGGTTTCCAGGACCTCAAATGTGGGGTGGACAATAGAATTACTTGGTTTTTAATGTAACTGCTCCTCGAAAACAATAGATGCTACAGGAGTAAAAATTAGTATTTGGTTTCTACTCCAGAAATAATGATATACGTGTTTTACCATTTTTTGAAAATTTGGTTTCCAGGACTTCAAATATAGGGTAGAAAATAGGGTTACTTGGTTTTTAAAGTAACTGCTACTCAAAAACTGTAAATGCTACAAAAATAAAATTAGTATTTAGTTTCTACTCTAAAAATAATGATATATTAGACGGGCCGTGCCGGGCCAGAAATTTCGGTTTTTGAAACGGGTTGGGCCAAGTTGTCGACGGGCCGAGCCGAGACCTAAAAAATTGATCCGTGCAGTACTCTACTATGTATGCATGGTTAAAATTCTCAAATTTCATGCGAGCGAAGCCGCTACGGGCACTGCTAGTACATACATACATATATACATACATACATACATACATACATACATACATATGTATCTTCCACGTGTATCTTCCCTTTGCTTTGGCAAAGGGAAGATACACGTGGCGCCACAATGAAGTTCTAAGAGAGATACTGGGCATTATCAAGGAGAACTGCAGACTAGCCAATTCGATGCAGTTGTGCCCCAGAAGAAAAGTTTATTTCTTGAGAGAAGGCTTGCAGCACTTGGGCCGCAGAAAGGCAAGTACGAGAAGAGAATCGTTGCTTGATGCGGCAAATGACTGGAGGATATCAGCAGACTTAAAAGATGAAGACTGCTTTCCGGAATTGGTTCGCAGCAGCGGATTGAGACCGGACATTGTCATTTTTTCCAGTTTGGCCAAGACGTTGCTGTTCATCGAATTGACAGTGCCATGGGAAAGCAACATGGAAGCCTCAAATATCTTGAAAGAAGAGCGTTACAGAATCCTTGCCCAAGATTTGGAGCGTGCGGGATATAGAGTCGAGATTTTTCCAGTTGAAGTAGGAGCCAGGGGTTTAGCCGGTCGCTCACTCGTTAAATTGCTTGTGGCTCTCGGAATGTCGGGTCGGAAAAAAACTCAAGCTATCAAGAAAATAGCTGAAAGAGCAGAAACAGCTTCTTTTTGGATATGGATGCAAAGGAATGAAAAAGGAGATAATAAATTTAAACAGCCACTTCTGGCTTCCGTACAACAGTGTTAGCTCCTCCTTTGTTTACAAGTTCAGGGACGAAGTCGCGTTATGGCTGCCGGCGAAAGTTTCGGTTGTTTGCAATAGAAGGAAAGTTGCTGGCGTTTAGAAAATAATCGAAACAATGTTTCCTGCCATTATGGTTTGTGGTGTTTCTCGTTTGGTGAAAGTGATGGCATGGCTCGAAGTTCCGGAGGTGAATGTTTCTTTCGGTATCGGAATCTGGCGGTTTGGTGGATGCTACAGTTACTACATGCTCAAGTTCCGGCGTTTGAAAGACAGTTTCTCATCTTGTTACAGTTGCTTGACGGTTTCAAAATGACTTCTTGGTTCTGGTACTTTGAAGATTTGCCGGTTATCTGGTTCTGGTCGGAAACGGCATGTGATACACAAATTTCGTCAGGGGGCGGCCGTCTGATCAACGGTCGTGGCCCGCCCTCCCGTGGTAGCGTCAGGAAAAGGGCCGAAACGCTGGGAGGGTCTTCCTCTGAAGACCTCTGACGAACTTGCTCGAAGAAGAGTTTTCACATACATACATACATACATACATACATACATACATACATACATACATACATACATACATACATACATACATACATACATACATACATACATACATACATACATACATACATACATACATACATACATACATACATACATACATACATACATACATACATACATACATACATACATACATACATACATACATACATACATACATACATACATACATACATACATACATACATACATACATACATACATACATACATACATACATACATACATACATACATACATACATACATACATACATACATACATACATACATACATACATACATACATACATACATACATACATACATACATACATACATACATACATACACACATAGATACATACACACACACATACATACTTACATACATACACACATACATATATACATACATACATAGATACATACACACTCCCGCTGCATTAAGCCATTTAGCAACCGGGAAAGACCGGTGACAACTGGGAAAGACCGTTGGCAACTGGGAAAGACCGTTGACACTTGGAAAGACAAGTGACCTCTCGGAAAGACGAAAACTTCACGGGTATCAGGCCTGGCTTAGCCGAAGTACAATCCGTTCAAATGCCGCTTCATGTTATACTACGAAATGCCCCCAGAGTTCCAACCGAAAGGAGGGGGGAATGATGAACTCACATTCGGACCTTTGGACAACGACCCTGCTTCTTCAACGGACCCTAATGGGGGTATGCTTCACGAGTGTGTTTGCGGTAGGAGTTTCAAGACAATCCGTGGAATGAAAGTCCACAGAACGAAAATGGGCTCCTTAACCGAATTCCGTCAACGTACTGCATCAGATATTAATGCAGGTAAAACGTCGAACATTGCCGGGCCGGAGGCCAACCACAGCCCCGACGCAGTTCAAGATGTGAATCCGGAAGTAGAAATCAGTCAACCCAGGCCAAGAATTGATTTCCCTGCTGCAGGAGATACAACTGCATGAAAAAAGTTGGACGAAACACTCTCAAAACTTCTCAAAACACGTTCAAGAAATTCATCAAATTTCAGTATGAAAGATTTCACTGATGTTATTTACGAAAAAAGCACTGAATTGTTTGGTGTGAAACAAAAACGTCAGGTTCGAAACAATGAAGGCATGATTTCTAGACGACAAAGAGAAATCATTCAGCTGAAGAGAGAAAAGAAATTGTTACGAAAGCGGTGGAAAAGAGCCCAGGAAAATGAAAAAGCTGGTCTCGCAGAGCTGCGGCAGAGTTTGGGGCGTCGTTTGTCTGCCCTAATGAAGGCCGAGCGTTTTCGGATAAAAAAAAGAGATCAGAGAAATGCCAGGTTTCAGTTCATCAAAGACCCATTCAAATATAGAAGAAATTTACTGGACCCACCCAAGTCAGGAACGCTTCAAGCAGACAAAGCAACGCTCGATGAATATTTTCGGTCCGCATTCGGTGACCCGCGTGGAGATCAGCAGTTAGAAGAAAGAACCGATCTTCCAGAAATCCCACTTCCAAACGTTTCTTTCAGAGAAGGCATGATTTCGTTATTTGAAGTTACTCAATTTCTCTACAGAACAAGAAACAGATCTGCTCCTGGACCAAATGGGGTGCCATATCTCGTCTACAAAAAATGCCCAGAAGTATTGAGATTATTGCATTCTCTACTCGTGGGCTCTTGGGAAAGAAGAAGAATTGAAAGCGAATGGCAAAGAGCAGAGGGTATCTTTATTCCGAAAGAAAAAGACTCGAAGGCAATACATCAGTTTCGCCCAATATCATTGTTAAACGTCGATGGAAAGATATTTTTTGCTGTCCTTGCTCGGAGACTGACAAGCTATGTAATTCAAAACAATTACATCGACAGGTCTGTTCAAAAGGGAGGAGTGCCAGGAGTACCAGGATGCATCGAATTTTGGTCAGTGATCTGGGAAGCATTGAAAAGAGCTAAAGACAGTCGTCTCAGCTTGCACATTGTCTGGTTAGACTTTGCCAATGCTTATGGAGATTTCGTCACCAAATGTTGTGGAAAACTCTCAGATCGCACCATGTTCCAAATTTTGTGATAGAAATGTTGCAACAGTATTTCGGACATTTCAAATTGAGGTTGTCAACGTCTTCATGTTCAACAAAATGGTTCCAGTTAGAAGTTGGTATAGCAATGGGTTGCTCAATTTCACCCATCCTCTTCGTATTAGCGATGCAGCTGCTTCTGAATGCAGTGGGTTCTCGCGTGGAGGAAGCTTACGTTGGCAAGGGTATCTTGATGCCATCGGTGAAGGCCTTCATGGATGATACAACTTTGGTTCTAAACAAATGTATCTCAATGCGACGAGCTCTTGATGCATTCAGCGGGCTGCTATCATGGTGCGGCATGAGTTTCAAGGCAACCAAGTCAAGAAGCTTATTTCTGCGACGAGGCAAGATCGACGACAACGTGACGTTTTCAGTTGCTGGCAACAGGATCCCAACATTGAGAAAAGAACCGGTTAAGAGCCTGGGAAGGTGGTATGACGATTCGGTTAACGACACTGGACGGTGTTCCGAGGTTCTCCGATCGGCATTTGAAGATATGAAAAAAATTGATGCGGCCCCACTCCAGAGCAGGTTCAAACTATGGCTGCTTCAGTTTGTTCTGTTGCCGAGATTGCTGTGGCCTCTATCAATGTATGAGATGAGCTTACCATTGGTGGAAAAGCTAGAAAGGAGGATGAATAAATTTACAATGAAATGGTTGGGTCTGCCTCCGGGATTTACTTCGGTAGCTTTGTACAGCAAGACTGCCAAACTGAGGTTGTCACTGAAGTCTTTGGTTGAGGAGTTTATGATAAACAAGATCCGTACGCAACTAATGCTGGATAACTCTTCGGATCAAAGAATTGTGGAGATGGGACCTCTTGTAAAGTCCGGAAAGAAATGGGTAGCCAGAAAGGAGAGCGCAGAAGCTGAAGCCTCTTTACGTTGGACAGAAAGAGTTGGGGCAGTTCAACAGGACAAACGGGGTCTCGGGTCAACCCATCGAATTTGGTGGTCAAAATCCAGCACCAGTGAACAAACAAGTCTGGTCATTCAGGAAAGAAAGATAGGCTATTGAGTCCCAGAGAATGATTAAATTTGTTCAGTTATCTCAACAAGGAGATTGGACGGCATGGGAAAATGCTGTTCAGCGTTCGCCTTCTTGGAAAGACATTTGGCAATACACACCACTACGTTTCTTTTTTTTTTTTTGATTAGATCTGTTTATGATCAACTGCCGTCATCCAGCAATCTTCGAAGATGGAAGTTGAGAAACGATGATTCGTGCATGTTATGTGGGCAATCGGAGACTCTCATTCACGTTCTTTCCTGTTGTTCGTTTTCACTTTCACACGGGAGGTACACATGGCGCCATAACCAAGTACTCCGAAAATTGCTTGACTTCGTCAAAAAAGCGTGTAAGAAAGCAAAAACAAGAGGAATACAGCAGAAAAGGAAAATCTACTTTTTGAGAGAAGGCAATCTGAAGTTCCACAGGTTCAGATCGAGACTTTGAATGTGTGATGGGTGCTGCCGACGATTGGTCGGTTTCGGCTGATTTGGCTGGCGAAATAAAATTTCCAAAAGCTGTGAGATCTAGCGGTTTAAAGCCGGATATAATTATATATTCTGACTTGGCCAAGACAATGCTCCTGATTGAACTATCTGTGCCATGGGAAATTAACATGGAATCTAGCAATATTTTCAAAGAGGAGAGATATAGGGATTTAGCATGTGATTTGAATGCCAAAGGGTTCAGGACTGAAATTTTTGCAGTCGAGGTTGGCGTTCGAGGGTTGGTTAGCAGCTCAATGTTAAAACTGCTGAAAGCTCTTGGTTTTTCAAACCGAGAGAAAACTCGAGCCATCAAGGAGATCTCCCAGACAGCTGAAGCTGCATCTTTTTGGATTTTCGCTAATAGAAAAAAGAAAGCGCTACAAGATGCACACGAAATGGTTTAGCCTTGTTTACATTGAGCGATAATCGTTCCGGCGATTTCAAGTTTTGTTTCGAACAGTTTTCTGCTGAACTTTGAATTTTCGTGTTTCAAGTTAGGAATTTGGAAACTTTTCTCGCCGAAGGGCGTCCGCCTGATCAACGGACGTGGGCCAACTTCTCTTAAAAGCGTCAAGAAGTTTAAGGGCCGAAACGCTAAAAATGAGAGGTTCTTCTTCTGAAGACCTTCGGCGACGAAAGCTCGCAAAGAGTTATAACACATACATAAATACATACATACATACATACATACATACATACATACATACATACATACATACATACATACATACATACATACATACATACATACATACATACATACATACATACATACATACATACATACATACATACATACATACATACATACATACATACATACATACATACATACATACATACATACATACATACATACACACATAGATACATACACACACACATACATACTTACATACATACACACATACATATATACATACATACATAGATACATACTCACTCCCGCTGCCGGTCGTTATCCGTTCCTTGTCGTTTTCCCGCTCATTCTTTCGCTCTCAGTTGCCCCCCCCCCATGGATCCGATTCTACATACATACATACATACATACATACATACATACATACATACATACATACATACATACATACATACAAAACAAGAATTAGATGATCACTTCCGTTTGGCGTTCAAAGATCCTCTTAGCGATTCAGAGCTGCCGGAAAGAACCGATTTTCCCGAAGTACAGTTGCCGAAAGTGGCTTTCGACGGTGGAGAGATAAAGATGAATGAAGTATCTCAATTTCTAAAAAAAACGAGGAACAAATCTGCCCCAGGTCCCAACGGCATTCCATATTTGTTATACAAGAGATGTCCAGGCGTGCAAAAGCTGCTCTACAACCGTTTAAAGATTGCATGGCGATCTAGATGCGTAGATAGGGAATGGCAGAAGGCGGAGGGAGTTTTCATCCCCAAAGAAAAAGATTCGGTCAATAACAGCCAATTCCGACCAATCTCACTTTTGAACGTGGAGGGAAAAATATTTTTCGCTGTTCTGGCCAAGAGGCTCACGGATTTTGCAATTCGTAATGAGTACATTGACAGATCCGTGCAAAAAGGAGGAGTCCCCGGAGTACCGGGATGTATCGAGCACTCATCCATGATTTGGGAGGCCATCAAAAGAGCAAAACAAAACCAACTCAGCCTGCATGTGGTCTGGCTTGATTTAGCAAACGCTTACGGGACTGTTCGCCATCAATTGCTCTGGAAGACACTCAAAAGGCACAATGTTCCAGAATTCCTCATCGATGTTCTGCAACAGTACTTTCCCCGTTTTAGGCTACGTCTGTCAACATCGACGTGCTCCACAGAGTGGTTCAACTTGCGGGTCGGAATTGCTATGGGGTGTTCAATTTCTCCCATCTTATTTGTTCTGGCTATGCAATTATTGCTCGGTTCGATTGCATCTCGGGTTCAGGATGTTTACCTGGGAAAAGGAATTTTCATGCCATCAATAAAAGCCTTCATGGACGACACTACTCTTATCTTGAATCACTGCGGCGAAATGCGCCGTATTTGTCAAAATTTTAACGACTTGTTGTCCTGGTGTGGAATGAAGTTCAAGCCAACCAAATCGAGAAGCCTTTCTTTGCGACATGGAGAGATTGATGGTTTTGTCTCATTCTCGGTGGCTGGTTGCGAAATCCCAACAATCCAGCAAGAGCCTGTGAAAAGCTTGGGAAGATGGTATAACGTCTCCATGAATGATGTGAATCGGAGCAGCATCGTTCTGCAGGGCTTGGTTGAGGACCTGAGGAAAATCAATTCAACCGAGCTGCAGGGAAAGTTCAAGGTATGGCTGGTACAGTTTGTTTTGATACCGAGGTTGCTATGGCCATTAACAATCTATGAGATATGTTTATCTCACGTGGAGCGAATAGAGAAGAAAATGAACTGCTGCATTCGGAAATGGCTAGGACTTCCACCGGCGTTAACAACTTTAGCTCTATATAGTAAGTCAGCTAAGTTAGCTCTTCCATTCAAGTCCCTAGTAGAAGAGTACAAGATTAGCAAAATACTGACACAGTTGATGCTGGACAACTCTTCAGACCAATGTATCGTGAATGTGGGCCCATCAGTTGGATCGGGAAAAGGCTGGACTGCAGGGAGGGACATCCGTGAAGCCGAGGGATCTTTGCAATGGTCTGAAAAGCTCGGAGCAGTGCAACCGGGACGGCTCGGTCTGGGTTGGTTCCATCATGTGTGGTGGTCTAAGGCCTCGTCGCAGGAAAGGACAAACCTGATTATTCAAGACAGAAGGCGAGCAATGGAGTTGGAAAGAGTGCAGTTAGGTGCTCAGATGTCGCAACAGGGCGATTGGACTAGATGGGAGGCGGCAGTTCAACATTCGATGACATGGAATGATCTGTGGCGTTACTCGCCCATCTGCCTACCTTTCGTGATTAGAGCGATGTATGATCAACTGCCGTCAGCTTCGAACTTAGTGAAGTGGGGAAAGCTTGAAAATGAAGCTTGCAAGCTGTGTGAGAAAACAGAAACTCTGATTCATATTCTCTCATGTTGTCCGTATGCTTTGGCAAAGGGAAGATACACGTGGCGCCACAATGAGGTTCTAAGAGAGATACTGGGCATTATCAAGGAGAACTGCAGACTAGCCAATTCGATGCAGTTGTGCCCCAGAAGAAAAGTTTATTTCTTGAGAGAAGGCTTGCAGCATTTGGGCCGCAGAAAGGCAAGTACGAGAAGAGAATCGTTGTTTGATGCGGCAAATGACTGGAGGATATCAGCAGACTTAAAAGATGAAGACTGCTTTCCGGAATTGGTTCGCAGAAGCGGATTGAGACCGGACATTGTCATTTTTTCCGGTTTGGCCAAGACTTTGCTGTTCATCGAACTAACAGTGCCATGGGAAAGCAAAGCCTCAAATATCTTGAAAGAAGAACGTTACAGAATCCTTGCCCAAGATTTGGAGCGTGCTGGGTATAGAGTCGAGATTTTTCCAGTTGAAGTAGGCGCCAGGGGTTTAGCCGGTCGCTCACTCGTCAAATTGCTTGTGGCTCTCGGAATGTCGGGTCGAAAAAAAACTCAAGCTATCAAGAAAATAGCTGAACGAGCAGAAACAGCTTCTTTTTGGATATGGATGCAAAGGAATGAAAAAGGAGATAATAAATTTAAACAGCCACTTCTGGCTTCCGTACAACAGTGTTAGCTCCTCCTTTGTTTACAAGTTCAGGGACGAAGTCGCGCTCTGGCTGCCGGCGAAAGTTTCGGTTGTTTGCAATAGAAGGAAAGTTGCTGGCGTTTAGAAAATAATCGAAACAATGTTTCCTGACATTATGGTTTGTGGTGTTTCTCGTTTGGTGAAAGTGGTGGCATGGCTCGAAGTTCCGGAGGTGAATGTTTCTTTCGGTCTCGGGATCTGGCGGTTTGGTGGATGCTACAGTTACTACATGCTCAAGTTCCGGCGTTTGAAAGACAGTTTCTCATCTTGTTACAGTTGCTTGACGGTTTCATAATGACTTCTTGGTTCTGGTACTTTGAAGATTTGCCGGTTATCTGGTTCTGGTCGGAAACGGCATGTGATACACAAATTTCGTCAGGGGGCGGCCGTCTGATCAACGGTCGTGGCCCGCCCTCCCGTGGTAGCGTCAGGAAAAGGGCCGAAACGCTGGGAGGGTCTTCCTCTGCCGCCTCCCATCTAGTCCAATCGCCCTGTTGCGACATCTGAGCACCTAACTGCACTCTTTCCAACTCCATTGCTCGCCTTCTGTCTTGAATAATCAGGTTTGTCCTTTCCTGCGACGAGGCCTTAGACCACCACACATGATGGAACCATCCCAGACCGAGCCGTCCTGGTTGCACTGCTCCGGGCTTTTCAGACCATTGCAAAAATTCCTCGGCTTCACGGATGTCCCTCCCTGCAGTCCAGCCTTTTCCCGATCCAACTGATGGGCCCACATTCACGATACATCGGTCTGAAGAGTTGTCCAGCATCAACTGTGTCCGTATCTTGCTAATCTTGTACTCTTCTACTAGGGACATGAATGGAAGAGCTAACTTAGCTGTCTTACTATATAGAGCTAAAGTTGTCAACGCCGGTGGAAGTCCTAACCATTTCCGAATACAGCAGTTCATTTTCTTTTCAATTTGCTCCACGTGAGATAAACAAATTTCATAGATGGTTAATGGCCATAGCAACCTCGGTATCAAAACAAACTGTACCAGCCATACCTTGAACTTTCCCTGCAGCTCGGTTAAATTGATTTTCCTCAGGTCCTTAATCAAGCCCTGCAGAACGATGTTGCTCTGATTCACATAATTCATGGAGACGTTGTACCATCTTCCCAAGCTTTTCACAGGCTCTTGCTGGATTGTTGGGATCTCGCAACCAGCCACCGAGAATGAGACAAAACCATCAATTTCTCCATGTCGCAAAGAAAGGCTTCTCGATTTGGTTGGCTTGAACTTCATTCCACACCAGGACAACAAGTCGTTGAAATTTTGAATAATACGGCGCATTTGGCCGCAGTGATTCAAGATAAGAGTAGTGTCATCCATGAAGGCTTTTATAGACGGCATGAACATTCCTTTTACCAAGTAAACATCCGAAATGCAATCGAACCGAGCAATACTAGCACAGCCAGAACAAATAGGATGGGAGAAATTGAGCACCCCATAGCAATTCTGACCGCAAGTTGAACAACTCTGTGGAGCACGTCGATGTTGACAGACGTAGCCTAAAACGGCGAAAATACTGTTGCAGAACATCGATGAGGAATTCTGGAACGTTGTGCGTTTTGAGTGTCCTCCAGAGCAATTGATGGCGAACAGTCCCGTACGCGTTTGCTAAATCAATGTATATGTATGTATGTATGTATGTGTGTGTTATAACTCTATGCGAGCTTTCGTCGCCGAAGGTCTTCAGAAGAAGAACCTCTCATTTTTAGCGTTTCGGCTCTTAAACTTCTTGACGCTTTTAAGAGAGGTGGGCCCACGTCCGTTGATCAGGCGGACGCCCTTCGGCGAGAAAAATTTCCAAATTCCTAACTTGAAACACGAAAATTCAAAGTTCAGCAGAAAACTGTTCGAAAAAAAATTTGAAATCGCCGGAACGATTATCGCTCAATGTAAACAAGGCTAAACCATTTCGTGTGCATCTTGTAGCGCTTTCTTTTTTCTTTTAGCGAAAATCCATAAAGACGCAGCTTCAGCTGTCTGGGAGATCTCCTTGATGGCTCGAGTTTTTTCTCGGTTTGAAAAACCAAGAGCTTTCAGCAGTTTTAACATTGAGCTGCTAACCAACCCTCGAACGCCAACCTCGACTGCAAAATTTCAGTCCTGAACCCTTTGGCATTCAAATCACATGCTAAATACCTATATCTCTCCTCTTTGAAAATATTGCTAGATTCCATGTTACTTTCCCATGGCACAGAAAGTTCAATCAGGAGCATTGTCTTGGCCAAGTCAAAATATATAATTATATCCGGCTTTAAACCGCTAGATCTCACAATTTCTGGAAATTTTCTTTTGCCATCCAAATCAGCCGAAACCGACCAATCGTCGGCAGCACCCATCACACATTCAAAGTCTCTTGTAGATCTGAACCTGTGGAACTTCAGATTGCCTTCTCTCAAAAAGTAGATTTTCCTTTTCTGCTGCATTCCTCTTGTTTTTGCTTTCTTACACGCTTCTTTGACGAAGTCAAGCAATTTTCGGAGTACTTGGTTATGGCGCCAAGTGTACCTCCCATGTAAAAGTGAAAACAAACAACAGGAAAGAACGTGAATGAGAGTCTCCGATTGCCCACATAACATGCACGAATCATCGTCTCTCAACTTCCATCTTCGAAGATTGCTGGATGACGGCAGTTGATCATAAACAGATCTAATCAAAAAAAAAAAAAGAAACGTAGTGGTGTGTATTGCCAAATGTCTTTCCAAGAAGGCGAACGCTGAACAGCATTTTCCCATGCCGTCCAATCTCCTTGTTGAGATAACTGAACAAATTTAATCATTCTCTGGGACTCAATAGCCTATCTTTCTTTCCTGAATGACCAGACTTGTTTGTTCACTGGTGCTGGCTTTTGACCACCAAATTCGATGGGTTGACCCGAGACCCCGTTTGTCCTGTTGAACTGCCCCAACTCTTTCTGTCCAACGTAAAGAGGCTTCAGCTTCTGCGCTCTCCTTTCTGGCTACCCATTTCTTTCCGGACTTTACAAGAGGTCCCATCTCCACAATTCTTTGATCCGAAGAGTTATCCAGCATTAGTTGCGTACGGATCTTGTTTATCATAAACTCCTCAACCAAAGACTTCAGTGACAACCTCAGTTTGGCAGTCTTGCTGTACAAAGCTACCGAAGTAAATCCCGGAGGCAGACCCAACCATTTCCTTGTAAATTTATTCATCCTCCTTTCTAGCTTTTCCACCAATGGTAAGCTCATCTCATACATTGATAGAGGCTACAGCAATCTCGGTAATAGAACAAACTGAAGCAACCACAATTTAAACCTGCTCTGGAGTGGGGCCGCATCAATTTTCTTCATATCTTCAAATGCCGATCGGAGAACTTCAGAACACCTTCCAGTGTTGTTAAGCGAATCGTCATACCATCTTCCCAGGCTCTTAACTGGTTCTTCTCTCAATGTTGGGATCCTGTTGCCAGCAACTGAAAACGTCACGTTATCGTCGATCTTGCCTCGTCGCAGAGATAAGTTTCTTGACTTGGTTGCCTTGAAACTCATGCCGCACCATAATAGCAGCCCGCTGAATGCATCAAGAGCTCGTCGCATTGAGATACATTTGTTTAGAACCAAAGTTGTATCATCCATGAAGGCCTTCACCGATGGCATCAAGATACCCTTTGCCAACGTAAGCTTCCTCCACGCGAGAACCCACTGCATTCAGAAGCAGCTGCTTCGCTAATACGAAGAGAATGGGTGAAATTGAGCAACCCATTGCTATACCAACTTCTAACTGGAACCATTCTGTTGAACATGAAGACGTTGACAACCTCAATTTGAAATGTCCGAAATACTGTTGCAACATTTCTATCACAAAATTTGGAACATGATGCGATCTGAGAGTTTTCCACAACAAGCAGGAATTACCGTAAATGATATTTAAAAGAAAACTAAAACCAATTAAAACATGAATAATTTAAAAAAACCAGAAATTATATCACTTTAGAACATTTAAAAATTGCTGCCGAAGCTTATGTAGTTCCCGGTGAAGAACTATTTGTCAATAGCGATAGAAGTGAACAGTGGGAATAAAGAAAATAAAAATTAAACACATTTAAAATAAAAATAGACAGTTTAGGAAAAGAAATTAAACATTTAAATTATGAAAATTAAAACTTAAAAAATAGTTTGTTTTAGAAGTACGCGTTGCGTAACCCGCTCCATATCTAAAACAGTTTTTTTTAATGCGACGGTTTTGTCAATATGCCTTAAGAGAAATAAAAAACATTAAGAACAATAAATAACCAGCCGAAAACCAAGAAAAAATAAAATAATATCAAAGTATAAATACTTGTTTGTCTTTATTACGGTTTCCACCATATTTCTTGGAGTAGAAATTCTGAGTTTTAGAGATCATGATTGGCA
Source organism: Erpobdella octoculata (assembly GCA_963978895.1). Lineage (NCBI taxonomy): Eukaryota > Metazoa > Annelida > Clitellata > Hirudinida > Erpobdellidae > Erpobdella > Erpobdella octoculata. Next base: position 17,625,244 of record OZ022245.1, read on the forward strand.
CCAGAATCGTGTGGAGAACGAGAAAGTGACCAGGAAGAGGAGAGCAAGCGTGAGCGAGAAAGCGATCGAGAGCGGAAAAGTGAGCAGGAGCGAGAAAGCGACCGGAAGCGGGAAAGGAAGCAGGAAAGCGACCGGGAGCGTAAGAGTAAGCGGGAAGGGAAACGGGAGAAAAAAACGATAGAAAAACCCCGGGCAAGGCCGGGTACCCCGCTCGTCACGGATAAATTTCTGCTCAGCGCTTTGATTTTTTAAAATTTAAGATGCATATTAAATAATTAAACAATTATTTTGAACCCTTTAACATTTATTTTTTTATTTTAATATTTTATTTTTATATTAACTCTTTCTTACTTTTCATTTCTTGAATTGTATTATTCCGCGTATCAACATTGCCTTTGGATATTTTTGCTTAAATGTCGGTTTTTAGTAAGTTTTTCTGTAAAAAAACTTGTTCGTAGTATGTTCTGATAATGTTCTGAGTTTATTCTATTAAACAGTTTTTTAAACCGTGTTTTTATAGAAATCGGCCGATGACGCTATACTAGAACTTTACCCATGAACTGACCTGCAGGTTTAGGTTTTATTAGCCATCATCAGAATTACATAAAAATAATTTAAAATTACAGCTACCACGAAAATATATAAAGTGGTGTGGCAAGACATATCAGATATGTTTACACATCAATCGAGGTCAAAGTACAAAGAAGAGTAAAAGCAAAATATGAAAACCGCTAAAAAACAACCAAAATTTTTTTTTGCCTCAGAGTAAATAAATAAACAAAAAATAAAAAAAAACAAAAAATTACGTGTGCTAAATTATACAACCAAATTAAGTAGTAAAATATAACTATTAAAAGAGAATTACTAATAAAAGCAAAGAGGTAAAATAATAAAACAAGAATTTAAAGCTACAATTCAAAGATAATAGGATATCGATAAAATTGAGAGTTTAATTAAAAGTTGAAAATGATCAACGTCTACGTATAGTAATATTGCAGTTATCGATCAAATGCAGACACATCGCACCGGTCCCATCACCATCACGCAGGTCAGCAGTCTCGAGGCCTCAAGGAGGTCGGCACATGGCTGACAAACCGGTGGAGCATTGTTCGACCGCGTCCAACGCTTCAATATGGTTGGAAGATGGAGGAAAGGAAACAGGACCACAAACTGAGCCGTTGTCGTATTGGTCGCAATGATGATCATAACTGTGATAAGATACATTTGTAGTCTTGGTTGGCGAACTCCTAGTACGGAGTTCAGATAAATCAGAAAAGGAGAGGCGAGGTGTGGCAAAAGGAGAATGCGGGAGAACAGTGAATAGCGGGGTCCTTGGCATGTCGGCAGGGCACAGTTCGGTTGCGTTTGAAACTTCGATACAGTTGGTAGGGTCTATTGCGTTGGCAGCGTCTATAGCGTTGGCAGACAAAGGAGAGAAAACTCGACGAAAAATGGAGCCGTTGTCGTACTGGTCACAAGGATGGTCATAACTGTTATGGGAAACACCTGTAGTTTTGGTTGCCGAACTTCTAGTACGGAGTACAGATAAATCTGAGAGCGAGAGACGAGGTGTGACAAAGGGAGAAAGCGGGAGAACATTTAGTGCCGAAATTGGCCGAAATATTGTAAAAAATACACACATACATAAACACACACACATACATGCACATACATACATACATACATAATCCCGTTCACGCTCACGCTCATTTTCTCCTTTCCACTCTTTCCTAACTTCTTTTAGTCCATAAAAAGTTCTCCTTGCAACTATGGCTACCAATATGTAAACGGTGGTAAAAAGTGACGCTTAATTTACAAATTATCTCCACGAAATTTAAACTTCTTACGCTCAAATGCACATAAAACAGTTTAGTTATTTATTTCTATATTTTTTTTAGCGAAACTATTATTTTCCGTTTGCTTATGGAGCTGTCCAAAGAATGTTGATTATCAAATGCTTAGCTTAAACTAGTTTAACTCCTCTGTATAAACGATTATGTACACTCAACTAGTCTAAGTTTTCGAAATTCTCCAGTATTTAAAATGCAATGCAACCTGAAAACACAACCTTATTTGAAAATAGCTGAAGGGGGTGCCGGTTATGGGAATCGTACCACTTTTTAAAGGAAGACCATGCTCAAACATCTTAAAGACAAGAAATTTATCAAACACTGGTTTTAGAATAACATACATTTTAATTCTAAACACAAAGTATAAGTTTCAACTTATTAAATAATTATAATAATAACTGTTATCTAGCTTCAAAAATTATTATATTGAGCACAATTCAGTTGAGCAGAAGAGTCAGATCTTCATCCACGACTTTACTTCTTGTGTCCACCACACATATCAAGAGTGCTGTAAACAGAAGGTTCGGGGTTGCTAGACTGAGAATGGTTTGCCAGCTGCTGTTACATTGGCTGTGACACTTCAGTGCTTCCGAAGAGACATTCTAAACACTAAACACTGGCTAACACCACTTTAAACATTGTCAAATTTTAATTCAATTCAGAGACACTGCTAGCAACTTTTGTCGTGCTGGCTGAAGTAAACTGGGAAGTGTAGATTATGAGGATTTTGTAGATAAATAATGCACATCATATCATAGTCAAATTGTTTGCTGTTTATTATAACACACAAGCAAACAGTTTTGACATTGAGACAATGCTTAGCAATATCCTCAGGTGCATAAGAACGTCTTACAACAATAATAGACGTGCAACTGGAGGAAAGATACAAGAGCTATTTTAACAAGCATCAAAACCCTGCAGAACAAAGAAGACATTTTCTCAAGAACTTGATAAGTTTCTATATATCACTTTAAATAAAAAATGTAATAACTGCTCACATTGGCCAACTCTGACATGTACACATATTTCACTATTATAGATATTATTTACAAGACCACTAATATAAAGTGAGTTATTTTAAATTTTGTCACAGCAACATTTACAAGCATATACAAGTACCTTCAAAAATGTTTTAAGAGCATCAACTTTTTTGCCAATTTAAGAATAAATACGTCCAACAACAAAGACTGATTTTGGGCAAGCCTAATTAAAATAGTATATCATCGATTTTAACAGTTTCTTCATACAGGCCTCCATATATATTGTCTTAAAACATATCTACTTCAAGATTATCAGTATGAAGAAATTTATTACAAACTTTACCATAGCAATAGGTTTTTTATCCACAATTCTCCGAACTCAATCATCCGGGTCATCTTCTTCTTTAATTCCCACTTTTCTTACGCGATAAGACCTATTGGATGGTTTTTCAGAGGCTTCATAATTTAGTTGAGAAGCAACGATCTCGTCATTCACGGAATCCCTGAATCGTCCTACGCTGAGGTGGCTTCGGGTGTGACTGCTGGGGAAGGTGATTCCTCTAAACATATGTCTTGGCAGGATACAATGAGTGCTGTCGTGGAGTGTTGCAGGACGAAGTTAGATCTCGACTTATCTATGAAGGATATTACTGCCGGGTACAGAATACCTAGCATTAAAAATGCACCACGACCGATAGTTATAACTCTCGCTTCAAAAACAGCCAGAGACCGAATTTACTCTTCAAGACGCCTACTTCACAAACAAGAAGATAAACATAAAATTTATATCAACGAACATTAAACTAAGAGGTGCTCAGAAATCTTTTCGAGAGGCAGGAGACTACTCAAAGAAAAGAAAATCTCCTCCATCTGGACATGGAATGGCGTTGTTTTTGCAAAAAGAGTTGAATCTGACAGGCCAATTAAAATCCTAAGTCTCGAGGAGGTTGAAAAGTTACAGACTTGTTAAAATGGCTTATGATACGACGAACACTGAAGAAGAACGTTTAAGTTTACTGAAGTTTATAAGAAGCTCCTCTTCGTTTGATTATAACATTGATCCTGATGAAAATATCTTCCCCCCAATCTATGATAATAGAAATGTTTATGTTACTTCTGATGAGTTAAACGAGCTAACCGGTCAATTAGCTTCTGATCATTTTTCATTTCTTCACGTCAATTGCAGAAGCTTAAAAAATAAATTGCATGACTTAGCAATGTTACTTCACTGGAGTAGATCTAGGATTTTGGCGGTTACAGAGACCTGGCTGGATGACAATTAATCTTTGAGCGTGGAAATACCGGGCTGCATATTTCTAAATGGTAGTATGCGGCAATACAGAGAGGTCGACTAGCAGGCTAAGAGAGGCGTGGTTTAAGGCTAGACGTAAATCGCACTCAATTCCACATTTTCAATGATATGTTATTGATATTAATAAAAAGTGTCGCAAATAATATGAATTGTTGATTTAGTTAGTTCAAAGTTAGTTTGAGTAAATTAGAATAAAACTTACTTATAATTCGTAAAATGCCTTGACTTCACATTCATGTTATTATTACTATTAACATGATTACCCACTAGTAAAAATGTTCTTTTAAAGCCCTTTTCATTAATTGAAATGACGAGAATTTTAATCAAAGAAATTATGTTAAAAAATAGATAAATAATAAAACAATCAGGATTAACTATGGCCATTTCCAGCTATATAAAACCATCTACAGAACCCTATGTTAAAACAATAAATTAAATATTATAAAAGTTGAAACAGTTGAGTTAAAAATCAGAAATAATTATAAGTTTTGTTTAGACAGAGACATTGAATAGGAGATAAGCTGAATCGACTTCACTTAACAAATTAATACGGCTATTGACTGATGAAACACATTGAAACTTAAGTTGAAACCACATAAAGAAAAAGCGACCATCTTATATGTAGCTGATTTAATATTGCTGGTTTTATATGTTATATATAATAACATATATAAAACCAGTTGGTCTCTCTGTTCTATAGCTTTTTAGTGCCACATTGAGAATAGCAATCATAAATATTTAAAGAAAGCGTTCAGCCACGCCCTCTCAGGCTGCTAATCGACCTCTCTGTATTGCCGCATACTACCATTTAGAAATATGCTACCGGGCTTTGTTTTCGTATTTAGACATAGAGTTATGAAAAAAGGGGGCGGAGTTGGTTTTTTTATTGACTCTGACTTAAAATATTCTGTTCTTGATGTTATTACCTGGAGTGTTGATATTACTACATTTGAAATTTTCTTGGTATCTGTGGAGTGTCGAAGAATTGGAAGTTTTACTGTTGGAGTAATCTATCGCCCACCGGATACCAATATGAGTGTTTTTAATGCAGAGCTGAGTAACATCTTGGATTACGTTGATAGAAAAAAGATGAAGATATTTCTACTGGGCGACTTCAACATTGATTTTCTTGACAAAGAATGGAACTCACTTACAGCTGAATTTTTCAATTTACTAGCTTCCCACTGCCTTCTTCTTGCCTTTACTAGAAAATGCCCTTCAACCGCCACCGCAATTGATAATATATTTACTAATTATCCACTACAGAAGACTCTCGCCAGGATTGTACTCGATGATGTCTCGGACCACTTCCCTATTTTTCTCTCTGCCACATTATCGACACCTGATTGCGTCGGAAAAAATCATGTCTCTTCCTTAAGAAGGAGTTTCGTTAATAAAGACATTTTTGAGCAAACGCTGCATGGAGCCGATTGGTCTAGGGTAATAGAGGTGGCCGAGTGTGGCGACGCGTCATCCGCCTATTCAATGTTTATCAATAGATACCTTGAGATATATAATAATTCTTTTCCTCTGGTGAGCTGCAGCGGCAAATCTAACGGACCTAACAAGTTTGATAAAGAATGGATGACACCTGAACTTATGAAAAGCTGCACGAAAAAAATGCGCTTTACCGAGCATACACCAGGAATCCATCTCCGTCTAACAAACAAAAATTTATTACATTTAGAAACCTCTTCAAATCAACTAAGGTAAAAACCATCAAACAATTCTACTCCGAAGTTTAAATTAAACAACAACAACATGAAAGGAACATGGAAGTTAATTTGGAGCATTTTAAATTAAAAGACAAACATGGAACAATGCAAGACTTTCTGTACGGATGACGGTAGTCTATTAACATCTTCTTCTGTTACTGCTGAGTCATTTAATAATTACTTTTTTAATATTGGCTCCAACCTCGCAAGAAAGATATCCTCACCGGATACAACGTTTGAAAAATATCTTGGCAATCCTGTGACTCACTTTTTTTATGTCGCACCCACTACGCCCGATGAGATTATCAAAATAGCTTCAAACTTAAAAATCTCTCACAGCTGCGGATCCGATGGAGTCGACCAATGCATCGCACGAAATTCAATTACGGCGATTGCTTGTCCTCTGTCTGCCATAATAAATTGCTCAATATCTTCAGGGGTATTCCCCGCTCAATTAAAAACAGCCAAAGTCATTCCAATTTACAAATCTGGGAAAAAAGAAAACTTTTCTAATTACCGGCCAATATCTGTCTTGTGCTATTTCTCAAAGTTTTTTGAAAGAGTGATGCACTCCAGACTTTATAATTATCTTTAAAAATTTTCCATTATTACACCAAATCAGTTTGGATTTAGAAAAAATCACTTAACTTATATGCCACTGGTCATGCTACACTCAAAGATTGCGAGGCCATGGATCGTGGGAAATATGTAGTTGGCATCTTCCTGGACCTAGCTAAAGCCTTCGATACGGTTGATCACGGCATTCCTGTGGAAAAATTGAGGTACTATGGAATCCGGGGAACTCCACTATCATGGTTCAGTGACTATCTTAGCTGTAGATCACAATGCGTCCAGTACAGCAATTCTATCTCTTCGATGAAGCAGGTAACTTGCGGGGTGCCTCAAGGTTCGGTGCTGGGACCGCCTCTATTCCTCATCTATATTAACGACCTATGCTCAGTTTCAGATCGCCTTGAATTTGTTTTGTTTGCGGACGATACTAACCTCTTTGCGACTGGCGATAACTTAGAAAATTTATATTACGATACCAACCGTGAATTACTTTCTGTTTCTAAATGGTTCTCTGCTAGTAGACTTTCCTTAAATGTAAGTGTCACAGTCTTCCCTGCTGGAGTGCCGTGAACACCAGGAAGAAAAAAGCAACACAACAACACGACAACAACAACTTTAATAAAGCGCAAATCAAATATAAAAACGAGCAGGACTTCGCCTGATACTAAATAGCTAAACTGTACTGGCGGGGTTCAAAGCGCTATATATATAGCCTCAGGAAACGCGTAAACAAACAACAAGAATTTTTTTTTTTTTATGATAGTTTATAGTCCTTTACACCAAGTGTTTTAAGACTGAAATAGCTGTATGTAGGAAGCACCTAAGTGCTTCCTGTCGTGGATCAAAGTTTGATCTTTTTAGCTGTCCCTCCTCCTTTATCCAAAACAACAAGAAAACAACGTCTGCCAATTAATGTCTAGGTTCCTGTCTAGACAGGTCGACGGGTGCAAGATACACTTGTCAGGAGGTCTGGTATAGCGACCCCTGACAGTAAGCAAAACGAATTATATTTTATTTTACCATATAAACAAAAATACTTTCTGTAATTGTCAGCTGAAGATTGAAGATATACCAATTTTGCGGGTTCCTTATTGCAAGTTCTTGGGCGTGTTGCTTGATGAACCGTTTACATTAAAAACTCACATTGAACATGTTACATCTAAGGTTGCAAAAAATTGTGGAGTACTATCTCGTATACATCAGTTTGTTGATGCCAATATTTCCATGATGTTATACTATGCACTTATCTTTCCGTACTTATCATACTGCAATATTGTCTGGGCCTCAAATTATTTAACTCGTTTAAAGCCTCTTCATATTTTGCAAAAGCGAATTATTCGAATTATTTTTCACATGTCTCCCACATCGTCTTGTAAAATTCAAATGGCAAACAACAACATTCTTAATATTTATCAGATTAATTTCTTCCAAACTGGCATTTTCATGTATAAATATGATAATTTTATATTACCCTCATCATTCGATAACATGTTTGTAAAATTATCTGATGTTCATTCCTATGATCTGCGCCCCGGTGGCTGTTTTCGAACGGATTTTGCTCGGACAACTCTTAAAACATTCTCTATTAAATGCTCTGGTCCTCGTATTTATTCAAACATTCCAATATCTGTCTCCTCCTTGAAACGTATTTTGTTATTTAAGCAAGCTCTGAAATCTTACTTATTATTGTCTCACTCATAACTGCTCAATACCTATTACCTTAGCATACCAATTTCAGTCTCTTCCTTGATAAGTTTATTGAACTACTATTTGAAATGTCTTAACTCAACCCACTCATTTTGGTTTTTTTTGTAAAGGTTGTCCATTAAGCGGGAAGGAATTCCCTTCGGACGAAGCTTTTGGGCACCTTATTCCTTTCTCAACTAATCGATTTTTTTTTCTCTTTTCGAAATTTTGGTACTATATTTTTCTTGTCGTTTTGGTTATTTTCTTTTGTTTAAGTTTAATACTTATGTTGGTGCTCAATAAATGAATATATATATAAGTTCAATAAACCTCTCATAGTCGTAGTCTAATGTTAAGTAGCTCCGAAAGACTGAGACTTCTAGCCATCCTTTTTTGGGGATGGTCGGTGGCTCAGTTGGTAAGAGCGCTTGCATTTAGGCGAGGCGGTGTTGCCGTAGACACGTGGGTTCGATTCCTAGTAGAGTCTTATAAATATTTGCGTTTCTTGTGGTGACAGTTAGTCATCCTATTTGTAGGCTCTTGAAACATTTCAACGCAATGTTTCACTTCATAAATTATCTATCTGGCAGCAGAATAAGCTGTCGAGCTGAAGTAAGGAGTTCTGAACCTATCATAGTCGTAGTCTAATGTTAAGTAGCTCCGAAAGACTGAGACTTCTAGCCATCCTTTTTTGGGGATGGTCGGTGGCTCAGTTGGTAAGAGCGCTTGCATTTAGGCGAGGCGGTGTTGCCGTAGACACGTGGGTTCGATTCCTAGTAGAGTCTTATAAATATTTGCGTTTCTTGTGGTGACAGTTAGTCATCCTATTTGTAGGCTCTTGAAACATTTCAACGCAATGTTTCACTTCATAAATTATCTATCTGGCAGCAGAATAAGCTGTCGAGCTGAAGTAAGGAGTTCTGAACCTATCATAGTCGTAGTCTAATGTTAAGTAGCTCCGAAAGACTGAGACTTCTAGCCATCCTTTTTTGGGGATGGTCGGTGGCTCAGTTGGTAAGAGCGCTTGCATTTAGGCGAGGCGGTGTTGCCGTAGACACGTGGGTTCGATTCCTAGTAGAGTCTTATATATATATATATATATATATATATATATATATATATATATATATGTGTGTGTATGTGTGTGTGTGTGTGTTTCCTATAAAAGAGTTTCTTGAACTGTCTGATTAATTTTAATTGATTTAAGGCCTAATTTATGTCTGAAACATTAAATTCATGTATTTTCATCCAGAATAAAGCTTTCCTGAAAGTTTTAGAGCTCTAGGTGGTTGAAAAGTGGGAAAACGACCGGGAACGTGAGAGCAAGCGGGAAAAGCAACGGGAGCGTGAGAGAAAAACGATAGAAAAACCTCTAAAAATCCCGCTAGTACATAATATATACTATACCGCGGTAATGGGAAAATTTTTTAATAATTTCACCATTACCGCGCGGTAACGGGGAAAAAATGGGGGGGAAATTTGCGGTAATGGGTAAAATGTTGACGGTAATTCCGCGGGAACGGTAATGAAGTTTTAAACTAATTTTTAAAAAATCAAAAAAAAATTCCAATTTTTTTTTTACTTTGTTTTATTGTCTTTGTACTTTGTTTTATCGTCTTTGTACTTTGTTCAGCTAATTCTACCGGACTATCTTTCTTTTTGTATTTCATTTCGGTTGAATGTCTTGGTCTTGAATCGATTTAATTTCAATAGTACATTTTCGCTTGTAGTTTTAAATAACATGGAAATGGGAAAATGCGACATAGAAAAATTAATTTCAATTAAAAGTGAACGCTTGCGATTCGACAAATGTCAAAGCACTCATGGATTAAAGATATAATATTTTTTACTTTCTTATTTCATTTAAAACATAACTATCTTTTTGCAAACTTTTTTAATAATTAACTTCAAAATAAACTTGCATAAAAATTTAAAATGCGGGGACAATGAGGGTTTGGGAATGATAGCTGCGGGGATAGGTAGGGGATGGGGACAGATATTGAGGGGATGGGGTGGGAATGGGTACATGGGGCGAGGGGACAGTGAGGGGACGGGAAGAGAGTTTTCTTTGCGGGGTGGGGATGGGGAAGAAATGTTGTCCCCGTGTCACTCTCTAGTATATATATATATATATATATATATATATATATATATATATATATATATATATATATATATATATATATATATATATATATATATATATATATATATATATACACATAGACATGGGCGCCCGCAGGGTGGGACAGGGGAGGGCACTTGCTTCCCTAGATTGCTTGATTAAAAAAAATAGGCAACAAATTTTTAATTAAAACATTTATAGTTAATTGTAACAACTGTGACTCTTTCCATTGTCATATCGATATCATCCTATCATTATCTTTGGGAGTGCATCCCCGATGCTCTAATTTTACTTTATTTCATCTCTCATTTTCATACAATTCTCCTAACTTATTCTGCGAAGCCTTAATGGTACCAATATTAAATTTCTATAACAGTTTGGCTGTGTCGGATATATGAACCTCTTCAACTAATACATTTTTGTAATTTTCAGCGTGTTTTAAAACATTCTTTTTTTGTTATGATGTATAATAAAATAAAGTTAACTGAAATTTGTACTATATATACCTAATTTTAAACAAAAAATTTCAAAAAAAATTTTGGGGCTTAATTCTTACACAACTTTGGAAAAAAACGGGAAAGAGAATTTGAGAGAAGAAGCAAAGAAAAAAATAAGAAGCTTGCCCCCTGGAAACATTTTTGCGAGCGCCCATGGGCGTAGAGTTTCTATTTTTCCGGAAAGGGGGGCAAGGGGCAAGACTCAAAAACTCGAAGCAACTTTTCTGTCAAATGAATCTATTAAAAACCGCTGATCATGAGGATTTGAATGAAATCTAAAAAAAGCTGTTGCAGACATGTTATTCAACAATTTACTTTTTTTTTTATAAAAGTGCCATTAATGTTTTTTTAATGAAGTTATCGATTAAAATGTTAATATCAATTTCTTTTGCGATTTCTTGATGACTGCCCATTAAAACCCACTAAAGTAACAGCATTTAACCTTGTCTGCTTCATTGTAATTTGGCTTTTTTCTTCGGCTTGCACATGAACAGGGAAATAATACAGATGTACATACCCATAAATTGTTAGAAATGCAATATTTTTAATTTTTCTGGGGAGGGGGCAGACATTTTTCCCGGGATGGAGGCAAGATTTGATCCGGGAAAGCTTGCTCCTTGCCCCCCTCTCCCGAAGTCTACGCTTATGCGTAGTAGTCAAATGCAGGTACAAAAGCCCAAAAAATAGATATTAAATAAGTCGAATAGTTATGAAATTAGTCGAATAAAAAAGATAGATATTAATATAACAGATTAATATTAATTATTAATGCTAAAAATATATTTTATAGCGCTTTACAAAGTGTACACATCCATAAATTATTAAAAATGTAGTATTCATAATTTTTCCCTGTGGGGGCAGACACTTTTCCGGGGAGAGGCAAGATTTGGTCCGGGGGGCAGCTTGCCCCACTGCCCCCCCCCCGAAGTCTACGCCTATGCCCACACGTGTGTGTGTGCGTGTGTGCGTTTGTCCCGTGATTAATGATTCCGGGATATAGCTGGGTATCCCGTGCTTAATGATGCGGGATTTAGCTGGGTATCTCTTGTTGATCCCGTGCTTAATGATGCGGGATTTAGCTGGGTATCTCTTGTTGATCCCGTGCTAATGATCTAGGGATCCTGTGCGGGTCCCGTGTAAATCCCGCGGACAAAACCCGGCGGGCTCCCCGTGCTGAACCCGCTGGGTTCCCCGACTCTATCCCGCACGGGTCCCATGCGGGTGTGTTTGCTGGGGGTACGGGAGAGCAAGCGGGAAAGCGACCAGGAACGGAAAAGCGACCGGGGCGGGAGATCAAGCAGGGAAGGAAACGGGAGCGAGAAAAACAATGGAAAAACCTCTAAAAATTCCGGACAACGCCGGGTACCCCGCCAGTTAACAATAAATTTATCATCCCGTACCAGAAATCCTGGGACCGCGCCTGTTGTTACAGAAACTATTCCCTAATCAAAACAACATTTTTATGCTTGTTTCGAATTTTTTACGGGTTATATCTGCTTCTGTCCGTCTATTTGGCCGATGCGGTATTCATTCATGGGCCGATGCAGTATTTAGCTACTTTTTTTTAACCTCCGCCAGCGTTAGCTACTTGTCTATCGTAGCGTCGTCCTTATTTATTTTTGGAGGACCACGACCATATATATCACGACTAAGGCGACTAAGCGGTTTTATCGAGACTCGCAATTTGGTTCGTATTTCTTAAAATGCCGGAACGTTGTTGTCGGGCTTACTTGTTATATATACAATACAAAAATTTTTTTATAATCAAATTTTTATGAAGATCATCTGGGCATTTAATGACATTTTGTTAACGAACGTCTTGACCTGGTCCTGGTGTTTGACAGGAATGGAGTATCGCTGATATAGAACTGTAGTTATTTTGTGTTAATAGTAAATAGTTGGATAGACTTGTCTATAGTTGTATCTATGTTGGATTCAGTTTTTGTAATGGGTCAAAAAATTTCCGGGGGTACATCAATTAAAAATTTGACGTCTTATGCCCGGGAGCCCACACAGACTGCTTCACGTTGTCGTCAGTTTGACGGATGTCATGCTTACCACCCTGATTACCAGCAACCCAGTCGACTTGATATTCTTTTATCGTCTATTCCTTCAAGTGATGAGGTTCGAAGAAATCACACCTGGAATCCTGATGACAGGTCTCTCAACATTTTTGTTAAAGAGGATGATCCATTTACATTTCATAGACATCCAGTTGCTCAAAGTACAGACTGTATTCGTGCTCGAGTAGGTTATGTGAGAGGTTTGCATGTGTGGGAGATAACTTGGAGTATTCGCCAAAGGGGAACTCATGCCGTAGTTGGTGTTGCAACAAAAAATGCCCCTCTTCATTGTGCTGGATATCATTCTTTGATTGGGAGTAACAGTGAATCGTGGGGCTGGGACTTAGTTAGGAATAAATTGTATCATAATTTAAAAATTACTTCACAATCAGGATATTCTTCAGCTCCTACGTACCCTACCATTATTGATGATCCAGGGGATTCTTTTATAGTTCCTGACTCTTTTCTTGCAATTTTGGACATGGATGAAGGAACATTGAGTTTTGCTGCGGGTGGTAAATACTTGGGAGTTGCTTTTAGGAATTTGAAAGGACTAAAGCTTTATCCTGCCATTAGTGCAGTTTGGGGGCACTGTGAGGTTTCTCTCAAATACATTGGAGGCCTTGATCGTAAGTGGTGTTATTATTATTCAGAATTAGATTATACTATTTAAAATGACTAGATTTCATGCAAATTTTTAGCTGAGCCATTGCCACTGCTTGAGCTCAGTCGTCGAATCATTAGAGAACAATTAGGTAAAAACAAGCTGCAAGAAGTACACAAACTACCTTTGCCTATTTGCCTGCAAATGTATCTTTTGTACCAGTGACAGCCAGTTTTTATATGCATTTTCATATTTTTGATTCTTTAGATGGTTATTTTTCTAGTTTGATAAATTTACATTTTTTCTGCCGATTCTGTGCTGCTCTTTAATTTTTTTGCTTTAAAAATCATTGACCAAGGTAATGGCATGGTCACACATATATGCTGCTTTGCTATAAAAAATAATATCACATAAATCTCATATTTTAAATTGTTATCATTGCAGTCCGATATTTTTATATACTAGACATTGTAATTTTGCAGCATCTAGTCTAGTCATTACAACATTTCAGTTCTTTTATTTAAGTGAAACAGACATTTGAAATTATTCTTGCATTTTGTTTGATAATTGGGCTGTAATTTTGAATGAACATATCATCTGCCAAATTCAGTTAAATTTATTTATGATCTCATTATTTTTTTATGAGATTTTCTAGTCAATATTTTGTAAATAGGCTAAAAAATTAAAAATTTAATTTATATAATTTAGTAATTCTTGAATTTATGAAAAGAGACATTTTCAAATCAATGGTTTTGCAGTGTTCTGCTGTTACATGGCAGAGTCCATTAAATGGTGAGATTCTATATTAGACCACTTAATGATTTTTTAGTTTGCTCATATTTCTTATGAAACATTATAGATTTGAGTTTCTTAAAAGAAGTCCCTAAAAACAGCATGAAAAGTAGCATTGACTTCAAATGTGTGCCTATGTGATAAATTGTTGTATTTTTATTTTTTGCTATGTTCGAGCAGAATGTCGTTTTTATAACATGTTTAATTTTGGATTGTGTTGTCATTGTTCCATTTTGCATATATTATTTATACATGCTTTTCTGCATGTGGAAGAGCTTTCCATTAAATTTTTTGTTTTGGGTTGTTGATGTTTCTTTAAAAAAAGGCTCAATTACTGTGAAGTCTCCTAGAAGTTAGCAAAGGAGAAAAAGAAATGACTAGAATATGGATAGATTGATAAAATTGTGCAGTATTTAAGAGTTTTGGTAGTAATATAATGAAATAATCTTTATATATAAAAAAACTAACCCATAAAAACAAAGTTTTTATTATAAATCCTTTTTATACGATCCTAGATTTTTATTTTTAAGCCCAGAGCCAAATTCAAAAATTAAATTCAAATTCAAAAATATGGACCCTTTTGACGGGGCCGTTTTGACGGGGGCCGTTTTGACGGGGACCGTTTTGACTGAAATTTTGATAGATTCAATTGTCTCGCAGCCCAAGTCGATGTGCCAAATTTCAGCTCGATCGGATAACGGGAAGTGAGTTAATTTTGAGACTCAAAGTTTGTGACCGACAGGAAGACAGACAGACAATCGAAAATAATATAAAGGATTTAAAAATGACTGTCTGTTCATTACACAATTCCAAATTGCCGGACCAATTTGAAGGAAATTTAGCATTGAGGTAGCTCTTATAGAGAAGACAAAAAATAGGGTAGGTTAAAAAATATTTTTGCTAATTTTTTTTATAACATTATTAGGTCACTTTCTTTCAAAAAACAAACGGTTACATACACAACAACAAAACCCCTGTAAAACAAACATTTATAAAAAAAATAATGCACCCAACGTTTTTTGTTGTATATGAATTAGAAACTGTTATAAAGTATGTTACCATATTGTGACCAAGTTATTCAGAAATTGTGCCAGGCTCATAGTAATATTATTTTATACTTTTTAGGGCACAAGAAAATCGTTATTTTTTTAAATGTATTTTTTAATATGTAAAATTGATTACATTTAATGGTAAAAAAAACTTGTTTGATTGTTTGGTTGAAAAACATAATTCTTCATTCACTTGATTCCCACTATTGCTCAAATTAGCTAGCAAACAAGCAGTAAACAACTGAATTTTTTTTCTAATATATGGAACTCGTCTTATATCTTTGGTTATTTGTTATTATGTTGCCTAAAAAGTCTATTTCTATTTAATTTGTGTGGTTGTATTGTTTAAAGTATAACTATTCCTTCTCCTCACAACAATTATCAAATTTATTTATGCATTTTATGATGTACTAGCATAACAGGTTTTTAGAGGTTTTTTCTTGTTGTTTCTCTCTCTCGTTTTTTATCTCTCTTTCTCTGTCTGTTTTTCTCTCTTCCTCTCTCTTTCCCTCCTTCTTCTCCTTCCCCTCCCCTCCTTCCTTTTCTTTCATTTTCTTTTCTTTTTCTCTTTCTTTCTTTTCTTCTCTAGCTTTCCTTTTAATCCCTTCCCCCGTTAATTTTTTTGGAGAGGAAGGGCGTTGTTTTTCCTGTCGCCCGGGCATCTGCAACCACGCTATGCCACTGAAAACCCTCTATAAACTTTTTTATGGGAGTTAAATTTGATTTTTGATACACAATGACTCTTTATGTTCGAACATAATTTAATTTGTTTATTATACATATTTTTTATTTAATCTTAACAGTTAGTTGTACATCTTCTGCTAGCAGCCTCCAAGGTAAGTGCAGGGTACCGAAGGTGATGTATATTTTTTCTTAAGTGCTGAGTACCTCTTTGTAAACAACAATTTTAGTTTTTTTTTCTGGCTGAAGGATGACCAGGCCGTCAGATGAGCTTACTCTGGAACATGCTATGTACAACTGGCCATGGGAGAAACAGTCACTTCTTAGATATACACCAGCCTTCTTCAAACTCTGTCCTTGTGCTTTGTTGATAGTCATGGCATAGCATAACTTTACAGGGAACTGCAGACGTTTGAATTCAAAATGATAGTCTGACAGAGTTAGAGGAATACGGGGAATTAAGACAGTTTCTCCTTGACCTACGCCTGTAAATATTGTCGCTTCAATAACATATTTATGCAGAGTTTTCACCTGCAGCCTGGTACCGTTACAGAGTTTGGGAGGGTTCAGGCCCGTAGGCAGGATTTAGTGAGTGGGGGGCTATGAAAATTAGTAGGGGGGCTACTGACGAACGAAGGCACCGAAGAAGCAACTTGAAAACAGGATGAGCCATTTTCCCACCATCAAGCAGTGTTCCAGCAATGCCAGAGGACACAAGTGTGATGGCAATATTTTTCTCACTTCTTATTTTGGCTAATATCAAATTTATCAAAAATGTTTTTCCCGTACCACCAGGAGCGTCTAGAAAAAAGATTTGTCCAGATTCTGAAATAATGCTGCTTGTGATTTCTTCATAAACACGTTCACGTTTCAGAGAGCTGGGCTACATCAAAATAAATTTCGCTGAGATGTTCCAGATTGTTTGTTATGGACTCCCGCTTGCGATGTGGTGTAGGAAGACCGTAGTGTTTTAGACAGTTCCCAGACATTGAACACACCAAATCTTCAAGTAAGGCCAAACATTTGTTGTATGCAATGTCCATAACCTGCTCCCCATCCCCAAACTATCTCCATCGATCTTTTTATATCGTCCGCCAAACTGTCGCGGTGTTTCTACCATATCGTGAAAGGGCCGCTCAGTTGGCAAAACACCAACATGATGGCATGGATGGATCTTGAGTGGGGAGTCTGAGAGTGAAGCTTCTTCTAATGTTCGATCCCAGTGAGCGTCGTCCTCGAGCAAACCATGAGCTTTACATGCAGACTGAAATGTTTGGTGAGCAACTCTATTTACATTCTTAAGCTAGTCAAATGATGTAGGCCCTTTAACTTCATGTAGGAGAAGGCGTAGAAAATAACACTCATAGTTATTAGGGTGAACAGTGTATACCCTATCCAAAACCTGATCTTTTTTCACCCCTGGATAGCCTGGTACTGATTGATTTCCCTTGCTTCCTTCTACAAAATGTATTGTTTTTCCATAAAAAATATGACGGAACTTCAGAGTAAAGGAGAGTTTTTGCAAACTCATCAGCTTTACAGAGATCGAAAAGCTCAAAAGTGTAGTTATTGGCAGGTTGTTTAGCCTTTCAATAACATTTTCTTGGTTAAAATACACTCTCTGGCCATTTTCAAGATGAACTGCAAGATGCCTGACTGAAGGAGAGCGATCGTGTATGGGAAAACAAAGTATTCGCCAGACAGCTTCGGAAGTACTTCTGTAGTGCCCTGTCTCGTATCTTGTCACTTCGTCAAGTTTATTTTCAACTGTGAAGGCTGCTTGATCGGACCCTTTGTTGACGTACTTGCAAATATATTTGATGGACTTGGCAGAGTTGCAATACTCGACGTTGATGTGCTGAGAAGGTGCGAGACAGGACAGGATTATAAGGTACCCCATTGATGTCAACAACGAATCCGCCATCTGTAGGAGAACGCCTGCGGTATTTAGGATAACCGTCATCCCCAGTCTGTTTCTCTCAGAAGAGGACAGGGATACTTCTTGCTGCAGGATCCGTTAACCATACAGGGAGAGTTTTTGTTGAGAGCACTACATGGGCCTTGGATTATGGTTGACTTGACAATCTCTTGGAGGGCAGAGTCTAGCTCTGGGTCAGATATCTATGCACAAATAACTTTGTCAATCATGTCTGGTTTCATCTTTTCTTCCAGCCAAAGGAGAATGTGTACATGGGGAAGGCCTCTTTTTTGCCATTCTATGGAGAACATGTGACATCTACATGACCCATATATTGACCCTTTGGTAAGGAGCTTCATTAACTGCTTCACCTTTAAGTAGAAAACCCGCGCTACCAAGTCATGTCTGGTTAGGGGTCATCTATAAAAGACGTCCACACAAAACGGTTGGAGGGGGGGTTCAGCAAAAAGTGGACTGAAGGGGGACAGTGGATGTCCACATCGTAGTTTTTTTTTAGTGCAGCAGTTTTGCATAAATTTACTGCAAAAAACTTCTAGTTTAATGACAAAAGAGTCCTAATTTTTCGTTGATTGAAGAATGGTGGATTATTTGTTTATTACATTTTTTAATACAGTGATTTAATAAAATGTTTTTGAACAGTTATTATTTCATTTAGAATTTTTTCTGCAAATAAGGGGACATCCTTTAATTATGTCAACAATTTTTAGGCAATTTGATACCCCCTCCCCATTGTCAACAACTGTCAAACTTTCAGTCACCCCCCTAACAAAATTATGTTGAACAAATTTTACCCTCCCCCCAAAAATAAAACAGAAAATTAACTAAAGATATTTTATACAGCTGGCTTTTAGCTAAAAATAGAATTGTATGTAGATATTAAAAGTTCTACAAATAGATTTTTAATACAGTTTTTTAGTCTTGCGTAACAGATTTCAATTTGACTATAACAACACTTGAACTTCATGAACAAATTGAGAATTTATATTCTAGCTTCTAACATCTTCCTATGGAGAATTCAAATGTTCTGTTCCTCAATTGTTATAATGGGCATAGTGGTTGATTGATCAATTTCTTGTGGAATCGATACACAGGAAAAGTCAACATCATCTTCATCTTACCATTCTGCGCTTAACATCTCTCCATGCGCAATAATTGCCATCAGTTTGGCAGCCACTCGCTTTGGTCGAATTCTTTGCAGTTGAGGAGCATGTGGTAATTGCCTAGCCCCAAGATCGGATTGTCGGTGCTATTGAACATGCTTCTTCAACATGACTTGTGAAGTAACATAGAGGTGACAAATTTTGCAGATTCGTTCAAACAACTACAACTGAATGGAAGGACAGTACAGATCATATGGAAGAATTTTTGAATGCCTTTGCTTATCGAGGTAGCATATGTTGTCAAACTTCAAAGACTGAATACAATAGTTTTAAAGTGTGGGATCTTACGGTTTCACCTTACAATTTTAGGTCAATCAGTTTTATTTATTTAATTTATAGTTAGGTTTTAATTAGAATCAAAATTTTCACACAGTTTACGATTATCGTAAACTGTGTCGTATTTTGAAAGGTTTTTGGGGGTAGGTAGATTCTAATTGACTGACTGGCATACAATGCATTTATTACTTTCCTATTTTTTGATTTATTAACTCTTGTAAAAAATACATTGCTGATGTCAATTTATCTTGAACACCCCCCCTCCCCCATGTCAACAATTGTCAAACTTCTTAAAACTCTCTCCTCCCCCTATTTTGTTGACATAATTAAAGGATGTCCCATAATTGGAATTTCTAAAAAAAATCTTTGTAAATGCATACTATTTATATTGTTGTACATTTTCCCAAAATATTCATTATTTTCAGTAAATTTTATTTTTTGGATGTCCACAACTGGGAGGGGGACGAGGGGTCAAGTCAAAAGTGGACAAAGGGGGAGGAGGGTAAAAATAGCAAAAAATTGGTGGACATCTTTTATGGATGACCCAATCTGACCTTCCTTGAGCAATTCACATATTTCTCGCCATTTTGTGTTGCACGTAAAAGTTATAAAGAGAACTGGCGGATAGGTCATGGCATCCTGAGTACGTTCATGCAAGTAGCGAGGTTCTCCTGTGAAGCTTGATGGCAGCACTATCATCTTACCCAGCTCCGATATCTGACTATCCGCTTTTCTCAGGTTATCCTTCAAGTGAATATAGTCTTCACTTCTCAACTTTTTTTGGTTGTTTCGAATAAAATTTAGTATTTCTGTTTCTATTTTTGCATACATATCAGACAAAAATTGGTTGAGGTGATTAAGAGACAAAAGTAAATTAGGCTCTTTGCCTACTCGCTCCTTCAACATATAACCGTAGAAATCAGCTGCAGACACAGTTTTCTTAAGTGGTATCTTGGTCTTTGGGTCACGCTGAGGGATGTTGATACATCTTCTCCATGGCAGAACGGGAGAGGATACTGAAGGAAATCAAAGGCTTGATGTAGTTCACTGATTCTTATCAGTTTGTTGTCCCTGCTGTGAAGAACGATGTCTCGCTTTTCAAACACCTGGCCAACAATCAAGACAGCAACTTCGTTAGTTGTAGGAGTATTGTAACGTCCCCTGTGAGCATTTGAAGGCTTTTTGTCAGCACTGATAACTACCTGGAAATCTTTTAGATCTTTAGGAACAGACTCAACAGCAACTTTGAAGTCCTTGATATACTTGTTATGTTCATGAAGAATTTTCTGGAGCTAGCCTACCAATGCTGGTTTGACATTTTTAAAGTAACCACATCGATTGTCTCTTTCATGATTTTATCACCAACAAAATATATCTGAAGGAAAGATGGCTGCTGTTGTGTTCCAGGCATCAAATTTACTATTCTGTGATAGACCTGTCCTTGCACCTTAAATGTTGACATAAAATGTCCCTCTTATCTCTTTTGCTCCAAACGACGTCATTTGGAAACAATCGTTATATTTCCGAATATTATTTAGAAAATGCTCAGCCTCAGGATGTTCGTGAGTAAGGAGGTTGTGCAAGGGTTCAGGGTATTCTTGAAAGAGAGGAAGTTGGACTTTTCCGTTACTGCAGCACATGCCAGGGCACTCGTCTTTCCATTTTACAGCATTACACCAATTGCAAGTTAACCTTTGTCCAATATCGACTGTTTTGTCTTTTGCATATTCAGTTTTTGGGTCATACTTGTAACCTGAATGTTTCTTCACTGTCCATGGCTATAACCTTTCCCTTAAACGTCTTTCATTGTGTTTTGTTACAGCTACGCGATTAACCTCAGGATTATTTTCTGAGTACTTTGTTGCAGCCTTTTTATTGATTTCAGGATGGATTTTGTTATACGTCTCTGCAGCCCCTCTATGAACATCAGTGTGATTCTCAGTATCTGTGAACAGCTTTTCTGTTAACTTCAGGATGTGTTTGTCTATATTTTTCAGTGGATTCCCTTAGTTGTTTTTTGCAAACTGAATCTGTGAATCGTTTTCTACATTTATTACTTTTAGATTGATGAGGAGGGAGGGGGTTTGAAGAAGTTTGGTGATTGTTGACATGGGGGAGGTGGAGTTCGAGATAAATTGACGTCAACAATGTATTTTTTACAAGAGTTAATAATTCAAAAAATAGGAAAGTAATAAGCATTGTATGCCAGTCAGTCAATTAGAATCTACCTACCCTCAAAAAACATTCAAAATACGACAGTTTACGATAATCGTATACTGTCGAATTTTGATTTCTACTTAAAACTTTACTATATATATATAAATGAATGTCTGTGGGTCTGTCTGTTTCTTATAGAAATCTAAACCGCTGGAGCGATCTTGATGAAATTTAGCAAGGAGGTAGTTATCATACAGGGGAAGAACGTGAGGAAGGTTTGGACTTCCTACTCCAATCCCCGGCTCAAGGGGCCAAAAGTGCCTATGTACGACCATCAAAGGTAATTGCGTAATAAAATTCAAATTTAGTTTACGTAACAACGTCTGAAAACTTCAAGAAACTTTTAGCCAGTTTTAGCAAATCTATGTTACGTTCTATGGGCTAAAAAAAAGTTAGGAAAGAATGGAAAAGAGAAAATGAGCGGGAACGGGAAAGCGACCAGGAACGGAAAAGCGGCAAGCGAGGAAAAAAACGGGAGCAAGAGAAAAAAAACGATAACAAAACCTCTGAAAACCCCGAGCAACGCCTGGTAAACCCGCTAGTAAATTAAATAAATAAAACTGATTGACCTAAAATTGTAAGGTAAAACCGTAAGATCCCACACTTTAAAACTATCGTATTCAGTTTTTGAAGTTTGACAACATGCTACCTCGATCGGCAAAGGCATTCAAAATTCTTCCAAATGATCTGTACTGTCCTTACTTTCAGGTATCGCTGTTTTAACGGATCTGCAAAATTTGTTACCTCTATGTTGCTTCACAAGTCATGTTGAAGAAGCATGTTCAACAGCACCGACAATGCGATCTTGCGGCTAGGCAATCACCACATGCTCCTCAACCGCTAAGAATTCGACCAAAGCGAGTGGCTGCCAAAAGACAGAGAACTGATGGCAATTATTGCGCATGGAGAGATGTTAAGCGCAGAATGGTTAGATGAAGATGATGTTGACTTGTCCCATGTATCGATTCCACAAGAAATTGATCAATCAAGCACTATGCCCATTATAACAATTGAGGAACAAAACATTTGAATTCCCCATAGGAAGATGTTAGAAGCTAGAATATAAATTCTCAATTTGTTCATGAAGTTCAAGTGTTGTTATAGTCAATTTGAAGAGGGAGGCAGGGGGTAACAAATTGTTGACATGATTAAAGGACGTTCCCAAATTCTAGGTTAAAGGGATTAAATCCAGAAAGTCTAGGTTCAACTTTCCTCAGAATCGGGAAAAACAACTTGAGATGCGCTTGGTTTATAAAAGCCGAGTTGAGAAGGGTCAGGTTCAGAACAAGTAACGTGACCTGAAAGCTGAAGGAAGAGTAGTTGGGGATGAAGCTACTGGTGAAGCAAAGTTGGTACATCGAAGTGGCCTTCCATGTCATCACGGAGAACTTGAGTCTTTTAATCTCCTTAATTTCCTCTCCATAGCAGATTAATTGTTTCCCGTCACGAAACAGCTCACACTTGTAAGGGAACACCTCTGCCGCCACCAGGAGTTCACAGATAGTACCATAGAAGTGAGGTTTCAACATGTCAGTAACGTAATTTTGTTTACTGCTATAAGGAACTTGATTTGTTTTCAAAGTGTACGGCTTAAGCCTGTGCCCGTTGTTAGAGACATGGCGCACAATTTCTGTGCGCACTCAAAACGTCAATGAAGCTGTACCGAAGATCAAGTATGATAGAGAGGAGAAAAGGCAAGAACCGTCCCCCGGGATTTTTATGACTTGGTGAGGAACTTCCACTCCATCAATTTCTAGAGCCATTACGCACAATTTGAAATTCAATTATATAATTCCGGTGGTCTGTATGTAGGAAACGCGTAGGTGGTGGGTTAAATGCAGACCGCAGGCTCATAATTAAATGTTGAAAAAATGTAGGTGTGAACAATCTATCTAAAATAAATAATAAATAAAGTAACAAGTGAACCGTAAAAACTTCGTTTATTAAAAATCATTTATGTATTTGAGATGGAAATAAGATACAAATTTAATGCAAATATTTTTCATGAAGATAAAAACTACTTAAATGAAAACAAGTGAAGATAAAAAAATAAATTTAAAAAATTCTTTTATTTGCATTTTTAGCTGAGTCAACGAACTAAAGATTTTGAATCTAAAACAACCGTTACGCACAATCTTATACAAAAATCTTTAAAAAAAATTCAATTCATGTATTGTCATCCAGAATGAAGCTTTCCAGAAAGTTTCAGAGCTCTTCTAGGTGGTCGAAAAGTGGTTGAATTTTTGTTTTTAAGATTTGATCACCACAGACAAACAAACAGAGAGACGAGTGAAGTTAAATAAAAGCATTAAAAAAGTTATTTAGTGTAAAATTGATATCTGCAATCATGAAAACATCGATAGTAATACGTGAAATGATTAAAAGTGGAATTCAAAATTTGTTGTCTTTCAATGAAATAAACAATGACGCAATATCGCGTTGATCTTTTATCATAGTGTTCAACTAAAGAATTTAAAATAAAATATTTAAAAAAACTTTAAAAAATACCACGTTTTTGTGAAATAAAAAAAAAGAAAATAATTTTTCTCTAGGCTGTGTGAGAAATGTCTTAATGGAGGCATGCGTTTATTATTATTATTATTATTATTATTATTATTACTATTATTATTTTTATTATGCTATTAACGTGCTCTCTAAAAATAAATTTTCTCAGAGCACGGGGCAAACAGCACCAAAACGAAAAACAAATGAATCTAATGTCAAAATTTAAAAGGTCAAATTCTATTTAACATTTGAGAGAACAAAAAGTTCTTGAGCTTCTTCTTAAAAACGGAAAGGCTATATGCATTAACAGGGTCGGTAAGTTCCTTCGGCAGGTTGTTCCACGTAGCTGGGCAGGCGACTGCAAATGCCCTCGGTCCGAACGTCTTGTTTCTGCATGATGGAACAAGAAGCTCACCGGAAGAGGCTGAACGAAGATGAGATTGTCCCGGAAGCTGAGACACCGGGATGTACAGACTGGAGAGGTACGCTGGTGCCAGGCCATGCAGACAGCGGATTGCAGTTAGAGAGAGCATCAGCACGGGATGTAAACGACCCCGCCTTCCACAAGTTTCCTGCTGCCTTGCAGGCTGGTCTTGGATGGTCAAAGGCTATGGGATTAAACTCAGACTACAAATCAGGTTTGGAGCACCTAAGGCAGTTGGTCGAGCATTGCGACGCCTTCTGGCACCTGCTGTAGCTGAACTGGCACCGGCCGTATCGGCTTGCCTTTCCGCCGGACTCTGCTATCAAAGCCGAGAGGGGGACCCTGGTTCCCAGGATCTCCATAAAACATGCCCAGGCTTGCACCTGGAGAAGTCACTCCAGCCACGCTGTCTCAGCGCGGGACCAACACGGAGAGCAGCAGTTACCTTTTTAAGCCCAGGCTCAATTGGCGTAGAGTTGGGCGCTAGGGGTTGTGCTCGACGGTGGGAGGAGTTTTTCTAACTCCATTGGGAAGTTACCGCCCGCCCAACCTAGGCAGCCCCCGGGCAATAAGGTACTGCCCCGCCACAACTTTCTTGCTTCATCGGGTGTGTGAAGCTTAGACAAAATCGACAGGCTTGTTGTTAAACTGAGGACCAGGCAAATATGAACAAACTAATAAAAGCCCAGTCATACGACTGGCAACCTGGAACATCAGAACAATGTGTACTGGCTTCTCTGACGACATCCAAAACATTGGCGACGTCAGGAAAACCGCCATCATTGATCGCGAGCTGGCCAAGAGAAACATTGACATCGCCGCCTTTCAGGAAACGCGGCTTGTATCTATTGGTAGCCTTAAGGAAGAGAATTTCACTTTTTTTGGCATAGTCTGGGTTCAGATGAGCACCGACTGCATGGGGTTGGTTTCGCAAATCTGTAACTCTCTTTTGTCGTCAGTTGAGCCTCCTTCTCAGGAAACCGTGCGTATCCTCTCACTCCGCCTTACTACCTCCTGCGGACCTACGCACATCTTCAGCGTGTATGCTCCTACACTTTCCTCCACAGCTGAGACTAAGGATGTGTTTTATGAAGAGCTTGAGGCAAAGATCAGGGAGATCCTGGTGAGTGAGAACCTTTTCCTACTTAGAGACTTTAATGCCCGAGTAGGTGCAGATCACGCGTCTTGGCCACGTTGCATTGGACACTTCGGTGTCGGAACGCTCAACAAAAATGAACAGCGACTGCTTGAGCTTTGTTCTTTTCACGGACTTGCCATCACTATCACTTTTTTTTTTACCAAACCCTTCCACAGAGTGTCTTGGCAACATCCCAGGTCGAGGCACTGGCATCAGCTAGACTTCTTAATCACTAGGAGATCATTGCTGAATTACGTGCTCCTCACGCGCAGCTACCACAGTGCCGACTGCGACACTGACCACTCAATGGTTAGCAGGTGCGTCTTCGACCCAAACAAAGCATTGTTCAAGACAGAAAGGCCGGCCTCGCATTGACACGGCCTTTCTAATGTCATACACAAGGCATTGGAAGACTGTCCCGTGGACACTGCCACAACGCGCTGGGACTTCATTTGTAATGTTGTGCACACTGCCGCCTCAGAAATTTTCGGAAAAAACCAGAAAGAGTGAATACTGGTTCGAGGCTGGGATCGGAAAGCTGGAGCCTGCCATAAATGCTAAGGGCGCTGCTCTCCTTGAGTACAAAAAAAGCTTTGCGAAAAAACACTGGATGCCTACAGAGAAGCCCGAGATAACGTCAAAAGGGTTGCCCGCATATGCGCCAACGACTACTGGCTGGAGCTTTGCCGAGAGATCCAGACCTCCACAAGCTGCGGAAACATTTGGGCAATGTACCAGGGAATAAAGAAGGCCTTTGAACCAAACGTTATCAAAGTTGCATTCCTCAGGTCTCTCTCAGGCGAGATCATCAAGGACCGTGGCATGCAGATGAAGAGATGGGTCGAGCATTACGAGGAGCTGTACTCGAAAGAAAATGCCATCACCGACGCAGGTTTGAGGGGCACTACACCACTTCCTATAATGGAGCAGCTTGACTCGCCAATCACCATCGAGGAGCTGAGCAAGGCGATAGATTCGATCTGCTCTTGCTTCAGTGCTGGGAAGAGGGAACAATACCTCAGGACATGCGCGATGCGAGGATTGTCACGCTGTATAAAAATAAAGGCGACCGTAGCGACTGTAAGAACTACCGCGGGATTTCCCTTCTTAGCACTGTGGGTGAAGCACTTACTAGAGTAGTCCTCAATCGCCTGCAGGTACTTGCTGACCGTGTATACCCCGAGTCACAGTGTGGGTTTCGGGCTGGGCGTTCGACCATCGACATGGTGTTCTCCCTCAAACAGCTGCAGGAAAAATGTCGTGAGCAGCGACGTCCTTTATTTCTTGCCTTGATTGACCTGACAAAAGCTTTCGACGTGGTCAGCCGGTCTGGTTTGTATGCTCTTTTTGAGAGAATAAGATGCCCTCCCAAGTTATTGAGGATGGTCGAGTCGTTTCATGAAGGCATTGCTGGAACAGTCCAGTACGATAGGGTATCATCAGACCCCTTTCCCATCAAAAGCGGCGTTAATGTGTTTTAGCCCCAACACTCTTGGGCATTTTCTTCTCCTTCTTGCTGGGCTACGCATTCAACGGATGCGAAGACGGCATCAACCTACATTCACGAAGTGACGGGAACCTCTTCAACCTCTTTCGTCTCAGAGCAAAGACCAAGGTGCGCAGTATTCTTATCAGAAAATTGCTCTTTGCCGATGACGCTGCCCTCACGGCCAATTCTGAGGCCGCTTTACAGCGACTCATCACTCGTTTCGCGAAGAGATGCACTGAGTTCGGGCTCACCATCAGCCTGAAGAAAACCCAGGTCACGAGTCAGGAGTCAGCTCTGTTCCCAAAATCACCATCGGTGACTACACCCTGGACATGGTGGACAAATTTACCTACCTTGGCTCCAGTATCACGAGCAGCCTGTCTATGGATGCCGAGCTCAACGTGAGGATAGGCAGGACAGCAACTGCCATGGCCCGCCTCGCGAAACGTGTGTGGGACAATCCCATGCTGACCATCGGGACGAGGATGGAGGTGTACCGGGCATGTGTGCTAGGCACTCTTCTGTATGGCAGCGAGACCTGGACCCTGTAAGCCTGTCAAGAGAGGAGACTGAACGTCTTTCATTTGCGCAACCTCAGACGACTTCTTGGCATCACCTGGCAGGACCATGTCTCTAACGCGGACTTTCTCACCATGGCTGGGATTTTAAGCATGTTTTTCATCCTCTCTCAGAGACGTCTGCGTTGGCTAGGACACATCTGCAGAATGGATGATGGTCGCATCCCAAAGGATATCCTTTATAGTCAGCTAGCCACAGGAACGCGTTCAACCGGAAGACCCTTCCTGCACTACAAAGATGTCTGCAAGAGGGATCTGAGGTTATGCAACATCAGCCCAGCTAACCTTGAGGTCGCAACTTCTGACCGCTCTGGCTGGCGTGCAGCTGTCAAAACCGGCGTTAAACCGGCCGATGAGGAGAGAGGTGTTTGACATGGGATCCGGCGTGAAGAGAGGAAGGTTCGCGAGCAGCAGAGGGCAAGGGCTGCCGCCGTTTCATTTGTAGTCCCTGCCGTTGAGTACCCGTGCGGAAAATGTGGAAGAAGCTGCGGCTCCCGTATCGGGTTATTCAGCCACAGTCAACGCTGCAGTGTCACAGGGTAGACACAGGTGTAAACTCCATTGTCTCTAGAGACAGAAGGATGCCATTCAGTACCAGTTATAATAGTTCCTCAGCCTAATCATGATGCGAGTCTTCGATCGAGTGATGGCGCGTCCATGCCCGTATCGACGCTTGCGATCTCTCTGTCGGCGTTGATCGGGCGGCTCCGCTACATGATAACGTTGGACCTGCGCACGCGGACGACACGCTTACCTTTTTGCATCTGACAAATTGCGATAATATTACTTTTCGTAGACGAAGGTGATTCGTCGTTATTTGTCATTTCAATATTTTACGTTAATTTATTTACTATCTTTCCCTTCAGCTATTCATTCATGCGCCTCGCTGGCCATGACTTTACATTTAACTTCGCGTTTTGGTTTTCGTTGAAAGTCTAGCTGGTCAAATTTCTCGTCGGTTTCACGATATGTTCGAGTGAGTTCATCCCATCTGTATTTTATACCCGTTTCTTTTATACATACTCTATCACAATGCATTTTTAACTTTATTTTAGTAAATTTAATTTTATCTTTACCTGTACTCTCAATAACATTATGTCTTAATAAATATTTTATTGTATTTCATATGCAATACAGTTTCATTTTAATCAAACTTACTTTAACTTCTATACTTCTTGCTTTCAGTGTTCATTTTCTTATTATATATTAATTTTGTTCGCTATATACATTCGGTTTTCAATTTCGATGTTTAGTCTTTAATGGTTCTTTTTCTTTATTTGTAACATTATTTTCAAAATAGTGCTCTGGCTTTCAAGCCGAAACTGCGCAGTAAGCACAGTGGTTTTACACTTAATAAAGAGTTTTATAGTGAAGACAAGTCTCTAATTTAGGCAGTCGCATAAAATAAACGCGCCCTAGCGCACAGGACCAGAACCTTGCGCGCTCGAAACCGTGCATGGAATTGGATGGGGTTAACAGGGTGTTACGGGAATGCGTATATCTCGCGAACTAATAAACTCCCAATAAGAATGATTACATAAAAATGCTTGTAAAAGATACCTTTACCCAAACGTCTAAAAAGAAAGAGTTTAGCGTAGTATATTTTCTTTGAACTTTAATCCAAAGTCACTCGGTTATGCTTTTGTGTCTCGCTCTTTACGTAATTGTCAGCAGATTTATCATCTTAAATGATGATGCTAACTACATCATCCGGCTCATCAGGGCTTCACCTAACAATAATTGTTCCTTGGACCCAGTGCCAACATGGATAATAAAACAATATTCCAATGAACTAGCACCATTCGTGTCATTTCTGGCCAACTCATCGCTAAGACAAGGTTTTTTCCCTTCAACTCAGAAAAATGCCATCATCACGCCCGTCCTCAAGAAGCCAAACTTGGATCCGAACAACCCTGCCAACTATCGTCCGATCTCCAATTTGTCGTATTTGTCTAAGCTGTTGGAGTGATGTGTCGGCGACCAGATGAACATATACCTCAATGAAAATAACCTCCTGCCACGATGCCAGTCAGCCTACAAAAAGCATCATTCTACTGAGACTGCTGTCTTGAGGGTACTCTCGGATGTCTACTTAGCAGCCAATCTGGGACGGATCACACTTCTGTACCTTAGTGCTGCGTTTGACACCGTCGATCATCAGATCTTGTGTGATAGGCTTCATAACTCGTTTAGTCTTGGGGTTGCGGTCCTGAAATGGTTCGGCTCCTACCTCACAAACCGGTCCCACTGCATCCGCTGCAACAATGTCACATCTGAATCGGCTTCTCTCTTCTACGGTGTACCGCAGGGGTCGTCCTTGGTCCGGTGCTGTTTTTCTTTACCCTGCTGATGTCATCGGTGTCGCCACCATACATGGGTTCTCGGCTCACTCCTATGCTGAAGATCTGCAAATTTACAGTGACTCTCCTCAGATGTTATGCTATGATCTTGTGCCAAAAATGTCTGCTTGTATTGGCGAAATCAGCTCATGGATGGCCCGTAATCGCTTGAAACTCAATCCATCAAAGACTGAGCTGATATGGCTGGGTTCATCTCGGCGGCTGAGGCATTGTCTGATGGGGGAAGTGGACATTGCTGGGGTTTTGGTCAGGCCTTCTGCGTCTGTTCGGGATCTTGGGGTGCTGGTTGACCGTGATCTGTCCATGGAGACACATTTTCCATCTAACCCGTACCGGTTTCTACCATCTTTGTCAGCTACGTTTCATCCGCAGGGGCCTCGCTACAGACACTGCTCACTCCCTTGTTAGAGCGCTGGTGCATAGTCGGGTTGACTATTGCAACGGGGTCCTGGCCGGTCTACCGCTGTTCCAGATCAACAGGCTTCAATCTGTTCTTCGGGCAGCTGCCAATCTCGTGCTGCGATTGCCTGACTGGTCAGCGTTTTGAGCCTGATGCGGACGCGGCTTCATTGGCTTTCCTTTCCGCAGAGAATCCGTTTAAAACTTTGCTCTATGGTTTATACATGCCTCCACGGCATGGCTCCTGTCTATCTTCAGGCGTTATGTGTTCCGGTCTCTCAACTCTTTGGTCGGTCTCATCTTTGATCGGTGGCGGCCGGCGATCTACTTGTCCCTCAGACGGAGACTGTGAGGATTGCGTGGATTTTCTGTGGCTGGACCTGTGGTCTGGAATTGCCTTCCCACCGCTCTGAAGGATCCAACGATGCCTTTTAGTGTCTTTCGTGAACGGCTCAAGACAGATTTGTTCTCATACGTTTAATTGTGCAGTGCGCTTTCGCGACTTTTATTTTGTAAAAAAGCGCTATATAAAAAACCTGTATAATAATAATAATAATGATAATGATAGTGATAGTGATAGTGATAGTGATAGTGATAATAATAATAATAATAATAATAATAATAATAATAATAATAATAATAATAATAATAATAATAATAATAATTTATTATTATTATTATTATTATTATTATTATTATTATTATTATTATTATTATTATTATTATAACTTAGATAAAGTTACAAAATGGCATTCGGCGAAAGACGTAGTTCTGAACGCGTAAAGTAATATGAAAAGCGGTTTTTGATCTAAAACTGTTAAAAATTAATATTGAAAGAGATTTACAAAAAAAGAAAATTTAAACGCCAATAAAATTTGAATTTAAAGACTTTTACGATTTTGGCGCGATTTCACATTTTTCGAATAATAAGAAGAAATAAATACTTTTAAAAGCTGGAACTTCTAGTAACTCCTTAAAAATACTTATTATTAACTATTATTCATAATTCGTTTCTTATTACTCTATTAATTTTTGAGCTTCGAAAAAAAAATCACTTAGATCGTCTAACTAATGCACTCGACCTGAAGCTCGAAGTCAATTTCACTTCAGACTTAACATGCCTTAAGTTTTGTTGCTTCGTATTTTGTTAATATCTTTTAAACCGATTAAGATTTTTCAACGAAATTTTGTAGGCAATAAATATTGCTATGTTTCTACATAATTCCAAATTTTCAGTTTTGTAGCTCAACGTTTAATGTCAAAATAACAATAGTTCATAGATGTTAGGTCCACAATAGCTTCATTTTATTGGTTTTTCCCAAATAACTTATCAACTGCTTTAAATAATTTACCAAAATTTTACATGTGAAATGTTTAACGGAGTCTTAAAAATTGTTTCAAAACTGAAGTTTGTAGCTGTACGTTTACAACCAATTTAGTAGTATTTAGTTAGTGGTTGAAATTTAAGGAATTTCGTGGCTCGGTTTTTTGCAGATAACCGAGTCAAATTTTTTAACCAAATTTTAGAAGCTTTTGTAAAAGATAAATTTCAATGATAATCTGCATTTTTAGTTTTCTAGCTCAACGTTTAGCTGTTTCATTCATAAAAACGTTTAATTATTAATTCGCTAATAACTTTTTAACCAATTGATATTTTAGAACCAAACTCATTATTTGCAAAATATTTACATTTTTATTAATTATCAAAAATTTAAATTTTGTAGTTAAAGGTTTAATTTCAAATTTAAGCTACAGTATTTTGTAAATTTTCTTGCTAAAGCTATTTTTTTTATTTAACGTTTAACGATTTTCATCAAACTTGATATTTTGAAAATTTTAAAAATGTTAAATAGTTATCTTAGTTTTATGTTTTAGTTAAACGTCAAAGTTAAATTTAAACTTTAGTATTTTAAACTACAGTATTACACTGGCTAAACTTTAAATGGTGAAAATATAAGTATTTTTACAAATATTTGAAATTATAGGTAGTTCCGTCACTCAGTGTTTAGCAAATTTTTAAATTGACATGGTAATTAATTTTTGGCGATTTCTGTTACATCGTAGAACTAGCGTGCATGCCAGCACGCAAGTATTTTTATCGCACTTCAGTTCTGCGTACCTCATTAATTATTCATTTTAGTCGCACGCGATTGATTGAAGGCTCTGGAATTTCCACAGCCTCTGGCTGTTCTAATTATTCAAACAAAATGTTTATTTTCGATAACATTTTATCCGGTGGTTAATGGGAGCTCGAAATGTTGTGTGTATCGAATTTAATTTAATAAAAATTTTATCAACAGCATTTATCAATATTTGTAAACTGCTCAACTTTTTGAAAAAAGCTCAATGCTAATAAATTTAAAGTTAAAGATTTTGGCCCAGCAACTTCAGCGTGTCTAAATTTTAGACACGCTGAAGTTGCTGGGCCAAAATCTTTAACTTTAAATTTATTAGCATTGAGCTTTTTTTGTTTTAGACTCTAAAACAAAAATTTTCACTCCCATGCAGCTTCAATTAATGACTTTTTTATTACAATATGTATATTTTGTTGGAATACATCTTTTACAGAACTAATTTAGCTTTTCTCGTCAGTTTAGAGAGCACAAAGTAATCGAGCAACATTTCAGCCATATTTACATTGCAAATTGCTGTATGAAAACATTGGAACAAACTTTATCATTGATTTTTTTTATTTATCCTCTATCCATCAACCAAACTAGGTTTTAAAACATGTATAAACTGAGAAACTAGAGCAAGAAAAAACAAATTATACACACAACAATACAGTAATACTCCAAAATGAGAAAAAAAGGTAAAATTATTGCAATTTGAAACATATTAATTTATAAAACACACAAAAACTATACAGCAATTAAAAAAAATAAACAGCAATACAAAAATTCTTGAAAAATTTAAAGCAGATAAATTTATAAAACAAATAAAAATATACACACAAAAACTTAAAAACAGCGATACTACCATGTGAAAAACAATAAAGTGAAATTATTGCACATTGACAATTCAAAGCATATAAGTGAATTAAATTATACACACAACAAACAATACAGTAATACTCCAAAATGAGAACAAATAAGGAACAATTATTGCAATTTGAAACATATGAATTTATAAAACAAATAACAATCGATACACACACAAACTATACAGCAGTTAAAAAAATAAACAGGAATACAATAATGTCTGTAAGAATGTTGAAAGTTTATGAAGTGGCGTGCTTCACTTTTGAGTTGGTTAAAGAGATGTCTGTTTTGAAGGTGTTGTGTTTACATGATAATAGAATAACTGGCAACTTCTTTGGAATATGAGGATCCTTCGACCTAAAAATTCAAAATCAGCACAAGTTAAAGTTTAAAAAAAGTCAGTAGTTTACTTTAAGTCTAATTTAACTGATGTATTGCAAAATTCAGCTGCATTTTTGATTCACTTTGCTGCCATTTGCCTTTATTCTAATGAATTGTGAACGTCTTAGTGTTAGCATTACTTCTGCTTTACAGTTTTTATTTTTTTACCTCCATATCTGCTTTTATGATGACAGTAATTGACTTTCTGCAACATTTCAGTAAATTGATTTTTTTAAATGCAGAAACTAGTTTAAGGTATAATGTAATTATGAATAAAAATCAGTCTTAACTAAGAGATCAACCCTAAATCATCGTATTTGCCAAAGCAACTTATTTACCTTGAAAAGAATTTTCTGTCCAACATCAGGAAAAGTTCTCGATACTCGCAAGGTGATCAAGGACAAATTTTCATATTCTTCGAGCCATTCTACTGTTTGCTGCTCTGTGATGATATCTGCATGCATTACCACCTCCAACCCATTACCAGTGTCAATACATGAGTCAAAGAGGTATTTCACACCACCTGGTAAAATGTCCTATCAAAAGCAAAGTATACAACATTGTTGATTTAGTCAACTATTTAAATACAAATACCATTGAAAGAAAAAACTATAAACTATAATTGAAAAAACATAACTTCAATGTACATCAAAACAGATACTAATAATTATGTAATTGACAATTGTTTTACTAATTAATACTACTAATTGGACTGAAGCACTAATTAGTGACTAATAAACTAAAACTAAAAACAAGGATATATAAATTAGATTTAAAATTATCACCTGCAACTTTAAAATGCATGCTTCGTCAATTGAACTGTTACAAAAACAACAAGCTTTCACATTCGCGTCAAACTCATCTCCATTCATTGCGGCCATTTCAAATTACTATTGTTTAGCTAGGACAGCGACTTTCTATTGTGTTCTTGCTAGGACAGCGACTTTTGTTAAAAATAGATCTCTCGCAGCATGATTCAACTAGATGGAAATTCCAGAGCCGCCAACCAATCGCACGCGACAAAAAATGAATAATTAATGTAGTACGCAGAACTGAAGTGCGATAAAAATACTTGCTGCCAGCACGCCCAGTGCTGATAAAGTTACACAGTGAGGTCGCACTTGCACACGCTCACATACGAATGTGTTAAAACACTGTGATACGAGAGCGAACACCAGCGCACGATCACATACAAAGTTCTGAAGGATGGATGGTAGAGGGAAAATCCAAAGCTAAACGATGCACGCATACAGGGTGAAACGCGCGAAAACTTTTAAATCAATGCCACAAACATTATTGGGCCATTATATCGTGCTATGGGCTTTAAATACAACGTCTCATAGTTTCCCGCACCTCCTACTTCTCTCACATCTCTCCATCTCTTGTTCTTCTCCATTGGCTTCCTCTTTGATCTAGGGTGATTATTAAAATCTGTTTATTAATGTATAAAAAAATTGACCTTCTCCTCTCTACTTAACTAATTTAATACATATCCCTCCTAAGTCTGGTCTTCGTTCTTCTTCTCTTAGTCACTTTCGCGTCTTCACTATTAAGCATTCTTTGCTAAGGGGACATCCATTAATTATGTCAACAAAATAGGGGGGAGGGGATTTGAAAAAGTTTGACAATTGTTGACATGGGGGAGGGGGGAGTTCAAGATAAATTGACGTCAACAATATATTTTTTACAAGAGTTAATAAATCAAAAAATAGAAAAGTAATAAATGCATTGTATGCCAGTCAGTCAATTAGAATCTACCTACCCCCAAAAAAACATTCAAAATACGACACAGTTTACGATAATCGTAAACTGTGTCGTATTTTGATTTCTACTTAAAACTTAACTCTTAACTATAAATTAAATAAATAAAACTTATTGACATAAAATTGTAATGTAAAACCATAAGATCCTACACTTTTCTATTTTTAGCATAAAAAGCAACCCGTATAAAATATTGTTAGCTATTTTGTTAGTTTTTTTGGGGGGAGGGGTAAAATTTGTTTGACATAATTTTGTTGGGGGGTGACTGGAAGTTTGACAGTTGTTGACAATGTGGAGGGGGTCACAAATTGCCTAAAAATTGTTGACATAATTAATGGACGTCCCCTAAACGCTCTTTCTCCTACTCTGGTCCCTATCTCTGGAACTCTCTTCCTTCTTCTCTTACTAACTCTACTTCTCTCACAGCTTTCCGGCGTGGACTTAAAACACATCTGTTTAATAAGTTCACGACCGAGCGCTATTGAACGCCACGGAAATAACGCTATATAAATGCAATTTGATTGATTGATTGAATACTGTATGTCGCATGTTGACGACGACTATATCCGAAATTCAGACGGAGCGAAGATATGTGGTAGCCCGTCATATGGGGTATTCAGGCGCGGTCCCACCATTGGGGATGCTGTCTCCCCCACCAGCCTAAGAGCTCAATTTTTTTCAATGAATAAATAAAGTTAAACGTATTACTAAACAACCCCCCACCAAACACCAACTGTCTATCTAACCTAGATAATTATAAAATACGAAGACATCTGTGGGCATCAGAATAGCGCAATTAATATCTCATTACTATACCTAAGTAAGATATGCTTGACCAACCGAAAGCGATTATGTCCTGCCAACCAACAGCTTATAAATTTGGTTTTTATTCTTCGTTGTTTGCTGGGGCTAAACGTTAAAAATTTTAATGCAAAATTGAGTTTTTGCGAGTTTAGAACACTAGTTTTTTCATATACCTATATTAATCAAAAAGGGAAAATACCCACTGTTTTCTGTGAAGTCTAGAGGTGGTAAATACTTAATTTTATAATTCTTAAATCAATTTTGTTTTACTAATTTAACTGCACAAACTCTAATTATTGTGTAGATGTCAAGCAAAAATCAGCAACTCATTAAGATTACGTCATTCTTTAAATCGGCACCCACTGAGCATTGAGAATGCGGAAGTTCTAGCCAAACCTCTAAACCTGAACAACAAGTTTGTCATTTATCTACTCGTTCTTTCAAATTTTCGACGAACAAATATACATTTGAGTCAAACTTGACCAACAAAACTCTCAAATTTTCGTTTCAAACCATTCAAACCTAACACTATTTGAATATTGCATTTGCGTTTACTGAGGTTGAAGGAAAGTGCATGTTCGTCATTCTATAGACATTAAACAAGTTAAAATTAGACTACAGACATCTTTTTAATAAGTTTTTTGATTAGGAGATGCTGATGAACTGCGCGCTTTTGCGAAAGAATTGTTTTTTTCATAAGGGCACGATATAAATGTTATTTTGTATTGTATTTTTAGGGAGATTGAATAGGAACATACACATTTCTTATGTTCAAAAACGCCATTTTCTTACAACACATTCATTACTTGATGATAACGTTAAAATCTATAAAAGAGAAATATATTTCCGGGGGGAAATGTCGGGGGGAAATGTCCAAGGGGGAAATGTCCGGGGGGATTGAATATCCGTTCCCCCTTCTACTTCTTATTGCATTTGATTTGTATATATAAATACTTTGTTTAGCTTTTTAATCATTGAAATTGATGAACTTTGCTTTTTCTGTATGAATTTGCTCTTTTATCACATTTGATGTCTATTTATGGTATTTTAGCTGTATATATTGCTTAAATCATTTAAATTCATCTACACAATAACTTTACTCTATCTTGCTTTGTTGACTTAAACTTTTTTATTCATTCAGAACTTTTCATTTTTTAAGTATATTAGAAATAGATAGGAAGCACAAAAGCCCCTAATTTTATGTTAATTTTTTTTCTTAGTTCTGTTATTTTATATAACATGATTTTTTATACTGAAATAAACTGTTCTTTTTAACTTACTAGACTTACTTTTTCACATATTAATTATTATCCTTTAGTTAAATTTGAGCTGTTTTACTATTAATTCGTAATTGAAATAATGATATTCTTAAATAATAAATGACAAAAAGATTAGATTGGAACATGGAACCTCAAACTCAAAAGCACCTCTATCAACTATACTAACCAGTTTGCTTTTGTGAACCACAGATGTGTAATTTAAGAAATGCATTAAAAAATATAACTACTGATAGCACTAGAAAACAGTGAAGAAAAACATTTTGGAAATTTATTTTATTTGGTTAGATAAAAATCTTAAAGCTGGAGAAGACTAGTAAAACAATAGGAAAAAAACAGAACTACACAAAGCAAGACAACCTGCAAACGAAACAGACAAATCAAAATGAATCAAATTTGTATTTATTTCAACTCCTAAAAGCAAAATACAACAAAGAATTCATCTTAAAAAAAAATAAAAAAAAATACAAAAGATCAATCTTTTTGAATACTAAGAATGTATAAATTTTTTATCTATTGCTGCTAACTTACTAAAAAATGAGCTATATCATGAGCTACTATTCATTTTTTTGGAAGAAATGACATAAATAGCAAGAACAATGAGCAAAAGTGTTAAAATATTAATATAGTATCCATAGAAACCTGTTGACAAATTTTGACAACAAATACAAGACCAAAACATAGAATCAATTGAAATGCAAACACTTCAGTGGCATGTAATTTTATTTAAACAGTACAATCCAAATAAAAAATGTTTAGAAATTCATTGAAGTTGCAATTTTGTGTTGTTCCAGATAAATAAGAGACACTTGATTTCAAGTTGAACAGTTCATACTTCTGATGGCAAAACTTCAAAGATATATTCAATTAAGAGTTTGACAACACTGCTTAGCTCCTCTGTTATTTTTTCCATACTGTATAAAGTACCTGGAAATAAGTTTTTTAAAGGAAATAAAATAAAATTCATTATTATAATTATTAATATCTACCTAGTATGAATGTTTTCATATGTTTATTATATCTGGTTTTCTAAATTACTTGTTTCAAATATACTATGAAACAATGTGTAACTGTAACTGAAAAACATGTTATGGAGTCTGTAGAACTAACAGAAATTACCAGGAAATAATGCTAATATTTTCACTTGAATAGATAGAATCATTTTTTTAAGTGACAAATAAATGGTTTAAAAAAGAATTCTAACAAAGATAGGTTTTTTTTTATTGCTACTTTGAAAATATATCTGTCTGAGTTAGTTAATCAAATCCAGCATGCTAAACTAGTAACACTATTAGGGAATTACTCTATTCTATAATTATTAGTGTAAGAAATGGCAGACAGTAATAGATATAAATTTATAAATTGCTATAAGTAAAATATAATAATATAATATATACTAACAAAAAGTCGTCTCTCAATCCATCTGCCGAGACTCGGATTGAAGAACTGGTGTAAATTAACCAAAAAGCAGGATATTTGAATAATTATAACTTTTAATACTAACATCATGAGTGCTTTATCAAACCGATTAACTAAACTTTTAATTATTGTTACTATTACTATTGTGACTAGCGGAAAATTCCCCGCTTGTGCTGTAACGTTATAGCGGCAAATATCTAAAATTTTTCATCTAAAATGTTATATTAAAATTCCTTTCTAAGTCAATAGTTAACAGATTTTTTGTTATCAATTTTATATGAACTTTATTTTAAAAGTTAAAATCAAAAGAACTCTTTGAATTTTGCGCGCAATAACACGACTTGGCCTGGCATCCCACTTGTTGGCGTTTAATACCATTCGTTCGGCGCTTGATGCCATTTTTCTTTTCTCTAATGCCACAGCGGCATCGGAGGCGGCGCTTAATGCCATTTTTTGACGTTTAATACCCAATCTAAGTTATTATTATTATTATTATTATTATTATTATTATTATTATTATTATTATTATTATTATTATTATTATTATTATTATTATTATTATTATTATTATTATTATTATTATTATTATTATTAATATAATAATAATAATCTAGATTTGGTATTAAACGTCAAAAAATGACATTAAGCGCCGCCTTTAATGCCGCTATGGCATTAGAGGTCAGAAAAATGGCATCAAGTGCCGAACGAATGGTATTAAAGGTCAACAAGTGGGTTGCCAGGCTAAGTCGTGTTATTGCGCGCAAAATTCAAAGAGTTCTTTTGATTTTAACTTTTAAAATAAAGTTTATATGAAATTGATAACAAAAAATCTGTTAACTATTTACTTATTTACTTAATAAAACATTTTAAATGCAAAATTTTAGATATTTGCCGCTATAATGTTACAGCACAAGCGTGTAATTTTCCGCTAGTCACAAAAGTAATAGTAACAATAATTAAAAGCTTAGTTAATCGGTTTGATAAAGCAGTCACGATGTTAGTATTAAAAGTTATAATTATTCAAATATCCTGCTTTTGGGTTAATTTACACCAGTTCTTCAATCCGAGTCTCGGCATATGGATTGAGAGACGACTTTCTTGTTAGTATATATTATATTATTCTATTTATATTTTACTTATAGCAATTTATAAATTTATATCTATTACTGTACTGTGCCATTTCTATCACTAATAATTATAGAATAGAGTAATTCCCTAATAGTGTTACTAGTTTAGCATGCTGGATTTGATTAACTAACTCAGACTGATATATTTTCAAAGTAGCAATAAAAATAAAAAACCTATCTTTGTTAGAATTTTTTTAAACCATTTATTTGTCACTTAAAAAAATGATTCTATCTATTCAAGTGAAAATATTAGCATTATTTCCTGGTAATTGTTGTTAGTTTTACAGACTCCATAACATGTTTTTCAGTTACAGTTACACATTGTTTCATACAGTGTTATTTTAGTTCAGTAAATAATTTTAGTTCTTATTTTTATTTTATTCTTAAATTTTATTTATTATTATTATTTTATTTTAGTTCAAGTAATTTTAGTTTTTATTATTATTCAGCTCTACAAAATTAAATTTAGTTTTTATTTTATTACAGTTCTTGAAATAATTTTTGTTTTTATTTTTATTTTATTCAGATAAAAAAAAATTTGTTTTTATTTGATTTTTGTTCAATTTTAGTTCATGCTCTAAATATTTTTCTTATTATGCCACTTTCATACAGTGTATATATGGAAAAATAGTAATTGTGTAACACAGGAAGATTCTTTATTTTGAGAATCCATTGCCTTACATTCAGAAGTTATAACATTACCCAGGCAGTATTCGCCGGTAGCCGGGGCAATAAACGGTAAAAGTGCTGTTGTCTAGGCGGTTTTGCCAAACCAATTGATCTTTCG
The DNA here is from genome assembly GCA_963978895.1 of Erpobdella octoculata. Taxonomy (NCBI): domain Eukaryota; kingdom Metazoa; phylum Annelida; class Clitellata; order Hirudinida; family Erpobdellidae; genus Erpobdella; species Erpobdella octoculata. The sequence goes on from OZ022245.1 coordinate 17,666,193, forward strand.
ATTAATTAATAAAGATGTACATATTTTCTAAAGGGTTAGGGTTTAATTTTAGGTAGAATTACGGCGTGACTGTCGATACACTAGCAATTTTACCTATTGCAACCACGGCGAACCGCCGGGGCAATAGCAGCGACCCCCCCCCCCATTTAGATTTGTTGGTTCCGGGATCGTAAACAAAAAAGTCCTGCACGGAACTTTTTTTCGTTAATGCTATTGCCACGGCGGTATGCGATTCGCTATATCTCTTTTAATTTTATTTTTTTACACAATATGGTATATTCAAACTCAGAATTTGTACTTTTATATAAAAATATTAATGAAATTAAAAAAAAATTATTTTGAAATTTTTATGCTACTACCTAGGATAGGGTTTAGGGGTAGGGATAGGGTTAGGGTTCGGGTTAGGGTTAGGGTTATAGCTAGGGATAGGGCTAGGGTTAAGGTTAGGGTTAGTAGCCATTTTACCGATTGTAATCACGTCGAACCGCCGGGGCAATAGCAGTGACCCCTTTTTTTCGCCCAGCAAGCATTTTGCAAGAGAACACATAATTATTTTCAATGATATGGGGCCTGATATGGAAAAACGTCCAACCTTAGCATAGCGTGGAATAGGGACGTTTCAAAAATAAATGATGATGATGATGATGATGATGATGAATGATTACAAGAAAGATATGGGTGTGCATTTCAAAAGTTACACAACCATAGAATATTGGTTATCTATGCCAATATCTGTGTACACAACTTTCAATAATTTTCGTTCAAAAATTAATTTTTATTTTTATTCAGTTTGCATTATTTAAATTTTATTATTATTTTATTATCGTTCAGAAAATAATTTTCGTTATTATTATTATTATTCAGTTTGTGCCATTTAAATATAGTTTTTATTCTATTTACGTTTTTCAAATAGTTATAGTTCTTTTTTCGTTATTATTAACGAATACAATAAAAAATTTCGTTTTTATTCAGTTTTCGTTAACAAAAATATCACTGGTTTCATAGTATATTTGAAACAAGTAATTTAGAAAACCAGATATAGTAAACATATGAAAACATTCATACTAGGCAGATATTAATAATTATAATAAGGAATTTTATTTTATTTAACAAATTTATTCCCAGGTACTTTATACAGTATGCAAATAATAACAGAGGAACTAAGAAGTGTTGTCAAACTCTTAATTAAATATATCTTTGAAGTTTTGTCATCAGAAGTATGAACTGTTCAACTTGAAATCAAGTGCCTCTTATTTAACTGGAACAACACAAAATTGCAACTTCAATGAATTTCTAAACATTTTTTATTTGGATTGTACTGTTTAAATAACATTACATGCCACTGAAGTGTTTGCATTTCAATTGATTCTATGTTTTGGTCTTGTACAGAGACGTAGCGAGGGTTTTTGGCGCCCGGGGCGAAACTATAAATTTTGCGCCCCCCCCGGGCCTCCCCCCGTTGCAATAAAGTTAAACACAATTTGAAGCCATTTCAAATGAAACGAATTTTAATTTTAATCTATATACAGAGTATTACAGACGCAGAAAAAATGTCCGTGTTCGTTACAGTACTTTGCCTAACCAACAGTTGAGTTACAAGCTATAACAACGGCCCATTCATTCTTAAAATTATCGTGATAATAAACATACGTTATACCAAATTTATTTTTCTCGCCTTCATGCTTGCAAATTTGATAATAATATCATCGAAGTTGATTTTTTCAGCTGTTTCCTTCTCGACACTTAGCAGTGCAAGATCAGAAAGACGATCCTGACTCATAGCTGCTCTAAGATACGAGAGTATTAGAAGGAACGCTCGCAACTGGCTATTGATACTGCAATTGTTAAAAGAATTTGCAGAGCAATGCGCAAGTTTAGAAAAACATCATCACCATATGACACAATGAAAGAAATGAGTTCAAAGGGAGTCGATGGTAAAGCATCAGCATCACCTCTCGCGTTTAGCAGCATTTTGCAGTCGCATATTTCGTTGAATAGTTCTTTTCCATCAACATCTGTGTCGTAGAAAATAGCTAGATCTAAGCAATTTGCGCGAAGAATATCCAAATCATCGCTCTTGGTGAGATTTTTAACATCCAGTAAAAATCCGAATTTTGAGTTTAAGTCAGTGAGACGAATGAATCTCGTTGTTAGTTCCTGTTGAAATCTATCCAACACACTTTTCATAATTCGTGATACCTCTTCTTCAGCTGAAAGCCCGGCATCCCGTGCCAACTCTCCAGGCATGCGTTTCCTTCTTCTTGTTCGTCGTTGAATTTCCACTCCCCATTCTGCACATCTGATCTTTGCACTGTTAATTGCGCCTGATCCGGAGATCTGTGGCTGGTGGGTTTGAAATGAAACACCTGAGTGACATGGCTTTCTCCCTTCCTAAGAACCTAACAAGTTTGATGCTGCAGAACAACTAAATGGACTGAAGCAGCAGATATACAACTAGAATGTGGACGACATCCTGATGCAAGGAAGGAAACTACTGTTTTTCTTGCATCTTACGCAAACTTTGAGAAAGAGTTAGTCTAGCATGAATATATTGTATCTTCCTCTTCGGCGCCCCCCCCCAAGATGCCGCCCGGGGCAGCTCGCCCCCCCCCGCCCCCTCCCCTAGCTACGCCCGTGGTCTTGTATTCGATGTCGAAATTTGTCAACAGGATCTATGGGTACTATATTAATATTTTGACACTTTTGCTCATTGTTCTTGCTATTTATGTCATTTTTTCCAAAAGAATGAATAGTAGTAGCTCATGATATAGCTCATTTTTTTAGTAATTTATCAGCAATAGATAAGAAATTTATACATTTTTAGTATTTAAAAAGATTGATCTTTTGTTCATTTTCTCATTTCTTTTAGTTGAATTCTTTGTTGTCTTTTTGGTTTTAGCAGTTGAAATAAATACAAATTTGATTCATTTTGATTTGTCTGTTTTGTTTGCAAGTTGTCTTGCTCTTTGTGTAGTTGTTATTTCTTCTCTGGTCTCTACTGCTATCAGTAGGGGTCGAGTTAAAGTTCACATTTTTCTAACAAACAGAAACACATTTTTAAAAGATTTAAGATTTATTGTTTATATTTAATCGATTATTATTATTAAGCGAGGGCATCCAACATTTTGCAAAAATGCTTTACGTAATTTTTCTCTTTATAACTTTTGACAGCCCCAGCTCCTGCACCTTAACATGGAAGAAACTCTTGCAAAACCACAAATTCATACTACTACATTATTTCATTTATGTTCATCTGTCAGAGAAAACGTCATATCGGGAAGGAAATTCTTACAACAGGGGGGAATGTCCTATCCTGGGGGGAGGGGAAATGTCCGGAAGGGAAATGTCCGGGGAGAAAACATCCGGGAAAGAAATGTCCAACGTTCAAGGGATTCCTAATAACTAATTTATCAAAACAATATAATTATATGTCGAAGCAAGATGAAAGATTAAATTTTCAACAAAAATACAGGCATGATGCTAAAGAACTAATAGTATATTTAACTATGCAGGCTCATAAAATCTTTATTTTTTATTGTTTTTTAATAAAACTTACTACTTTAGCTTTGATTGCGTATTCTAATTTATTTATATCTGCAATATTTTTTCCATCAATATGCCTTTTGTTACATAAATCTGTAAAACTTTTTTATTTGTATCTAATACGGCACGAAGTTGATTTAGAGTAGGGATTTTATGGAAATTAATGTATTCCTAATATATTTTTCTGATGGTGTATGCTTGATTTAAATGCCAGTGAACTCTTGGTTTTTTTCAGGTGACGGTGGTTCGTTGTTTGAAGTAGAAGCTTGTATGTGTGTATGAAATGAACTAGTTGATTGTATGTGTATTAATTAAACTAGTTGACTGTATGTCTGTATCAGATGGCATGTGTGCATGAAATGTACTGGCTGACTGTATGTCTGTATAATATGGCATGTGACATGAAACGAACTAGTTGACTCTATGTCTGTATGAGATGTGTCTATGTGTTTATAAACATTATTGACGCTCTCTTCCATGAGAGCTGAACTTGTACTTTTGGAATGAACTGCATAATGCACTTCAGCGGTTTGAGTGGAAAGCCCCCAGGCGCGGTCCCAGGATTTTCTGGTGGAGAGAATGATAAGTCATTGTGGATTGGGAGTGTTATATTATATATATATTTTTTATAGATTTTAACGTTATCATCAAGTAATGAGTGTGTTGTAAGAAAATGGCGTTTTTGAACATAAGAAATATGTATGTTCCTATTCAATCTCCGTAAAAATACAATACAAAATAACATTTATATTGTGCCCTTATGAAAAAACAATTATTTCGCAAAGGCGCGCAATTCATCAGCATCTCCTAATCAAAAAACTTATTAAAAAGATGTCTGTAGTCTAATTTTAACTTGTTTAATGTCTATAGAATGACGAACATGCACTTTCCTTCAACCTCAGTAAACGCAAATGCAATATTCAAATAGTGTTAGGTTTGAATGGTTTGAAACGAAAATTAGAGAGTTTTGTTGGTCAAGTTTGACTCAAACGTATTTTTGTTCGTCGAGAATTTGAAAGAACGAGTAGATAAATGACAATCTTGTTGTTCAGGGTTAGAGGTTTGGCTAGAACTTTCGCATTCTCAATGGTCAGTGGGTGCCGACTGCCGATTTAAAGAATGACGTAATCTTAATGAAGTTGCTGATTTTTGCTTGACATCTTTTACACAATAATTAGAGTTTGTGCATTTGAATTAGTAAAATAAAAATTGATTTAAGAACTAAAAAATTAAGTAATTTACCACCTCTAGACTTCACAGAAAACAGTGGGTATTTTCCCTTTTTGATTAATATAGGTGATGGAAAAACTAGTGTTCTAAACTCTCACAAACTCAATTTTGTATTAAAATATTTTAACGATTAGCGCCAGCAAACAACGAAGAATAGAAAACCGAATTTGTAAGCTGTTGGTTGGCAGGACATAATCGCTTTCGGTTGGTTATGCATATCTTACTTATCATGCTGCAAACACCCAGGAAATTTCAACACTATGGTTGCACCGGAATTTTCTAAAAGGTTGTTATACATCGTTGGAAAGGTATATTCATAAGAATGAAGAAAATTAAGGTTGCAATTTTCAATAGTTGGTGCGGGCTGAGAAAATGAACTATGTTTGGTTTTATGCTATATTCTCCGATTTACAACATTTCACAAAAACTGTGTACCATCAGTTATATTTTCAAAAATTAAATTGTGAAATACAATATAAAATAATGGATAAATTTGAAACATCTATCATTGTTGTCATACAGTTTCTATTTAAATAAACAATTCAATCATCTGCATTATCATCATACATGCAAACATTACATGGATTTAAATATAGTTCTTCATCTCTTTGTGTAACGTAACAATTGCAACCACCAGAACATGGCTGATATATTAATGTACGTGGGCATGTGTTGCTGGCACATGCAGTCGATGATTCGCAATCACATACAATGTCATTCATCAGTTCTGGAGCTGCCGCTGTCTGGTTCATCATTTTGACTTGAACAGTGATATTCGAGAACCGATTTGAATTGCCACCTGAGCAATATGACTTGATGCGGAGGTTAGGAAGCGTTGAAGTTTACTGTATGAAACAGAATTTCCAAGGTGATATACAAGTTCATTCAGCTTTCTTGATTCAAACTTTGAAGAAGAAATGTTGTCCCCGTGTCACTTTCTAATGCTATGTTCCTTGTTCAGCTCATTCGTTATTTTTATCTTTAAAAGCAACTTAATCAAATGTCATAACCAAAATTATCATTCATCAAATATCAACTTAGTTATCGTCACTCGTTAAATAAAACTTTACATTAAAGATAAATTGATATTTAAGATATAACAAATTGGCGACGAGGAAATGGCTTCAACTTCGGATTTCACAGCACTGGTAAAACAACTCGCGGATCAACAATTAATCCTGATGAAGATACTCACAACAATGCAGATTTAACCCGACGTTATCAGACAACGTGTTTCACAATGCACTACAAAGGATGGACAAATTTAACTACATTCTGGAGAGAACAAATTCCTTCGACTTGTGGTTTCGTCGCTTCAATGACCTCATCGACAACCAACAACTGGAGGAAAGAGCAAAAGCAAAAGTTTTGGTATCACTACTAGATGACGATGCCTACAAAACATTCAACACTCACATCAGCCCACTAACTCCAAGCAACCTCAGTTGGCAAGAAACCGTCACCACCATGAGAAAGATCTTCTCACCTCAGAAAAGTCTCTTAAGAAAAAGGTTTGAATGTTTCCGACAAATTTTCAACCCTAGTGACAATTTTAATTCATTTGCTAACAAATTGAACGCTGACTGCGAAGAAGCGGAGGTCAACAAAATCACAGATGACACGTTCAAATGTCTGGCTCTGGTTTTTGCATTCCAAGCACCAGAACTAGCCGACTACAGAATGCGTTTCCTCCACCGAATGGATGACAATGAATCAGTCACATTCAAAGAGCTGATTCAAGATTACCAGACACTAAAAACCGTTAAGGATGATGCCAAGTTTTCGGAACAACCAACAGTCATCCATCAAAACATCAGTGCCGTCAGGAGTCACACTCATCAGCATAGTCGCTCATCTTTCAAACCATCACCACACAAGAGAAGTCCACCCAGTCCTTGTTCCATTTGTGGAGAAAATCACTGGAAGAGTGATTGTCCATCAAAATCAACATCTCAACAACAAAAAATTCAAAAACACTGGAAGAAACCATACCGGCAACACAGAGTCTCAGCAGTTGCAAGCACACAAGAAAATACTCAACGGTTCATTTGAGCCAAAATTGGAAACTACGACGCACGATTGCAACTGGATACTGGGGCCGACATCACTTTGATTTCCCGACAAACATGGAAGAATCTGGGATGCCCACAACTTTCACCAGCAGAAGGTGAATATAAAGTAAATAATGGAGAACCACTCCATATCGACGGAATGTTTGCGACATCTTTCGCAATCATAGATGACGCACACCAAGTTTACCATGGGCATGGCATCGCCATGTCACGGAAACGAACGATATCCTCGGTTTTCCATGGATTGAACATCTGCCAGAATTCAAACTGTTTGCCAAGAAATTCATGATCCAAACAGTTAAAAATGACGACTTGAATAACGAGAAAAAGAGCTTAATAGAAGAACTCAAAGCTCAGTTTTCAGACGTTTTCAAGCCCGAGCTGGGGTGTTGCATTAAAACAAAGGCAACATTGCAAGTAAAACCAGGGAAGCAACCAGTATTTAAAGGCTGACGTCCTTTACTATTTGCAGCTAAAGGCGTGATTGAGGAAGAACTGAACAGATTACAACAACTAGGGGTCATCATTCCTGTGAATCATTCAGAATGGGCAGCACCGATCGTAGTTGTGAAGAAAACAAATGGAAAGATTAGACTCTGTGCTGATTTCTCAACAAGTTTGAATGATGCATTAATGCTACATCAACATCAACATCCACTACCAACAGCAGAAGAAATTTTCACTAAACTAAATGGTGGAAAATTGTTTTCAGAAATTGATTTTGCAGAGGCATGCCTACAGGTAGAAGTCGATGAACACTCCAGAGAACTAATCACCATCAACACAAATAAACAGCTATACACATTCAACCGTCTTCCTTTTGGAGTAAAATCATTAATACATAAATTTTTAAAACTTAAAACGTGGTGCGCCTTTCACTCAAACTAACCATCTGCTATTTTTAAACAGAATAGAACGTTTTTTTGAACATAAATGGCGCCAACGTTTTAAGTTTTAAAAATGTATGGCCTGTTTTTTGAACGAATGTCCACAATTAATGCATGCCTCCATCTAGACATCTCTTCTTTTCGGTTCACAAAAACGTGGTATTTTAAAAAGTTTTTTTAAATATTTTATTTTCTTCTTTTTAGTGCATTAGAAAAACGTGTTTTTAAAGTTTATATATATATATATATATATACATATATATATATATATATATATATATATATATACATATATATATATATATATATACATAATATGTATATATATATATATATGTATATATATATTATATATATATATATATATATATATATATATATATATATATATATATATATATATATATATATATATATATATATATATATATATATATATATATATATATATATATATATATATATATATATATATATATATATATATATATATATATATATATATATATATATATATATATATATATATATATATATATATATATAACCAAGGAGTCGGCCCTCTTACTCCTGCTCACCTTCCGATCGCCGACGTCGTCGGCAACGATGGCCAGGGCCTGTGTCCCGTCCATGGATCCCCATCACGCGATAACTCCAGTCTGGAAAGTGTGCGTAGCCGCGGCGTTGGTGACTTGTCGGATGACCGTCTTCCCGTGGAGTCCGTGTCTTCTTTCCAGCTATTTGCTCGACTCGTCAACAACGTTAATATAACAATACGACGCGGTAGACGTACCTAGCCTGATTGCGCGCACCTGACAACAATTACCTAGCGCATAGTTGTGTAAATACCTGCGCTGCGGCCACTATCGCCATGTTTTCGTTTTTGTTTACAATTATTTTCCGCTTCGGTTTTTACTAATCTTGTACGTTAGTTACCTACCTTTTATATCTTGCTTTCCACTTTCCATACGTTGTTTTTCTATTTCAGTTTTCATTAACGTTTATTCTCGTCGTTTTATAGTTTCATTCTATTTTCGCATTATAGTAAATACATTTTAACTTCGTAATTTAAAGGGCTCCGAAGATGCTTTTCTGCGAAACCGATCGGTCAGCCCTCGTTTTTAATAAATCTATTTAAAAAGCGGAGTTATCATGAATTCAAGAGATTTTGAAAGTTTGGCGAAAAAACGTATCAACGCAAAGTGGTCTATCATTTTTAACAGAGCATGCCTAAAAGAAAACATTACGCCGAAATACGTTCAAAAATATATATATATATATACTTCTTTGAGACACGCTCCAAGAAACACAACTCGCCATTTGGCAGAAACAACTTTTCGAGCCAAATTCTCGACCTTTCGGTACAAAACTCTCTGTTCGAGACTACAATTAGCCAAAAACTTTTCCATTAAACTTTTATTGTCAGACCGACGGACCGTTTCAGCTATGTCAGCCATCCTCAGGGTCAAAAGTAAAACGAGAAAAGTAAACAAACAGAAAGAACCGAAATTATCAAAGAATTAGCACACACAAAAGAAAAAACGAAAAAACACTCTACCTATCAAATCAAAAGAATATAAAATTTATACTATTGGAAATCAATTCTTGCGCTTTCGCTGTGTTATATTAGAAGAGACAAGAATTTCCTCAGATACATTACAATGAGATTCGTCAGGAGCAGCCTCAACAGCCAAAGTATTTGTGTCAGAGGACGAGTCAGAAGTATCATCATTTATGTTATCCTCGTCGTTAGAAGGAATACAGGGTAACCGATGCATATTGCTTTCTTTGACACCGAATAAGTGGAGAATCTGTGGAAATTTATCAAATTGTTTATTAATTGCGGGTCTCATTAATAAGATATAGAGAGCCTCTTTAATTTTCAGCCGGAAAGAGTCGGATTCACTCGCTAAAATCGAAACACCTTCTTCAAGTTCTTTTCTTGTTAGCTTTTTCAAATGAATACATTCATAATGATTAAGAATACTCCCAAACTGGAGATGCATCGTGAGTCTCCTTGACAACGTAGTGGTAGTGTGACCAATGTATGTATCCACCTTACAATGTGGAATAGAACATTTGAAATGGTACACCACGTGACTTTGTTGCAACGGGTCAGTGATACTTGTTCTATCATTCTTGATGACCAAATTGAAAAGTTTCAAGTTTTTGTAATAAATATATAAACCCAGTTTATTCCTGACGGGGTCTATAACAGAAACTTCCTTTTTTATTATTTTCTTTATAATACTTTCATCAATTCTGTAATTGAGATTCATTTGATTTTTGTAGAACACGGGGAACTCCTGGCGTACATCACGACCCTTGTCAGCGTCAGACCCAGCCGAACTCACAGATGTTTTCATTATGGTTACAAAATTGTTAATAAAACCGTCGACAAAGCTATTAGAATAATTGTTGTTAACCAATAACTGCTTGATTCTAACTATTTCTTTATGGAAATCTGACCAGGTTTGGGAAAAACCTATATATATATATATATATATATATATATATATATATATATATATATATATATATATATATATATATATATATATATATATATATATATATATATATATATATATATATATATATATATAGACAAACAAACAATAGTCATTCATCAGTAAAAGACCACATTAATGTTTCTTGGAGGCCTATTTACACAACAGCCAACAACTATACATGAGCGTATTAACTAATACAAGCTAGAATAAATATTATACTTAGAATAAACCTAGAATAAACTAAATAAAACTAGAATAAACCATTTAACCAGCGTTAGATCAGTGATTCTGGATAATTTTCACGCATCATATTCTTTAGAGAAACGTGAATGGAGTAAAAATTAGAACTCTGGGGGATTCATCCCCGAAGATAATAATGATGATGATGATAATGATAATAATGATATCGATATGACAATGGAAGGAGTTTCACATGGACGTAAATTCAGCATTTTCCAGGGGGTGGGCAACATTTTCCCGCCATTATATAGCCTACTGATAGGGTTACCCGGTGTTGCCCAGGTTTTTTTCGCTTGGTTTTTTCTCTGTTTGTCAATGAAACTTTAAATAAATAACAGTTTTTTTTTAATTTTTCAAAATGTTTTCATCAATAAAATGCCTGCATGCCAAATGTTGTTTTAATTGCTTCTGCTGTTTGGATGTGATAAGCGAATGCTCACACACATTACATTTTACATCTATATAAATACGTAGAAACAAGCAAGGAGGGCTGGGGAGATGCATCCCCCATCACAGTATCAATTGAAATTATTTTGGGTATAATACCTGGTGTTTGGTAAATGACCGTAGTTTTTTTGGAAGAGAAGGTAGAAGTCTCTGAAAAAAAGGGAAAATTACTTAAGGCTACCCCTCACCGGTTATCTGCTTTTTTGAAAAAAATGTGAAAAATTTCTGAAGTGCATCCCTCACTAGGAATTTCTGGATTTGCCTCTGGGTAAAAGGGGTATGAGAAAATTAATAATATTGCCGGGGCAAGGATAGGATTAGTAAAAAAAAGAATGTCCAAAATAGGGTGGGTATAATTTTGTTTTATTTTTGTTTAAAATAATAACTTTGATGTAGACAGCTGTGAGGGAATCAACATTGTATCAATACCACTAATAGGTTAAAGTTCCACGAGTTCGCTGATTTTATTTTGGCACAGAAAACGCTGATACACAATTTATTACTCTGCAGTTAGTGGTAAATCTAGCATTGAGCTCAGATATAAAATTGTCTACACATGCAAATAAGATTCTAATACTAACTCTTGGTTAAAAAAAACTAAATTTTAGAAATCAGGGGGGGGGCAAATTGTCTATACACCCCAGAAGGATTCCAATATGCATTGAATCATCACTAAGTTAAATAAAGTTGAAATTAAAAAAATATATAGTAAACTCTAAGTAAACAAATTTCTAAATTTCAAAAATCAAGGGAAGGCAAATGCCCCCCTGCCCCCTATTTACGTCCCTGGAGTTTCAGTTGTTAAAATTATTTATAAATGTTTTAATTATAAATTGTTTGTTTATTTTCGTGTACAAAATTTTAATCAATAAATCCAGGCGGTGGGCAAGGGCCTCCTTTGCCCCCTATGCGTGCGCTCATGTTTACGACCGACAAAAGTCAAGGGTTAACGACAGTTTTAGTAATAATTAGTAGAAACAAACCATAAGACACTTAAATTGAAAAAGTTTATTAAAATATCAAATTCAGCCGACGTTTTTTCTACGAAAAAAGGTTGATGAGGGCTTTTTCATTAATGTGAAGGTCGCGATGGATAGTCATCTGGGCAAGCCCATTCAGTTTTGTCTGGCCTATTGTGGGCATAGATAAGATTTGAGTCTGCGCAAAGTTGAGAAGGATCTCTCGGCTGTCGCGGATGAAAGAGGCAACGTAATAAAGAGTGTTAGAGCGGCGTATTTATCTGCGGATATATGGAGTCCTGGCAATGTTGCAGAACATCAACTGCGGTATATAGCCTCTCCAGTGATGGGTAGTTACTAACTATAAATAGTTAACTACTAGTTATTAACTACTCTACAGTAGTTAAGAAATAGTTAATAACTACTTTTTGTTAAACTAGTTAACAACTAGTAGTTAACTACTTTTTAAAATAGTTATTAACTACAGTAGTTAACTATTTTTTTAACTACTTTACTTTTTTGGTGGCTGAAAAATACTCTATAGGATGATGAAACTGAAGTGGATGAGCCAGTATATGACATGTATGTAATTAATGAAGATCTAGTGGTGAAAGTATATTAGATTTGATAGAAAGTGAGCAAGATAATATTGATAATTCTGACGATGTGCTTCTTTTATCTCTTCATAAACACTGTGGTAATCTACATACATAATTACCTATGTCTGTATCTTAGCAATTTTGCAAAACGCGGAGGTTGAGGTGGTCAGTAGTCAGTGAAATTAGTGCGCGCAGGCGTGTAATCAAAGTTATTACGCAATTGTACACTAACAGTCCCAAATATCCAAAACGTTTTTCCTAAGCTTTTTTGCAAGAAGTTATCTGATTGCGTGTAATAAAGGTTTTTACGCAATTGTACACTGTCAGTACTAAAGATCCAAAACATTCTTCCTAAGCTTATTATGCAAGAGGTTATCTGAATGCATCAAACATAATGCTGGATTTAAAGTTTAAAATAAAACATCGCTAGATATTGAAACTGTCTTACGAAGGTACGCATAAAAATTAGTGATTTTAATTTGCTCAAACCAGGTTTGATCCAAAGCATTGAACATTTTTTTGATGATACCACAATTAATAATGGTAGAGAAGAAAACGTTCTTTAGTTAATATCTGATAGTTCGATAAAAACCACAAAAATGGTCATTTTTGACAGGCTACTTCTAGTCATACCTTAAATTTCGTGATAAGTGTTGGTGCATTGAAAGTAAGGGATAATTTGAAATACAAACAACTTTATGATAGATCAATGGCAAATGTTGTACCATTATCAAACTCCTTTCATCGCAATGTAAAATATGCTGAGGTTGTACAAGACATTAAGGATTCAACATTTATAAAGCCAAATGTTACACGGCGGTGCTCAAAATTCTATTTGGTTGAAAGGATTGTTAATCTAGTTTTCAATAATGTTTGTGATTGTCAGAAGAAGTTAACCCGTTTAGGTCCAAAACTTTATTAATTAGATTTCTATTATTTTTTTTTGTTATTTCTAAGTTACTTGCTTATGTTTTAACAGATTTATTTTTAATTATTTTTTATTTGAAAGAAAACTTTGAAAATTCACTATGCTTGTTTTTCGAACGGTGGTCGTATAGACTACTGAAAACGACAAAATGTTTAAAAGTCAATTTCTTTTTTTTCTCAACGCAAACAATTATAATATAAATTTTAGGCTATAAACAAAAAAGCTAAAAACACATTTCTGACTTTATCAGTAACACAGTTCAATAAAATTCAAAAATTTAACATTCAATAAATCAGTCAAGCAGTTCATGATAGTCGTTTCAGAACCGGAGTGTGCGAAAAGCACCAAAACAATTCCGATGAAGCGGTTTGCCGCACTTGGCCCACATGTACAGAGTGCTTTTCCACAATTTTCCAGCTTGTAGCGACCTACTGTTTCACCTTTTCCAGATCGTGACCATGGCCAGTTGCTGAATCTTCCCTATCGTTTTGTTTTTTCAACCGTGCATGAATTCATTTCATCGGTATAAAACAACCTAAACAGCCTATATAGGGTTTTTCAAGCAAAGCACCATTGTGGTGTTTTAAACTCGTTATATATAGACTGTTTTAAAAGTGGCTATTCAAATGACTCTTTTTGGTCCAAGTGCATTTCAATCGTTTTTGGCGTTTTGGTTGCCGCGGCATTGAACTGACCGTATTTGCGACCTACATTTCTTCACCCAAAGAACCGACACAGTCTAATCCCATCCCATCATTAGTATAATCAATAATCAACTTGTCAACTTCTACCTTCCCGGATATATTACAAAGAATAACATTTCTTCTTCATTTGCTTATTCAACAGTCACGTGTTATGATGTGCCGGGCGGAAGAATGACAAGTATGTCAACCTCAATGCTATCATCATCATCAAGAATTAGTTACATAGCTTCTTTCAACGTGAAAAAACGTTCTGTTTGACGCCTTTCATGTTTAAACTTTACAAACATTTCATTCAAAGAATGAAATTTGCAAAAAACACTATCACCAATTCAACCACTACACAACTATAAGCTGAATAAACTAGTTTCGACTCGTTCGCATAAAGTACTCTATACGCCCAACGATCGTAGAACGAGCATGACTCATACATGTTCAGATTGTGGGTTAGTGTAAACACAATAAAATTTAATTAACGTTGCTGTTTACTTTTGAGTACATCCTTTTTCGATATTTCAAACTTTTGTTATGATAACTCTCATGAAATTAGCATAAAAAATTTTTAAAGTAATATCGGTCGAAAACCTTGAAAATGCTCATATTCTAACCCAGATTAAACTACTTAATACAAATAAAAAAATTATTTAAAAAATTTTATACAGTGTATTGAAGCTTTCTTAACATAAAAAAAAACTTTTAACAGAAAAAAAATTACAGCTTAATTTTATGCAACGCCAAAAATAAGTGTGTTCGTAAAACGTACGATGGTCTAAAACGGGTTAAGACAAGCTGCCTTTAAAGAGATTGAGTTTGCTTTTCTGAAATCGTTCATTCAGATTATAAAACCAATAGTCACCACCGCAAAGTGAAAAGTCATACGATGGTCACATTATTCCAACCATCATAGGATTTAAAAAATTACATCATGTTCAGATAAAATCAATGCTCTTTTACAAGCACTATTTCAAGGTATAGAAAAACGATTTGGTCCTGTTTTGGAAAATGAAGAATATCTTCTAGCAACAGCTGTTGCAATAATTTCCCAATTTAAATTGAATTTTTTGAACAATGAACAAAAAATATTTGATTAAAGAACATTTTTTGGCATACATAAATAACCAAGACCTTGAAAAATCAGGTTTATTTAACTTGTATTTAACTGCAAATGTTAAAGATTTTTTTGGTTAATGTTAAAAAGTAGTTAACTACTAGTTAACTACTAGGCAGTAGTTAAGAGGTAGTTAATAACTACTGCTGTTAAAAGTAGTTAGGAAATAGTTACTAACTACTTTTTTTATGAATAGTTAAATATAGTAGTTAACTACTTTTAAAGTAGTTAAAACCCATCACTGAGCCTCTCTGCCAATGGGGCATTCGACCACTTGACTTTCCAGCGGAAGTATTCATCACGAACAGCAGATGTGTGACCAAGGTCGGGTCGGATTTTCTGGCGGGTCGGATCATCACAATTGGACCCATGGACCCCAACAATGGAGATGTGCAAAGCGTACAAAATATTAGAGAAATAATAGAGAATATACATCGAATAAAAATTGAAAAACAACCCATGACACGGGCACGCGCGTCACTTCACGCGGGGGAGCATGGGCGGGAATGCTACAAAACGGTATAGGTAATTTAATAGAATTTTTTAGCGTAAGTATAATTATTATTTCTTATTAATAATTTAATTACTTATTTAATCTACTCCAACGAAGAATGTCATAAAGAATTTAATATTTTAATTCGCATTGTGAAAATGTGTTCGCAAATTATACCTTGTATCATATTCTATATATATGCCTTGTATCCACTGATCGCTATAATATAACTGGATTGCGCTTAGACCTGCCTGGGAGTCGCAGCTGGTCGCCATTTTGGAACTCTTAGGCCACGCCTACCTACCTGATGCTATTGACGGAATATTTTTTGAAGTGTAAAAATATCGAATTTCGCTGCTAGTAATTGCTTTAATAAACAATATAAGGGAGCAAAACAGTCATTTTATTTGTAAATACGTAATTTTTTCTAGCAAAGTTTATTTGCCGCCACGGCTATATTTAGCAACACTGTCGTAAGGTGTTTGGCTGAGCAGCCTTATTACTGCCTAAATAATTTAAAGTGAGCCTCAAACTTATCTTGAAAGGTTTAAAAAATAGTTTTTGTTTACGTTTTAAGTTCGCAAAGATGAAATGTAGAATTTCTGACTTTTTTCTAGCTTCGTTGAATGCTAGGAAAGCAGTAGAACAAAAATTAAAAAAAAATTAATTGATACATTTTTAAAGACAATTTAAACAAAAAGCATAATATGCAAACAACCATTTAATCGTACAATTTATGGTAATCTTTCCCACGAACGGCCCAGCCCGTGTGTCGGATTAATACATAATTCTCGGCTATAATTAACTATAAACACGATTGCGATCGGTAAAATCGACACTCACGTATTAAAATTAAACCCTAACCCAGGGTTGTCCAACTGGCGGCCCGCATCCGGCCCGCCACCGAGTTTTTTGTATCTATTCCACACACTTGTGCGGAATAATGATGTGACTTACTTTCCATCATGTTTTTAACTTACTGGAATGATTTATCACACAGGTTTGTGTTCGTATGCTGATATCATTGGTACCTTAATCAACAAGTTCTCAACCAGATTTTCAGATTTCGAAAACCTTAGAGGCAACATTGCATTGTTCAGTAATCCAATGGGTGCATCTATTGAGAATCAACATCCAAGCTGTCAACTTTGTGAGCTGCAGACCGATCCATTTCTATGTGGGAAGAATTTTGGAAATTGGTCAGCCATGATCGTTTTCCAACTTTACATAGGTACCTTTGCTCCAAAGATGTGCTCTACATTTGGAAGCACCTACATCTGTGAAGCAGCGTTCATTATCATGAAACATGTCAAGTCGAAAACTCGTAGCAGGTTCCACGATGACTTTTTCATTTCTTGTATCCGGCTTGACACCATAAGACCACAAGCATTGATGTTGACATTGCCGGTATTGTTAGAGAAAACTTTTTCCGCAGTGCTCGCACTAGATTAGAAAGACATTATTTAATAGAATAGAATGAATAATTATATTGATGCTAACTAAGACACTAAGTCAGTAAAATACTTACTACTTAACTTTAACTGAAATACTATGACACTACGTTAAAAGAATATTATAGCAATATAGCTCTTTATAACAGTTACCATCAAAGTGTTTTTTACAAACTTTTATTTATGTTACAATCTCTGTTTGTGTATGTATGTATGTATGTGTGTGTCTTTCTCTGTATGCAAATCTTGCAAGTAAAATTTAACCAGCTTTTCGACTAGCTAGGAAGCTGAAACTTTCAGCATAGCTTTATATCGGATGACAATACATGATTCAATTAAATAAAAACTTAATTTGATCATCTTTCGTATTTCTAAATCGAGTGTATTTGAAATCAAAGTTTGTGTTGAAAAACTTGTTTTTCCTTTACTTGTTTATTTCTTGGTTAACACTTATAATTGTCTTATATATATTGTCGTATTTTATAACAGTTTTATATGGCATACATATATCATAATTATGCGATATTAAGTGCTAAAATTTGCTTGGCCCGCCAGCGGTCTAACAATTTTTTATGCGGCCCACAATGGCATGAAGGCTGGACAACCCTGCCCTAACCTCTATCCTTAACCCTACCCCTATCCTAGGCAGTCGCATAAAAATTTCAAAATAGTTTTTTTAATTTAACTAATATTTTTAAATAAAGGTACAAATTCTGAGTTTGAATATACCATATAGTGTAAAAAAAATTAATAAAGATATAGCGAATGAAAGATCGCTTACCGCCATGGTAATAGTATTAATGCATCTTACCATCAAACCTGACATCACCTTTCCTGCATCTTTGGAATTTTTAATGTCACTAACTAACACACAAAAAACATCGGTAAATGAGAAACCAACAGTGAACCTCCTCTTGTTCTCCTTGGTCCTACAACTTCATCAGAACTGACTCCTTTACTTTTTCAGCTTCGTATGCTAGCTGCCTACGGTATGACAAGTGCAATTTAACTACATGTTTCTTCTCACCGCACCAGTCAACAGTTGATATAATTAATGCATATAGGCATGTAATAAAAGTTATTACGCTTTCTCCGCTGTCAGCCGTAAAGATTTAAAACTTTTTTTCTTAAGCTTATTATGCAAGAGTTTATCCAATTACATAAAACATTATGCTTGATTTATTGTTCAAAAGAAGTCATGTCATAAAATGTAGCTATTTTAATGTGCTTGAACCAAATTCGATCCAAAGCAATGCATTGAACATTTTTTCGATATTGCTGAGCAGGTAGAGCAACCAAATTGTCTAATAACCACACTTAATCATTTAAAGCAATTGAGATCCTACAATAATGACAGAGTAGGAAGATGTTCTTTATTTAATATCCGACAGTTCGATGAAAATAAAAAAAACTAATTTTGCAGAAACAGTGATATTTTTTAATCAAGTATGTAAAGGATAAAAACTGACAGTTTTAAACTTTTCAGTATAAAAACTGAATGAGTATATATATATATATATATATATATATATATATATATATATATATATATATAAAAGAATTGGAGTTGTAAAATATGCAAAAAGCAAATTGCTCTTCATCAAATTTTACAACTCCGATTCTTTAATATATATACTCATTCAGTTTTTATCCTTCCTATTCCAGAGGTGACTATACTGACTAACATCAAATGAATCTTCAAGATCATCCTCAATAGTTCCATTTTGTTTAGGCTTCCTCTTCAACATAAGTTCTAATCTTTCGAGTTCACTGAGCTTAGATAAATCCAAAGGTAACTGAAACATTCAAAACTATAATGTAATATTGTCATAAAAAACATTCAATAAATAAAAATTCAAGCTGATTGTCCATCAGTCCATCACAGCTTATTCTAAAAGTTGAACAGCAATAATATAATGGTTTTCATACAAAACTTATCTCCACTTACTGGAGACCAACTTTTTATGACAGGTTTAAACTGCTAAACAAAACCTACCAAAATAAATCTGTGTCTAAATTTAACTCAGCATTATTCATAAATTCTAAGTATATTGGCATCACGGGTGAGAAAAAATCTGTATCCGACCCATGCCCATAGCCAAAATTTTAAAACAAAGGGTGCACTTTTATTTGAAATGATTACACGGCCATAGATACAAAATCTTTAAACAATCGGAAAGGAACTTCAAGCAGAGATTCTTCAACAGCATCAATGCCTGGAACCAGCTGAGTGAAGAAGCAGTTTCTGTGGAACCAATTGATAGCTTTAAAGTGATACTTGGACAAATTGGTTTTTAAATTAATTATTAACTATTTAATCGAAAAACGGGGACCCTCGAGAACACGCTATGTTTACATAGACATGAATTAATATATAAATATATAAAACTCCTTTTTACCTCCTATATATCTCCTATAGCCGATTTATTATCCTCCCACAATGTTGCTCACCACCAGTACGCCGATGACACACAGCTCTTCATACCCATCAGTCCCAAAGATCCCACTGACCTTTCTTCCAGAATCAATAGACTTACTTCATGCATACAGGCTGTAGAAACATGGTTCCTACATAACAATCTCCAGTTCAACACATCAAAAACCGAAGTATCCATCTTAGGCTCACATCATCTTATCAATTCGCTCTCTCATATCAAATCAATCAATCTTGACCATGATCTCGTTCATCTCTCACCATCCCTGAAAATACTTGGCGTCACTATAGATAATAAACTAACATTTTCAAATTACATCACTAGCGTCATCAAGTCTTGCAACCACCACCTGAGGGCCATACGCCACATCAGGCCATTTCTCACTATGGAGCTGGCTTCTACGCTTGTACGTTGCCTTCTCCTGTCTAGAATTGACTACTGCAATTCTCTCCTCTACGACATCACACAACAACAGTGCGCGCGACTTCAGCGGACCTTGAATAGGGCAGCCAGAATCGTCCTGAACGTCGATACTTCAAAAGGCACACGTCACCAATCCTCCGTCAATAACCTCATCCGTCTTCACTGGTTGCCCATAACTCACCGCATTTCGTTCAAGATCGCTCTCCTCACTCACAAAACACTCACTACTTCATCACCCCCATATCTTCGCACCCTACTCAAAAACCGGAAAACTGGCAGATGTCTCCGCTCTTCTGCAGCTCCTCTCCTCCAGCAACATCACACCTCCAACAATATTTCAACGCGTGCCTTCCGTCATGCAGCGCCGTGTGTGTGGAATTCGCTACCTCCCGACATTAGAGCCACTGAGTCGACGGAACTTTTCAAAAAGAAACTAAAAACTTATTATTTTAAACTATTCTCGGGGACTTTCGAAAGCGCCTCAGTTAATCTTGGCGCTATATAAAAACACTTATTATTATTATTATTATTAAATTAAACTTTTAACTAGTAGTGGTTCTCACACATGCTGTTTAGTCTTCTGCACCACGTTAAACCATGTTATTATTATTATTATCAACGTACATTTGTGTTAGCGTTAGGTTAGTTTTAAAAAGTTCTGTCAGCAAAACTACAAAGGGTGCAATTGTATGCATGCATCCCACCTGGCTAAGGACCTGACCCGACCCGACATTTTCTTCCATATCCGTACCCATGCTCTACCCATGTCGAAATTAAAAAATGATGTACCTGTTGCCCATAGATCATTTAGCTTGTCCATAACACCCTGAAAGAGTGCAGCTAGAGTATCTTTTATTGATTAAAATACTGACTCAAAGTTCAAAACGTCAATCGAAGTCGCTGTACCTAATTTCGTTTACATATGAACTCACAGCTGTGCAGGGCTAAAAACTCAACAAAATAATGTAATTTCTTTGGCCGAAGGAGGCTTAATTATTTTAGTTCGTTCGTGGCTCGGTCTGGCCAAATAATCAGGCGGATTAGTGGTCTAGCTTACACACTCACCAATAAAATGACCTATTTGTATTATTTGTTACGCAAAGGTGATAATACAAAACTTGAATGGCTTGCGATTAGTATAATACCTTACCTCTTAAATTATTGTAATTTATTAATTTTTTTCGCGGCTTGGTCTGGTCGGGTAATCAGGCTGATTAGTGTCCTAGCTTACACATTTGCCAATAAAATAACTGTGGCGCATAGATCATTTATAGACTTTGCCAGTTAAAGTTTAGGATTATGCAAGATTATCTTTATAACAAAGGGTCTTTGTTATATCAGAAAAACTTTGAGTATATGAATGAATAAATATAAAGTTATATAACTGAAGTAAAAAGTTTAGAGTCATGGCTATCCGCGATTTCTTCGAACGAAGGAGGTTAATTATTTTAGTTCGTTCGCGGCTCGGAGATAATACAAAACTTCTACGCTCGCGATTAGTATAATATATTACGTCAACAAAACCTGTAATTTATTAATCTCTAAGACACAGCTTTTATAAAGATTTATTTGTTCACAACTCCGAGTTCGGGTATTAGGCTTTTAAATTTTCGGGTTCGGGTATCAAGTTTTCACATTTTCGGGTTCGAGTTCGGGTATCAAGTTTTCTCATTTTCGGGTTTGGGTATCAAGTTTACACATTTTCGGGTATCAAATTTTCACACTTTCGGGTTCGAGTATCAGAAAAAGACCGGGTAGTACCGAACTCGGGTTCGGGTACCCGTGACATCCCTATTCAATACATTTACAAATAAGCTGCATATAATCACCAGACACAATATTTGCATAGAATATACAATACACCAAAATGTTTAATCGCACAATGACCAAATGTTCTGTTATGTACTGAAGGCAGGATAACTAAAATATAAAACATGTAATGTAACAGAAAATAACAACAATAAAAATTGGTTGATTGACATTGAGCAAAGGTTATTTGACATTAAGTTATCGATGATTAAACTGCAAACTGTAGTAAAAACTCTTGCTGATAATGTGACAGACTCAAGTCGAAGTAAATATGACTGACGTCATATTTACTTTGATTTAGCTTCATAATGACCTCATTGTTTCTTCTGACTCTGGCCTCTCTACTCTTCTTCTTTGTCTTGAGTTTTCATCTGCATTTGATACAGTTGATCACTCACTGTTGTTGGATGTACTTGATAAATCATTTAATATAACTAGTGAAGCACGCCAGTGGGTTAAATCTTATCTATCTGGTAGATTTTCTATTGAATCTTCTAAATCTACTCATGTATCTTTAAACTTTGGTGTTCCTCGAGGCTCTATTCTTGGTCCTTTGCTGCTATTCTCTATACTTCTGAACTTCCTCATATTATATCTTTTCAATCTCTCAATAGCCAAATGTATGCTGATGACACTTATGTATATTCTACTTTCTCTAACTCTTCTCTTGAGTCTGTTCTTAATAAAAAAATTGCCTGCCTTCAATCTATTATCTCCCGGAGTTCTTATATGTGTCTTAAGCTTAATCCTGATAAGTTTGAGTTAATCTATTTCAATAAGTCCTCTAAATCTCTTACTCCTCTTGCCTTGGTTTTACCACCACCATCTTCTCTTTCCATTTCTTCTTCTCCTTTGATTCGCAGCTTAGGCTTTCTTTTTTACTCTAACTTGTCTCTAACCCCTCAAATTACATCTGTTGCTAAATCTTGCTACTTTCATCTTCGCCGCATTAAGCAGCTTCGTCCACTTCTGGATGATCCTTCTCTATAACTTCTAGTCTCTTCTCTTATTCTGCCTCGAATTGACTGCTGCAATTCACTATATTATGGTCTTCCTGATACTACCCTTTATCCTTTCTCTAAAGCCTTCAACTAAGCTGCATGCTTAGTTTCTCGCACCTCTTACTTCTCTCACATTTCTCCATCTCTTGTTCTTTTTCACTGGCTTCCTCTTAGATATAGGGTTATTTTTAAAATATGCTTACTAGTGTATAAAATAAAAAATTGTCCTTCTCCTCTCTACTTAACTAATTTAATACAAATCCCTTCTAATTGCTTTCTCATGTCTATGAAAATAGCGTGTTCTTCGAAGTTTCCGATCCAAAGGAACCTTCGTAAGCGCCTCTGACTTATCTGGCGCTATATAAATTCATCATTATTATTATTATTATTATTAAGTCTGGTCTTTTTCTTGTAATCACTCTCGCATCTTCACTATTAAGCACTCTTTTGCTAAATGCTCTTTCTCCTACTCTGGTCCCTATCTCTGGAACTCTCTTCCTGCTTCTCTTACTAACTCTACTTCTCTTACAGTTTTCCGTCGTGGACTTAAAACATATCTATTTAATAAGTTCCTGACCGAGCGCTATTGAACACCATTGAAATAGCACTATATAAATACAATTGATTGATTGATTGACGTCAGCAACTCAGTCGCATCAATATGCCTGACTCCCAATTAAGCAAGTATGACTAAAAGCAGCGAATTGATGATGATGATGCCATGGTCTACTTAACATCATCAAACATGAGAACAGGTGTGGCAATCAGATCCTTGTTCTTATGAATCAAGTACTTTATAAATAAAAACATTATTTGATAACAATATAACTTTACTTGAATCAAGGCTCTTGGTTCTTTATACCTGATTACTGCAGTTGATCCATCAGGAAAGACAATGGTAGAGGGGTAAGTATCCGAATATATTTTTCGGTTTGTACGAGATATAGCAGCTCTATTAGAATTCTCTTTTGTACTGAAATCACATTTAGTAACTTAATTACTAAATCATGTCCCACCAGAATTTGCTCTTTTAAATTAATAAAAAACTAACCCATAAAAACAAAGTTTTTATTATAAATCCTTTATATACGATCCTAGATTTTTAATTACTAATTCCTTTTACAGCCCAGAGCCAAATTCAAAAATTAAAAATCCGTTAAAATTTGGTGTTTTTTGAAAAACTTAATTATACAATATCCGATCAAACTGAAATTTTGATAGATTCAATTGTCTCGCAGCCCAAGTCGATGTGCCAAATTTCAGCTCGATCGGATAACGGGAAGTGAGTCAATTTTGAGACTCAAAGTTTGTGACCGACAGGAAGACAGACGGGAAGACAATCGAAAATAATATAAAGGATTTAAAAATTATATAAGAAATTAAAAAAAGGGACAGTCCATGTTAGGCTTTAAGGTATGGCATGTTTACAACCTCCGTGCTGTTATAATAAGGTTTATGGCATTGATAAAAACTGGAGATGATGTGATCCCAATAGCTTTTGCAAATAAGAAGCTACCCCGACACACTGAAAATGGTGGACAATTGAGCAGAAAGCTTTTGCTGTAGTTTGGACATTAAAAAAATTCCGTTCGTGGAATGTTTTTTCAGAAGTTAATATTTTTCCAGATCACAATCCTCTCACATATTTAACTAATGCAGATCCCAAAAGTGCAAAACTTAATAGATGGGTTCTGGCTTTGCAATTATAGAAAAGGTCGAGAAAACTTGGTGGCAGATTTTCTGTCCTGTATATAACTTACCATGTAATCTTGTGAGTCCTGATGTGCTGCAACAAATATCACTGGGAGAGGGTCAGAATTTGGAATGTGTTAACAGATTCTGCTACCTAGGGAATATGATTGCCGCATGAGGCGGATCTGGAGAAGCATCTAGAGCTAGAATGAGATGTGTGTGGGTGAAGTTCATTGAGTTGGCTCCAATCTTAACCTCAAGAGGAGCATCGTTGATAGTTAAAGGTCAAGTTTACAAAACATGCATACAGAGAGTGCTGGTATATGGCAGTGAGAGCTGGCTAGAACGAATAATGATCCAGTGGATGTGTGAGTCTCAAAAACAAAATACGTATTACTGAACTGTATGGGCGACTGACTTTGGAGGAGGTTGCAAATGTTGTGAGGCGTGGTCGGCTGAGGTGGTTTGGGCATATGGAGCAAAAAAGCAGAGATGATTGGGTATCTGCTTGTAGAGACTTTGAGGTGGCTGGGTCAAAGAGGAGGGGCAGGTGCAAGAAGTCCTGGGGGAAATGTGTCAGCCATGATCTGCACAGTTTGGGCCTTAAGGCTGAGATGGTGCAGGATAGAGATGAATGGAGGCGTCGAATTGGAAGGAACCATCCAACCTGTGCAAGCGTGGAAAAGATGAGGAAGAAGTACATATATGGAAATTACATTCGGTAAACACTGTCCAAGTGTTGTTATAATATTTTTCTTGGATAATATAAAGTTGTAGAAGGGCAATTGTAACTGGAATGAATCTCAGGTAAGCTAAGTTAACCCTGCTACTACAGGATTTGTTTTACAGCATTAACTACCAGTGGGGTCAAAACGACACCAGACTTTTTAAATGCAATTTGTATACTGTGACAACTACGATTGCTTGTACTCCATTTTCATGAGATCTGTAAAAGTTCCCCGCATGAACAGGAAGCATTTTACTCCATACCGCTCTTTTATTTTTCATTTTACCTATTTTTGTGTTTTCCATTTTACCTATTTTTGTGTTTTCCATTTTACCTATTGTGTTTTTCCATTTTACGTATTTTTATATTTTTCATTATTCTTTCAACATCAGTCCAATAGACCACTAATTAATTTGATAATTTTTAACGTGGCATAATGTCAATGTTGACTTCTAGGTCACTAAAGTTTTGAGATGGGTCAAAACATAGTTTTTGAAGCAGTTGCATACTAGATCATTCTCTTTTCCTTCGAGAGCAGCAGAAGGACCACATCAGCATCGTCAGAATCATCGACGTTGTCGCTGTAATCCACTGTCTCATTACCAGACTTTTCCCAGTATCACTCATTTCATCGTGATTGTCATTAACTGCATCACCCCTATCATATTCATCTGACTCTGCAGCCCTAGGATCGTTTTCTGAAATGTTTGAATTGTCATCGCTGACATCAGCATCATCAGAACTTTCCTCGCTATCGCCAATAAAAATGATTTTAAGAGCTTCCTCCAAAGAAAATAGTTCTCTATTTTTCACCATTTTGAAACCTATATCCACTTGAAAACTGTTCTTCAACTCCTACAGTGTTATTTCCACAAGATTATATAACCTGTCAAATACAAAACAGTCATTGACTTTAAACCTAATAGAACTTTTAACATTGAGGTCGTTTTTGACCCCACTGGTAGTTAACGCTAGTTCTGTCTGTGCTGCTACCATTGATGTTTTAGTAATGAAAACTAAAACTAATACGAGAAAGATTGGCCATAGTTAACTAAAACTATTTTTTAGTTATTTGGCAAAGGTTTTTATCTATATATATTTATATATACATATAAAAATTAAATATTATTTCTATTTTTTGTTATTTTTCATTTTCTAATGTTGAAATTTTTTAGTGGATGTGCTTATTCGCACTCGGCGATGAAACAAACAATCAATGTTGCAAGTTAATATAAGCGTTGTAAAAAATGAGATTATGTATGTGTGTCCTTGCATTGCTACACCATTCATCTAATCGTAATGAAATTTTCACACAACCTCGAGAGTCAATAAAGGAAGTTTTTGATAAAAAAAATTAAAATCGGTCACAAAATGAGCGGAGCGGGAGAGCAAACGAAAACAAACTAAAGAATGAGCGGGAACAGGAAAGCAAGTGGGAACGGAAAAGTGATGACCGTTCTGGTTTCAACCACATTCACCACGGTTTGGAGTTTGGTGAATGTGGTTGATCATTTTTTATGTTTTTCAGCTGATCGGCGTACGATCGATGCGAGTACTTGTTAAATTTTTGAATATTTTAGATAATTTAGAATTAGAAGTTGTTTGAAACAAGTTTGAAATAAAAATTATAACAGAATTTTTTATTTATAGTTTGAATTTTTTAATAATAGTTTGTGCCCAAATATGGCATTTGTCGACTTATCTTATTTATCTTATAAAATGTTTATTTTAAGTTGATGTTCTACTGCTAGAAATACTAGATAATTTAAATTTACCTGTTATATTGAAACATACTTTGATTTGAAATAAAAATAAGTTGAACAAAATTACCCTGTTTATATATACATAACTTGTAAGAGTATTTGTAATCATTTTTTAGAACTCAGTCAATGTACAAGATTAGGTTTCAATTGTTTAGTTTGAAATAGATAAGAAATTTAAAATAGTTTGAATTCAGGTCATTTCAAAATATTTTTTTGACTGGCCGAAAAGCAAACAATGGGATTTATTTTTTGTTATTGTTGTTAGTGCAATTTTTGGTTCGTGTTACTCTGTTTTTTATAAACTTTTATTTAGGTTACAATCTCTGTTTGTGTGTGTGATTTCCAGAATTTCTCTTTTGAAGAACAAACATGTATGTAACAAAATAATGACAAATTCAATTTATTGCATTTTAATAGCCTAATTGCCTGATCTGCTACAACTACTAAAATTCATCTGTGCAGGATTAAAAAAATTAAAAGAAGCTGTCATCTTGACTGATTGGCTATATGCAGTAACAGTCACACCTTTATGCCAGACTTTCTTGTGATACGAATGATTTCCAGAAAAATCTCTTTAAAATTAGCCTTGCGGCTCCCCTTCATCATGCTAAATCTAGCTGTAATTTATGCTTTTTGGTTTAATAGAATCCATGTTGCACCCATGAACTTTTATTATATATTGACAAGAATGGTTTGATAAATTCCACAAGGCTCTGGGTAATTGAATTGTCATTGTGAAAGTATGAGATTTTGAAGATATACAGTCAAACCCCATTAGTAAATACCTCCAAGGGAACAAACCATCTGTGATGTTAATACAGTTTCTATTTAAGTATAATCAACAATATAATGTATGCCAACAATAAAAAAAAGAATCAGAAATACGACTTTGTTTCAATTCTAGTAATTTGACTGAATCACAAAAGTTATCCATTTTGCTCAAGTCGGACATGAAATACATCCGCAGCTGCTTGATATCTGTTTTGGCATCCATTAGACTTGGGACAGTAGTGACGACACCGAGATCATTGTAGTCGCTATCATTCGAAGTAACAATAGAAAACATTAATATAATAGTAGACCACGTCACTACATATATATATACATATATACATATATATATATATATATATACATACATATATATATATATATATATATATATACATACATATATATATATTTATTAGTTTTGTTTTTCCTATTATTTAAGTTCAGCTTTTAATAATAATTGAAAAACAAAGTATATTTTTTAAACAAAATGTCTCTTAATATGAATGACGACGAAGATCCTGTGTCGAGAAAACGGCGTCTAGCTAAAGAAAGGCAACAGAGATATCGCGGAAGACAAACTCCACAATCAAAAGCAAAAATTCGAGTTTTAGATGCAGAACTTCATCAACAACGCACTGCACAAATGTCTGTTGAGGAATTGCAAATTTTTTATGCTTCTCATGCCGCATCACAACAACGTTATGTCTATCGACTTACTCCTCAACATCTAGAAGCTTTTCACACTTCCATTGCTGCCTCACAACGTCATCGAATTGAGCAAATGTCTCCCCATGAATTGCAGTTACATCGAGAAACCAATGCTGCCAAGGAACGCCATCGAGTTTTGCAAATGTCTCCCAATGAATTGCAACTACATCGAGAAACCAGTGCTGCCTCGCAACGCCATCGAGTTGAACAAATGTCTCCCAATGAATTGCAGCTACATCGAGCTGCTAATGCGATCTCCCAACGTTTAGCACGAGATCGTGCGGGTGAGGCAGTTCGTAACGAAGCAATTAACTTCAACGAAACTCAATTCGATCAACATGATTGTGGTGAATTTGATGTTTTATGTACTTCATGTCGATCAAGAAATTTTGCTGCAGAGCAACCATCAGATGGACTATTCACTTCATGTTGTCGAAAAGGCAAAGTAATGTTGCCAAAACCAATTGACATTCACGGTAATACATTTGAATATTCCGATTTTCTTAAAAGCCTCATGTCAGACACGGCCAATCCAGATAGACAAAATTTTCGACAACATATTCGATCATACAACAGCGCAGTTTGTTTCGCTTCCATGGCGCAAAAATTTTTGATTTGCTTATATATAGATTTTTTTTTATGGTTATCAAATGTCATTTTGTTTTTGTTGACTATTTTTATAATAACGGGCGCCGTATTTTAAAACTTCCGTCATTTTTTAAGGGCTATCTCTAGTTGATTAATAATTAAAATAATTCTGACCGTATTCATTAACCGGGTTGTTTAACACACGTAGATATAGCCAAGTTATCCAGCAAGCGTATTCATTAAACATTATCCGAGTATTTACTAAGCGAGTTTTCGACACATGTTAAGTATATACATTCTGGCTGGGACCAAGTAAATGCGTATTTACAAACCGGGGGTATTTAATAACCAGGGTATTTACTATCGAGGTTTGACTGTATTCTGCATTCTATAATACAGTTTAGATGATTTTCTTTGAGAGTAATATTAATACTTGACTTGATGCCTGCAAACAACTAAAGTAACTAGACTCAAGCTTATAAAATGTTTTTTTGTGCCTCAACTCACTTAAAGTAACTTTACTTTAAGAAGATTTATATTTTAATTTTTTAGCTGAGTTTAACACAATTGTAATAAAATAAAACATTGAAATATGAGTTTAGTGAGTGCATTTTTATATTTTTAAAAACAAGCATTTTCAAGTGTGAAAAGCGAATTACCACCGGCAACATACATGTCAGGCTGATGGACAACTCTGTTTTGTAAACAATGTAAACATTGCTTTCACCAGAGCGTTTTTTATTAGCCGTGCATCAGGCTTCAACGAATGAGTAACCATAAGCCATGTGATGCATCAGACTGGTGAATAAAAAAACATGCCCATATTAACACTAACCCTAACACCAATCCTAACCTAACGCTCCGCCATGTCAATAGCAATTTTGCAGCTTATTGCCGTGCCACGCACCTTGTCAATAGAATTAACGGATAAATAGATCCTCAGGGTTGGTCCTATTGCCCCGGCAGTCTTTTTACAACATTTTTATCAAGTCACTTTCTTGTTTGTCTGTCTGCGAAAATAGATTATATAATAAATTATATGTATAGATAAATATTGTGTATATACACAATCACACACCGAAGATTCTGGCCCGGATCCATTACTTGAACATTCTTCAAGACAATATTTCTAAATACCATTTCATCAATACGATAATTATCGTGCATTTGTGATCGTTAAAAGAGTTGAATGGAAGAATTAGGACATTTTTAAAACCTGCATGAGCCTATATTAAGGATAAACTCATGCCACAGTTTATACCAAGTATATGTATACAGAGTGTCCTAAAAGTTTTGCCCGATTTTATAAAAATAATGAATGTAGATTTTCAATTAATTTCATTATATGATGAAATGAGAACTACGAGCACAATATCAATGAATGAACCAAAGATGCAACAATGATGAATATGAAAGAAATAATGATAAATATTAACGGAATGTTTAAAAATGTTCTAAAATCTACATTCATTATTAACCCGTTTTAGACCAACGACCGTTTCACGAACACACTTATTTTTGGCGTTGCATAAAATTAAGCTGTAATTTTTTTTCTGTTAAAAGTTTTTTTTATGTTAAGAAAGCTTCATAACACTGTATACAATTTTTTAAATAATTTTTTATTAGTATTAAGTAGATTAATCTGGGTTAGAATGTGAGCATTTTTGAGATTTTAGACCGACATTACTTTAAAAATTTATTATGCTAATTTCATGAGAGTTATCATAACAAAAGTTTTAAATATCGAAAGAGGATGTACTCAAAAGTAAACAGCAACGTTAATTAAATTTAATTGTGTTTACACTAACCCACAATCTGAACATGTATGATTCATGCTCGTTTTCCAATCGTTGGTCATATAGAGTACTTTATGCGAATGAATCGAAGTTAGCTTATTCAGCTTATAGTTGTGCAGTAGTTGAATTGGTGAGTGTTTTTTTGCAAATTTCTTCGAAATAAATGTGTGTAAAGTTTAAAAATGAAAGGCGTCAAACAGAACATTTTTTCATGTTGAAAGAAGCTATGGAGCTAATTATTGATGATGAAAGCATTGAGGTTGCATCATAACACGTGACTGATGAATAAGCAAATGAAGAAGGAAATGTTATTCTTTGTAATGTATCTGGGAAGGTAGAAGTTGTTATACTAATGATGAGATGGGATTAGACTCTGTCGGTTCTTTGGGTGAAGAAATGGAGGTCGAAAATACGGTCAGTTCAATGCCGTGGCAACCAAAACGCCAAAAACGATTGAAATGCATTTTGACCAAAAGAGTCATTTGAATAGCCACTTTTGAAACAGTCTATAACAAGTTCGAAACACCACAATGGTGCTTTGTTTGAAAAACCAATATGAGCTGTTTAGATTGTTTCATACCGATGAAATGAATTCATGCACGGTTGAAGAAACAAAACGATATGGAAGATTCAGCAACTGGCTATGGTCACAATCTGGAAAACGTGAAAACAGTAGGTCGCTACAAGCTGGAAAATTGTGGCAAACACTCTGTATGTGTGGCAAACGACTTTATCAGAATTGTTTTTGTGCTTTCCACACACTCCGTTTCTGAAACGACTATCGACTATCATGAACTGCTTGACCGACTTATTGAATGTTACATATTTGCATTTTATTGAACTGTGTTACTGATAAAGTCAGAAATGTGTTTTTAGCTTTTCTTAGCCTAAAATTTAGGTAAAGGTTCCCTTGGACGGCCCGTGCCGAAAAATAATCGTATTATTTTGTCACAATAACATAAAAAAAACAAATTTAATACCAATTTTAATTTTAAAAAAAACATTTATCGTAATTTGAGAGACTTTGAAAACGTAAGTAGTACCCTTTCAAGCCCTATTTACATCGTAGTTGTGAGTGGTGAGGTACGATGATCTGTGTTACTGATAAAGTCAGAAATGTGTTTTTAGCTTTTCTTAGCCTAAAATTTATATTATAATTGTTTGCGTTGAGAAAATAATTGACGTTTAAACATGTTGTCGTTTTCAGTAGTCTATACGACCACCTATGGCTTTGTTTCTCTTCCGTTATGGGGCTAGATCGAGCAACAGTGTCATCTATCGGCGGTCTGACCGCCCAAAATCTGCTGGATTACTTCGTTTAGAAGATTTGAACTATTCCCATCGAAATTGGCACAGGCTGCTAATTTGAGATTAGCTAATTAACTCCGGCTCAGAACATCCCCCTTTTAAAAAAAAATACTAACAGCACACAACTGCACAACTTGGTCCGCAGCATCATTAAAACTCTGGGCTGAAAGGCCTTCATGCCTCCTGATAACGAAAGGACGATAAAACGACAGTAATTGAGGGCGATAGTTAAAAAGCTGGCCGAAGAACATTGATTTAACATAACATAACATAACGTTTATTTAAAGTGAATCAGAACAATTAATTGTGAGTGAGATCCACCATCATACATTTAAAAAATATATTTACATAATTTAGTTTTAAATTCGTCAAGAGTTGCAGCATTCACTACATCATTCGTCTTCATTCCATCGATTCGTCACTATTACACTGAAGAATCCTTGCTTCATTGAACCCTCCCTTTTCTTGTAGACAGCTTGAAGTTGTGCCCTCTGGTACCTTCATATTTTGATCTTTCCGGATCTAGGTCAACCAATCCGTTCAATATTCTGTACGTTTCAATGGTATCCTATTAAAAGAGCGAAAACATAAGGGCGAAAACAAAAGGGCGAACACAAAAGGGCGAAACTAAAAAGGGTGAATGCTAAAAAGAACGAAACTTAAAAGAGCGCACAATAAAAAAGGTGAACGTCAAAAAAGCGAAGATTCTAGGACTGTTCATCAAAGGACGATTCATCCAAGGACTGGTCATCAAGAACTATTCATCAAGGGACTATTCATCAAAGGACTATTCACCAAAGGACTATTCATCAAGAGGACGGTTCATCATAAGGACTGTTCATCTAATGTCTTTTCATCCAGCGGACTATTAATAAAAAAATTTAATAAAATTGTTTAAGATGTTATTTTCAACCAAAATATGTTACCAAAATGTATGGTAATTTTTATCAAGTTTACAGTGCTACTCTGCTTGCATCCAAATACTTTATTCTGTATAATAGAACTAGCGAGGTACCTTGTGTTGCCCGGGGTTTTTCGGTCGTTTTTCTCTCTTGCTCCCGTTTCCTTCCCGGCTTGCTCTTACGCTTCCGGTCGCTCTCTCTTCCCGCTTGTCTCCCGCTTCCGCTCCCGGTCACAGCACCAGAAAAACTAAATTCGACTGTTTTCGTAAACCATATATGTACACATTTACCAAAGGCCACAAACACGTCAAAGCATCACACATGCCCTGTTATATCTTTATTATTCTAATTAAATGGTAATAATATAATCTACCTAAGTGGTTGCTAAACACTTGCTAGATCTATCTGATTAATAATGTTAGTATAAATTTGCTTTGTTCATGATATGATTTAAAAAGGAAATAGAATAAAAACTCATTGATATATATATACACATATATATACACACATATATATACATACATACATATATATATATATATATATATATATATATATATATATATATATATATATATATATATATATATATATATATATATATATATATATATATATATATATATATATATATATATATATATATATATATATACAGTGATGGGTAGTTACTAACTATAAATAGTTAACTACTAGTTATTAACTACTCTACAGTAGTTAAGAAATAGTTAATAACTACTTTTTGTTAAACTAGTTAACAACTAGTAGTTAACTACTTTTTAAATAGTTATTAACTACAGTAGTTAACTATTTTTTTTAACTACTTTACTTTTTTGGTGGCTGAAAACACTCTATAGATCATGAAACTGAAGTGGATAAGTGTCATATACTGATGACATGTATGCAAATAATAAAGATCTAGTGGTGAAAGTATATCAGATTTGATAGAAAGTGAGCAAGATAATATTGATAATTCTTACGATGTGCTATGTGCTTCTTTTATCTCCTCATAAGCACTGTGGTAATCTACATACATAATTTCCATAACGCAGAGGCCGCGGTGGTCAGCAGTCAGCAATTGGTAAAATTAGTGCGCACAGGCTTGTAATTAAAGTTATTACGCTATTGTACACTATCAGTTCCAAATATCCAAAACGTTTTTCCTAAGCTTTTATGCAAGAGGTTATCCGATTGCATGTAATAAAAGTTTTAATAAAAGTTGTACACTGTCAGTAGGTAAAGATCAAAAACGTTTTTCTTAGGCTTATTATGCAAGAGTTTTATCCGACTGCATCAAAAATAATGCTGGATTTAAAGTTTAAAATAAAACATCGCTAGATGTTGAAACTGTCTTACGAAGGTACGCATGAAATTCAGTGTTTTTAATCTGCTTAAACCTGGTTCGATCCAAAGCATTGAACATTTTTTTGATATTGCTGAGCATCCATTTTTAATAATGGTAGAGAAGAAAACCATCTTTATTTAATATCTGATAGTTCGATAAAAATCACAAAAACGGTCATTTTTGACGGGCTACTTCTAGTTATATCTTAAATTTTGTGGCAAGTGTTGGTGCATTGAAAGTAAGGGATAATTTGAAATACAAACAACTTTATGATAGATCAATGGCAAAAGTTGTATCATTATCAAACTTCATTCATCGCAATGTAAAAAATGCTTAGGATGTACAGGATATTAGTGGTTCAACATTTATAAAGCCAAATGTTACACGGTGGTGCTCAAAATTCTATTTGATTGAAAGGATTGTTAATCTAGTTTTCAATAATGTTTGTGATTGTCAGAAGAAGTTAGGGCAAGTTGCATTTAAAGAAATCGAGTTTGCTTTTTTGAAATCGTTCATTCAGACTATAAAACCAATAGTCACCGCAATGAATATTTTCTAAAGTGAAAAGTCATACATTGGTCACATTATTCAAACCATTATAGGATTAAAAAATAGCATCATATTCAGATAAAACCATCAATGCTCTTTTACAAGCACTATCTCAAGGTATAGAAAAAAGATTTGGTCGTGTTTTGGAAAATGAAGAATATCTTTTAGCAACAGCGATAATTCCCTAATTTAAATTAAATTTTTTGAATAATGAACAAAAAATATTTGATAAAAAAAAATTTTTTGGCATACATAAATGAAATGAACCAAAAGTTTGAAAAATAAGATTTATTTAAGTTATATTTAATTGCAAATATTTAAAGGTTTTTTGGTTAATGTTAAAAAGTAGTTAACTACTAGTTAACTACTAGACAGTAGTTAAGAGGTAGTTAATAACTACTGCTGTTAAAAGTAGTTAGGAAATAGTTACTAACTACTTTTTTTATTAGTTAAATAAAGTAGTTAACTACTGTTAAAGTAGTTAAAACCCATCACTGTATATATATACATATACGCTCATATATATATATATACTTATACAAACACATATATATATATAACACCTCCCCCTCTTTATAGAAAATCATATGATTTCCTACTGGGGTTCAGTACTATCCGTTTTGGAGGGTTGCAATAACGTTTAGGTCTTGCCTCCGGTTCTATTCCTGTTGGAATGTGTGTCAATTCCTCCGGATTGGCTTCATTATCTATATGGCTCGGAACATGATCTCTTTGTCTATTCTCTCCATCCTCATTCTCCGTAACCCGAGGGGTTGCGTTTATGTCTGGTTCCAACATCTCTTCCTCTCCTGGGAACACAATTCTTACCGGGGCTTTCTCTCCATCACTTTTATCTTGAGGGGGCACTGGCATGTCGAATGTCTCAAACATTTCTTTAAGTGCCCAATCTATATTCCTTGGTCTTAATTGATTTGTATGCCTTCTTGTAATCCTTCTGTCAATCTCGACTTCGTAAACCGTTTTTCTAATTCTTTTTAAAATCTTCCCTGGTATCCATCTGGGATGGTTTGGATTTTTATAATCTCTAGCGTACACCGCATCTTGTTCTTTAAAAACTCTCGGTCTTGCCCCATTCCTTTTGTCAAACTGTCTCTTCATGCAAGACTTTTTTTCTGAATGCTTTTCGTCTTTCTTAGTACTTAGTTGTAAGTCTGATAGTGGTGTTCTTATTTGTCTCCCCAAAAAATTTTCTGCGGGAGATTTCTGATGTGGACTAGATGGGCATGGTGTAGATCTATAACACAACAAAAACTTTTGCACCAATTCCTCAGTAATTCCTTCACCTTTTAGCTTTTGTATGGTTCTTTTGAAAGTATCAACAAATCTTTCTGCTTGACCATTACTTTGTGGATGAAAAGGAGGTATTCGGATGTGACTGATAAATTTTGACTGACAAAATCTTTCAAATTCCATAGAAGTAAATTGTGTTCCGTTATCTGATACCAATGTCTTGGGAAATCCATACCGAGCAAACATTCTGTTCAGCTCGCGAATTGTCGTTGTTGAGGTAGCCACACTCATTTGTATTATTTCTGGCCATTTTGAATATGCGTCCACAACAACCAGAAACATTGAATTCTCCATTGGTCCCGCAAAATCAATGTGAATTCTCTCCCAGGCCTGTGATGGTTCAGGCCATGGTGACAACGTGTTTTTTATAGGCATTTTAGCTGCTTTTTGACATGCATCACAGGTTTTCACCATACTTTCAATATCTCTATCGATTCCAGGCCAATACACCGACTGTCTGGCCAGCATTTTCACTCTCGTAATTCCTGGATGACCCTGATGTAGCATCCTCAATATACGCTGTTGCAGTTTTTTTGGAATTACTGCTCTTACCCCCATAAATAGAATGCCATCATGTAAAGTCAAATCAGTTGCTTTACTTTGAAATGCATTCCAGTTTGATCCAGGTTTAACTTTTGGCCAAATTCCTTTTTTAATGATCTCACTTAACTCTCTGAGTTCAGAGTCTTCTTCTGTCATAATTTGAATATCTTTCTTACTAACAGGTAATTGTCTCATCGTATCCTCTTGTATCATTGTGATGTCTTCGTTTACACCTGCTATTATCAAATCCTCATTTCCTGTTGTTTTTTGGAATCAATGAGTCTTGATAAGGCATCAGCTTGACCAAAATTTGCTGTTCGTCGATATTCGATCTCAAAATCATAAGCTAAAAGTATCAGTTCCCATCTCTGTAGTCTGTTTGCAGCGTGTGCAGATATTCCTTTTTTTGAACCAAATACTGACAAGAGAGGCTTGTGATCGGTCAAAAGCGTAAACCGCCTTCCATAAACAAATCTATGGAATTTTCTTACTGCAAAAACTAGGGCTAAAGCTTCTTTTTCTATTTGGCCGTAATTCTTTTCTGCTTGGGTCAGCGCACGGCCTGCATGAGCGACTGCTTTTTCTGTTCCATTACGAAATCGGTGTGAAATCACTGCTCCAATTCCGTATTCACATGCATCAACAGCTATTACGATGTCTCTTTTGGGATCATAATGCGTCAGCAATAAATTTGATTGTAACACCTTCTTAAGGCTTGTGAAAGATTCCTGGTGTACTCTTAACCATTCAAATTTCTCATTTTTTTCCAATTCATCTAGTGGGCCTCTCATTTGTCTCATCTTTGGTACAAAAACAGAATAGTAACTAACCATACCCAAAAACGATTTTAACTGTTTCCTGTCTTTTGGGGGGGGGGGCATTTCTACAATTGCTGTTATCTTTTCTGGATCTGGTTTTCGGCCTTCTTTGCTGATAATATGACCTAGAAATTTAATCTCTTTCTTGGCAAAAGAGCACTTGTCCATCTTGACTCTAAAACCAAAATCTGAAATCCGTTTGAATAGTTCAAGAACATTCATATTGTGTTCTTCCAATGTTGTGACGGTCACAATTACATCGTCCAGGTAAGCCGCACAGCCTTTTAACCCTGAAGTTAAATTATCCATTGTTTCCTGGAAAATACCTGGTGCACTTTTTACTCCAAAGGGAAGTCTCTGGTACTGATATAGACCTTTAGGAGTGTT
Source organism: Erpobdella octoculata (assembly GCA_963978895.1). Taxonomy (NCBI): domain Eukaryota; kingdom Metazoa; phylum Annelida; class Clitellata; order Hirudinida; family Erpobdellidae; genus Erpobdella; species Erpobdella octoculata. The sequence goes on from OZ022245.1 coordinate 17,704,243, forward strand.
GATCGTAACGAGCTCTTTTGACGATTCATCCATTTCCAACTGTAGATATGCATCAGCAAAATCTACTTGAGTAAACCAAGCTCATTGGTTTAATTTTGAAAAAATTTCATCCGGTGTTGGAAGTGGATGTTGGTGCATCTCAAGCGCATCATTAAGGCCTGTTTTAAAATCAGCACAGATGCGCACCGTTCCGCCTTTCTTTGGAACAACCACAATCGGTGCCGCCCAGTGACTGTATTCAACTCTTTTAAGAACTCCTACATTGACTAGTCTTTCAAGTTCCCTAATGGTTATTTCTTCGTAAGCAAAAGGTATTTTTCGTGGTCTGCAAAATTTTGGCTGAGACTCTGACTTAAGGAGCAATCTTGCTTTCTTTTTACTGCAATGACCCAATTCTTCTTTGAAAACATTTGGAAACTCTGTTTGTAAACGAACAGCTAAACTGGTTTCTTCCTGCGAAGGCTTTTCTGCAACAGAACAACAGATTGCATCAAATGCTTTTATCATTGGTGGAAGTTGATCCATCCATTCAATTCCAAGAAGTTGTGTTGTATTTTTGGCCACAAAACAGCGTCCATTGCCTGTGAATCCTGCGCACGAAAATTTGGTTTGAAATTCACCTAGTACTTGAATTTCAGTACCGTTTGCAGCACCAATTTTTGTTGTTGCCTTATCTAGCCGTGGTGAACCAATCTTCACCCAAGTTTTTGTACTGATGATTGTGACATCAGCTCCGGAGTCCAGTTGCATCCGAATTTCGACATCACCAAATTTCACAGTGGTGTATTTTCTATTGGCTGCTATAACTGTTCGCTTGCTGGGAATTGTCTTGACTTGCCGTATTTCGTGTCGTCTATACGACGGACTGGGACTCCTCCTTAAGCTTGGACTTCTCTTTCTACTGAAAAATCTTTTGGGACTTCTATTATCAGTTCTGCAGTTGGCAGCAAAATGTCCCGGTTTTCCACAGCGAAAACAAACATTTTTGTTTACGGATGAACCCCTGATTTCTTGGCTGGAAGATTTTTTAGGTGATTTCTCTGAATAGTGATTAACCTTACTAACTAAGGTTTCTGAAATCATCATTTGTTCTGTATGCAACAGTTTTATCTTTTCACATTCTTCAATAAGTTCTTCCAGTGAGCACTCTTGTTCTACCCTGAGCAGTAATTTGTGCTTAATGTTTAAATATTTTGGATCCTTCAATCCCCATATAAAATGTAAGCACATACTGGCTTCTTTTGTAAAATTTTCCCATTGTGCTTCGTTGCACAGCCTGTTCACCCTTGTGCCGAATGCCCTGAAACTCTCTGAGTCCCTTATATGGACGTTTTCAAAATCAAACCGTTTTTGGTGAATGCTTTTTTTATTGCCAAACAGTTTTTCTAACCAACCTTTTGTCTCCTCATAGTTTAGATTCTCGATTGTTCTCGGCAATATACTACCCTTAAGTAGTGTGTATTCGTTTTGTTGAAGCTTCCCGGTCAGAGTTGCTCTTTTTTCTGAATCGCTCATTGATTCGCCTCCGACTGACTAAACAGCTTCTTCAAATCGCCCAATCCAATCAGTGAATGTAAGGCCTTGATCTGGATCGTAAACAAATTGCTCAATTCTTTTGTAGAGGTCTGGTCTTACTTTGACGGAACTATTGTCCTGTATCATTGAGATTAACTGAATAAATCTTTTTTCAGTTTCTTCTTTTTCAATTCTCTTTTCTTCTTTTTCTCGAGCCTCTTTTTCAAGTTTTTCTTCTTTTTCTCGAGCCTCTTTTTCAAGTTTTTCTTCTTTTTCTCGAGCCTCTTTTTCAAGTTTTTCTTCTTTTTCTCGAGCTTCTTTATCAATTAGAAACTTAAGCAATTGTGCTATGTTTGAATCTTGGTCCTTTGACATCCTGGTTGCCAATGTTATATCTTTATTATTCTAATTAAATGGTAATAATATAATCTACCTAAGTGGTTGCTAAACACTTGCTAGATCTATCTGATTAATAATGTTAGTATAAATTTGCTTTGTTCATGATATGATTTAAAAAGGAAATAGAATAAAAACTTATTGATATATATATACACATATATATACACACATATATATACATACATACATATATATATATATATATATATTTATATATATATATATATATATACATACATATACGCTCATTTATATATACTTATACAAACACATATATATATATATATAACATGCCCGCTATGTCAAATCTGGCATCGGTCGTTTAACACCAAAGGGCCACGCTTCAAAGACACTTTTGCCTCGAGCAATCAGCACATTTGTAAAAGACATGTTTGTAAAAGACATGCAAACTTCAAATAAAAACTAAATACATTGGAACTCATTTAATTGATATAAAAAACCTATTTTGTTTTTTTAATAAAAGTTGCGATAGCGAATAGCGCTGAGAACAGCTAAAAAATGTAGCGGCGCTGTCATCAACGATCTTGTCAGCCAATAGTACCGCTCTTAACAACCCTGGTTGCCATCACTATTTTTTTTAAATTACTGATAAGTTTGAAATTTATTTTATCAAAGACTAGCAGTGCCCGTAGCGGCTTCGCTCGCATGAAATTAGAGAGTTTGAACCGTGCATCCATAGTAGAGATCAATTTTTTAGGTCTCGTCTCGGCCCGTCGACAACTTAGCCCAGCCCGTTTTAAAAACCTAAACTCCTGGCCCGGAACAGCCCGTTTGAATTAGGCCCGGCCCATTCTTACAGGCCTAGAAGTTCTATATACTTGATGAAAAACTTCGGCCCGTCCCACCTTGACTTCAGGTTTGGCCCGGCCCAACTGAAGACCCTAAAATCACTAAAATATCTATATACTTGGTGAAAAACCTTGGCCCGTCCCACTTTGATTTAAGGTTTGGCCTGGCCCGTGTGAAGACTCTAAAACAACGGCTTGGCCCAACCGGTGATAAACTGGACTTAGCTACTTTTAAACGGCACAAAACTTCAAAATACTAATTTTTACATTTGTAGCACTTACAGTTTTTGAGTAGCAGTTATTTTGAAATCAAATAACTAAGCTTCTGCGTCCCGTTATTTTTTTGGAACGATACGATACGATACGATTTCTGAAATTTGCCTCGAATTAAACGATACGATACGAGACGCTTCGACCAATAACGATACGATATCGATACGATACGATACGATTTCGGGATCTCAACTGAAGCGGAAATTTTGCCTAGAGATAACATAGAATGATGAACTATACGCGACAGACAATATTAATAACTACATTAAAGAAATTCATTGAAAAAAAATATATAAATATTAAAAAATTTCAAAATTTATAAAAATTTACCAAATTTAATTTTTTTTTACAACTTGAAATAAGTTTCATTTGTTTAGTTTCGGTACATCTATTTGTCTAAATTTAGACTCTGAATAAAATGCTACCGCCGATAGAAAGTATTTATTTACTTTATTTAGTGACGCGGCATGATAATGATGACAAACACGAGAAAGTGCCTCTATGCAAGAATTAAAAAAGTGAAAAAAACCCAGCGTGTTTATTTATAGGCGATGGCGAATGCGGTTAGCAATAGCAAGAAAGAAGCTGAGAAAGTTTCGAATTCCAGCTGCAGACGATACGGGCTACGGCACTGTCGTGCACACTACAGGTGGCACACACATACTCACACACAGCCAAGAATATCATCGAGATTATAAAGATATATCTTAGATGAGCTACTATTACGGTCAATTACGGATATCGAAACACTAAAATAATCATTCCAATTCTATGTAACAAATTTGAAAAAATAAGTTTATCAAACAGACTAAACCAAAACATAAACATAGAATGATCATTACTATTACATTACTCATTATTCTCATTAATAATAATAGTCATCGATGTCAGCGAGTACGATTGCCTTGTAGGGCTTGTAATATAAGTACTAGTATGCAGAGCTCGACTAGCAGCCTAAGAAGAGCGTGGCTTTTTTGCTGCCGGTTCCCAGACTAAAAATAGTAAATAATGGGGCTACAGGCTGTCTGGAAAACCGAATTTAAAGTGGGGATGATAATAGTTATAAACTTCTGTCAATAGGTAGATTAATTATTCAATGTTGATGAATCAATTGCAAATATTCACAGTTGTGACAATCGTTAATTAAATATGTATGACTTTCGTTATTTATTGGAAAATATTTTTAAAAAATCCCGATATTTTTCGGGATTTTAATCGAGAATGAAATTTTAAGTATCGCCAATTAATATCGATACGAGACTTCTTCCGCAGGCTGTATCGTTTCAATGGTGATACGGGAATCCCGTATCGTTTTGAAATCTCGATTGAATTCGAGATAACGATATCGGGACGCAGATGCTTACAAATAACCCTTATTTCCACCCCACATTTGAGGTCCTGGAAACCAAATTTTTAAAAAAATGTTGAAACACTTATATCATTATTTTTTGAGTAAATACTAAATACTAATTTTGACATCTGCAGCATTCACAGTTTTTGAGTAGCAGTTACTTTAAAAACCAAAGAAACCTTTTCCACCCCACATTTGAGATCATGAAAACCAAAATTTCATATATCCTTATTTTTAGAGTAGAAACTAAAAACTAATTTTTACTTTTGTAGCATTTACAGTTTTTGAGTAGCAGTTACTTTAAACACCAAGTAACCCAATTTTCCACCCCACATTTGAGGTCCTGAAAACCAAATTTTCAAAAAATAGTGAAACACGTATATCATTATTTTTAGAGTAGAAACTAAATACTAATTTTTACTTTTGTAGCATTTACAGTTTTTGAGTATCAGTTACTTTAAAAACCAAGTAATCCTATTGTCCAGCCCGAATTTAAGGTCCTGGAAACCAAATTTATAAAAAAATGGTGAAACACGTATATCTTTATTTTTAGAATAGAAACTAAATACTAATTTTTAAATCTGTGGTATTTACAGTTTTTGAGTAGCAGTTACTTTAAAAAACAAATAACCCTATTTTCCACCCCACATTTGAAGTCCTGGAAATCAAATTTTCAAAAAATGCTAAAACACGTATTTCATTATTTTTGGAGTAGAAACTAAATACTAATTTTTACTCCTGTAGCATTAACAGTTTTTGAGTAGAAGCTACTTTAAAAACCAAATAACCCAATTTTCCAACCCACATTTGAGGTCCGGGAAACCGAATTTTCAAAAAAATGGTGAAACACGTATCTTTTTATTTTTCAAAAAGAATCTATATACCAAATTTCAAAATCTTCTCATTTTTGGTTTTCGAGATATACATTGTTTTAGAAAAAAGTTTGTTTTCCAGTTTTTTCCCCTCAGGAGGAAAATTTTCAAAAATCCTTTCTTAGCGAATTTTTACGCTATAAATGTAATATAAGTTCCAAATTTCACGTTCCTAGGATGAGGCGTTTGAGCTCGGCGTTGATTATCTGTCAGTCATCTGTCAGTCAGTCAGTCAGTCAGTCAGTCAGTCAGGACATGTTCTTTTATATATATAGATGAAGAACAGTCTTTTAAAAATACATCAAGTTACTTTACGCTGAAAATATCTTGGGTATATATTGATAAAGCTTGCTGAGTGGCTTCAAAAAATTGGATGAATAATCCTCTTGATGAATAGTCTTTAGATGAACAGTTCTTATGATGAACCGTCCTCTTGATGAATAGTCCTTCGATGAATAGTCTCTTGATGAATAGTCCCTTGAAAAATAGTCCTTTATGAACAGTCCCTTGATGAATCGTTCTTTGATGAAAAGTCCGCATACCAAAGCGTTGATTAAGCTTTCTTACCAAGCTTTTTCCAATTCCTTTTAAATTATTTTTATTAGCTCACACACAATTGAGTATTTAGATTAGTTGATGAAAGCAGTATTTATCATACTTGTTGACAGTTGTTGATTAATATCCAATTAGTTAAATATCTGCTATTATTTTCCAGTACCTTTAGTCTATTTGATCTTGAAGATTCAGTGGACAATTTTGCAAAAATGAAAGAACGCGATACCCTTTGTTACATTCATAATTACGTTTTTTGTCTGCATTCAATATCAAATAAAATTTAAATTTTTTAACTGTTTTTAACTAATTTGATGTTAAAATAACATAAAATAACAACATACAAATGTATATTCAGAAAGTCATTTTTGTTTATAGATTCTTTGGGTTAAATTTGAAAAATCTTTGCCCCCCTCAACATTTTGCTGGATCCACGCCTCTACATCAGTATATATATATATACTAGCAGTGCCCGTAGCGGCTTCGCTCGCATGAAATTAGAGAGTTTGAACCGTGCATCCATAGTAGAAATCATTTTTTTAGGTCTCGGCTCGGCCCGTCGACAAATTAGCCCAGCCCGTTTTAAAAACCCAAACCCTGGCCCGGCACAGCCCGTCTGAATTAGGCCCGGCCCATTTTTACAGGCCTAGAAGTTCTATATACTTGATGAAAAACTTCGGCCCGTCCCACCTTGACGTCAGGTTTGGCCCGGCCAAACTGAAGACCCTAAAATCACTAAAATATCTATATACTTAGTGAAAAGCCTCGGCCCGTCCCACTTTGATTTAAGGTTTGGCCTGGCCCGTGTGAAGACTCTAAAATAACGGCTTGCCCCGGCCGATGATAAACTGGACTTAGCTACTTTTAACCGGCACAAAACTTCAAAATACTAATTTTTACATTTGTAGCACTTACAGTTTGTGAGTAGCAGTTATTTTGAAATCAAATAACCCTTATTTCCACCCCACATATTGGTCCTGGAAACCAAATTTTCAAAAAATGCTAAAACACGTATTTCATTATTTTTGGAGTAGAAACTAAATACTAATTTTACTTCTGTAGCATTAACAGTTTTTGAGTAGCAGCTACTTTAAAAACCAAATAACCCAAAAAATGATGAAACACGTATATCTTTTTTTTTGAGTAGACACTAAGTATTAATTTTTACATCTGTGGCAATTACAGTTGTTGAGTAGCAGTTACTTTAAAAACCAAATAACCCTATTTTCCACCCCACATTTGAAGTCCTGGAAACCAAATTTTCAAAAAATTGTGAAACCCGTATATCATTATTTTTAGAGTAGAAACTAAATACTAATTTTTACTTTTGTAGCATTAACAGTTTTTGAGTAGAAGCTACTTTAAAAACCAAATAACCCAATTTTCCAACCCACATTTGAGGTCCGGGAAACCAAATTTGTCAAAAATGGTGAAACACGTATATCTTTATTTTTAGAAAAGAAACTAAATAATAATTTTTACATCTGTGGTATTTACTGTTTTTGAGTAGCAGTTACTATAAAAGACAATTAGCCCTATTTTCCACCCCACATTTGAAGTCCTGGAAACCAAATTTTCAAAAAATGCTAAAACACGTATTTCATTATTTTTGGAGTAGAAACTAAATACTAATTTTTACTCCTGTAGCATTAACAGTTTTTGAGTAGAAGCTACTTTAAAAACCAAATAACCCAATTTTCCAACCCACATTTGAGGTCCGGGAAACCGAATTTTCAAAAAATGGTGAAACATCTATCTTTTTATTTTTCAAAAAGAATCTATATACCAAATTTCAGAAAAAAATTTTTAGAAAAAATTTTTAGAAAAAAGTTTGTTTTCCAGTTTTTTCCCCTCAGGAGCAAAATTTTCAAAAATCCTTTCTTAGCGGATGTTTACGCTATACAAGTAATATAAGTTCCAAATTTCACGTTCCTAGGATGAGGCGTTTGAGCTCGGCGTTGATTATCAGTCAGTCATCTGTCAGTCAGGACATGTTCTTTTATATATATAGATATATATATATATATATATATATATATATATATATATATATATATATATATATATATATATATATATATATATATATATATATATATATATATATATATATATATATATATATATATATATATATATATATATATATATATATATATATATATATATATATATATTTATATATATATATATATTGCGAATAAACTGTGGAATCAATTTATCTTTGAGACACGCTCCAAGAAACACAACTCGCCATTTAGCAGAAACAACTAGCGGGGGCACCCGGCGTTGCCCGGGGTTTTTAGAGGTTTACCTAATGCGTTTTGTTTTTCGCTCACGTTTCCTTCCCGCTTGCGCTCCCGCTCCAGGTCGTTATCCGTTCCCTGTCGCTTTCCCGCTCATTTTTTCGCTCTCAATCCCCCCCCTAGATCCGATTCTACATACATACATACATACATACATACATACATACATACATACATACATACATACATACATACATACATACATACATACATACATACATACATACATACATACATACATACATACATACATACATACATACATACATACATACATACATACATACATACATACATACATACATACATACATGAAATTAGAGAGTTTGAACCGTGCTGCCATAGTAGAGCCTCAGATTCGTTTACGACATTGGCGTAAAATAAATTTGATTTGATTTGATAGAGATCAATTTTTTAGGTCTCGGCTCGGCCCGTCGACAACTTAGCCCCGTCCGTTTTAAAAACCCAAACTCCTGGCCCGGCACAGATTGTCTGAATTAGGCACAGCCCGTCTGAATTAGGCCTGGCCCATTCTTATAGGCCTAGAAGTTCTATATACTTGATGAAAAATTTCGGCCCGTCCCACCTTGATTTCAGGTTTGGCCCGGCCCAACTGAAGACCCTAAAACCACTAAAATATCTATATACTTGGTGAAAAACCTCGGTTCGTCCCACTTTGATTTAAGGTTTGGCCTGGCCCGTGTGAAGACTAAAATAACGACTTGGCCCGGCCGGTGATAAACTGGACTTAGCTACTTTTAACCGGCACAAAACTTCAAAATACTAGTTTTTACATTTGTAGGACTTACAGTTTTTGAGTAGCAGTTATTTTGAAATCAAATAACCCTTATTTCCACCTCACATTTGAGGTCCTGCAAACCAAATTTTAAACAAGTAAAACCAATGCCCTTATATGTAATTAAAACACAAATTTTGCAATCAATTTTTTCTTATATTACTCTTTTATTTTATATTAAAGTCGAAATATCTTAATTATATCGAAATATCGAAATTAATTAAAATTAACTGAATTAATTGACTTATTGTAAAACTAATAATTGAATATTGCATTGTCTTCTATTTTGAGCATGTATGCAAAATTTGAAAAAAATCTATCATCAGGAAGTGACTCAAAAATTGATTGCAAGATTTGAAACAGACAGAGAAACAAACAGACAGACAGAGAAACAAACAGACAGACAGAGAAACAAACAGACAGACAGAGAAACAAACAGACAGACAGAGAAACAAACAGACAGACAGAGAAACAGAGACGACGAGTTAATAAAAGCATTGGTAAAAAAACAACTTACTATCATGAATAAACTATCAAACTATATGGTGGCAATATTGTCTTGAAAAATAAAATTAAACATTTCATAAATATCTCAAATTACACTCCTTCGAATGAAGAAGTCAACTTTCTCCAAATGGGATACAACTGCCATATCGAACCGAAGTACGACCCATTTTTTTTAAGAAAATCAAAATGGAGATATTATATCAAGACATAACGTGTTTTTAATCGTAATTTGTTCGGATCGGTTGAAACCACAGTTAAGTTTCGAAAGCTTCGTCCAGCGAAATTCAAAGAATTCATTCCTGACAATGGAAATGACTAACGCTGCTAAATCTCTCCGAAACAACTCCAACATTGTCATCAGAAGAGCTGATAAATCAAATCTGTACGTTCTAATGATTCGTGTTGATTATATAAATAAGCTCAACATCACATCCGATGACGCGAAATTCAAGGTGATAACAATAGACCCAACTGAAACAATAAAAAGAACCGCCAATAAACTAATTACACAAGCTAATAAAACGATAAATAGAACAAATGACAAACTCATCCAGATAATGGGTGAATTTTACCCGGGATATCTCTATTCTCTATGGCAACGTAAAGATCCACAAACCTGACAATCCGCTCAGACCAATCATTTCTCAAGTTACAACTCCAGTATATCAACTCGTAAAGTCGCTCAAAAAATGATATCCTCTTATTGTTCAAATAAATATAGTGTTAGATCATCGGCTGACTTTATCACTTTTGTTCGGGTCACCTCCAATTTGACCGGAATCATAGCCTCTCTTGACGTCGAAAGCCTCTTTACTAACGTTCCAGTGGAGGAAACAATCGAAATAATCGTACAACAAGTTTTCCATCACCCCACAAAGTCACCTCCATCTCTTAATCCCGTAATTCTGTCGGACCTACTAAGGTTATGTGAAACCCAGGTACCGTTTTAACATCCCAATGGGCGTTTGTCCTAGTTGCAGAACGTTGTACTATTCTATAATTATTCAAATTATTGGAGTAGTTGAACTTCTTTGATATGACGTGATGATGATTCCTTCGTTAATACAATTCAGACCGGTATGGGACTAAACTTGGATGGGTCGAGCTAGTTGTATGGGTGGTTTTACTGGTGGGAGTAAAAATTGCTTTCAGGAAAGACATCTCCAGTTTAAAGTCGACATGAATAATGCTCGTACAACAGTAGTAGAATTATCGACTTTGGCCAGTCTCTACAAGTTGAGCTGTTACACGAGGGATTCATTAATAGAAGCACAAATGTTAAACCTTCTGCAGCAAAATCTCTCTGTGCCTGTGCATTTCAAATGTTACACTTTGTTGTTTTGCTGAAAATGGGCTTATTATAATTTTTTACAGGAAAGTCTTCATTATAAAAATGCTAAAATTATATTACTGAACTAGCAGTGCCCGTAGCGGCTTCGCTCGCATGAAATTAGAGAATTTAACCGTGCATACATAGTAGAGTACTGCACGGATCAATTTTTTAAGTGTCGACTCAGCCCGTCGACAACTTGGCCCAGTCCGTTTCAAAAACCGAAATTCCTGGATCAGCACGGCCCGTCTAATATGGGCCCGGCCCATTTTTACAGGTCTAGAAGTTCTATATACTTGATGAAAAACTTCGGCCCGTCCCACCTTGACTTCAGGTTTAGCCCGGCCCGTCTGAACACGTTAAAATCACTAAAATGTCTATACTTGGTTAAAAATCTCGGCCCGTCCAACCTTGATTTAAGGTTTGGGCAGGGCCGTATGAAGACCCTAAAATAATGGCTTGGCCCGTCCGTCCGGTGATAAACTGAACTCATCTACTTTTAACCGGCACAAAACCTCAAAATACTAATTTTCACATCTGTAGCACTTACAGTTTTTGAGTAGCAGTTATTTTAAAATCAAATAACCCTTTTTACACTTCACATTGGAGGTCCTGGAAACCAAATTTTCAAAAAATGGTGAAACACGTATATCATTATTTTTAGAATAGAAACTAAATACTAATTTTACTTTTGTAGCATTTACAGTTTTTGAGTAGCAGTTACATTAAAAACCAAATAACCTTATTTTCCACCCCACATTTGAGGTCCTGGAAACCAAATTTTAAAAAATTGTAAAACACGTATATCTTTATTTTTAAAATAGAAACTAAATACTTATTTTTACATCTGTGGTATTTACAGTTTTTAAGTAGCAGTTACTTTAAAAAACAAATAACCCTATTTTCCACCCCACATTTGAAGTCCTGGAAACCAAATTTTCAAAAAATGGTGAAACACGTATATCATTATTTTTAGAATATAAACTAAATACTAATTTTTACATCTGTGGCATTTACAGTTTTGAGTAGCAGTTACATTAAAAACCAAATAACCTTATTTTCAACCCCACATTTGAGGTCCTGGAAACCAAATTTTTAAAAAATGGTAAAAAACGTATATCTTTATTTTTAGAATAGAAACTAAATACTAATTTTTACATCTGTGGTATTTACAGTTTTTGAGTAGCAGTTACTTTAAAAAACAAATAACCCTATTTTCCACCCCACATTTGAAGTCCTGGTAACCAAATTATCAAAAAATGGTGAAATACGTATATCATTATTTTTAGAATAGAAACTAAATGCTAATTTTTACATCTGTGGCATTTACAGATTTTAAGTAGCAGTTACTTTAAAAAACAAATAACCCTATTTTCCATCCCACATTTGAAGACGTGGAAACCAAATTTTCAAAAAATGGTGAAACACGTATATCATTATTTTTAGAATATAAACTAAATACTAATTTTTACATCTGTGGCATTTACAGTTTTGAGTAGCAGTTACATTAAAAACCAAATAACCTTATTTTCAACCCCACATTTGAGGTCCTGGAAACCAAATTTTTAAAAAATGGTAAAAAACGTATATCTTTATTTTTAGAATAGAAACTAAATACTAATTTTTACATCTGTGGTATTTACAGTTTTTGAGTAGCAGTTACTTTAAAAAACAAATAACCCTATTTTCCACCCCACATTTGAAGTCCTGGTAACCAAATTATCAAAAAATGGTGAAACACGTATATCATTATTTTTAGAATAGAAACTAAATGCTAATTTTTACATCTGTGGCATTTACAGATTTTAAGTAGCAGTTACTTTAAAAAACAAATAACCCTATTTTCCATCCCACATTTGAAGACGTGGAAACCAAATTTTCAAAAAATGGTGAAACACGTATATCATTATTTTTGGAGTTGAAACTAAATACTAATTTCACTTTTTTAGCATTTACAGTTTTTGAGTAGCAGTTACTTTAAAAACCAAATAACCCTATTTTCCACCCCATATTTGAAGTCCTAGAAAACATTTTTTCAAAAAATGGTAAAACACGTTTATCATTATTTCTGGATTAGAAACCAAATACTAATTTTTACTCCTGTAGCATCTACAGTTTTTAAGTAGCAGTTACATTAAAAACCAAATAACCTTATTTTCCACCCCACATTTGAGGTCCTGGAAACCAAATTTTAAAAAAATGGTAAAACACGTATATCTTTATTTTTAGAATAGAAACTAAATACTTATTTTTACATCTGTGGTATTTACAGTTTTTAAGTAGCAGTTACTTTAAAAAACAAATAACCCTATTTTCCACCCCACATTTGAGGTCCTGGAAACCAAATTTTAAAAAAATGGTAAAACACGTATATCTTTATTTTTAGAATAGAAACTAAATACTAATTTTTACATCTGTTGTATTTACAGTTTTTGAGTAGCAGTTACTTTAAAAAACAAATAACCCTATTTTCCACCCCACATTTGAAGTCCTGGAAACCAAATTTTCAAAAAATGCTAAAACACGTATTTCATTATTTTTGGAGTAAAAACTAAATAATTTTGTGTATGTATTTTTTTGGGATTTGGACAGTGTGTTGAAGTTGAGTGTTCGAGAGAAAATAAAAGTTTGTAAAAGTCGTGCTGCAAAGACAATTTGAATTATCAAGAGATTAGTAAGAATAACAGGAGATTCTGCGAAGTGAGATAATTTTTGAAACCTGCATCTTTTAGTAAATATCCGATAAAAGCAGTAATAACCAGTAATAGAATTCGGGAAATTTTGTCCTATAAATATCTGCAAATTACAACGTTACTAATCGCTACTGAGCCAATTCGTTCCACGTTTACACAATATATATATATATATATATATATATATATATATATATATATATATATATATATATATATATATATATAAAAGTATTTATATATATATATATATATATATATATATATATATATATATATATATATATATATATATAAGTATTTATATATATATATATATATATATATATATATATATATATATATATATATATATATATATATATATATATATATATATATATATATATATATATATATATATATATATTCTTCTAAACATGCTCTATTAAATACAACTTTCCATTTTAGGTTGACGAATTTTTGCAAAACACTTCTAGGCTGCGTTTTTTAACTACAAAAAGACTACGACTATTAATGTTCATCTTTTATTTAAATCGCCAACTGGCCAGTTTCGACATTTTGTCATCATCAGGGCGATTATAAACAAACTAAAATGAATAGTGATGTGTAAAAACAAAAAGACTCAATTTAGTCATTTAAAAAATGACATACAATTTATACAGGATATTGAAATGGTTGAAAAAGAGAAGTAATAAATATATAAAACTACGTACATAATAAATTAAATGGTTAATTTATTTTAAAGGTAAAGGAGAGAGATAAAACTTGATAAACATATAAAAAGACAAAGTTGCACAAAAATTAAAAAGTAAATTAGAAGTTCAAAATAAAAAGTAGAAAGTATAATGTATAAAATATTTAAACATAATTATATTAATGAAGCTTAAAAAGTAAGATATATTTTCCAAGATAAAAATAAAGTTATCGTAGCTAGTATGTGGTGTTATCTACGTCTAACAGTAACATTTAATGCGAGGTGAGAAAATGAAATCATATCAACGGGTACGGGGACATCATCGCAATCATTCAAACTTTCATTGTTTACGTTTGTACCATATTCTTCGCTATCCACTCCTGTACCAAGGAACCGTCAGCACGCATATGGTTGGGAGGGCTACATGAAACATACGAGTCTACCGAGTCAGACCCGCATACAGATAGGTTAGTGGTGTCTTGAACAAAACTATCGTTGAGTTGAACAAGAGGAGGTTCAAGATGTTGAACATGTGGAAGAACGTTGGGTGGATCGAGAGTCCGGTCATTAGAGCGATCAAGAGTTTGATCACTTGTTTGGCAGATCTGATGGTCAACAGGTATTTTTCTCTGCGTATCCAACGACAGACGATCGGGTTGACATGCACATACATGATCAATCCTGTGTTCGATCAGTCCACTAACAGAAATTTGGTTATCGGGCAGAAATCCACATGATGACGGATGAACTATAGGCTCTTCAGTTCTATAGCCAGACAAAACAAGAAGTTCATCGTCAAAATTTTCGTGCAAACCATTTTCAAAATTTCTGTCCTCTTTGTTCTCTCTGCTAGCCATGTCGTTAAGCATGTCATCAACACGCCTGTGTACGCCTTCAACACTTCCATCTTCTCCATTTCTGCCACTGGCAACATCCTTGAGTGTGACGTCAACGTTTGTGTGTGGAGCGTCAAATGTAATTTTATTTGAAGATACGACGTTGTCATCTGGAGCAATGGTGGCTTTAAAAATCTTGTCGTTGCCTGCTGTTCGTACACGACCATCACGACATGAGCTCTTGATACTCGAGTTGAGGCGGGAACTTAGAAAACGAGAGCTCAGTGATAAAGGAAGAAAGCCTGAGCTCGTGGACCGCCTTCGGACGTCTTTGGAGGACAATGGGTTTGACCCAGAAGAGTATGAGTTCGAAACAGAAAATGAATTAATGAAGGCTTTGAACAAAATGGCGGAATAATACAGAGCAGCACATGAGCAAAACAGAGCAGCACAGGAGCAAAACAGAGCAGCACAGGAGTAAAACAGAGCGGCACAGCAGGAAATGAAGAAATTTCTTGAACTCCTCGATGTTGACACAAACAGTTGCGGAAACAAAAAAAATGGTCATGATGATGAGCCATGCAAAGTTGTTCAAGATGAACCATGCAAGGATTTTCAAGATGAACCATGCAAAGGTGGTCATGATGATGAGCCTTGCAAAGATGTTCAAGATGAACCATGCAAAGATGTTCAAGATGAACCATGCAAAGATGTTCAAGATGAACCATGCAAAGATGTTCAAGATGAACCATGCAAAGATGTTCAAGATGAATCATGCAAAGATGTTCAAGATGAACCATGCAAAGATGTTCAAGATGAACCATGCAAAGATGGTGATGACGAGCCTGCCAAAGATGGTTGCAATGATACAGTCGGTTTGGACGTCGACAACAAAACTAAAGAAGATGAAAAGAATGTTGAAAACGAAATGCAAAACAATGAGTATGAAAGTGATGATGATGATTTTAATAATGGCAATAACAGCGATGGCTTTTACCCATACAGCGACGGTTCTGAAACGAAAGCCTTCATAACAGACGACGGCACCGAATATTCAGGGTCAGATTTTAGTGACAAATCTGACTCGGATGAAGCAACTAAGGATTTAAAAACGGACAAAACTCCAATCGAGAAATACGTCGAAGCTAATTTGACTAAAAAAGAAGACACTGATTTAAGAGACGATGGCGATGATTTGAAGAAAGATCCGCTGGACGATACGAAAGTTGACACCGATGAAAGAGCCGAGTTGGAATGTGAAAAGAAAACGTTCAATTGTAGCTTGGAAAAAAACAAAGATGACGGCGATGAACTTCTCCAAAACAACAATAGCAATGCAGCCAGCAAAAATTCTGAAAAAGATGAGCCAAGAACAGAGAACGGTACCGAAGGTTCTAAATCAGATGAATCCACAGAGGATTCTAGATCAGATAGACTAAGAGTCATTTTAAAATCAAATAACAGTCTGATGAAGGGATTTAATGAATTTATGGAAGGTGTTTTCAAAAAACGTTTTGAAGAGTTTCTTGAGAAAGATCTAAAAGATGTGAAGGAAGAAGAAAAAGCAGACAATTCCGATAAACCGTGCAAAGATGTTCAGGACGAGGCATGCAAAAAAGGCTGTGATGAACAGTGCAGAATTGGCGACGATGAGCCAAAGAAATACTCTGTTGATAAGTCAAAGAAGGACTTTAAGAAACTGCGTCAAACGGTCAAGAGACTTGACCATGTTGTTTGCGAATTGCGGTCAAAGCCACGAGTAAAGATCAAGGTATTTTGGTGTTCGTGGCCGAGTCGCATTTCTCAAAAGCGACTATGCTGTTCGGGACGAACAGAATTAAGAAGGGGGTTATCATGTAAAATCACTGATTTTACGATCAGTTTCCTATTGATAAACGTTAAAGGATTCAGAACATTTATTAGGGACATTATTATTAATAGATCAAAAGGTATAATAGCCTTAACAAAGCCTTCATTTATTAATTTTCCAATAAAACTGCAAAACCATTCTATTGAGCCCGGTACACGATCTTGTGATATCGTAACAATATATATATATATATATATATATATATATATATATATATATATATATATATATATATATATATATATATATATATATATATATATATATATATATATATATATATAACTTTTTTTACAAATAAACGTAAATACGGCTGCAAACAAGGAATTCGTTAATAGTCTATCTTCCCAACAACGGGCTGCCCTTCGACGTTTTGAGTCTTTAGCGAAAAAATTAACAAATACAAAATGGGCAGTTATATTCAATGGAGTTTGCGTACAAGAATATATATATATATATATATATATATATATATATATATATATATATTCTTGTAAGCATGCTCGATTGAACTTTACGGCCCATACTCTGTTGCAAGGTTTTTTAACGGACGTTTCAAATCGTCTACATTTTCCACCAAGTATCACCAACACTTCTTTAATAAAATCTTTATTTAAACGTGGGGTTGACCGGCCGGTTTCGGCTTGTTCCATCATCAGAACCCCTATAATAATGTTAGATAAAATCAATGTAGTACCGAACAGTAGACAAAAGCCAAATATGAAAAATAAAGAATCCATAACAAAACCTTTGCAATATAAGCCTAAAAATAAAAAATAAAATAAAAAAATTCCAAACACGTACCAGCAATACAACCTTCATTAAAACCACCGATGCTACGAATCTTTGACAGCTAACAAAACTGTTTACGTAGAACTCACCTGGAAACAGGTGCACTAAAATTACAGGTACATTATTAATATTTAAACTAACTAAAAAGATAATACCAAAATTTTGTCAGTAGCTCAATGTATCAAAAATAAAGGTTCACAACATGAACATCAAACGAGGAAATAAATTAAACGAAGAATAAATTAAACCAGCAATGAAATAAAACAGAAATAAAATAAAAAGAAAAGAATAAAACCCAAAAAAAATAAATCAAATGAAATCAAAGTAAAATAGCGGAAAAGGTCGTTAGAACTAGCGTCGGACACGACGCACCGTTATATTATCATTATTTACCAAATGCGCAAACGGCAAAACGCCATCAAAACCGGAGTTTGGCATTATCTCAGGTCTACACCTTTTCTGGATCAATTTAAAAGAATTACGAATCAATTTAAAAGAAATGCGAATCAATTTAAAAGAAATACAAATCAATTTAAAAGAAATACGAACCAATTTAAAAGAAATACGAATCAATTTAAATAAATACGAATTAATTTAAATGAAATACGAATCAATTTAAAAGAAATACGAATCAATTTTAAAGAAATAAAAATAATTTTTAAATGAAAGAATACAAATTTATTTTTAACAAAAATATATACGAATATATTCTTTAATATTTTCTTTAATACAGGCTCCGTTGAGTATTACCGCTTATTTGGCGTTAATTAATTTTCGTGTCAAATTCTCAACGTGGCGAAACGCGGGAGAAAAACAACAGTTGTCAGATTTGTCAGTCATTTTATTTCAGAAAGAAGCTTATGCAGGTTACGGCCAATGGAAAATTTATAGCGTACGTGGATGAGAGCAATGTAAACCTTTTTATACGACGTACTCACGGACGAGCCAAGGTGGAAAATAGGCTGTGGTGAGATTGCTTTCCAGTAAAGGTGCCAATGTGCACATGATAGGGACCCTCACACAAATGGGTTTGAAAAACTTCACGCGTCGTCGAGGGAGCTACAAGATGGCACAATGCAATGTGTAAGATGAAGATGATTCATCTTACGTATTTTCGTGATATTTGTTTATTTTTTATTTTATTATGTGTGCATTTTATAATGATTGGATATGTTGAAACAATAAGTCATGTATATATATATATATATATATATATATATATATATATATATATATATATATATATATATATATATATATATATATATATATATATATATATATATATATATATATATATATATATATATCTATGTATGTATATTTGTGCTCTTGTGACATTGTGTGTGCTTATTATTTTTTTTATCTAGGTATATATATATATATATATATATATATATATGTTTTTCCGGTTATGTAATGTTACTATTAGAAATATTATTTTGTGGATGAATTTAAACAGTGTGTTGAAGTTGAGTCAAAGCCTGAACCGGAGGAGACTTGGGAACATTATCAAGTGCGGCTAGATAGCCACCTCAGGCGGGAATGGTCGAGTACTTGTTGGAGAAAGAGAGCGGCAATGTCAATGAGCTGTGCCTTTGGGTCAACAAGTACAGCCAAGCCCACCCAGAGAAGAGGTTGGCAAAATTGGACAGCAATAGCAGGATGGGTTGGAACCGGGGTCAGCCGGTCAGTGACTCCAAAATGGTAGGACCTCGCTGCTACAACTGTCATCAAACGGGGCACATGGCAAGAGAGTGTCGGCAAAGTAGCCCTAGAAATCCAGTATTTTGCCAAACACGGAAAGAGACGACTACGTCAGCACCATGCAAGGATTCCGGCGTTGTGAATGCATGCACTGCCATGGTGATGGAAGGAAAATTGGATGAGGTGGAATTGAAGTGTGGATGCGTTTTGCCTGTCATTGCGGATGCCTGTCATCACACAAATGGGAAACTCCAGTTTACAAGCGGCTTTGTGAATGGACACTGGCTGTACTGCCATAATGGTTGTAAACGTAGAGGAATATGCTTTCTAGCGATTCGTAACGTTAAAGTCGAAGTTATTTATAACACAATATTTCTCGAATTTATTTTAACTTAATTATTCTTCCTTGTATATAATCTTTCAACTGGACTCAAAAAACTGAATTATCTCACTTTGTAAAATTTCGCACGGTTCTAGCAAATCTTTTGTTAATTCCAATTTCTCTCTGCAGCACGTCTCTTCAAACTTTTATTTTCTTCTCGAACACTCAACTTTTAACACACTGTCTAAATTCTCAAAATTCCTACACAAAATAATATTTACAATCTTACCATTAAAAATCCGGACAAAGATATATATATATATATACATATATATATATAAATTTCTAGATAAAAAAAATAATAAACACACACACACACACGTACACACATACATATATATAAATATATATATATATATATATATATATATATATATATATATATATATATATATATATATATGACTTATTGTTTCGACATATCCAATCATAATAAAATGCACACATAATAAAATAAAATAAACAAATACTATGAAAATAATTAAGATGAATCATCTTCATCTTACAATGGTAAAGGAATCATTAGTGCACCCGCGTCAGATGACCGGAAGAACAAGACCCTGTGTTTTGATCGACGGCACAGTTCGGGTAGCTCCAACAGCAGTGGTAAAAAATCAAAACAGACTGGTTCAGAGGAACCAGAGAGGTGGTGTGCATGAAAAGCCTACTTTGCGATCTCGTGCTAGGAAATGTTGAAGGGGTAAGAGGTTTTGATGCAATGGCTGCAGGAAAACGCTTTGATCGGAAACCACAGAAATCCGCTTCCAACTACGACAGCCCTCAGAGGAATATATATATATATAATATATATATATATATATATATATACATATATATATATATATATATATATATATATATATATATATATATATATATATATATATATATATATATATATATATATATATATATATATATATATATATATATATATATATATATATATATATATATATATATATGTTTTTCCGGTTATGTAATGTTACCATTAGAAATATTATTTTGTGGATGAATTTTTGGAATTTAAACAGTGTGTTGAAGTTGAGTGTTCGAGAGAGAATAAAAGTTTGTAAAAGACGTGCTGCAAAGACAATTTGAATTATCAAGAGATTAGTAAGAATTACAAGAGATTCTGCGAAATGAGATAATTTGTGAAACCTGCATCTTTTAGTAAATATCCGATAGAAGCAATAATAACCAGGAATAGAATTCGGGAAATCTTGTACTATAAATATCTTCAAATTACAGCGTTACGAATCGCTACTGAGCAAACTCGTTCAACGTTTACACAATGATTGGCTCAAGCAGCTGCTTCAGGGAATTGTGGCACAAGGTATTCCTTCTACAAATATCGTTGTGGTGATCGACAACGCTCCATGTCACGCGAGAGCCGAAGAGGAACTGAAGAAGAGAGAAGCGGCCACTATTCAGCAAGTCATTGCAGGTAATCACAAAGGTGTCACTCTGACCGAGTGGCGTCTTCGATATGTGGAGGATCTTATTAACGAAGCGCGCCTCAAAATTACACCTCTTATGTGCCTCCAGTTTGTGAACTATGTACAAACTTTATACGCGGACGTCATAGCACTGAAAAGACATGCTCCCTGGACAATAAATCAGATTATATTTCTAAGATCTCATACCCAGGGCTGTTAACGCTACTTGTTCAAAATAGCGCCGTTCTTCGCTACCGCTACCAGTCTTATTATTAGCGGCGCTACCGCTACAGAAATTTATAAGTAGCATCGCTACCGCTACTCTGCTCAGAACTTGTAAAAAGTTACAAAGTAGCACTAAAAACCCGTATATGATTTTTATACGACATTAATAGTATTATCCATTTCGTTGCATTCAATAAGAACACAAATTTTTATTTACTTCAAAGTTAACAAACTGACTTATTTTCAATATCATCATCATCAACATCATTATCCATCGTTGGTTTTTTTTAAATTTAAATGGCTTGAAATAACAATGAGAAAAAATGGCTTCGAAGAAATAAAATGATTTTAAAAAGTTTGAAAATACACTTAAACAGCACCAGAAAAACTAAAATCGATTTTATTTTTGTAAACAGTATATGTAGTACACATTCACCAAAGGCCACGAACACGTCAAAGCATCACGCATGCCCGCTATGTCAAATCTAGCAGCGGTTATTTAACTCTAAGGGGCCACGCTTTAAAGAAACTCATGCCTCGAGCAATCAACAAGTTTGTAATATACAACAATTTTATTTGTCACATACAGTAAATCAAACAACTGGACAAGATATAACAAGATCAAACGAGCAAAAACAATTGATTAAAAAGTTTAAAAAAAAACTGCCTTGGACTATTCGTACAAACTGTAGGTACATACACACTCAAACAGCCAGATACCATTACCAAAACCATACTAACACCCGGTATACCACTTCTGCCACGCTTCAAAGAGACGCACACTCTCGTTTTAGCAAGGTCAGGAAAAGTTCTACATTTCAAAGAGACGCTTACACTCGTCGATCAATCAACCAAACTCAGATTTCATGCATACTTCAAATAAAAACTTAATTGATATAAAAAACATATTTTGTTTTTGAATAAAAGTAGCGGTAGCGAGAAACGTTGAGAACAGCTAAAAAAAATGTAGCGACTCTACCATCAACGATCTTGTCAGCCAGTAGCGCCGCTACCGCTACAACAATAGCGGTAGCGCGGCGTTACCGCTCTTAACAACCCTGCTCATACCTTCTGGATTGTTGATTCATATATATTGTTTCATAGTTCTTGTTATGTAAAACCTTATTGTAAAGTTGAGGTAGTTCAAAAGCATCTGGTACAAGAAAGTACTTTTAAATTGATTTGTATTTTTTTTAAATTGATTCGTATTTCTTTTAAATTAATTCGTATTTTTTTTAATTGATTCGTATTTCTTTTAAATTGATTCGTATTTCTTTTAAATTGATTTGTATTTCTTTTAAATTGATTTGCATTTCTTTTAAATTGATTCGTAATTCTTTTAAATTGATCCAGAAAAGGTGTAGATTCATCATCTCTCAACAAATCGGCACTTCTTTATCATCAAGAAAAGAAACATGAGATTTCTTAGGTAAGGAACGATCATCGTCCACAGACCCGCCATCACCAACACAAACCTTATCATGGCGGTTAATACAATCATCACAAACATCGACATCATGTCTCACAAACTCCTCAAAGACATTATCTGACCCAGCAACGCTGCAATCGTAAGAAGCATTGTCCATAACAATACCGCCGCCAACATGCCCATCACCACCGTCATCATCACCACACCCACGACCATCAAGACAATCAACATAAGCCCAATCACCACTAACGTCATCACCAAAATCATCAGAATTAACAGAGACATGCGAAGGCAGAAGTTTTTAGCTTGCTGATGTCGATCGTTATCAAGATCTTCTGAGGTCAGCGGAGATATTTAGGCGACCAGCATCATTTCACGATCAATGACAACTGTGTTGTCAACCAAGGTTTTTCTGGACAACCATATCTTATGAACCTTTAGAAAGTGAGAAGTAATATTTCCGCCTTGAATATGCATTGTGAGACGCCTAGATAATGTCGTTTGTGTTTGCCCAATGTAGATTTCTGGGCCGTATTCATGACGAGGTCTTAAGAGCTACGCCGTCTCTTACGACGGCGTAACTCAGTGGGGGGCGAAAAAAGCTAATTCATGACACTCGACTAGTGCTGTTCTCGAGATTAAAGTTAGATTAGCTTTACGCCTGCCAGCAAGCAGTTTTAACGGATGTCTTAGTGAAAATAAACACTGATTTCCAGAGTTCTCAAATGGTGTCGCTCATAGATATATATGTTTCGCTATTGGAATAATAACTCAAAGCTAAAATTCTAGAACCAAGGAACTTTTTTTTATTATTATAGTTTAGCGTCCTTATACAGAGTATTTTTAGACGATGCCAAGGAACTTAAAATGTTGGTTAATTTATCGCTAACTTTTTCATTAAAAATGTTGGCTCGTTGTCTCGTACTTCACGTTGTAATTAGTAGTAATTACTTTTGAAGTGTGTACACATAATAGAAGTTTTCCGGTCGTCTGTTGAAATTCAATCGATTCTATTCTTTTGAACTTTTGTGGAGTAATTTATACCATGCTAATTATAATATTTGTTCGTTGTGTGTTTTTAACATGAACTTATTAATATTAGTAAATAATATAAAGTGTTAAATGTGTTGAAAGTTAATGATAAAATAAATTGTTTAGATCTTAATTTAGAGTTAAATGATTATTCATTGGATTAAGATTAAATCTTCAAGTCCAACAGTTCAAATTTGGGACAAGAAGCTCAGAAAAGTTGGGAAAAGACTCTAACTATGAGAATCCTGTGTTTATGTAAAATATATTTATAGCTTTTGAGTTTTTTTTATTTAAAATTCATGGCATATAAGCAAGTGCATTTTTAAATTATGTCTACAGTATCTAAAACATTTTTGTGTTGATTTGTAATTAGGTAGGAAATAGATTAATTTATTAGGGACAGATTTTCAAAATTGTTTCTTATTATAATATTTTGTCAACCGCTTGGAAGTGTATGATAAAATATTTGCAATAAACATGTTTCAAATGAAACAACTGTGTCTAGATTTACTTTTACTGGTTCTGATTTGTATTAGAGTTACTGTTATGTAACTTGTTTGCACACAGTGGATTATTTGATTTAGGTAAAAAAATAATTATTACAAATCTGATGTAGGTGAAAAAATTATTAGTTATAGTTTTTGAAAAAATATCTCTTTAGCAGGGAGCTGTGCTATAAAAATCCTTTGGAAAAGAATAATTTTTATGAATGATTTTAGCTTTTTTGATTAGTTTTTGGGACATTATACTAGAATTATTTTTTGATTAATTTTTTATATACATGTGTATTATAGACAGTGATGGGTAGTAACAAATTACAAGTAACGGAATTACAGTAACAAATTACTTTTTTCAGTAACAAGTAACGTAACAGATTACTTTTCAAAATTGTAACAAAGTAACAGTAACAAATTACTTTTTTAAAGTAACAGTAACGGATTTTTAAAAATTGTTACTTGTTATTTTTTATTTTCGAGCATTGGATCAAGCGTTAAGATGGCGCGAGTCTGGACCAATAGGAGCAAAGTGTGTCACTGGATTCATCATCGCGTGGGTGCGTTGTTAAATACATCCAGCGCTGCATCCGAGATTTATGGGATGGATGCAAGGATTGATTAGATGTGGGATGTATTTAACAACGGCTGATGAGCCTGGCGGATGTAAACAAAATGGATCCAATAAAATTTTTTGCCGATCTTTCGAATTCCAATTTAATAATTGCCACTGAATGTATAAAACACATTTTTTATGACTCTGAATCGGAAGATGACAAAGGTTAGCTAGGATAGAGCTTAGATTTTATTTGAGACGCTTTATTAGTTTATTGGTGCTGAATTCGAGTTAATACAGTTAATACAGCTCTGCAGTGTACAGAGATATACAGTACACAATAATCTTGAAGTATTAAAATGTTAGATTAATCTAGATTAATGTTAGATTGATGACTATGGACTTTAAAATCATCTTATACAAATATATTTGTAACACTAAGTTTTATTTTGCAGCTGTGATAGACCAATCTAGATTATTGTCTCCTTTAAAATTTGATTTGTATGTGTGTATGATCAATTACAAAAATTGGAATTCAACCCTCCAAGAAATACTAGATTTAATTATCATTGTTATAAAAGCTTTTGTGTACTTTCAGTGCAATTATTTTGTAGGTGATAAAGTTACAGAGCAACAAGGCCACAGAAGATTTCTTCTTATGTGTGATTTAGATTTTAAATCCCATTTTCAAATGAAGAAGTCAACATTTGAGGTAATTTACAAAATAGTTGAAAATCCCTTATTTTTAAAACTTGTAAACTAATACTATTTTTTCTTAAGGGAGGTTTAGAAGGTTGAAGTACCTAGATGCTGCCTGCCCAAGAACTGCTTCCACAATGGTCTTGACAGCTTGTTGCTTACACAACCTTTGCCTGGACTGATGATTTAGTTGATTTCAAGGAGAGCAACACCAATGATGATTATTCATTTACCCCTCTGGAAAAAGATTTGAAAGCTAACTCGAAAAAAAGATTTAATAACACAACAACTTTTTAATTAAATTTGTTTATTTTGATTTAAATAAATTTGTTCCATCAATTTTAAATTTCTTTGTTAACGTCTATAAGTCCAAAGAATTTTTCATCCTTCTCTTGTTTTTCCTGTTGAGTTCTTGAATTGTCTTAGGAACCAAGTCTAAGAAAACGGGAAAACTATTTTTAAATCTATAACAATTTTTAAAAAATTTATAGCAATATCATACCAACTGCTAGGAGCCAAACAGTTTGTGATGGAGGGCCGACAATGCTGATCATGCTCCCACTTTTGTCTATCACAGCTGCAAAACAAAACTTAGGGCTACAAATAGTCAATAGTTAAAAGATGATTTTAAGGTCCATAGTCATCCAGCCTAAGTCATCTCTGTCTATTAAAGTTGCAAAACTGTCTACTTTATTATACAGAACATAATGATTAAGCCAATAGTCATTCAGGGTTCAATCCCATATAATCCCCTCACCAACTCATTGGACTGCCTTCTTGCATAACTTCAGATGAATAAACATTATCTGCTATTTAATTGATACATTAAATTGGTACATACATTAAATATAATTTGCTGCAACTCAAAAAATCAGTTTTGTCCAGTAGTAATGCAGACATATGGGACTCTCAATAAACTGTACAATTCATTTTGTAGGAGGATGCCTCCATGATTACAGGGGACCATTAAATAAAGTGTTCAAGTACAACATCATCACATACAAACTCTGTTTAGAGTCAGTCTAGACTCTAGACCTTACCATGATCATACGAATCTTGAAACAAAAAATCATTTCAATTAAAATATGAGGATTCACAATTAAACAGGTTTAGTATTGATTCATGGCATGATTAGCTTATAAACTATTAAACAATAAAAATAAATCACAAAATTAAAAATAAAGGATGGGTGGTGGTTGAAATTTATTATACAGCCAATTATTAGAACATATGAGTGGTAAGCACAGTTTATTTTGATAAGATTAAAAAATTATCAAGGTTAGTTCAACCATTGTGAAGGAAGATAAACATCTTATGTTAATTTTTGAAACATCAATCTCAGACAAAGGCCTAACAACCTAGGTAAACCATATCGCGACGTTTTACTAAAATAAAATCAAAATACTAACTTTCAGCAATAAACCTCTCCGCTTCCACAATATTAGAAAATCTAAGTTTTAAATTCAAATTAAAACCATACTTTCGAACTAAGAAAGTCTCGTCTGCAGTGGTATGGAGGTGGCCATCTTAAATCTTATCAATCAATCCGCCCTCGAGCAGGATTTATCGGATGCACATCCGATGACTAAGGGATGTAATTAACAACGCGCGACACTTCAACCCCGGATGTAATTAACAACGCTTTTTCGCTCATCGGATATATCCGATTAGCATATCCGATGAATTTAAAAACGCACCCGTTCATTTTAACAACGCGTCATATCAGGGTAAACAAACTTCCTTTTTATTATCGTTTACTCTTTCGGAAACGTTTGCGAGTTCACAGATCGTTTTTTGGGTTTATGGAAGTTAATAAAGAGTTAAATTATGAAGAAACTGGTGCATCAGCTCGATGATAACGATAGAAGAAATTACGCCCGCAATTTGTTATATGAGCAAGTAAGTAAGTAAGTAAGTAAGTAAATCTTTATTAACCAGCCTGACAATGACGCACAGCGGTTTACATTTAAATAATAATACAAAAAATAAGAATTAAATAAAAATGAATACAATCGACAATCTAAAGTTAAAGACTTAAATTAAAAAGTGCTTGCTGTACAGCAGGTTGAAATGCAGGCTGAACAACAAAATGGTTCAGCTGAGATGCTTCAGCCAGATGATGATTTTGTTACATATTTGTTACAGATACATTTAGGCAAACTGATGAAACTGTGGAGGTGGATATGTATCTTAGCGATACTTCTTGTGATATTGAATAATTACTCAAATTTCCATGTATCTTGAAATTGTTCAAAAGATATAATACTTCTCTTCCATCAAGTGCTCCTGTTGAACGGCTGTTTAGCATGGCTGGTCAAATTTTGACTCCAAGAAGAAATCGTTTGACTGATAGTCATTTTCAACGACAACTGCTGACTGATAGTCATTTTCAACGACAACTGCTGCTCAGAACTAATAAAGCTTTTTGTAGCTCAATCAAAGATCTTCACCATTTGACTGATTAGTTATAACTCTTTGATTTTTATAATAAAGTTGTGTTCTTATTTTAAAAACAAAAATCAAGTATTGAGTTATGGGGTGTTGCATCTGTTTGTAAACAACTTTTTGTAAAATAACAAAAATGTAATAAGTTACTTTCAAAACCAAAAAGTAACAGTAACAAATTACAAAAGTAAAGTAACAAACCCAACACTGATTATAGAGTTTAAAATAATATTAGAATCTCCTGTTTAGGACAATTAGATTGGTTGATTATGAATTTTTTGTAACTTTTGTTAATTTCAATAAATTGATGACAAGAATATACTTGTTGTAAATTGCCTAACATACTTGATGATTTTTTATTTTCCTAATTGTGAGAGCTTTATGACAACAAGAGTATACTTGTTGGAAAGTTGCTTATATTTGTTACTTTCTATTGAGATATGAGGTAAATTGTTATATTTTGAGAATTAAAAGTTTCAATTAATTTAGTAAATTAAGTTTTAACATTGGAATTATTTGAACAGGAAACTAAGTAATGCTATAAAAATCCTTTGAGAAAGATTTATTGCTTATGAATAATTTTGAGCTTTGATTCCTTGTTGGGACAGGACGCTTATTGGTGCTATGCAGAAAATTTTATATAACATGTATTAGAGTTCAAAGTAATATGGAGAATTCCCTACTATATATGATTTGAGATTACTTAGAATTTGCTTTTATTTTATGATTCTTGTAACTTATCTCCTGCTTTAAATTTTACTTTACTTTCTGTTTTTATTTTAATAGTTTTGATGACAATAAGTAGATTATAATTGTTGAAAAGTTGCGTGAAATACTTGACAACTTTTTGTTACTTTCTTTTGAAACATGAAATGGATTGTTATTATATTAAAAACAGATTTCAACGTAGGTTTAAAAATAAATTCAGCGAAATTTCAATTTCAATTGTATTTATAGATATTTTGTGTTTACAACTTTTATTAGATTAACTGTTACTTAAATAATTTGTTATAGGGGATTTGGAAAATAACAGGTTTTAATGTATTTAATTTATATTTATTAATGTAGTAAATTAAATTATAGGACTTTAATTATTTCGCCGCAAACAATTAATGAAAATATTAATATAATTTTCTCTAAACAGTCACGATCATAGATATCTATGGTCACGATCAAATTTCACACGAATTGAAACTCCGTTTAATTTGATCGTATATGTGTCATTGCACATGCGCACAAGTTAAAAAATAAAATGGAAAGCCGACGGGAGAAAGTGAAAACAAATCGGCGAGCAGCATAGCTCGTCCGTACCCAACGCTGCCGTCATGAATACCGTTTTTGTAGGGCTGCTAGTCTGACACTAGTAACGCTAGGCGTAGGGCTTTAGTCACGCGTAAACGTAAGCTCGCATCATGAATACGGACCCTGGTGTGTTATGGTGATATGGGCATGTAAATTGATAGATTACATTGGAGAGATGTAGGAAATCAGGACTTCGAAAGCTGCTACGAATGATCATATTATGGGATTTTTTATTCTTGTAATAAACATTGAAGTTAAATTTGTTTTTTATGGCATCCACAACTTTCACGATTTCTGTGATAATTGATTTGAGGTCCTGGAAACCAAATTTTCAAAAAATGGTGAAACATGTATATCATAATTTTTTGAGAAGATAATAATTATTAATTTTTACATCTGTAGCATTTAAAGTTTCTGAGTAGCTGTTACTTTAAAAAACAAAAAACCACATCTTACATGCCAAATTTCAGGTCCTGGAAACCAAATTTTCAAAAAATGGAGAAACACGTATTTTCTCAATTTTTAAGAAGAATCTAGATACCAAATTTCAAAAACTTTTCGTTTTTGGTTTTCGAGATATACGTTGTTTTACAAAAACATTTGTTTTCCAGTTTCATCTTCTCAAGAGCAAAATTGTCAAAAATCCTTTCTTAGTGGGTGCTTACGGTATAAAAGTTCTAAATTTCACGTTCTTAGGATGAGGCGTTTGAGCTCGGCGTTTGATTATCATTCAGTCAGTCAGGACATGTTCTTTTATATATATATATATATAAATGAATGTTTGTATGTATGTATGTATGTATATATGTCCTTTATGCATTGCTATACCATTCATCCAATCGTAATAAAATTTTCACACAACCTTGAGAGTCAAAGGGAATGAAATATGGAGAAAAAAATTTGAAATCCGTCACAAAATGAGCGGAGCGGGTGAGTGAGCGGGAACTATACATATATATATATATATATATATATATATATATATATATATATATATATATATATATATATATATATATATATATATATATATATATATAAAAGGCAACGTATGTTCATTAATAACGCCAAAACCAATGAAGGGATTTGCACGAAATTTTACATAATAAACATTTACCACCTAACAAATAATCTCATTTATTTAAAAAAATTGTTTTGAATGTTTTTAGAAAATTAATTTTTAGAAATATTTTATCTATGCAATTTTAGAAAATTAATTTTTAGAAATATTTTATCTATGCAATTATATCGCGGCTTAACGAGCTTAGGGTTGCTTTCGACTTCTGTTCCGTCGTTGTTGGTTGTCGCGATTTCTCAAAATCAAAAGTGAGTATTATTTTACTTATATCAATTATATCAATATATCAAAAGTAATATATAATATACTATATACTATACTATTATTTTTTTAATTACTGTATATCGTTCAAATGTTTTTGAATGTTTTAGAAAATTAATTTTTTTAAATATTTTCGCTATTGTATCAGAGCTATGTTTTGTTTACATTCGCTGTTTATCGTCTCGGTTTCTCGAAATCAAAGTAATTTAAAAACTTAGGCTACTATTCTTATATTATTTACTTAGGCTACTATTTTTATATTATTTAATTGTTAATTATTGTTGTGTATATATTAAATTGTAAATTGTTTCGGTCGTTGTGTGTCAGGCTATCATTATCGCTCTACCAGTCTAACCAATCTAACCACTCTAACCTCCAACAGATATTATTTTGTGCTACTTTTAGTCTAACAGATATTATTTTGTGCTTACAGACAAGAAAATTGAAAAATTTATTGTGAGTGAGTATATCAATATAACTATTAATGTATTTTAAGTATAATAGTATAACTATTAATGCACCTTATGGAAAAACAAAAAACATTGTGTATCAGAAAGCTTTGCAATAAAATGACTGTATGTGTTTGTTGTATTTCTTTTAATTAAAAATCAAAAGTATCTGCATAAATGTTTCAATATATGCAAAGATGTCCGGGCAAACGAGCGGTTAAGGAAACGGGAGCCAGAGAGAAAAACGATAAAAAAACCTTTAAATTTCCCGGGCAACGCCGGGTAACCCAGCTAGTATATATATATATATATATATATATATATATATATATATATATATATATATATATATATATATATATATATATATATATATATATATATATATATATATATATATATACTAGCGGGGTTACCCGGCGTTGCCCGGGGTTTTTTAGAGGTTTTTCTAATATTTGTCTCTCTCGCTCCCGTTTCCTTTTCCACTTTCCCGTTTTCGTCGTGTTCCCGGTCGCTTTTCCGCTCTCGGTCGTTTTCCAGCTCCCGTTCGCTTTCCCGCTCAGAAGTTTTGTTATCGATTTTCTCTCTTGCTCGCGTTTCCTTCCAAGCTTGCTCTCCCGATTCCAGTCGCTTTCCCGTTCCCGGTCGCTTTCCCGTTCCCGGTCGCTTTCCCGTTCCCGGTCGCTTTCCCGTTCCCGGTCGCTTTCCCGTTCCCGGTCGCTTTCCCGTTCCCGGTCGCTTTCCCGTTCCCGGTCGCTTTCCCGTTCCCGCTCACGCTTGCTCTCCCGTTCCCGGTCATGCTTGCTCTCCCATTCCCGGTCACGGTTGCTCTCCCGTTCACGCTCATTTTTTCTTTTCCATTCTTTCATAACTTCTGTTAGCCTATAAAACGTAAAATAGATTTGCTAAGACTATATATATATATATGAATGTTTGTGAATTAGTTTGTCTATTATAGAAACGGGAAAGCGACCCGGAACGGGCAGCGAGCGGGAACGGAAAAGCAAGCGTGAGCGGGAATGGGAGAGCAAACGTGAGCGGGAAAGCGACCGGGAGCGGGAAAGCGACCGGGAGCGGGAAAACGACCGAAAACGGGAAAGCGAACGGGAGTGGGAAAGCAGGTGGGAAAGGAAACGGGAGAGAAAGAGACAAACCTTAGAAAAACCTCTAAAAAACCCGGGCAACGCCGGGTATCTCCGCTAGTACATACATAAACACACACACAGACACACATACATGCACATACACATACATACATACACACATACATACGCACATACATATATATATAGTTCCCGCTCCGCTCATTTTGTGACGGATTTCAAATTTTTTTTTTATATTTGACTCCAGGTTGTGTGAAAATTTCATTACGATCGGATGAATGGTGTAGCAATGCATAAAGAACATTAACATACATATATACATATATACAAACATTCATTTTTATATATATAGATATATATATATATATATATATATATATATATATATATATATATATATATATATATATATATATATATATATTTTAACAAAAAATTTAGAAAATTTTGTTATTTTATTTATTAATAATTTTATATCAATACATATTTACAATTAAAATTCAACCAATTACGTTGTTTACTGAATCTTGGTTATTTATTTTTAATAGTTAAATAGTTTCGGGGGTGCGTAATAAAATTCAAATTTAGTTTCAGTAACAACGCTTGAAGGCTTCAAGCAAGATTTAGCCAGTTTTAGCAAATCTATTTTACGTTTTATGGGCTAAAAGAAGTTAGGAAAGAATGAAAAAAAGAAAATGAGCGCGAACGAGAACGGGAATGCGAGAGCAAGTATGAGCGAGAACGGGAGAGCAAGCGGAAACGGAAAGGCGACCGGAATGGGAGAGCAAACAGGAGCGCAAAAACCATCGGAAGCGGGAAAGCAGCCGGGAACGGGAAAGCGACCGAGAACGGAAAGCAAACGGGAAAGGAAAAGCAAGCGGGGAAGGAAACCTGAGCTAGAGAGACAAACATTAGAAAAACCTCTAAAACCCCGGGCAACGCCGGGCACCCCCGCTAGTATATATATATATATATATATATATATATATATATATATATATATATATATATAGGGGAAAGTGGGGTATTATGGGGTACTTAACAAAAAAATATAATTTAAACCATATTATAGTGGCAGAAATTTAATTTTTTTTCCTCTGTATACCAAGCAGACATATTACTATGAGTTAATGAAACATTTAAGCAAATATGATTTCATTTCTTAGAAAATAATTGAATAAAGTGTAGCATTCAAGTACCCCATATTACCCACTAGAGGTGGGGTAATATGGGGTACTTGAATGTTAGATATGTTCCAGCTTTCATTAAACCTAAATATAACAAGGACAACAAAAGTAATTGTTATAAAACAATATTGTATTAATAATACAATAACATAAGTAATAAAAACATTTTAAAAATATTAAATGAGGGTCACTGCAGATGTTGACTCTGGGCTCCGTATTGTAAGTTTTGCATAATTACGTGGCATCTGAAAAGATAATAAAGCAGTATAAAGTAATGACATAATAAAATAAAGGTAACAGATCAATGATGAAATGCGTGTAAAAAGTGAAGAAATCATGAATATGGTAATATGGGGTGTACCCCATATTACCCCAGCCCAGATACCCCATATTACCCAACAGCATGCCACGAATAAAATCTGTAAAATTTTGGCAAATCAACATTGTAGCGGCTGATAATTAAAAACACTGTTAAAGTATATCCCAAAAAAATAGAAATTCCCAATTGTTAGAAAATATCTTACTTTTTCTCTCTTTTATGCGTAGAGAAACACAGTTGATGGAACTTAACAGAAAACGTTAAAAAATGATTTCTAATCTATTACGTAAACTCGTAAACAAAATTACTTTAACGGCTATGCGGCAGAGTTACATAACCAATACGACCATAGATCGCTAATTAAATATTCTTATAACGCTGTTCTTATAATAAAAAGGTGGGTACCCCATATTACCCGAGGCCCCATATTACCCCACTTTCCCCTATATATATATATATATATATATATATATATATATATATATATATATATATATATATATATATATATATATATATATATATATATATATACTAATCGCAAGCCATGCAAGTTTTGTATTATCACCTTTGCGTATCAAATAACACAATTAGGTCATTTTATTAGTGAGTGTGTAAGCTAGACCATGGATTTCTAGCAAGGATGTCTTGATATAACAACTGGATGCACAACCTACTCTAGTAGGCCTAATGGTTTATCGCTTCTTATATCATAATTATAAATAAATTGATGTAACAAACTACAAAAGCATCAGTAATTATATCATACTTCTAAAAATCTTGATGTAACTATTATGTAATTGGCTAAATTGTCTTGGCCTACTAGAGTAGGTTGTGGATCCAGTTGTTTTATCAAGATATCCTTGATTTCTAGATATAACATCTGGATACACAACCTCCCACAAAACGATTTTATTGTATACGCGTTTGGGCCTAGGCTTGCAGCCTGCAGCAAGCTAGCTAGAGTACTACAAGCATAAATTTATATCTATGGCTACAACGTTCAAGCTGTATACGCGAGCTGTTCTATTCTATCGTTCATTAGTTCGTTGTGCCGTGTCTTGCGTGTTGCTTAAAGGCTTAAACTTTTTTCGTAAACTAGTTTTTGTTCTCCATTTTAGTTGTTCGTTAAACTAATAATATAATTAAAATGGTAAATAAATGTTCAGCGTTCGGATGCCGAAGTGGATACTCTTCTGTCTTCTAGCAACAGTAATGAAAAGACAGGAAAATTTTCATTTCATTCGTACCCATTGAACAATGCCGATCTTTGCAGAAAATGGATTAAAGCGAATCATCGATTAAATTTTGAACCTAACAGCTCTTGGTTCATTTCATTTATGTATGCCAACAAATTTTCTTTAATCAAATATTTTTTGCTCATTGTTCAAAAAATTCAATTTAAATTGGGAAATTATCGCTGTTGCTAGAAGATATTCTTCATTTTCCAAAACAGGACCAAATTGTTTTTCTATACCTTGAGATAACTTTTCACTTTGAAAGATATCCATTGCGGTGACTATTGGTTTTATAATCTGAATAAACGATTTCAAAAAAGCAAACTCAATCTCTCAATCAATGCAGCTTGCCCTAACTTCTTCTGACAATCACAAACATTATTGAAAACTAGATTTACAATCCTTTCAACCAAATAGAATTTTGAGCACCGCCGTGTAACATTTGGCTTTATAAATGTTGAACCACTAATGTCTTGTACAACCACAGCATCTTTTAAATTGCGATGAATGGAGTTTGGTACAACATTTGCATTTGATCTATCATAAAGTTGTTTGTATTTAAAATTATCCCTTACTTTCAATGCACCAACATTTGCCACAAATTTGAAGTTTGACTAGAAATAGCCTGTCAAAAATGACAGACAGTGTACAATTGTGTAAAAATTTTTATTACACGCAATCAGATAACTTCTTGCATAAAAGCTCGGGAAAAACGTTTTGGATATTTGGGACTGATAGTTTACAATTGCGTAATATCTTTGATTACACGCCTGCGTGCACTAATTTTACTGACTACTGACTACTCCAGCCTCCGCGTTATGCAAAATTGCTAACATACATACATACAAACCATGGATATCTTGATAAAACATCGTACCGTTTAGGCTTATTTTATTAGGTTGTGGATCCAGTAATTATATCAAGATATCCATGATACAAATCAGCCGAAACCGACCAATCGTCGGCAGCACCCATCACATATTCAAAGTCTCTTGTAGATCTGAACCTGTGGAACTTCAGATTGCCTTCTCTCAAAAAGTAGATTTTCCTTTTCTGCTGTATTCCTCTTGTCTTTGCTTTCTTACACGCTTCTTTGACGAAGTCAAGCAATTTTCGGAGTACTTGGTTATGACGCCAAGTGTACCTCCCGTGTGAAAGTGAAAACGAACAACAGGAAAGAACGTGAATGAGAGTCTCCGATTGCCCGCATAACATGCACGAATCATCGTCTTTCAACTTCCATCTTCGAAGATTGCTGGATGACGGCAGTTGATCATAAACAGATCTAATCAAAAAATTTGTATGTGTTTTAACTCTTTGCGAGCTTTCGTCGCCGAAGGTCTTCAGAAGAAGAACCTCTCATTTTTAGCGTTTCGGCCCTTAAACTTCTTCTTGACGCTTTTACGAGAGAGGTGGGCCCACGTCCGTTGATCAGGCGGACGCCCTTCGGCGAGAAAAATTTCCAAATTCCTAACTTGAAACACGAAAATTCAGAGTTCAGCAGAAAACTGTTCGAAACAAAACTTGAAATCGCCGGAACGATTATCGCCCAATGTAAACAAGGCTAAACCATTTCGTGTACATCTTGTAGCGCTTTCTTTTTTCTATTAGCAAAAATCCAAAAAGATGCAGCTTCAGCTGTCTGGGAGATCTCCTTGATGGCTCGAGTTTTTTCTCGGTTTGAAAAACCAAGAGCTTTCAGCAGTTTTAACATTGAGCTGCTAACCAACCCTCGAACGCCAACCTCGACTGCAAAAATTTCAGTCCTGAACCCTTTGGCATTCAAATCACATGCTAAATCCCTATATCTCTCCTCTTTGAAAATATTGCTAGATTCCATGTTACTTTCCCATGGCACAGAGAGTTCAATCAGGAGCATTGTCTTGGCCAAGTCAGAATATACAATTATATCCGGCTTTAAGCCGCTAGATCTCACGGCTTCTGGAAATTTTCTTTCGCCATCCAAATCAGCCGAAACCGACCAATCGTCGGCAGCACCCATCACACATTCAAAGTCTCTTGTAGATCTGAACCTGTGGAACTTCAGATTGCCTTCTCTCAAAAAGTAGATTTTCCTTTTCTGCTGTATTCCTCTTGTCTTTGCTTTCTTACACGCTTCTTTGACGAAGTAAAGCAATTTTCGGAGTACTTGGTTATGGCGCCAAGTGTACCTCCCGTGTGAAAGTGAAAACGAACAACAGGAAAGAACGTGAACGAGAGTCTCCGATTGCCCACATAACATGCACGAATCATCGTCTTTCAACTTCCATCTTCGAAGATTGCTGGATGACGGCAGTTGATCATAAACAGATCTAATCAAAAAAGACAAACGTAGTGGTGTGTATTGCCAAATGTCTTTCCAAGAAAGTGAACGCTGAACAGCATTTTCCCATGTCGTCCAGTCTCCTTGTTGAGATAACTGAACAAACTTAATCATTCTCTGGGACTCGATAGCTTTCTTTCTTTCCTGAATGACCAGACTTGTTCGTTCACTGGTGCTGGCTTTTGACCACCAAATTCGATGGGTTGACCCGAGACCCCGTTTGTCCTGTTGAACTGCCCCAACTCTTTCTGTCCAACGTAAAGAGGCTTCAGCTTCTGCGATTTCCTTTCTGGCTACCCATTTCTTTCCGGACTTTACAAGAGGTCCCATCTCCACAATTCTTTGATCCGAAGAGTTATCCAGCATTAGTTGC
Source organism: Erpobdella octoculata (assembly GCA_963978895.1). Taxonomy (NCBI): domain Eukaryota; kingdom Metazoa; phylum Annelida; class Clitellata; order Hirudinida; family Erpobdellidae; genus Erpobdella; species Erpobdella octoculata. The sequence continues at coordinate 17,741,882 of OZ022245.1, forward strand.
ATACGGATCTTGTTTATCTTAAACTCCTCAACCAAAGATTTCAGTGGCAACCTCAGTTTGGCAGTCTTGCTGTACAAAGCTACCGAAGTAAATCCCGGAGGCAGACCCAACCATTTCCTTGTAAATTTATTCATCCTCCTTTCTAGCTTCTCTACCAAAGGTAAGCTCATCTCATACATTGATAGAGGCCAAAGCAATCTCGGTAATAGAACAAACTGAAGCAACCACAATTTGAACATGCTCTGGAGTGGGGCCGCATCAATTTTCTTCATATCTTCAAATGCCGATCGAAGAACCTCAGAACACCGTCCAGTGTCGTTAAGCGAATCATCATACCACCTTCCCAGGCTCTTAACCGGTTCTTCTCTCAATGTTGGGATCCTGTTGCCAGCAACTGAAAACATCACATTGTCGTCGATCTTGCCTCGTCGCAGAGATAAGCTTCTTGACTTGGTTGCCTTGAAACTCATGCCGCACCATGATAGCAGCCCGCTGAATGCATCAAGAGCTCGTCGCATTGAGATACATTTGTTTAAAACCAAAGTTGTATCATCCATGAAGGCCTTCACCGATGGCATCAAGATACCTTTGCCAACGTAAGCTTCTTCCACGCGAGAACTCACTGCATTCAGAAGCAGCTGCATCGCTAATACGAAAAGAATGGGTGAAATTGAGCAGCCCATTGCTATTCCAACTTCTAACCGGAACCATTCTGTTGAACAAGAGGACGTAGACAACCTCAATTTGAAATTTCCGAAATACTGTTGCAACATTTCTATCACAAAATTTGGAACATGATGCGATCTGAGAGTTCTCCACAACATTTGGTGACGAACGGCTCCATAAGCATTGGCAAAGTCTAACCAGACAATGTGCAAGCTGAGACGATTTTCTTTTGCTCTTTTCAATGCTTCCCAGATCACTGACGAATGTTCGATGCATCCTGGTACTCCTGGCACTCCTCCCTTCTGAACAGACCTGTCGATGTAATTGTTTTGAATTACATAGCTTGTCAGTCTCCGAGCAAGGACAGCAAAAAATATCTTTCCCTCGACGTTTAACAATGAAATTGGGCGAAACTGATGTATTGCCTTCGAGTCTTTTTCTTTCGGAATAAAGATACCTTCTGCTCTTTGCCATTCGCTTTCAATTCTTCTTCTTTCCCAAGAGCCCACGAGAAGAGAATGCAATAATCTCAATACTTCTGGGCATTTTTTGTAGACGAGATATGGCACCCCATTTGGTCCAGGAGCAGATCTGTTTCTTGTTCTGTAGAGAAATTGAGTAACTTCGAGTAACGAAATCATGCCTTCTCTGAAAGAAAAGTTTGGAAGTGGGATTTCTGGAAGATCGGTTCTTTCTTCTAACTGCTCATCTCCACGCGGGTCACGGAATGCGGACCGAAAATATTCATCGAGCGTTGCTTTGTCTGCTTGAAGCGTTCCTGACTTGGGTGGGTCCAGTAAATTTCTTCCATATTTGAATGGGTCTTTGATGAACTGAAACCTGGCATTTCTCTGATCTCTTTTCTTTATCCGAAAACGCTCGGCCTTCATTAGGGCAGACAAACGACGCCCCAAACTCTGCCGCAGCTCTGCGAGACCAGCTTTTTCATTTTCCTGGGCTCTTTTCCACCGCTTTCGTAACAATTTCTTTTCTCTCTTCAGCTGATTGATTTCTCTTTGTCGTCTAGAAATCATGCCTTCATTGTTTCGAACCTGACGTTTTTGATTCACACCAAACAATTCAGTGCTTTTTTCATAAATAACATCAGTGAAGTCTTTCATACTGAAATTTGATGAATTTCTTGAACGTGTTTTGAGAAGTTTTGAGAGTGTTTCGTCCAACTGTTTCCATGCAATTGTATCTCCTGCTGCAGGAAAATCAATTCTTGGCCTAGGTTGACTGATTTCTACTTCCGGATTCACATCTTGAACTGCGTCGGGCTGTGGTTGGCCTCCGGCCCGGCAATGTTCGACGTTTTACCTGCATTAATATCTGATGCAGGACGTTGACGGAATTCGGTTAAGCAGCCCATTTTCGTTCTGTGGACTTTCATTCCACGGATCGTCTTGAAACTCCTACCGCAAACACACTCGTGAAGCATACCCCCATTAGGGTCCGTTGAAGAAGCAGGGTCGTTGTCCGAAGGTCCGAATGTGAGTTCATCATTCTCCCCCTCCTTTCGGTATGTATGTATGTATGTATGTATGTATGTATGTATGTATGTATGTATGTATGTATGTATGTATGTATGTATGTATGTATGTATGTATGTATGTATGTATGTATGTATGTATGTATGTATGTATGTATGTATGTATGTATGTATGTATGTATGTATGTATGTATGTATGTATGTATGTATGTATGTATGTATGTATGTATGTATGTATGTATGTATGTATGTATGTATGTATGTATGTATGTATGTATGTATGTATGTATGTATGTATGTATGTATGTATGTATGTATGTATGTATGTATGTATGTATGTATGTATGTATGTATGTATGTATGTATGTATGTATGTATGTATGTATGTATGTATGTATGTATGTATGTATGTATGTATGTATGTATGTATGTATGTATGTATGTATGTATGTATGTATGTATGTATGTATGTATGTATGTATGTATGTATGTATGTATGTATGTATGTATGTATGTATGTATGTATGTATGTATGTATGTATGTATGTATGTATGTATGTATGTATGTATGTATGTATGTATGTATGTATGTATGTATGTATGTATGTATGTATGTATGTATGTATGTATGTATTTATGTATGTATTTATGTATGTATGTATGTATGTATGTATGTATGTATGTATGTATGTATGTATGTATGTATGTATGTATGTATGTATGTATGTATGTATGTATGTATGTATGTATGTATGTATGTATGTATGTATGTATGTATGTATGTATGTATGTATGTATGTATGTATGTATGTATGTATGTATGTATGTATGTATGTATGTATGTATGCATGTACGTATGTACTAGCAGTGCCCGTAGCGGCTTCGCTCGCATGAAATTAGAGAGTTTGAACCGTGCATCCATAGTAGAGATCAATTTTTTAGGTCTCGGCTCGGCCCGTCGACAACTTAGCCCAGCCCGTTTTAAAAACCCAAACTCCTGGCCCGGCACAGCCCGGCCCATTCTTACAGGCCTAGAAGTTCTATATACTTGATGAAAAACTTCGGCCGTCCCACCTTGACTTCAGGTTTGGCCCGGCCCAACTGAAGACCCTAAAATCACTAAAATATCTATATACTTGGTGAAAAACCTCGGCCCGTCCCATTTTGATTTAAGGTTTGGCCTGGCCTGTGTGAAGACTCTAAAATTACGGCTTGGCCCGGCCGGTGATAAGCAGGACTTAGCTACTTTTAACCGGCACAAAACCTCAAAATACTAATTTTCACATCTGTAGCACTTACAGTTGTTGAGTTGCAGTTATTTTAAAATCAAATAACCATTTTTCCACTTCACATTTGAGGTCCTGAAACCAAATTTTCAGAAAATGGTGAAACACGTATATCATTATTTCTAGAGTAGAAACTAAATACTAATTTTACTTTTGTAGCATTTATAGTTTTTGAGTAGCAGTTACTTTAAAAACCAAGTAACCCTATTTTCCACTTCATATTTGAAGTCCTGGAAACCAAATTTTCAAAAAATGATAAAACACGTATATCATTATTTCTGGAGTAGAAACCAAATACTAATTTTTACTCCTGTAGCATCTACAGTTTTCAAGTAGCAGTTACATTAAAAACCAAATAACCTTATTTTCCACCCCACATTTGATGTCCTGGAAACCAAATTTAAAAAAAAATGGTAAAACGCGTATATCTTTATTTTTAGAATAGAAGCTAAATACTAATTTTTACATCTGTGGTATTTACAGTTTTTGAGTAGCAGTTATTTTAGAAAACAAATAACCCTATTTTCCACCCCACATTTGAAGTCCTGGAAACCAAATTTTCAAAAAATGCTAAAACACGTATTTCATTATTTATGGAGTAGAAACTAAATACTAATTTTTACTCCTGTAGCATTCACAGTTTTTGAGTAGCAGCTACTTTAAAAACCAAATAACCAGTTTTCCAACCCACATTTGAAGTCCGGGAAACCGAATTTACAAAAAATGGTGAAACACCTATCTTTTTATTTTTCAAGAAGAATCCATGTACCAAAATTTCAAAATCTCTTCATTTTTTGTTTTCGAGATATAGGTACATTGTTTTAGAAAAAAGTTTGTTTTCCAGTTTCTTCCCCTCAGGAGCAAAATTTTCAAAAATCTTCTCTTAGTGGATGCTTACGCAATAAAAGTAATATAAGTTCCAAATTTCACGTTCCTAGGATGAGACGTTTGAGCTCGGCGTTGATTATCAGTCAGTCAGTCAGTCAGGACATGTTCTTTTATATATATAGATGTATGTATGTATGTATGTAGGTATGTATGTATGTATGTATGTATGTATGTATGTATGTATGTATGTATGTATGTGTGTAGAATCGGATCTAGGAAGGGGGGGAACTGAGAGCGAAAAAATGAGCGGGAAAACGACAGGGAACGGATAACGACCGGGAGCGGGAGCGCAAGCGGGAAGGAAACGGGAGCGAAAAAGAAACGCATTAGGTAAACCTCTAAAAACTCCGGGCAACGCCGGGTGCCCCCGCTAGTTTTATTATATTCAGTGGTTAAGGTTTGCACCTAGCGAATAAAACTAAAAAACTCAAATGCTTACAAAATTTCACCCATCAAAAACGAAAAAGTAGAAAATAATTTTTAAAGCGTAAAAAATATATTAAAAAACAACGTTTTTCTTACGCCCTAAAAAGTAGGGGAGACCGGGGCTAGTTGTAACATTTTTTTGCTGGAGTGACTAAACTATTGAGTATTTGAATTCAAAAAAGTTTTTAAATGAGAAATCATCTATTTGATAATATATTCCCACACTATTTTTTCTAGAATCTATAATTAATTTGTATTTATAGTACTTTTGCGGAGAGAGTCGCTAGTTACAACTTACCCCGTTTTTGGGGCAAGTTGTAACTCGTTTGGGACAAGTAGTAATGTCATATTAAAACAATAGGTTTTATTACAAATAATAAAAAATGTATTTTTAACGAACTATTGAGGTAAATACTTACTGTTTTCTTTAACAGCAAAAATCATTTTTTTTAGTCGCAGAGGATTTACTTATTAGCATCAACAAAATCATCTGCAGCTATACGACGATCATTAGAGATAGAAAGAAACGACAATCTAATAGAGATTTTTTTGAATAGTGATTCTATTGTAAATTGTAGTTTAGAAGAAATTTTAAACCGTCTATTAAAAGAGGCCACCATTCCAAATGGATACCAGTATGTTATTCAAAATAAGTTGCTAGTAATTTATACTATTGATTTAGTAAATAATATTCCAATAGTTTATCGATCGATCGTTATTGATGAACATTTAGAACTTTCAATGCACTACAAAGGTTAACAAATTCATCGCAGCTTCTATTCTTACCTCACAACGGGTAAATTAAATAAACTCAGTCAGTTGATAAATTTAATGGCGTTTTTGAAATCCTATGAAGGTGTCTCTAACAAAAACACAACATTTGAAGAACAAAAACAAATAGCCAAATGTGCCATGAAAAATTGTTTGCGATTTTTCAACGAAACAGATGACGAACATGCTCAACTGAGTTTTTTCATTGACCAAATCAAACTGGTAGGAGTAAATAAGCATGGTAGGCATTACTCACCTCAGACAATAATTTGGTCGTACTTGATTTTTTCAACAAGTAGCTCAGCTTATTCAAAAATGCTGGAAAGACGCAACTTGTGTCTACCTTCCATCAACACTTTAAGAAAAATAACTAAAAAAGTCAGGGTGGACACAGGTCTCGACAATTCCGGTAATCAACTAGAAAGGACATGTGTCCTGATAATTAATGAAATATACGTTGCCAAAAAATTATAATATTTCAATGGACAAATGGTTGGAATGACACCAGAAGGAGAAGTTGCCACCACTTTGCTTTGCTTCATGGTAAAGTGATTGTGTCACAAGTACAAAGACATGGTGGCTCTCTATCCTATAAATAAATTAACAGCAATCCAACTTTATGAATGCTACTGTGAAGTTATGAATATGTTGAATAAATTAAATTTCAATATAATTGCAATTTCTTTGGATAACGCAGCAGTAAACAGAAAGTTTTATGCTCAACATTTGTGCGGGGGTACCTTGAAAAGTCATATAATGGATGAAAAAACTAAACAACCATGTTTTCTTATGTTTGATTCCGTGCATAATGTTAAAAATATTTATAACAACTTTTTATCTCGAAAAACATTTCATTTACCGGAATTTAAATCGGACTTCATAAATCTGGAAGCTTGCACTGTGAATTTGTCACACATTGAAGAACTATACACGAGGGAGAAGATGGCTGCGCAGCTGGATCCCCGAACTATGGTGCAAAAAAAAGTTCTTCTGCCTCATACACGAGGGAGAAGTTGGCTGCGCAGCTGGATCCCCGAACTATGGTGCAAAAAAAAGTTCTTCTGCCTCATGAACTATACAACCTTGAGTCTGACATGATAATTAAAAAAGCATATAAATTGTCAAATAAACTTTTCAACCTATCAAATATTGAAAAAGTTTCCGTCAAACTTGCCGTTTCGTTATTTTGTGAATCAACGCATAACGCAATGGATTACTACATAAACCACGAAAACAAAACGGAATGGAAAAGTACGGCACAATTTGTGGGCTTGATAACAAAACTGTGGGAAGTCCTTAACGTAAAAACTTGTTCAAAAGGCAAAAACAAAAGAAATTTAAATATGGACCCTATTCGTTCGTCCAATGACTGGAAGTTAAATTTTTACTGCAATTTCATCAATTTTTAACTTTGTGGGAAAAGTCTGACCAAGGAAAATTAAGTCGTGAAACTTTTTTGGCTATCAAACAGACTTGTGTGGCATTGGTGGATTGCAGTAAATATTTGCTGAATGAAACGGTGTTCAAGTTTTTATTGTTGGGACAACTACAATCAGACCCCATTGAAAAAAGATTTGGCTGGTTACGCCAAATGTCCGGGGGGTAATTACTTCATTTCTGTCCGACAAATTGTTGAAAATGACAACAAAATAAAAATAATTTCCCTTTTGAAAAATTCTAATCTGGGACTACAAGAAATTAATGATTTTTTAGATGACATCCAGTCTAAAATAAATGACAATATTTCAGAAACAGTAGACACTATTTTAGGAACATTGAAGGATCTTCCGTGGCCAAATCAAAACGATGCCAGCACAATTTACTATGTATCTGGAGCGGTAGTTCGAAGTATTTTAAATTCAACAAAATGTCTCCATTGCAAGGATTTGTTGCTTGATGATGAATCATTCCACTCCAACATTGACCACTGTACCACAGTTCAGTACCTGGATAAAATAAATAGAGGTGGTTTGCTAAAACCAGCTGAATATTCTTTCAATATTTGTTTAAACACGCGGAGAGTTTTTGAAATTTTAAAAAAGTCATCACAACTTAAGTTATTTTTGTCTTTCCCAAACCAAAAAAAGTTGTTTGTTGCAATAATGGAAAAGTATGTTGTTGATGATGATTTGCTAATGGAAAATAATTTTTGTTTTAAAAACCATGATTTAAAAAAATTACTAATTGGACGATTTTTTAATTGCATATGCAAAAATTGTGTTAAAAACATTAATGAACATAATATTGAAAAAACTTCATCTTCAAAAAAACGAAAATTAAATAAAATAAACAGCAAAAATTAAATTCATTATAAACTCATCTTATTATTTCTTAACATTTACTTTTCTATTATTTATATTTTATGTTAAAAAAATATATCATCAAAACACTGTTGTTAATTTTTTATCGCATCGCATCGTAATACAAGCTTGTGTTAAATGTCAGCCTACTAAACGTGATCAACATGTATTGGTTGTGCATCCAGATGCTAACTCTAGATATCCTTGATTAGAGGCACCTCTAATCTACAGAGCAAACTCGTTAACCTCAACACCACACTTTTTCGTTACATTGGAAACGTTTCTTTTTAGTCGCTTTGGGTCAGGTAACATTTTCAAAACCAGGTAACTGAAAAGTAACGGAGAAGAAACGTTACAAAATGGTTACCATGATTACTGGGAAGTGACGTAGCCTCTGGTGTTCTAAGTGATAGTCTTGGATTTCTCTTTATAAATTTGGCAAACCAATCAGCTCCAGCCATACTATGATTGTGCCATGATTCAGGAATGTTTTTAACGTTAAAAGCAACTGCACTCTGGTGAGCTAGTTTTTTCACTCGGATGGAAGCAATCCGAAGAAGATATCTGCACATTTCAAGAGGTAATACCAATAAAGTAAGCGAATGCAAAAAAACCATTAGTGCAGTCCTGGGGCAAAATTTTGTTACATCTAGCCCCAGACCCAAATTATTAACATTTTTATTTCTAGAAAAAAATGATTGGCTTGGATTATGCTTAATAAATGCATAATAAAAAATAATAAAAGCATTTTTCAATTAGAGACCATATGATCTTGGAATCAAATTTTACGAACTAGTATTTTTTAGGTTTTTTGGCAAAAAAGAGTACCTGGTGCCCTCCCGCGCAGTACTAATACACTTATGCCATAGGCCTTATCTTAAAGAGCACTTGAGTTCAAAATAGAAAGAAAATAATTGAAACCGGCTGAGTTATTAAGCTGTTACTACTTACCCCCGTTACAACAAACCCCGGTCTCCCCTATAAAATAATATTTCTATAATTCATATAAGACCTCGTTTATACGACCCGCCGCTATACTTTAGTGCTTATACGACCTAAAAATTTTGCACGGATTGAAATATCCCTACTCTTCCATACTAATCTTTCTGTTATGCGACAAACTCTGTAACGCGACCAACGACCTTGTTTCTGTGGCATTAATTGCATAAATAACTCTAATTATGCGACCTCCAGTAGATGAAAGCCCTTAAAAGTGCTTGTAGGTATGTTTAATAAAGCCATTGGGGTTTTGTTAATTTTCACGTTCCCATGGACTGTTTACTCTTTAGTAACCAATACTGTTGTTCAGACCAAACCAACTTTATATTTCGGTCCATGTGATGTCAAAAATTCTAGAGGCTCTAGAGTTTGATGATAATATGGTAGACCATCCAATCCTGGCGGGAGTCAATTTTGAAGAGTATGTCAGTTGTGATGCTAATGAGCCAACAAGTTCGAATGTCCAGGGCGTCCCAGTTGTGGTTGAACAAGAAGAGGAAAACATTGAAGACATTATTGATTCAAAAGATTCGGATGATGAATTCATTAGCAGCCAAACTGCAATTTTATATGTTAATAGGCTTTTAAAATATGCTTGTACAACACTAACAGTACGCTAGCTAGTCATCTCATTAAAGCGTCTTTGAAGTTGTGTAGTGTTAAATTAAATAATTTAAAACAACAAACAATCTGGAACTATTTTAAATCCTAACTTTTTTATATGACTGTTAGTTGATTTAAAAAAAAAAACTACTGATTACTCTTTGTTGTCTTTTTCTCTTATGCGACCGATTTTACGTGGCAATGGAGAAGTCGCATAAGAGAGGTTCTACTGTACAACGAAAAACGTTTCGGGCGCATACAGGCACATCAAAACTTTAGTAAAACAGTTATAAAAATAATGCGCCCGCAACGTTTTTCGTTGTATATGAATTATAGGAATATTATTTCATAATTTTTAGAGCGCAAGGAAAACGTTGTTTTTAACAAATGTATTTTTTATTTTCTAAATTAAATTCAATTGATGTTTGGTAAATCAGTCTCATTTTCTCTTAACTCATGCTTCCACCTAAACCTACGTTCTATATATTTACAGCATTTCACTGGCCATAATTTCAAAATGCAACATTGTCAAATTAATTAAATCTATAGTTTTTATTATCCATAATCTGAGCTAAACATTCTGTATAAAAGAGCTTCAAGACAAGAATTGATTGAACTTTTTTTTAATTAAAAGTCTAATTATTAAAGTACAACATTTTTTTTTAACTTCAAAGTACACACATATCACAGTAATATTCCTCCACCTGACCATTCTTGTCTCTGAAAAAACAAACAAACATCTCAAGAAACAACAATTACTTTTAAACTACTAATGAACATACCATTTGGGGTTCAACAAAAGCTAGCCAGTCAGATGCATGCAGAGGCAACAGACCCATAACATGACACTTGTACACTGCCAGTCCAACACTTACAATGTTCCCAAATGTGTAAACAAACTTTTGAATGCTGGAGTTTTTGCCTTCAATCATCTTAAATGCTGAATGAAAAAATATCTAAACAAATAAGCATGAATATAAGCAAAATCCTAACATTTACAAAAAGCACGGTTACTAAGACACAAATAATTGAAAGCTTGTTGACACTGTGGCTGTCGGCACTAGCAGTGGCAGATCCAGGAATTTCATAAGGGGTGACCCGATTTTTTTTGTTTTTTAAAATTTTGATTAGTGTCGTTATGCAACACGTTGTAAGATGGGTCTGTATTTTGTACTCGATATATATATATTTATTACGAGAGGCTTTCGAATATTTTGTTCTTTAGAGCTGGTTTTTCATGTGCATTTTTAATTTCTTCTGTCGAAGTGTCTCCCACACGTGTATTGCTTTGAAGAATCGAACCCGCAGCTTCTAACTCACAGAGCGAACTCACTAACTTAAGCGGCACAGAATCACACAGCTAACACTTTTCAGTAGACCAACTAAATTTTTATTCAAAATTTATTTGAGTCTTATTTTGGTGATCTTTCAATAGCAACAATGAACCTTAAAATTGGCTTAGTTGTTCAAGGATTTTAGCAATTGTGTTTGTTAAAAATAAGCATATTTTATCTCTATATAAAATCATATTTGTTACAACAGTCTATATTATCTGTGATATAACAAAATAAATTCAAATTAACTAACAATTTCTTTAAAAGTTATAAAAGAAAACTTGTAGGTTCTTACTTGGTAAATAGGGAGTCAGACCTGTAGCTTCTTATCTACAGAGCAAACTCGTTAACCTAAACACCGCGAAATCTTACGGCTAAAGATTTACTAAATATATACGCTTTTTAGATAAAGCAGCGACTATTGTAATGCTAAATATTTATATCACATTTTAACTTCACTTTCAAAAACAGAGGTAAAATCATAAAACCTAAAAATGAAATTCATTGCTAAAAGGAAAATTTTGGCTCATTATGAGCCCACCATACAAAATTTGGCTTAAATAAAGCCACTGGCTCAACTGTAATGCAAAATGTCTTATTTTGGCTCAAAGTAGACAATAAAAATCAAAAATTGGCTCAATTGAGACGATAAAAAGCAGAATTATTTATTGGCTCATTTCAGCCAGCACATGATCTACTCTGGCTCCTACTGGATTTTTTTGGATTAAAATCAGCCAAAATGTTGGCTCAAACCGGCTGCTTTTTTCTAGTGAGAGAGTTTGATTTTATGATTTTGGACAGTTCGAACACAGAAATGCTTTATTATAGCCTTTGTTTTCCAATTCTGGTTCAATAAGTTGAAGATATCCCTGGAAAAATTTTTTTTTAATAAATTTAATAAAATTTAAGCAACGCTTGTGGCAGAGCGGTAGAGTGTTCGCCTGTCGATCGTTAGGTCGGCAGTTCAAACTTCGCTGGCGTCACCAGCGTAACTCCCTTAAGCAAGGAGTTCACTCACATTTGCTAAAGGGGTAGGCGCCTATAAATGGCTGCCTTTGCAAGTACTCTCGCCTTGAGCAATACTTGTCTTGATAAGGCGTATGCTAAATCTCAATAAAAAAAAAATTAATACATTCCATTATGAATTAGTTTTCATAATCATCTGTGCTTATTTCTATTAGGTTTGATGCATATTTAGTAATTTCAGAAACTTCCAACTGTGCAAGAATTGTCAGAAAAGGAAATTTGTCATTTATGATCACGTACGATTCACACCTTTTATTTAACTCTAATTTCAAATTGTCAAGAATGGAATGTGTTTATCTTAAAAATAAAGCTATGGAGGCCAGGGCCCAGGGGATGCCAGAAGAAAAAAGTCACAAGAAACTAAAGCTTTAGATGACTTTACTTTTTTCTTTTCTTGACTTTCTTCTTTTTTCCTTTTTTTCTTGTGGCGCCCCTGGCCTGCAACCTTCGTAGCCTATGCCTAAATCCGCCACTGCCTGGATCGAAGCGAGTTAGCGATGAGTTCTATACCTAATTGACGTCTGTTCTGGAGACATTGGTGTTTTCAATTGTTCACTAGTCATTGTTGGGGATCTTAATATAAATGTAGTCATTCCAACGGATCCTCAATGAGGATTCCTCATGCACAGCTGCTCGACTCGTTTGGTTCAGTTGTCATGGGATCAACACACACTGCGGGTCACACACTGGATTTGGTGATAACGAGATCTGATTTATCAGTACTAAATGTTAACGTGGAGCCTCCTTGTATATCAGATCACCTGGTTCTGCTGCTTAAGCCACAATACTAAAGCCAACTGTCCAACTAATCAATGTAGAAACACAACTATGGAGGGGTTTTGACGCTGAGTGCTTCCGACACAACATTGAAAGAGCTCCTAGATAACATGATCCGTGTCAGCCTTTCACGTCTTGGTTTGATTCAGAGTGTGCTGGAGCCAGGCGAAAAACGATGGTTTCTAGCTCAGGTTCAGTCCCTACATTGGCTCTATGCAACAAAGCAGAATTCATTCTGGATGGAGAAGGTTGGTAGCAGTCACAGAAATTCAAAGAAATTATGGAGGTCGCTGAATGCTGTGCTCTGTCGAGATAGAAAAAGAGTTTCAGCTCCCGTTTCAGATAACAACATCAATGCTTAGGTATTTATGGATGCCTTCATTAAACAAACGGAAGCAGAGCGATCAGCTACGGAAAATACACCCAACCCAAATTTCAATAGGGCTATCTGTCTAGATTTGATGTTTTTCACAGCCTTAGTATCACAGAAGTAAAAAATCTGGTTGCTGATCCTGAATATAAGCAATGCATTCTGGATCAAATGCTGACATGGCTTGTAAATAAATTTGAGTGATTGATAAAGAGTTTTGTAAATGAATTGGTGCCGTTTGCTGCACAGGATGGCTTTTCAAAATGGCAATTTTCCAGCAAGTCAGAAATGTGTAACAACAACATTCTTAATATTTATCAGATTAATTTCTTCCAAACTGGCAATTTCATGTATAAATATGATAATTTTATATTACCCTCATCATTTGATAACATGTTTGTAAAATTATCTGATGTTCATTCCTATGATCTGCGCCCCGGTCGCTGTTTTCGAACGGATTTTGCTCGGACAACTCTTAAAACATTCTTTATTAAATGCTCTGGCCCTCGTATTTATTCAAACAATCCAATATCTGTCTCCTCCTTGAAACGTATTTCGTTATTTAAGCAAGCTCTGAAATCTTACTTATTATTGTCACACTCATAACTGCTCAATACCTATTACCTTAGCATACCAATTTCAGTCTCTTCCTTGATAAGTTTATTGAACTACTATTTGAAATGTCTTAACTCAACCCACTCATTTTGGTTCTTTTTGTAAAGGTTGTCCATTAAGCAGGAAGGAATTCCCTTCGGACGAACCTTTTGGGCACCTTATTCCTTTCTCAACTGATCGATTTTTTCTTTTTTTGAAATTTTGGTACTATATTTTCTTGTCGTTTTGGTTATTTTCTTTTGTTTAAGTTTAATACTTATGTTGGTGCTCAATAAATGAATAAAAAAAAAACAGAATTCAAACCAACAGTTTAATTAACAATACACTGAGATGAGAAATTTTTTGAGGATATCAGTACCAAAAATTTAGAACTAGCTTCTAGTCCTTGTGTCTAGACTAGGAGTTGAAATGAGCAGATATGCTCCAAGTTGCAGTTGCCTCCTACAGTTGCTGTCGCTTCTCCATGATCAATGAATAAATGAACAGCTTTGGTCAATCTTGTGTCTCTATGCAGTCCTGTATTAGCTATGCATGAGTAACTTCTAGATGGAATGCCTTCTAGAAATATTATTGCCAGTTTTAACAGTTCACAATAATCATCACAAAGCTGGAATTGCTTCAGTTAAGTTTTAGCAAATGCAATAACTTTATTTAAAACATTGGAAAAGGCACTGTGTTTTATGTCATTTGAACTCGATGTCTGAAATTTTAACTAGTCGATGCATTCACAGCTGCCTTAAAACCAGTGGCGGATTTAGGTTTTATGGCGTGGGGGGCGAAGAGAATTTCAGGGGGCGCCACCAAATTTTAAGATACTAATTTTTAGTAGTATTGAGTACATTTGAAAAACTAACTTGTTAAATTTATTCTAATTACCGAACACGTCAAAATTAGATTCAACAATCTAAACAGAAATGTTTTAAAAGACAACAATTCTCAAAAAATTCCAGTGTTTCTACTTTTACCATCATCACTAAAACAAGAATGCTTTCTGTGTCCCCTGAATGAATGACAAACATTGTTTTGCTAAGAACAACATCACATCTATCATCCGTTTTAAAACTTTCCTGTTCTTTTCCACTTGGCGAACCTCCTGACTGATCAAACCAGATATCACAGTTCTATCATTTGATATACAATATTTAGCAAGCAAGTAATGACATGTCGCATTTTGATGTTGATTAGGAGTTTCGTGTTTAACAATTTTTTCCATACCTTTTTTCCAATTAGAAACTCCTGAATTTGGGTGACACCATTCCTTGCTATAATTTCTAGATTTACAATCAGCAAATAACCAAAAAGCTTGGCAGTAGGTACATCTTTTGATTTGTCTGTTAAAAAACAAGCCAATTTTTTTCTCCTTTCATACTACCCTTTCCAAAACATTTTGTGCGCCAAAAAATTTGAAACTTGCGTCTAAATTCAACTGTCGGAAATGGTTCTTTGATCCCTGGTTGACATGGTCCAATTTTACACAATTTTCATATCAGTTTTGTGCTCAAACTCATATTAATGTAGAGTCCTGGATTTTTCGGAAAGTGTGATTGAGGAAGAAGTGGTTCCTGAATAATATCTGCAGCAAACTGTTCTTCCACTGCTTCAAATTCCGGATCAGTCTGCTTATGTTGCAATCCAGGAGCTGCTGCTGGTGTTACAGTATTGATAGGATATGTACTGGAATGCGCAGCTGGGTGATGATCGCCTGAATCGGATGCTTGCTTAATTTCCAAAGAAAATTCAACTGATTGAACTACTGTTATTTTAGTCATAAATTATGTTAATTTAAAAGTTTGACAATGTTTAACGTGGCATTAATCGTTAGACTTCTAAGCCACGAATCACTTCATCCAACTTTATCCAACTCACTCGTGGGCCCATTTAGACAGAACAACTAGAGGCAGCCATTTATAGGTGCCTACCCACACCCCTTGCAGAAGCTGGTGATGATGGCGGGATTTGAACCGCCGACTCTCAGGTCCACAGGCGAATTTATTAGCATCTACCTTAAGAACTTCTTTCGCCAGTTTAGGCCTGGATACTCCACTCAATTTATCACCTGATTTGCGTTTATTAGTCACGGACTGATTCAGCCACGGCTGTTATTTTAATATTAACGTATAGCTTGTTGACTGGCTGGAGGAAATCCGACACTGGCTGGAGGGCTGAGCTGGTTGAACTTTGAACAATTTGAGATAAATCCTTAACAGTCTCAGGCATTGCCACCAC
The DNA here is from genome assembly GCA_963978895.1 of Erpobdella octoculata. NCBI lineage: Eukaryota > Metazoa > Annelida > Clitellata > Hirudinida > Erpobdellidae > Erpobdella > Erpobdella octoculata. Next base: position 17,757,661 of record OZ022245.1, read on the forward strand.
ATACATATTCATGCTCAAGCAGCATTGTGATTGCATCAGCTGGATAATATAGCATTATAACCAGTAATGCGACTTAATGCACACATTCATAAAAGATCACTAGCTTCAACACCTGTGATTTTCAGTGTTCATAAAAAGCGGGCATTTTTGTAGCTGGGCACCAAGGGGCGCAATTTACGACCCAAGAGTGGCGCATGGGGGCAGGCCGCCCCTCTGGGCCTATAGCTGAATCCGCCTCTGCTTAAAACCTTTTGAAAATCATTATGTCAGGACTCTTTAAAAGGCAAAAAGATAAAGAGTAACTGTTGCCTCTAAAATAATTTATAAAATGTAATGACAGCAAACACAATTTTTGTCTTGGATCATTTCTTGGACCGCAATTGACGGAAGTAGAGCCAAAGCATTTTAAATGAGCAGATATGCTCCAAGTTGCAGTTGCTGTCTCTGCAGCTTCTCCAGTTACAGATGTGAGCTTCTGTACGTAGAGAAGATGGTTAACTCCTAGTCTAGACTCAAGGACTAGAAGCCAGTTCTAAATTTTTTGGTACTGATATCCTCCAATAAATTCTCATCTCAGTGTATTTGAAACTGAGATGAAAAATGAAATGAGATGAAACTTATTTAAACTGTTGGTTTGAATTCTGTTTTCATGTTCTCTACAATTTTAAGTATGAATTTCATCCATTTGCATCACCGATTCCAACAGTTTTATCAAATAATATATTGTTAAATTGTTTGATTGCAAATAGCTGACCTGCTGATAAAACGCATTTCGAGAAACTTGACAAAAAGTAAAGAGCGACATAATCATAAATTATGTAGACAGAATGGTGTGTATTAAGAGCCTGCGTTCGATGCGGCCTTGTGCGCATTATGCGAAAATCGCACAATTGTGCGCAATTTTATCCGATCTGAATAGGTTCAAATAAAATATTTTATTTGATGCGCTCTCATTTGCAAGTGAGCACAAGAACAAATATTGTTTGAAATAATCGCGCATAATTTCGCACAAAAACTCCGAATAATTGTGCATATAAAAATATTAAGTTTTGGTGCAACAAAGCCCAGCAGTTTTATTGTCACAAAAAGCAACAGCTTTTTTGCCCATTTTGAAACATTTTTTACAAAGATTGCATTTCGCCATGTAACCATCGATGGATTTACTTCTCTTAAAACACCTCCATAACATTTTACTTTACATTTTATTATAATTACTCTCGCTTCCTACACTAAAACCGCTAAAATCATCCTCAGAACCAGTCGCTGACATTGCAATGAACAACAGAGAAGAGAACCGGAAACGAAAGATAGTAACGCAATTACACAATCGTATGAATGTTATTGGTGTCGGCAAAACAGAAACAAGAAATTTTTTTATGACGCAAAGTTTCAAATAAAAATGAATTTATGTCAAAAATTCAAAATAATTATTATTTATACTAATTTTCAAAAGAATTGTAATTAAAAAATTCTTACTGACTCACCTTAAAAAATTTCAGTATTCACATCAAATAATCGCAAACAATTTTTTAAATAATAGCAAACAACTGCAAATAATGCGAACAATTGCGCACACATATGCACAATTGTTTGCTATTTATTTGAAATTGTTCGCAGTGCGCACAAATTGTGCGCATTTATTTGAAAAATGCAAATTCAAAAAAATAAAATTTTTTTGCGCTATTCGCAATTGTTCGATGGTGCGAATATTTTTTTTATTTGATTTGATTCGAATGTGCACAAAACAGTCAAACACAGGTGCTTAGTGTGTATGTAGTAAAAGGTTCCCCATAGAAAAAGTCAATTTTGAAAATTAAGGACCACCCTAATATATATATTTATATATATCTTAGGGCTGTGCCAGTATATCGGCATGCTGTTATACTGGCCGGTTTTTTGCAATACCAGCAAATACCGGTTTTGCCGGTATTGAACAATCGGCATTCAGCACATAACGCATGAAAGACAAAAAAGTTAAAGACCTACAGCAGCAGTACGGGCAGTGCAATTTACATGTATGCCCATTGTTTGCTACACTTCTCTTATGGTAACATTAACGCACTTTCAAACACTATTTCTAGCTATTTTCAGACTTACGACATTATACTGGTACCGGTTTTTGGTCTGGAAACACCGGTACCGGTAGAAAAAAAACCATACCATCACAGCCCTTATATATATATATATATATATATATATATATGATACATAAAAAAAATATGTATCAGTTAGTTTAAAAGTTGCTTGGTATTCGTGATTTTCGTAAACTGTCGCGTCTGATCGAAAAAGTATATAGTAAGTGATGGGCCATAGTTTTTAATTAAGCGTGCCAGAAAGAACAACTTCCTCCTAATTATTTACAATATATATATATATATATATATATATATATATATATATATATATATTGACGTACTTAGGTGTAATATTTTCTTTCAGGCACGCGCTATTAAAGACAATAGATCATTTTGCGTTTATTATTTTTTTCTACAGACATTCTAAATTTTTCAAACTACATACATTCTTTGATTTAACTAGGGCTAACGGACCGTTTCGACTAACATTGTCATCCTCAGAGCCCATTTAAAATTTAAACCAAACGTCGACGCAAGAAACGATACAATGAAATAAACAATAAAACCAGGTAGAGCGTACCTACCCTAGATATTAAAATATCGTAAAAGGAACTGAGATAAAATAATAAAAAATAATAAAGATATGTATTAAGAAAGTTCAAATAATTTAAAAATAAAAGAGTATGTACAAGAATATTGCTATGGTCATAATTTGCTTATGGAAGAATACAATGTAAAATTACAATCATGAACATGTTATTTTTTTCTTCTTATTGTTATATTACCACTATAAAGTAGAATAGGCAATTCAACGGGTTTGTCATCTCCCGGCGGGAATTCACATTGGTCCCCTTCAGGAATTCCACTGAGGTCACTGCTGACGCCATGGGCGCCATCAGTCACACAACAAACAGAAGGGAGTGGATCAACAGGTTCATTGCTACACATTACAAATTCATCCTCGTCCGATAATGTTTGATCCGCGATCATATATATATATATATATATATATATATATATATATATATATATATATATATATATATATATATATATATATATATATATATATATATATATATATATATATATATATATATATATATATATATATATATATATATATATATATATATATTCACCATTATAATTTAGTTATATAGTTTGAAATGAAGCTCTGAAGATGGTTAAATTAACCAAAACTAGCCAGTCAGCTGAAGAAAATAAAGGTTTTAAAACATTGCTTGATCTAATTTCCAAAAAGAAGGATATTGTTGCATTGCAAAATTTGTATAATAAATTACTGAACTTGAAATGGGCCACAAAGTTTAACGAAACTTGCTATATACTATATACTAGAGAAAGCCCGTCAAAAATGACAAATTTTTTAAATTTCATTATTTATTATTTTTCAATTACAGCACCACCTTTTTGTATCTTTAGGGTTGACAGTGTACAATTGTGAAATAACTTTTAATATTTAAATAAATAAAAAAAATATTCATCACCTCACTTAAATTATATCAAAAAAGTTATTTATATAATAATTATTATTATATATAAACTAACTGACCCAGCAAACGTTGTTTTGCCTTTTAAATTATTTTGTTTTTTTTACTAAGAGGTTAATGTACAAAATTATGACAATTTAAACAATCAATCTCAAAAAGCAATCGAGTGTACAATGCCTGGGGTTTTTGAAAGTTTTCCTATTGTTCTTCTCTCTTGCCCCCGTTTCCTTCCCCGCTTGCTCTACTGTTCCCGTTTGCTCTCCCGTTCCCGTTTACTATCCCGTTTCCGCTTGTTTTCACGTTCTGCTTGCTCTCCCGTCAATTTATCCTTAATGTAAAATTTTATTTGGCAAGTGACGACAACTAATTGATATTTGATGAAAGTAATTTAGGTTATGACATTTGATTAAGTTACTTTTAAAGGAAACTGTACAATTGTAACAAAGATAAAAATAACACACACACACACATACATATATATACATTCATTGTGTGGCTGATGTGGTGAGGAGTGGAAGACTAAGGTGGTTTGGACATTTGGAGCGTAAAAATGCAGATGATTGGGTTTCAGCAATTAGAGATGTGGATGTTGTAGGAGTGAAAAGTAAAGGTAGAAGTAGGAAGACTTGGTGGGAATGTGTGAAGAAAAACATGGATGAGCTCGGCCTGAAGGGGCAGTCTGCCCTGGATCGTGACTTGTGGAGGGGCCTGATATGGCAAAACGTCCAACCCTAGCTAGCATGGAATATGGACATTTCAAAAATAAATAAAACCTGCCATCAGTTCATAAAATTATGCCTTTAATGTACGCTAGCCGCCACAAACGTCAAACTACAAACTGTAACACCAAAAGAATAGATATGGAAATCCATTATACACAAGATTTTCAACTTATCTTCTATGAGTGGTAATGTTAATATTGTCAAGAAGATGATGAAATTTACTATTGGCCTGATCATTTCCGTTCTGAACGATTTTGCAGTCTTCATCAGTTATCTCTGTGATCAATTCAATCTCTCTTGTGATCCTTTTCTAAACAATCAATCCCAGAATTGCTTTTCACATAATCAGCTTCAGGATCGCCTTCAACGTTATCAACCGGGTGACTATATATATATATATATATATATATATATAAATACACAAACAGGATACTGTTACTTACAATATAGCTAAAATTATCAATAAACTCATATCTCCATACTGTCCATCTACGTACAGTTTGAGATCTTCATATGAATTCGTCGATTTGATACATAGTCAAACTTTCTCAAGTACAGCTCTAGTGGCTTCTTTGGATGTTGAGAGTCTTTTTACGAACGTTCCGGCTAGCGTACATTAAAGGCATAGTTTTATGAACTGATGGCAGGTTTTGCAGTTTTATTATTTGAACTCACTCTCTTTTTAGCAGTTTCGTATTTTTAAAAGTTCTTGACTAAATTTGTGAGGGTGTGGCAAATCGCCTTGTGGATATATTTAGAATTTAACTTTTTGGCTATAAGCGTTTCTTGATTTTACTGTATGGACTCTGATGGCCAGTTAGTCCAAGATAATAAAATGTTTAAAAATATATTTGAACGTGTTGATAAAAAACTAATATTGGAAATTCAAAAACTTGGAAAGAAATTGTTAAATTCGCAATTGGCTGTGACGTTTAACAAATGTTGTTTCAAAGAATATATATATATATATATATATATATATATATATATATATACATATATATATATAAATTCTCGACCTTTCGGCACAAAACTCTCTGTTCGAGACTACAATTAGCCAAAAAATTTTCCATAAAACTTTTATTGTCAGACCGACGGACCGTTTCAGCTATGTCAGCCATCCTCAGGGTCAAACAGAGAGTTTTGTGCCGAAAGGTCGAGAATTTGGCTCAAAAAGTTGTTTCTGCAAAATGGCGAGTTGTGTTTCTTGGAGCGTGTCTCAAAGATAAATTGATTCCACAGTTTATTCGCAATATATATATATATATATATATATATATATATATATATATATATATATATATATATATATATATATATATATACTAGCGGGGGCACCCGGCGTTGCCCGGGGTTTTTAGAGGTTTACCTAATGTGTTTCTTTTTCGCTCCCGTTTCCTTCCCGCTTGCGCTCCCGGTCGTTATCCGTTCCCTGTCGCTTTCCCCCTCATTTTTTCGCTCTCAGTTCCCCCCCCCTAGATCCGATTCTACATACATACATACATTCATACATACATACATACATACATACATAGATACATACACACACATACATACTTTGAATGAGCATTTAGTGCCGAAATATTGTAAAAAACACATACATACATACATACATACATACATAAACACACACACAGACACACATACATGCACATACACATACATACATACACACATACATACACACATACATATATATATATATATATATATATATATATATATATATATATATATATATATATATATATATATATAATTCCCGCTTGCTCACCCGCTCCGCTCCGCTCATTTTGTGATGGATTTCAAAATTTTTTTCTCTATATTTGATTCCCCTTGACTCTCAAGGTTGTGTGAAAATTTCATTACGATCGGATGAATGGTGTAGCAATGCATAAATAACATACCTATATACATACATACATACATACATATATATATACAAACATTCATTTATATATATATATATATATATATATATATATATATATATATATATATATATATATATATATATATATATATATATATATATATATATATATATTTATATATATATATATATTAGGGTTGCACCGGACTTGGGTTTTTCAAATCCGGTCGGGGCGGTTCTGGCCGGATTCATAATTCAAAATCCGGCCGGGGCCGGTCTTGTCATTTTTTACTATTCATTATTCATCTTTTTGTTCAATTGCATGTTATCTTTAAAACCAACGTAGTAACCAACAGACAATATCAGCTTTATTTCAAATAAACAATAAACAAAAAATAGTAAACAGTACCTATTAATTTTATTTCAAATGCTAAATTAATAAAACAGCAGTGTTCAAATTAAATAAGAGAAGCGTTGCATTTAAGAAATATTAATTTTTCAGCATTTTCCTTATATAGCTTCCGAGCGTGCTATTCTGTTGCAGCAATCGGAAGATCACACGCGCTTTAATTTAAAAAAAACTCTCCATCCTGGGAAGCTGTAAAAAGCGCATAGTAGCCCCTCGGGAAAAGCTGGAAGCCTCATATTTTATAATTATTTACAACAAGAAAGGTTCAACAGTCTCCATTAGGAACATTAAATGTAACCATTCGACATGGAAGTCTAGATACAACATGCTATATCTAGATTTCCATGCCCTTCGAGAACAATGTGAATCAGGTGTGTCCACGTCTACTAGATCAATAGCGGCTTCAAACACTCTAGGGAGACTTCTGGTCCACGAATGTGGGCGTGGATTCAAAATCCCACTTTTGACACCATTGATAATTTTCTATAATCAAATAACTTACAGGAATTAAAGGTTATCCCGCCTTATTGGTATACATGAGATAAACAGCACATGATTGACAGTCACGTGCATCCAATGAGTCACAAGCAATAGATTAGTATTCAAGACTAGTAATCAACGTTGATAAAATTTATTTAACGAGTGCCAAGTAACGAGGCAAGAATAAACCAGCACAACCCATAACCAATCGGAAGATCACACGCGATTTAAACAAAAGAACTCTCCATGGAAGGTTGTGTACAAAGCGACATATGCTTTTACGGGAAGATTGCTGAGTTGTAAGATAGAAAGCAAACTGAAATTATGAAGGACGTTCAATATACTTTAAAAACATTGATAATAGAACAATTATTAAAAAGACTATGATTAGTTATTCCAAAAAAACATAAGGAATGAGATTATAATATAATAAATTCCTACATTATATATATATATAGAATAAGTATATCTGTCCTGCCCATGAATTTCCACTAGATGAAATAAGCTATAGCAGGAGCGCTCAAACGGTTCGATTAACAAATATAAACATAGAACAATAAGCGCTAAAACTGGCAGTTTTGAAATACTTTTGAGTAAAAAGTTTTCACTGAAATAAATAAATAAATACGTTAAATCCGGCTCCAAATCCGGCCGGAGCCGGATTTGACCGGATTCGGAAAAATGGCCGGTTTTCGGTGCAACCCTAATATATATATATATATATATATATATATATATATATATATATATATATATATATATATATATATATATAAGAACAGAGCTCTTAACTACTCTTCAACTCAGGTAGACTTCGATAAAGAATTAACAAGAATAAAAACTCTTCTAATCAATAACGATTATTCATATAGAATGGTCGATAATGCAATTCGGAAATTTATGGATACAAAAATTCTCAATTCTCGAAAAAATGACGACTCGGCTAAGACATCAGTACCACTCTTTTACAAAGCTCAAATGCATCAAGACTATAAAAAAGATGAACAGGCAATAAAGAAAACAATCTACAATAACGTGCGTGTTGCAGACCCATCTTCACATGACTTGAAACTACATGTCTATTACAACAGTAGTAGAACTCATAACCTCGTGTTAAAAATAATCATAATAACAGTGGCAAACTTCAGAAAACCAATGTTGTGTATATGTTCACGTGTCCTTACAAACACGACCATCCAGCGACATATATAGGACATACTCGCACAACTCTTTCTCGACGATTAGCAATGCACACACAGGGCGGAAGCCTCTTTGCTCATCTTCTTACAGTTCACCATCAAAAACCTAATAAAAAACTGCTTGGTGATTGAAGTTATTGCCTCTGATACAGACCCTGACCGATTAAAGATCAAAGAGGCTTTGTTGATCTTGAGACACTGCCCTACGATCAATGTTCAAGATGATCGTTTCAATCGAACTTTATTGTTACAATATGGACGCGGTCCGACTGATCATGTTGTGACAAATGACACCATGTTCAACTCTAACAAACAAATGATCTCTTCCGATAACATGGGTGGCAACTCGACGACAAGTTTACCTGCTTCTGTAACGTGTCATCAGCGTACAAGTGATGTACAAGATAATACTCGTGATAGATCCGTAGACTCTCCTCATACCTCGGATCTACCACTTACAAAAGTCAGTTGTTGTATCTCTCGTGGTGACAGACGCGTCACCCTCTCTACAACTGAAAACGAGTCTGATGTGGACAATCAAGTCTTCTTGATGGCTCTGGACGGCACAGAATTGTTCCTCGTTTCTTGCTTTTCTGTCGGCCGTGACGGCGGATCTCATTCGCTGAGCGCTGGCAATCAAAGGCGCCACACTTCAGTTCATTCTTTTGGATCGCGCGGTCGGCCTGATTCCGGAAGAAAAGTCGATCTTCATGAAATGGCCCGCTGTGCTTCAGCTCGGGACGCTACACATGGAGATGGCCAAACACTGTTTGGCGATAACGTCGTTTTCCCCACCAGCTTCATCTCGTCTTCAGTCGATGGTGCTGCAGGCAACTTCGAAGAAAGTAATCTTCTATCGTTGTCTCATGGCTTGCTCGGCGATGAAGACAATACTTTGAGCTGCGGGCAACTTGACGCTTGCGTCCCAGTTGAACTTCATGACGTTCAGCCTGGATGCGAGGATGGTGCGGGGCTCAGTGGTTCGAATACAACTTTTGAGCATCTCACTTACAATGATAATATTAATAATTGCTGTCCGACCGTATACAATAGCCTTGTCTTACTTTATGTTACTTCCAATATTTTTGTGCCCGTGCTTGTCGTTCTTTGTGTTGTTCACAAGTCGTACAACGCTGCTCTGTATGGTTACGTTTTTAACCTATCGAGCGTTTAACGTGTTTTAGCTTGTCTTTCCTGTGTTTTAATTACTTATTTAGTTCTAAATTATTGAGAAAAATAACATCAATTTTGTGTGGCTACTTTTCTTTGAACTCTATTTAATTTCAAAGTGAGTTTCACTCTTTGTAACTCATTTAATGTGGTCACTTTTTTTCCTTCTGTTTTTTTTTTAACTTAAATTTCAATGTGTTTCATCTATCAATAGCCGTATTCATTTATTAACTGAAAACTGATTCAGCCTAGCTCTAATTCAATGTCTCCGTCTAAGCCTAAGAATTTCTGATTTTTTAACTCTTCCCTTTCAACTTTTATAATATTTAATTTATTGTTTAACATAGGGTTCTGAAGATGGCTTTTTATAGCCGAAACTGGCCAGTTAACCCTGATCGTTTTATTACTCATCATTTTTAACCAATAAATTCTTAAATATGTCTCGTCGTTTCAAATTGATGAAAAGGGCTTTAAAAACTTGCTAAGAAAGATGACTAACGTTAAGTTGTCAATTGTGTTTAATAGAGCCTGGTTAAAAGAAAATATATATATATATATATAATAAAAAAATAAAGGAATAAATACATAACTTGGAAAGATATTGTTAAATTCGCAATGGGCTGTGACGTTCAACGAAAGTTGTTTCAAAGAATATATATATATATATATATATATTTATAAATGTATAACAGTCTTATTATATAATTTATTTTTAATATCTCCTTATAGTAAAATAAATTAACATGTCATTCTCGAAAAATAAATATTATTATTTTGTTTCATTATCGGTTTTAACTAATTTCACTTTTCATTATTCTATCCATGTTTTGTTTTTTCTTTTAGTTTATTTTATAACAAAATTGTCTTTTAAAATTTTTTTTACAAACAAACGTTAATACGGCTGCAAACAAGGAATTCGTTAATAGTCTATCTTCCCAACAACGGGCTTCCCTTCGACGTTTTGAGTCTTTGGCAAAAAAATTAACAAATACAAAATAGGCAATTATATTCAATGGAGTTTGCGTACAAGAATATATATATATATATATATATATATAATGAAAAATAAAGGAATAAATACATAAAACAAAATATTCTTCTTTGCTGAGAAATAATTATCCTGCGCTTGTTTGAGATTATACCATTGAACATACAGTAAATTTAACCAATATATCCGAATTAAATTAATGTATTGAGTCTTGAACTTCTCTAACGCTACTTTTTGGCTAACTTTAGTCATTAGCATAAACAAAAATTTGAATTCATCATAACAAGTTGAAAATTCGACAAAAAATCTACTAATAAGTACAACATTAAATAATTATTTCATGTTGTACTTATTAGTAGATTTTTTATAATCCTTCAAGCTAATTCAGTCTTTAGCTTAAATTAAACCTATCCTTTTGGCAACCTGAGAAGCTTCGCTTAACTATCTAAATTTGGTTGTTCTGTATTGTTAAAGAGTACAAATCACATTATCAAGTTGGGTTTTTGTCAGAATAAATGAAGGCAACTATAACTTTCCTGCACTAGCTAATTCACATATCAAATCCGGCTGTACGGTTAAGACTACCTGTACTAGAAAAATCGACAGGTTTTGTGCATTTACTTTCAAGAGTTACAAATTAGAACAATAAAAACCTTTATGCTAACTTTGTTGAATAGCAAGAAGAGCCTGGATTGGCCGGATAAACATCATTCCAACCATCATAATAGGGAAAATAGAAATAGAATTTCCTGCCATCCACATAATGAATAGGTTCATTGGAATTTGCTTCAGTGGCCCTAAAGCAATATCCCATGATTTCTGTAAATTAATTGATTGATAAGTCACAGTCTGGTAAATTGCTTATAGAACGACATTATCAATGTTTATTTACTTATATAATCTTCGAACTTCACTCACGAACACATGACCTAAACACATTAAAAATCATATCCACATATGGAGACACTCACATAAACAAACAAGTATTCTAGTAACAATGTTTTAGACATGTAAAATATTATTTTTATATTTCTCTTAATAAATCATTCACACCATATACCTTTTGTTATTTAGGTTTTTATTAAATTTTTATGAGCATCTTTACTGGAGGATTCCTTTTAATTTGACAACTCCATTCAGTCCTCCTATTCTGCACCGACTCAACCCGAAGACCTATTTTCTGCAGGTCATATATGACACATTTGCTCCTGAGATTTGGGCCTGTAACTGCCATTTGACATTTGACTCAGCCCCCTCAAAACCTCTACAAGTGTAAAATCATGAATTTATAGGTAGGAGGATGAATCTACATCAGTGGTTCTCACCCTGTGGGTCGCAACACCATTATATTATGGATGTTTGCGCTAGTTGTCTATTGTAGCTTTTATGGTCTTTGTTTATTTCTGGTGTAGAATTATGTGTAGATATAAGACGGTTTTCTTGCTTTCGGTTGTATCGTCGCAGCGTCGAAGTTTGTCGAAACTTGCTTTAAATTATTCATTACGTTGAAAGAGGACACCTTTTACTAATATTCATTTAGATTATTTGTACTATTTCTATTTTATCTTATTTTCACTATATTATATATATGTAAGTGTTTTTATTGTTATTAACATATCAATAATATATAAGCTATAATCATTAACATAGTAACTTATAATATATAAACTATTATTTTTTCTTCTTTCGCGTTGTTATATTGACGTTGCCCACAAGATGTGGGAACATCTCTCGGACAGACCCCTCAATGTCACTTGGGACTTCGACATTCTCTGGAACTCTCACCGGCACTGACATCTCGGGAACAGACTCCAACGCCTCCTCTAAAACTTCCTCTGGAACTCCACTCGAATCACTCAGCGTGGACATGCCAGGAACAATCTGTGTTATTTCAACTGAGATTTCTTCTGGAACTTTCTCCAGAACCTTATCCAAACCATATCTCTCGCTCACTTGTCTTGTTTCATCTCCCACCACTTTAGAACCGCTTTCTCGACAATCCATGTGTACCCTTATAGACTTTGGGTCATATAGTTTTAGGACCTGTGGGAAACTATCAAACTGTTTGTTAATTTTTATTCTCAATTGTCTAACATCTCTTTCCATAGTCAGCACAGTAACATTATCCACAAGAGTTTGTCTTTTCAAGTTACAATTATGAATGGGATTCAATGCTCGATTCCACATTGTAAGGTGGATAGGTACATCGGATCAACAACGACTGCTTTGTCCAGACGTCTTACAATGCACTTACAGAATGGAAGCATTTTACAGCATTTCAATCACATTCATAATTGTAACTTGAAAAGACAAACTCTTGTGTAATAAATAAATAAATAAAATAAAATAACAAGTAAAACAAGTCAATCATATGGGGGAATAAACAAGATACGATCTACTTCTTTCACCTTCGCTGTGTAATGTTTACATTGTCTATTACATGTTGAAACATATCATGAGAAGAATCAACCTCCAACGATTCTGGTGCATCAGTACCGATACATCCTTCAGTAGCCAGTGAAACTGCAACTCCATCAGCAGTCTCCAACATGTGAGATCTGTCAACCTATCCCTGAAGCAATGGCTCATCATCTTCATCGGGAAGCAGATCAAGTCGGGAACAGTCGTGACAACACACAGCTGAGCCATCAGTCGCAAGCTCAGAATCAATGACAGGAGGGGCAGACGGGACAGCAGCAAAACTGGTTGAGGAATCAAAAAGTTTTAAGGTGGATGGAAATGTATCGAACTGTTTATTAATAGAAGGGGTAGGTTTTTTTTTATAAACAGAACCTCACATATCTTATCATTCTTAGTTCAAGCTACCTGTAACATTGTTAGATACTTCAACATCTTCAATGCGATTAAATACTTTAGATGCGGAGGCTATAAGAAAGTCTAAAATTATAATCTGGGATGAGTCTACGATGGCACCCAGCACAGCATTGAAAGCTGTATATAAGCTAATTGAAAAAATAATGAAACATGAAACCATTTGGCCTATTGTTAGAGATTTTTGTCAAACACTACCTGTATTACCGCATGGGACTAGAGCTGCAATTGTCGAAGCAAGTCTAAAGTTTAATGAACATTGGAACAAGTTCAGAGTTTTGAAACTTAAAAAAAATGTCCGTTCTATAGATCCTGACTTTAGTCAATGGTTAGCTAAATTAGGTAATAGCACCTTAAATGACAATTATGGACTTCCTGATGATATAATAGAAATTCCTCAAAATATGATATGCAAAGATTCTTTAATAAATGAAATCTTTGGTTATAGAATAACCATTTCAGATGTTGAACGCTATTTGAGCCGAGCTATATTATGTCAAAAAACTCTGAAGTTGATGAAATCAATCAAAAAGTGTTACATATACTTGCAGGCGAACAAGTGACTTATCTTAGTGAAGACTCCATTGATGATGCAAATGATGAAGACATGCAGAATTACTCAATAAAGTTTCTCAATGAACAAGCGCAGTGTGGAGGAATGCCGCTACATAAACTTAAATTAAAAATTGGTTGCCTAATACTGTTATTAAAAAATCTTAATACTAAACGAGGACTCCGCAGAGGAACTTGATTAATGGTTAGAGATTTAAAACCAAATTTAATTATTACAGAAATTTTAAACGGGCAGGTAAAAAAGAAATTGTGTTTATTCCTTAAATAGATTTAGCTCCAACGAATCCAGAACTCCCCTTCCTTCTCAGAAGACATTTTCCAGTTAAGCTGGCATTTGCAATGACAATAAATAAATCTCAAGGACAAACGTTAGATATGGTAAGCATTTATTTACCAGAGCCTGTGTTTAGTCATGGGCAGTTTTATGTTGCTATGTTTCGAGTACGTCGTGATTGCGATATCAAAATTTCTGAAGTGATGGATCATTAACATGGACTTACGCCACCTTAAATATTGTCTAACATTCGTTCATCAAGGACATCTAATCCAGGGTTGTCCAACCTTTGCAGCCAGGGCCATTATTTTATTTTGATGACAACACGAGGGCCACAAAGTAAAAAAAAATTTATTCAAACTTCTAATTGAAAACAACTAATTCAATTTCAATATTATCAAAAAAATATATTTAATGGGAAACTTGGCATTGTTTATTTTTACACAAATGATCAATGTCAGCTTTTATAGTGGATGATGAAATTCGAAGTGTATAAGTGAACCTATGCCTCTGCTCTGATTTAACATGTTTCATTCTTGAAAAAAAATTCACAGTTGTAAGTGCTTCCTAAAAGGGAAAAATATTTCATGGGGTGTCTGTACAAATGTGGATAAACTTCAATGTTCATGTATTTTTCTAATAAAATTCTAACAATTCAATAAGCTTCTGCGTCCCGTTATTTTTTTGGAACGATACGATACGATTTCTGAAATTTGCCTCGAATTAAACGATACGATACGATATCGATACGATACGATACCGGGATCTTGACTGACGTGGAAATTTTGTCTCGAATGAAACGAGATAACATGGAATGATGAACTATACGCGACAGACACTATTGATAACTACATTAAAGGAATTCATTGAAAAAAATATATAAATATTAAAAAATTTATAAATTTATAAAAATTTACGAAATTTAATTTTTTTTTACAACTTGAAATAAGTTTCATTTGTTTAGTTTCGGTACATCATACAGCTCCACGTTGTCAAGCGCGGTGCCGGCGTCTCTTTTTTTTGGCACTCTTGTCAGTCTTGTCCTTCTCCAGCATCGCGAAGGCAAGAGGATGATTGCATTTGAGATGTCCTCGCATGCCTGTGGTGTTACCATCGTTAAATTGATAGTCTTTGCATCTGGCAATATTTACTTCTACATCCTTGTCATTGACTTTCTGCGTGACCGTCTCTTCCTCAAAGTACTCCCAGATTTGACCCCGTTGATGCGGCATGATAATGATGACTAACACGAGAAAGTGCCTCTATGCAAGAATTAAGAAAGTGAAAAAAACCCAGCGTGTTTATTTATAGGCGATGGCGAATGCGGTTAGCAATAGCAAGAAAGAAGCTGAGAAAGTTTCGAATTCCAGCTGCAGACGATACGGGCTACGCACTGTCGTGCACACTACAGGTGGCACACACAACCAAGAATATCATCAAGATTATAAAGATATATCTTAGATGAGCTACTATTACGGTCAATTACGGATATCGAAACACTAAAATAATCATTCAAATTCTATGTAACAAATTTGAAAAATAAGTTTATGAAACAGACTAAACCAAAACATAAAATGATCATTACTATTACATTACTCATTAATAATAATAGTCATCGATGTCAGCGATTACGATTGCCTTGTAGGGCTTGTAGTTTCAGTAGTATGCAGAGGTCGACTAGCAGCCTAAGAGGAGCGTGGCTTTTTTGCTGCCGGTTCCTAGACTAAAAATAGTAAATAATGGGGCTACAGGCTGTCTGGAAAACCGAATTTAAAGTGGGGATGATAATAGTTATAAACTTCTGTCAATAAGTAGATTAATTAATCAATGTTGATGAATCAATTGCAAATATTCACAGTTGTGACAATCGTTAATTAAATATGTATGACTTTCGTTATTTATTGGAAAATATTTTTTAAAAATCTCGATATTTTTTCGGGACTTTATTCGAGAACCAAATTTTAAGTATCGCTATTTATATCGATACGAGACTTCTTCCGCAGGCTGTATCGTTTCAATGGCGATACAGGACCTCCCGTATCATTTTGAAATCTCGATTGAATTCGAGATAACGATATCGGGACGCAGATGCTTACAATTCAACATCTTTGTAAACTTCTTTCAAGTCTTTATTGTTTTGTAGTTCTATCAATTCCATTTGAAATTCATCTCTAACTGTCTCAACTTTAATGGAAAATGGATGTGAAAATAAGTCCAACTTATTCTTTTCTTCTTTAAAATCACAAAATCTCGTGTCAAATTCATCAATTACTTTTAAAATAAGATTACAATATTTTTCATAGTCAACTGTGTTATTATTTCTTTCTGATAATGTCTTAAAATGAACAAGTAATTTCTGACTTAATTTTAGTTTAAGAAGTTTCAATGTCAAAACAAATGTTTCTACATTTTCATATAATTAACTAATAAGTTGATCTTTACCCTGCAATTTGATATTTAATTCCATTAATACCTGAGTTATGTCAATCAGAAATGCCAAATCATTCAGCCAATCATTATTTTCAAGAAAGCTTGTGTCTTTATCTTTAATTTTTAAAAACAGAATTATTTCAGGTATTAATATCCAAAATCTTTTCAAAGTTGCAGCTCGACTAAGTCATCTAACTTGGCAGAAATAAATTACATCTTCAGCCTCACTTCCACAATCCTTAAGCAATTGTTTGAACTGTTTGTGATTGAGGCCACATGGCTTCTTATAAAATTAACATTAGTCAATACCGTTTTTAACGGTTTTATTACAAATGAGGCGGGCCACGGCTAAAGACAACAAGGGCCACTTTTTGGCCCGCGGGCCACACGTTGGACAACCCTGATCTAATCAAAGGATCTAGTTTCACAAAAAATGTTGTTTATAAAGAGATATTAACTTTGTAATTAATAAAAAATATTTTTTAGATTATTTTATGGAGATTGTTTTTTTGTAGTTGATAATAAAACTATTTTTTTAGAGTTAATTGTTTTTGTGTTTTCTTTTTTAGGCCTGTTGTCCGACAGGCTTTGAAGCTAATTACTTTAATAATATAGTTACTAGGTTGTTCTTGGACACCGATGGTGCCTATTCATTTAGCCCGTTAAAAATTCATAAATGTAATCTAAAATTTATTTAATTTCAATTTGATAATGATTTCAATATAAATTTTTAGTAAACAATTTAACTCAACCATTGGGAATTACACCTTTAACTTATAATATTTTTCTCGTAGAAATAATACAATGGTTTCTTTGGTAACGGAATCTATAGCTGCGCTTTCCCTGATAACGGTTTCTAAAGTTGCAATGCCTCATCTTAAAATTTATTATTAATATATATAATAGCCCATTTCTGTGTAAGATGTTTTTGTGTGTTGATCTGCTATCTATGGCAAACTAATTTATATATAATAAATAATTATATAATTACATTTTTTATATATTTTTATATAATTAAAAAAATATTTACCTTACTTCAATTAATTCAAAATATAAAAAATTATTAATATTTTAATCTATTTTTTTCTTTTCATTTGTTTTGGAATGCATACAAACGATAAAACAATTTTTTTATAAATAAATACATAACTAAATAAATAAGAAAATATATATATAAATAAATGAATAAAATAAAATACATAAATAAATAAATATATATATGAATAAATATATAATAAAATAAACAAATAACAAAATAATTAATAAAAATTAATCAAAAAATCTATCCAAAGTTCATTGTAATTTTAAAACATCCATACTTGGGACGGGCAAAACCACTAGTTTATTTAATAATAAATAAATAAATAATTGTAATAAATAAAAGAATGATGCGATTTTTCTCTCTTTCTCTCCCTCTCTGTTTCGTTTGTGACGGATGTATTCCAGCTTGAATTTAGTTTACACTTATCGGCACCCTTTTTACGTACATTTAATTTTTTTTATATACTATTTAATTAATCATATATTTAAAAAATACTAATAAATATATTTAATAGTAGCTATACGACTAATTACGTAAGAAATATGGTTATGGCTTCTATAGCTGAGATGCTTCGTCCAATCCCATATCGCCAGCAAACGTGGCTCTTGTGGACTTAAAACTCATTATTTATTTAAAATATTTATTTATTTTTAACATTATATATATTTATAAATTTTAATCAATAAAACTAATATCATAAAACTAATTATCCGAGGTAGACTTTTTGTACATCAGACATCAGTGAGTGACGCTGGGCTAATATAATATAGATATTAACAATCTTTTTAGGCCTGTCATCTGACAGGCTTTGAAGCTAGTTACTTTAACAATTTAATGATAATTGAATTTGCTATTAAATTTATTATCACGTCAGTGTTTGAAACACAGTGTGCATGCAAATCCTCATTGTAGTATACCTACGTGTGCGCGTGTTTGTAGATATAAGAGTCGTTTCGAACAATTGTAGAATTGTGTAAAAGACTATAAACTATAATAAAAAAAAAAAAAAAAACAATTGTAGAATTGTACTTGTTTTCGTAGAGCTTAGACATGTGAAACTTTATCGTGTAGCAATTCGATATTATCTTGTGTTTTGGATGTTTAACTGCTATCTTTTAGTTAATTAAAGTATCTATTATTGATTTGATAGATTTAGAAGTTTCTTGAACCTCCCAGTTCAAACATTTTCCAACGATTGCTACTATTACTAGAGTGATAGCCATGACATTTATAATGCCACACATCAGAATGGCAACAAAACATCCCATCTCCAAAATGGCAGGTGCCAAAATGCCAGTGCCCAAACATCATGCTTTGGTCGAAACTGTGTGATCCTTTATGCAATAGTATGACCTTAATAAAAAAGCCATTTCGAAAAATTCGGCAACTGCAATTAACCAATGGGAAGTTAACAAACAACTAAAAAATTCACCTCCAAACTTTTTTTTTTTAGAAACAATTTACTTATTTCTGATCAAGTAATGTCAATAATTCAATGAAGTAATTGTTCAAATTAGTTATTAAAAAGCATAAAAAACACCTTTTCAAGGTTTTCTATATATATAAAAATGAATGTTTGTATGTATATATGTTAATGGCGTTTATGCATTGCTACACCATTCATCCGATCGTAATGAAATTTTCACACAATCTTGAGAGTCAAAGGGAATCAAATATAGAAATTTTTTTTTGAAATCCATCACAAAATGAGCGGAGCGGAGCGGGTGAGCGAGCGGGAACTATATATATATGTATGTGCGTATGTATGTGTGTATGTGTATGTGCATGTATGTGTGTCTGTGTGTGTGTTTATGTATGTACTAGCGGAGATACCCGGCGTTGCCCGGGTTTTTTAGAGGTTTTTCTAATGTTTGTCTCTTTCTCTCCCGTTTCCGTTCCCACTTGCTTTCCCACTCCTGCTCACTTTCCCGTTTTCGGTCGTTTTCCCGTTTTCGGTCGTTTTCCCGCTCCCGGTCGCTTTCCCGCTCCCGGTCGCTTTCCCGCTCCCGGTCGCTTTCCCGTTCCCGGTTGCTGTCCCGTTCCCGGTCGTTTTCCCGTTCCCGGTTGCTGTCCCGTTCCAGCTCACGTTTGCTCTCCCATTCCCGCTCGCTGTCCGTTTCGGGTCACTTTCCCGTTTCTATAATAGACAAACTAACCCACAAACATTCATATATATATATAGTCTTAGCCAATCTATTTTACGTTTTATAGGCTAAAAGAAGTTATGAAAGAATGGAAAAGAGAAAATGAGCGTGAACGGGAACGGGAGAGCAACCGTGACCGGGAATGGGAGAGCAAGCGTGAGCGTGAACGGGAGAGCAAGCGGGAACGGGAAAGCGACCGGGAACGAGAAAGCGACCGGGAACGGGAAAGCGACCGGGAACGGGAAAGCTACCGGGAACGCGGAAAGCGACCGGGAACACAGGAAAGTGGAGAAGGAAACGGGAGCGAGAGAGACAAACATTAGAAAAACCTCTAAAAACCCCGGGCAACGCCGGGTAACCCCGCTAGTTAATAAATAAATCATTATCTACAGTCATCTGTGGAAACAGTGAACTTTATGAGCAACAAATTTATTGGACAGAGAATTTTCTGTGCAAAACCTTTACTGATCAATGAATTTTCCAGTTGGAGAACATTCCTAAAACACTACTCTATATATAAGAAAAAAAATAGCTAACCTTTTCAATTAAATCAGGCTTGGTTTCTCTTGGGCTTTGATCACTTGTGGTAACACTACTGAATCCCGGCGGGTCTGGCAAAGCCTCCAGCAATGAAATGTGCCTTACACCTTCTTGCTTTGACCTTAATGTACACATTTAACACAATTCAAAATTTGTGGCAATGTCACGGGTTTGACTTTTTTTGGCTTTGGGTTCGGTTTTTTACTTTTTATTTCGGGTTTTCGATTTTCTAGAAACCTTGCTCCGGTTTTTAATTTTTAAACATCTAGTTCAAACTTGGGTTTTTGATCTTCAAAGTTTTTGATATTGAAAGTCTCGTTTTCAACACCTTCGCCAAACTGCCAATGTATGTGTGTTGCGTCAACAATATTTTTATGATTTGCCCCTCAACATGGGGACCTCTGAGATACACTTCAGCAGAATTCAGTTTTAGAGTTTACGGTAGAAAATGCGGTTTGGCATTTTTGGATGCATTGCTTACCCAAGGTGATACAGGTATTGCATACTCGTTGTATGTGAAGCCATTTTCCGAAGTTCTTTGTATGAATGGGACCAGTTACGAGCTATTCAAGGACTGGTCCCAATTCCATATAGAGGTTCAGCATCTCAAGAAACTGGGACCATTTACGAGCTATTCGAGGACTGGTCCCAATTCCATATAGAGGTTCAGCATCTCAAGAAACTACTTGCTAACAATAATTACACTAATGGGATGATAAAACTAAAAATAATTCAACTCCTTCTAATAATGATGTTCGGTACTGCGCTCAAATGCATGACAATTATAACCTCGATGAAGAATTTTTGCGCCAGATCATTGGAACTTGCATTACAGTTAACGACTGAAACATTTCACTTTGACGATCTTTAGCGTGGAGTAAATCAACCGACTTCTAGGCCTTGACATCGACTTCAATTCTCAATATACAAGAAATCACGCTCTATGATTACGAAAAATAGACCACATCAACCCTATCGCTTGCAATGTACTAACGTAGTGTATAAATTCACCTGCCCTTTTAAAACATACTGCAATGGAAACATATATTGAACACTAAGCTTCTGCGTCCCGTTATTTTTTTTGGAACGATAGGATACGATTTCTGAAATTTGCCTCGAATTAAACGATACGATACGAGACGCCTCGATCAATAACGAGGCGATTTCGATCCGATACGATATCGGGATCTCGACTGAAGTGGAAATTTTGTCTTGAATAAAATGAGATAACATAGAATGATGAACTATACGCGACAGACAAAAATAATAACTACATTAAAGGAATTCATTGAACACAAATATATAAATATTAAAAAATTTCAAAATTTATAAAAATTTACCAAATTTAATTTTTTTTACAACTTGAAATAATTTTCATTTGTTTAGTTTCGGTACATCTATTTGTCTAAATTTAGACTCTAAATAAAACGCTACCGCCAATAGTAAGTATTTATTTAGTTCGCATTATGCGGTAGTTTATCAATTTAATTAAATGATTTTACTTGCCGATGAAAAGAAAAATTAAAATTATTTTTTCAAGTAATTGAAAAGTAGAAAACCTTCTAGCACACCAAAAGAATTACATTTTTAGGCAATTCAATAGTGAAAGTGGAAAAACCAATGGAGATAGAAATAGATTGCAGATTACTGAGATTGAGATTAGTGAAATTACTAAGATTACTAGATTACGTGAGATTGACTCCTCTGCTGATTTTGAGATGTCCTTGCATGCCTGTGGTGTTACCATCGTTAAATTGATACTGTTTCTTGCAGTCTTTGCATCTGGCAAGATTTACTTCTACATCCTTGTCATTGACTTTCTGCGTGACCGTCTCTTCCAAAGTACTCCCAGATTTGACCCCGGTGACGCGGCATGATGACAAACACGAGAAAGTGCCTCTATGCAAGAATTAAGAAAGTGAGAAAAAACCCAGCGTGTTTATTTATAGGCGATGGCGAATCCGGTTAGCAATAGCAAGAAAGAAGCTGAGAAAGTTTCGAATTCCAGCTGCAGACGACGTGCACACTACAGGTGGCACACACATACTCACACACAACCAAGAATATAATCGAGATTATAAAGATATAGCTTAGATGAGTCGATAGATCTCCACATCTCACGTGGGTTGCCTTTTTTTGACTCAATATATCGGCACCAGAACCGACTGCGCTTGGAATCGTTAAGCTTGTGCATCGATCGAAGTGATGAAAGCCATATGGCACGATCAGACTCATTAAGAGTTCGTTTAAAACGGCACTCAAGTCGACGAACGCAATGTTTTTGTTGCCGACATTCATCATCAAACCATGCGTCTGAGGATCGCCGACAACGTGAAATAGTTTTCTCAGGAACATGTTGATCCAGTACAGACCAAGTAATGTTATCGAAAACGCCGATCATTTCATCAACGGATGTTGGTACCTCTTTCATCGCAGTATTCAATGACTGATGTAGGTCAATACGAAACTGGTTGAGGTCTAGTTTACGCCAGGGTCGTGAGAGAACTTTGGTGTAGCAGGCGGCAGGCGATTCTAAATTGATGTTGAACTGTAGCAGCAGGTGATCTGACAGGCCAGTTTCAAAAGTTTGACTTGGGAGACGACGTCAGCAGAGCGAGTAACGATGATGTCGATCGTCCCACCCATCTTGTGTGTTGGCTGGTGAACATGCTGAACCAAACCAAACGACGACAGTGTGCTTTGCAGTTGAATCGTGTGCGAGTCGCTTTGACGTTCAATGTGTATGTTGATGTCACCTGTGATCAGTAATGGGTTCTGGAATGATGTCAAATATTCTAGGAGTAAACCGAACTCTTTATGAAACATCGTGCACACTTCTTTGGAACCAGGACGATAGATCACGACGACGATGTAGGAGTTGCTCATGACTGAAGCACGTGCACAGATATATTCGAATTTCGTGAACACAGTTGCTAGCTGTAGTCTAGCCAGTCTGACTCCAGAGCGAGCTATAATCGCTACGCCACCATGGTTGACATAATTTGTATGATTTCGGTCTGACTTTGGCTCAAGTTTGCGAGCACATTCAAGGACGGAGAGGCCCTCTAATTTTAAACGACGAATGCATACTGAGTCGGAGTCTTCATGCCACGGTTCGCACAGTGTTAGAATGTCTAAGTCATGATCGGTCAACAGTTGACGTGCAGCATCGACCTTGTTGTTAATGGAGCAGATGTTAAGAGATCCAAGATTCAGTTTTTTTATCGAGGGGTTAGAGTGTCTTTGAAAGCGTGGACGAATGAGATTTGTGCTCGAGTGTCTGTTTGTATTTGCCGGCGCGAGAGCCACGATGACGTCGCAAACCAAGCTCAGATATGTTGAAAATTGTAGATGGTGAGAGCGAACACCAGAGGCTTCTTCTAGCCTGCAGTAGTTCGTCACGTGTATATGAATAACGTGCGGCGATTGGACGTAGCAACGCAGTTGGAACCAAGGAAACCATGGCGTTCTTTCAAGAAAATAACGCAACAAATTATAACAGCAATAGTTGTTAAACAGAAGTTAGTTTCTAAAAATCAGCAGCTTAAACAGCAATCCATTAGAATCCATTAGTGCAGAAAAGTAAAAACAAAACAAAATCAGTAATTAGCAGAAAGCAGCGTTTGCACGGCTGATGTATAAATAGCTTCAAGTATGAAGATTAAATCAACTTATTATAAGCAAACTAGATATCGATTTAAACGACTTTAATTAAAATAAAGTTTAACTGACAAATGAAAAATAATAAAATGTATTATCCGAGGTTAAATTCGATAAAAACGTGCCACATAAACTGACGCGTCCGGCAGCTACAAGAGCGCCAAGCAATAGTTATAAACTTCTGTCATAAGGTAGATTAATTAATCAATGTTGATGAATCAACTGCAAATATTCACAGTTGTGACAATCGTTAATTAAATATGTATGACTTTCGTTATTTAGTGGAAAACATTTTTTACAAATCTCGGTATTTCTTTCGGGACTTTATTCGAGAACCAAATTTAAGTCTCGCTATTTTATATCGAAACGAGACTTCTTCCGCAGGCTGTATCGTTTCAATGGCGATACGGGATGTCCCGTATCGTTTTGAAATCTCGATTGAATTCGAGATAACGATATCAAGACGCAGATGCTTAATGATTAGTCATTTCTCATTAGTTTTTTTGACTGTTTAATATAGTTTGATTTATTTACATCATAACAAAAATGCTATTAATTTTTGTTATCTAATATATAAAAATATTATAAAAATGATTGTCTGTATGTATGTATGTATGTATGTCCTTTATGCATTGCTACATAATTCATCTGAATATAATGAAATTTTCACACAGCTTTGAAAGTCAATAGAAGGTTTCTGCAGAAAAAAAATTGAGATCGATTACAATATAATGTCGCTATAACGTACCCTGGATATAAGGTACAATCTATATAAATAAAAATTATTCGGTAAATATGTTGCTAAGCGCTAAACTAGAGAACGGCTAGACCTAATGCTATGAAATTTTGAAACAACATGGTACTGATTAAAAAAAAGTTTTTATCTATTTTTCAAAATCTGCTTATAATCCTAAAGTCCTTACATTTGAAGATCAAAGGTTTATTACATAACCAAATTTAGTAACAAAGTTTTAAGAGTTTCAAGAAACTTTTACCAAATCTATGTTACGTTATATGGGGAAAAAGAAGTTAGGAGGGAGATGAAGAGGGAGCGGGAAAGGAAGCGGGAGAGGGACTGGGAAAGCGAGTGGGAGCAGGAAAACGAGCGAGAACAGGAGAATGAGTGGGAGCAGAAACGGGAGAGCGAGCAGGAAAGGAAGCGGGAGAGCAAGGAGCAGGAGAGCAAGCGAAGACGGAAATGGAAGAGCAAGCGGGGATGGAAACCGGAGCAGGAGAGCAAGCTGACATGGAAACTAGAGCGGTAGAGCAAGCGGAAATAGAAACAAATTCTCATATTACCAAGATCCAGATATTTTATTGAACGAGTACATTTTTAGGTTTATACGTGTTGTCAGTTTTAAGGTTACTAAGTTTCAAATACACATTGCAACTCATGAATTGAAGATCGCAATGTTCCCAATCTGTGTTTTAGACTGCCTGAAGAAGACATCAATGACAACGCTCCTCTACCTGTCGATATGCGGAAAATATTTGATCGATTGAAACAGCTCGATTATTTGCTACAAGAAGAGTACCTAGATGCCGATGCATAGGTGCCACCTCAACATCTCTCACTGTCACAGAGATTATCTCAGACGTTCAAGGTAATGCTGAAGTAACCGTAGTGGACTCTGCTGAAGATGATGCCAACATGGATACCTCTGAACCTGATATCCCACCTCCGCCAAATCCAGAGATGAAATGCAGACTGTTTAGTCATCCGATGTGCCTAAAACTGAACAGTTATTCATACTGCTGAATAAGCTGGATGCCGCCATAGCACAGGCTGCACCTTATCTTGGACAACAGAAGAAAGTGACAGACTATTTTAGACAATGATAAGGCTTTTACTGCTTTCCTGACGTTTCATGTGCAATAAATGAACATTTTTTTTTCATATTAAATTGACTTTTTTCATACCATGGATATAACGTACCCATTTCTTGGGTCCCTTGAAGTACGTACGTTATAGTGGTAGGGATGTCACGGGTAGTACTTTTTGGAGTTTTCGGGTTTGTGAAACTAGAGTTTTCAGGTTCGGGTTCGGGTTTGTGAAACTAGAGTTTTCGGGTTCGGGTTTGTAAAACTCGAGTTTTCGGGTTCGGGTTTGTGAAACTAGAGTTTTCGGGTTCGGGTTTGTGAAACTAGAGTTTTCGGGTTTGTAAAACTCGAGTTTTCGGGTTCGGGTTTGTGAAACTCAGGTTTTCGGGTTCGGGTTTGTAGTTTTCCGAAAACCGGGTTCGGGTACTGGCTTATGATTTCAAATTCCTGGATTGATTTTAAATAATATAAACTCTAACAAGTTATTTTTTTAGCTTTCCAAATAATGTGATTTCTTTGGCCGAAGGAGGCTTAATTATTTTAGTTCGTTCGTGGCTCGGTCCGGCCAGATAATCAGGCGGATTAGTGGTCTAGCTTAAACACTCACCAATAAATTGACCAATTTGTGTTATTTGTTACGCAAAGGTGAAAATACAAAACTTGTATGGCTTGCGATTAGTATAATACGTTACCTCTTAAATTATTCTGTTTTATTAATTTTTTTTGTGCTCGGTCCGGTCGGTTAATCAGGCGGATTAGTGTTCTAGCTTACACATTTGCCAATAAAATGACTGTGACGCATAGATCACTTATAGACTTTGCCAGTTAAAGTTTAGGATTATGCAAGATTATCTTTATAACAAAGGGTCTTTGTTATATCAAAAAAAACTTTGAGTATATGAATGAATAAATATAAGGTTATATAACTGAAGTAAAAAGTTTAGAGTCATGGCTATCCGCGATTTCTTCGACCAAAGGAGGCTTAATTATTTTAGCTCGTTCGCGGCTTGGTCCGGCCTGATAATCAAACAGATTAGTGGTCTAGTTTACTCAATCACTAATAAAATGACGTATTTGTGTTATTTGTTACGCAAAGGTGATAATACAAAACTTCTACGCTCGCGATTAGTATAATATGTTACGTCAACAAAACTTGTAATTTATTAATCTCTAAGACACAGCTTTTATAAAGATTTATTTGTTCACAACTCCGAGTTCGGGTATTAGGCTTATAAATTTTCGGGTTCGGGTATCAAGTTTTCACATTTTCGGGTTCGAGTTCGGGTATCAAGTTTTCTCATTTTCGGGTTCGGGTATCAAGTTATCACATTTTCGGGTTCGGGTATCAAATTTTCACACTTTCGGGTTCGAGTATCAGAAAAAGACCGGGTAGTACCGAACTCGGGTTCGGGTACCCGGGACATCCCTATATAGTGGGATAAAACTCTATTTCTGCTACTGCAGAGAGAATGTTATTCATATAAAAAATGCCTAAAAATGATTTAATATTAGATTTCAATAAATGTATCTCTGGATTTGGGCTTTAATTTCTCAAAACATTGAGTTTGGGAACAGATTTCACTTTTTAAAAGTCTGGGTTTCACGTTTTCAAAAATTTGGGTTTGGGTATCCATAAAAGAGATAATAGTACCGAACTTCGAATAGGGTACCCGTGACATCCATAAAAATGTTTAATGTAACCTTAAAAAACACTCAAACATACCTGGCTGAGTAGTCCAGAGCCCACTTGTGTTTCCTTTGAGCAATTTTCAAACTCATGTCTTCCTAACAAAGTTTAAAACTCCACAGCCTTGAAGTATATTGCGAATAAACTGTGGAATCAATTTATCTTTGAGACACGCTCCAAGAAACACAACTCGCCATTTAGCAGAAACAACTTTTCGAGCCAAATTCTCGACCTTTCGGCACAAAACTCTCTGTTCGAGACTACAATTAGCCAAAAACTTTTCCATTAAACTTTTATTGTCAGACCGACGGACCGTTTCAGCTATTCTTGTCTCTTCTAATATAACACAGCGAAAGCGCAAAAATTGATTTCCAATAGTATAAATTTTATATTCTTTTGATTTGATAGGTAGAGTGTTTTTTCTTTTGTTAGTGTGCTAATTCTTTGACAATTTCGGTTCTTTCTGTTTGTTTACTTTTCTCGTTTTACTTTTGACCCTGAGGATGGCTGACATAGCTGAAACGGTCCGTCGGTCTGACAATAAAAGTTTAATGGAAAAGTTTTTGGCTAATTGTAGTCTCGAACACAGAGTTTTGTGCCGAAAGGTCGAGAATTTGGCTCGAAACGTTGTTTCTGCCAAATGGCGAGTTGTGTTTCTTGGAGCGTGTCTATATATATATATATATATAAATATATATATATATATATATAAATATATATATATATTAAATACTGTAAAGTTTAATATTGCACTATCATAAACTTGTGAATCAAGGTGGATTGAGGTGGAATTTTTACTAGTGAGTGGGCGGGTCAAGCGAGGTCGGGTCAGGTCAAGCTAAAATCAATAATTTGAAAAATTAAAATCAAGACAAGTCTTGCTCAAGGCGAGAGTACTTGCAAAGGCAGCCATTTATAGGTGCCTACCCCTTTAGCAAATGCAAATGAACTCCTTGCTTAAGGGAGTTACGCTGGTGATGCCGGCAAGGTTTGAACTGCCGACCTAACGATCGACAGGCGAAAGCTCTACCGCTCTGCTACAAGCGTTGCTTAAATTTTATTAAATAGTTACCTATTAAACACAACTTTTTATTAATAAAAATTTTTTTCGTAAAATTCAATAGTATTTTCTCAATAATAAAATTGTCCCTAAGTTCGTTAGAATACGGCAGGAGTTGTTATCGAGTGCCACTTTGCATATTTTACATAATTAACCACAGTGAGCTAGACTCGATTGTCCAATCGCAGCGTTTGTTTATGTTTTGGTTTGCTCGAAGAAATTGGTATACGGTCCAACGTTTTATACCTACTGTCAGTGTCTGGACTAGAGGTGTGCACGGTAGTGGGGACAGCGGGAATACCGCGGATTTTGCGGTATTAGTGCGGAAATGGGGACGAATGAGATGGGGATACCGCGGTAATGGGGATGAAGTTGCGGGGTTACCGCGGGGATGGAAACAAACGTTGCGGGACTACTGCGGGGATGGGAACGAGTTTTTGCGGTATCACCACAAAAATAGAATAAGTTTTTTATAAAACAAAATTGTTTCCAATTAACCGCAAATGTATCGAGTCATGCATATCATTGTTTATGTTTTTTAATCTTTGGAACGCGATGTTGTTTTATCACTGATATATTGAGTTACTGAAAGTTTTAAAGTTATGGGTTGCATTATTTGTTAAATTTCCGAAGTCCTAGTTTAAATTTTTATTTAAATATGGAAAAGGCTGAAATCCAAAAATTAGCTGCAACAGTCAGTACTTTGTTCTTGCGCCTTTACATTTCACTCTCTAGTCTCTATAACCCCGGTGAAAAGCAATGCGAGAAACTGCAATTAAAGGTTTGATTATTTTGCTTTCACATTATTAGGTTTTACATATAATTGAATTTTTATAATTTTGTTAGAGATCTATTAAAGCTCATTTATGATGTAACACTACATTCTGAACCATAGAGGATGACTTCATAGAACATCAACTAGTCAAAAATGAAAACTTGAAGACAACTTTTATGCAAACATGTACTCTACAAACTCAAAAAGCTCAGTTTCGAATGAGGTTTTGTTATTAAACTGTTTTTATATTAAAAGCATGAAAAGTTTCTTTGACCTCAGTAATAACTTATAATTTAGCTTGTTTATTGTTATTAATTAATTATACTTATATGAGCAACTAGTTTCACAATGTTAATTATTATTTTTATAAGGTTGCTGAATATTTGGCATTCAACGATGAAGGTGCACAAGGCGATTTGCTGAGTTTTTTGGAAAAGAAATGGCCAAAACTGTCTTAAGTGGCAAGGATTATTTTGAGTGTGCCAGCAGCAAGCACCTCTTCTGATAGAGCATTCTCTATGGGTGGGTTAACCATTAGTGATCGAAGAACTCAGCTAGGTGGAAAAACATTGATAGACTTTTATTTAGTCATGGACTTAAATAAATAAATTGTATTGAATCATATTACGGTGTTATTGCAATTCTATATATCAACACCTAAGTTATAGCTGCATTGAAATGATGCACGGAAAAATAATGACTAGTACAGAATTGATTAAAAATGGGGATGAACAGCGCAGGGATGGATGGGGACGTGGATGAAGATTGGAAGACTGCGGGGATGGTTGGGGATGGGGATGAAACATTGCGGGGATGGGGATGATGCTGGTGGGGATGACACTTGCGGGGATGGTTGGGGATGGGGATGAAAAGTCGTCCCAGTGCACACATCTAGTCTGGACTGGACTATTTACGTATTTAAAT
The DNA here is from genome assembly GCA_963978895.1 of Erpobdella octoculata. Lineage (NCBI taxonomy): Eukaryota > Metazoa > Annelida > Clitellata > Hirudinida > Erpobdellidae > Erpobdella > Erpobdella octoculata. The sequence goes on from OZ022245.1 coordinate 17,787,850, forward strand.
ACTACAGCGCAATTGCTAATTATATATTCTTTGGTTTCAGTGTTGAGTTTGATGTCTGTCTATACAAGCAAATTGAAATATAGTTTTTTAAAGTTTAGTTTAAATTGAGTTTCACAGGTAACTATGCTCTGTTAATTGATTTGTGCAATTTTTGCAGTAAATTATAAATTCTTTAGATCTATTGGTGTTGCCACGTATTACACTGTGTTCATTGTTTCAGTTGTTCAATGAGCGATAATTGAGAATTTATAGTTCTATAGACTGAACTGAAGTGAAATCTAATCAATAAATTGGTTCTTTTCCCAGTTCTGATATTCACTTGACAAATTGTTCACAGCGATATTGTTACCTGCCGCCATGCGTTTTGTTCCTAAACTGATGATTTAGGGTAATGTGTAATACTGTATTTTAACTAGAATGTATTGTATGCATTGTTTCTGGTTGACCTGAGCCGGTTTTGCTCCCTGGCAGTCATTGTCTATATGTATAACCATAGTTGCTGATGCTAACAGACCTTAAACTAATTCAAACAAATTTGTTTTTATGTTTTAGTCAGGTTGGGTCCGAACTGTGTTATGGAGGTTTCCGTTCAAGCAACTAGTGGCAAAACTCGTAGCATCTGGCTTATAGGAGGTTTGTCTGAAAGCATAACAGATTCAAAGCTACCGTCGCATCGACAGGTCCTGAGTCGTTTTTTTCTACATACACCAATTGCAGAAGAAAACTCTCCAAGAAAGTGCTACCCCTACTGCTCAAGAACTATTGAATTTTTGTACCAAGGCTAGAATTCTCACATGTCAACAAAATAAAAGAAAAATACCAAAAATGGAAAGGTCTCCAGAAGTCAGCTTCTAGACGAACAGAAACTCAACAAAAGAAGGAGTATGCCTTCAGTTCTGGCCTTGATGATCTGTTTGATGTCGCACATTCAGACGTTTTGACTTTTATCGTGATTCCAGAAGACAGATATTTCTTACTTGCACAAATAGAGAAAGGAAGGTGTGGATGCTTGGTTGGCGCCGACATGAAACTTCACGGTATGGAAAAGAAACGATATGATAGAGAGCAGAAGGCCTATAAAAGAAAGTCTGAAGAAGAATGCATGGCCTCAGCACTAGAATGTCAGCTGCCTGAAAGTAAACACAGTTCTGAAGAAGAACATGATGAATAAGATGAGTTAGCTGTTGACTACGTAAGTCATACTCCAAAGAACCTAAAAGCAAAGAATGCAGTCAACATTGTCACCCCTGATGTAGCGTCATCTCTGGACCGGACAAGGGTCAGTGACCGTAATGCAACCTACATTTTGGCATCTGTTGCCAAGGCACTGGACCATGACCCATCCCAGCTTGCCTTGAACAAAGAGTCAGTACGACAGGCACAGAGGCAACACCGAGAAGCAATTGCTCTCAGGATAACTGCAGCGTTTGACGTTGATGGTCCATTGCGTCCGCTGACAGTACATTGAGACGGAAAGATACTAACTGCTCTGATGGTAATGAAAACGTTGATCGGCTTGCTGTGATAGTATCAGGCAGTGGTGTCATGAAGTTACTCAGCGTTCCTATGTTGCCAAGTGGAACTGGTGAAGCACAGGCAACTGCTGTCTATCAGCTCACTGGCAGTAAAGCTGGAGCATGCATGTTACTTCAACATAAGCTACAGAAATCACTTATTGGCTTAGCATGTAGACATCACATACACGAGCTCATTGTAGCGCATGTCTTCAATCTGTTAATGGGATGTTCAAGTGGTCCTAGTGGTCCTACTGTCAAACTCTTTGAACGTTTCTCAAAAGCATGGAGTGATATAGAAAAATACAAGTTTGAGAGCAGTGCCAGCGATCACTCAGTTGCTGTCATCCTCGGACCGCAAAAGGATAGCCTTATAAACTTCTTTCGACATCAGTTGCAAGAATTCCAGCCGAGAGACGACTACAAAGAATTGCTACAGCTTGTTCTAGTCTTTCTCGGTGATGAATCAAGTGATGTTCGCATCATGGCTCCAGGGGCATACCACAGAGCCCTTTGGATGGCAAAGATTATATATATAGCTTAAAAATTTACCTGTTCCATTCACAATTTCGTTTGACAGTTGCTGAACTGTCTGGACTTCGACAGTTCAATGTGTTCACAGTGAAGCTGTACCTCAAAGCATGGTACACTTGCATGTCAGCATCTTCTGCTCCACGAAATGATCTCCAATAACTCAAAGATCTTGTTGCATACAGTTCAGTCAACAAGCCTGTTCCACACGCAGCTACACAAGCATTAATGCGCCATTTATGGTACATGAGTGAAGTACTTGTGGGACTGGCTTTCTTTGATACTGAAATCTCTGGTTCTGAGAAGACCGGGATGGTAGCAGCTTTGTCAAAAACTAGAAATGACAACCCTGCACCTCGAGTCGAATCACTTGACACTCTCACACTTTGTTTCGCAAAGCACAAACAAGTTCTTCGATGTAATGCAATGCAGATTGAAGCAGACTTCTTACAGCAGGATCCGAGCAACTGGGACAGCAATGAACAGTACAACATCTGCTGCCAAAGGGTAGCTGAAGGTCGTCAATGATGCTGCCAAACGTGGGATGTCACTGATTCATAACTTCAATTCCGTAATCAGAATTTTTTCAAATTTAGCCAAAAATACAAAATTAAAATAAATAAAAAAAATAACATCAAATCATTATAATACAAATGAAATCTCTTCGACTCGCTGTGGTGGTGGAGGTCGCTGATGAAGTCTCTCATGCCCTCATGGTCTTGCTTAGTCATAGCACGTGCACGCTGTACCACTGATCGTTAAACACACAAAAAATCTGCACCATATGATATGCGCTCTTGTTTTTTGCTCCAAAAAACTTGACCGGGGGGGGGGGGGAGTAGAAGCCACTATTCCCAAATTTTTCGCGAAACCCTCTTTTAATTTTCCTTCTCAAAAATTGGCTAGGTACAGCAAAATAAAAAAATTGTCACCCTTGCCCCTCACATTGATATTATTTTAATTTTTTTCTTAGTGTTCTGCTGCTGATTTATTGTTTTTTTATTTTTCTTAAGGCATATTGACAAAACCGCCGCATTTAAAGTAACTGTTTTATAAAAGGAGCGGGTTACGCAACTCGTACTTCTAATCAGACTATTATTTTTCAAGTTTTAATTTCCATAATTTAAATTTTTAATTTCTTTTCCTAAATTGTCTATTTTTTATTTGAAATGTGTTTAATTTTTATTTTCTTTATTCCCACTGTTCACTTCTATCGTTATTGACAAATAGGGTAAAGTTCTAGTATAGTGTCATCGGCCGATTTCTATAAAAACACGGTTTAAAAAACTGTTTAATAGAATAAGCTCAGAACATTATCAGAACATACTACGAAAAAGTTTTTTTACAGAAAAACTTACTAAAAACCGACTTTAAGCAAAAATATCCAAAGGCAATGTTGATATGCAGAATAATACAATTCAAGGAATGAAGAGTAAGGAAGAGTTAATATAAAAATAAAATAACAAAATAAAATATTAAAATAACAAATAAATGTGTTCAAAATAATTGTTTAATTATTTAATATGCATCTTAAATTTTAAAAAATCAAAGCGCTGAGCGGAAATTTATCGGTTTTTTTCTCGCTCTCGATCGCTTCCTCGCTACGCTTGCTCTCCTCTTTCTGGTCGCTTTCTCGTTTGCTCTCTCGCTCTCCACACGATTCTGGTATCAATCATGACCTCTAAAACTCAGAATTTCTACTCCAAGAAATATGGTAGAAACCGTAATAAAGACAACCAAGTACTTTTACTTTGATACTATTTTATTTTTTCAAATTTAGCCAAAAATACAAAATTAAAATAAATAAAAAAAATAACATCAAATCATTATAATACAAATGAAATCTCTTCGACTCGCTGTGGTGGTGGAGGTCGCTGATGAAGTCTCTCATGCCCTCATGGTCTTGCTTAGTCATAGCACGTGCACGCTGTACCACTGATCGTTAAACACACAAAAAATCTGCACCATATGATATGCGCTCTTGTTTTTTGCTCCAAAAAACTTGACCGGGGGGGGGGGGGAGTAGAAGCCACTATTCCCAAATTTTTCGCGAAACCCTCTTTTAATTTTCCTTCTCAAAAATTGGCTAGGTACAGCAAAATAAAAAAATTGTCACCCTTGCCCCTCACATTGATATTATTTTAATTTTTTTCTTAGTGTTCTGCTGCTGATTTATTGTTTTTTTATTTTTCTTAAGGCATATTGACAAAACCGCCGCATTTAAAGTAACTGTTTTATAAAAGGAGCGGGTTACGCAACTCGTACTTCTAATCAGACTATTATTTTTCAAGTTTTAATTTCCATAATTTAAATTTTTAATTTCTTTTCCTAAATTGTCTATTTTTTATTTGAAATGTGTTTAATTTTTATTTTCTTTATTCCCACTGTTCACTTCTATCGTTATTGACAAATAGGGTAAAGTTCTAGTATAGTGTCATCGGCCGATTTCTATAAAAACACGGTTTAAAAAACTGTTTAATAGAATAAGCTCAGAACATTATCAGAACATACTACGAAAAAGTTTTTTTACAGAAAAACTTACTAAAAACCGACTTTAAGCAAAAATATCCAAAGGCAATGTTGATATGCAGAATAATACAATTCAAGGAATGAAGAGTAAGGAAGAGTTAATATAAAAATAAAATAACAAAATAAAATATTAAAATAACAAATAAATGTGTTCAAAATAATTGTTTAATTATTTAATATGCATCTTAAATTTTAAAAAATCAAAGCGCTGAGCGGAAATTTATCGGTTTTTTTCTCGCTCTCGATCGCTTCCTCGCTACGCTTGCTCTCCTCTTTCTGGTCGCTTTCTCGTTTGCTCTCTCGCTCTCCACACGATTCTGGTATCAATCATGACCTCTAAAACTCAGAATTTCTGCTCCAAGAAATATGGTAGAAACCGTAATAAAGACAACCAAGTACTTTTACTTTGATACTATTTTATTTTTTCTTGGTGTTCGGCTGCTAATTTATTGTTCTTAATGTTTATTTTTATTTGTCTTAAGGCATATTGACAAAACCGTCGCATTTAAAGAAACTGTACTTCTAAAATAGGTAGTCGCATAAAAATTTCAAAATAATTCTTTTTTAATTTCACTAATATTTTTAAATAAAGGTACAAATTCTGAGTTGAATATACCATATAGTGTACAAAAAAATAAAATTAATAAAGATATAGCGAATCAAAGATCGCATACCACGATAGAACATCGACTGTGTGAGACAGTTAAAAACTGGTACCTACAACGAAGAAGCTCAGTCTACAGCGTGCACATAGCGCACAGCGCAAAGAACGCCTAACAAGGCTTTGCGCGTATGGGTTAAGAATTCCTTCTGTTTCTCATATTCAATATGAATTTATTTAGAAATAGAATTCCAAACAAAAAACTTGATAAATATAAAGTTATTAAAAGTTTAAAAGTGGGACCACGCATTTCGCTTCCCATGCGCCATAGCACATTACTGAATGCCACTGCACGAGCTCGCGGTAGTTCGCCGTCTGCTTGTTGTTTTAAGACTGATATTTGTTTATGTAGGAGAATCAAAGTACTTTCTGTCGCGGATCATAACTTGATCTGTATAATTGCCCTCCTCCTTTTTCAGCAAGGCGGAGTTAAGGCGGCTGTCTGTCAGGAAAGCGCTTGAAGATTGTGAGAAAGTCCACGGCTTCGTCTTCATCATTTGTTCATTAAAGTTATTAAATAACCTTTTGAATGAAACTAAACTTATACTACTGAGATGTCTCTAAGACGAGATATAGAGACTCTAAAATCTATACTATATTATGTACGTCAGATGCAGCGCGCCTACGGTTATGCGCTGCTACACGATCTACATTAACGAAGTAATTTTTATAGTTAGAGATTTCGCAGTGTTATGAAATTTAACTATGTTATAATAGACATAATAACCTTTCGAATGAAACTAAATTTATTTTACTGCGAGGTCTCGTAGACGAGATATAGAGACTCAAACACTATCTTAAAATCTATATTATGTACGTCAGTTGCAGCACGCCTACGGTTATGCGCTGCTACACGATCTACATTAACAAAGTAATTTTTATAGTTAGAGATTTAGCAGTGTTATGAAATTTTACTATGTTATAATAGACATAATAACCTTTTGAATGAAACTAAATTTATTTTACTGCGAGGTCTCGAAGACGAGATATAGAGACTCAAACACTATCTTAAAATCTATATTATGTACGTCAGTTGCAGCGCGCCTACGGTTATGCGCTGCTACACGATCTACATTAACAAAGTAATTTTTATAGTTAGAGATTTAGCAGTGTTATGAAATTTAACTATGTTATAATAGACATAATAACCTTTCGAATGAAACTAAATTTATTTTACTGCGAGGTCTCGTAGACAAGATATAGAGACTCAAACACTATCTAAAATCTATATAATTCCTAGAGCGTGCTTAGAGTTTAGCTGGCGTGCGGTGCTCAAATTTTAAGCACCACCCTATCAACTTAAAACTCGATTTGTGTAACTACGAGAGTTCGTGTAGCTACCAAATTTAACGATGTTATAGAAGAAAAGAAACGAAATTTTTTAAGCCTAAAACCATTTTTTAGGCGCCAATGACCTAAGAAATAAGCCTAAATCAATAAAGACTCACTTTTGAATGGGTACAGGCCAATTCGTCGCAAAGCCGTTTCGTCGCAGGGTACATTTTCGTCGCGACATTGCGACGAAAATTCCCACCTTGCGACGAAACGGCCCAGAATGCGACGAAAAGGCCGACCTTTGCGACGAAAAGTCTAACAATTTCGGTGGGCATACTTTCCGCTGTATGGCGAAACAGTTGGCCACCCTATTGCCAAAGACCACTAGACCGCCGAATGCAAGGGGAATTCCGCAATCTGCACGAGCCATGTCATTACAACAGGTTGCTGCACGCTTCCTACCGATGAAACTGGGTTGTGTTTATGCCATGTTGCAATACCAGACAAAGGTGTCGGATTAAATGGAAGTCGTTTAGTTATATTCGCCAGGGGAATGTGATTTCCCGCCATTTGTATTAACGGTTGTTTGTTTCATTACAACCAAGCAATTATCCGTCATCTCAATGTAAGTTTTGAAACATTAAAAAATATGGTAATTATATTGGATACGTGTTTAAATCATTTATTTCTATCACTAGAAATACGGATTGAAATCTCAATACGAAACAAAACATGCCGCATTTGATCTTGGAAAAAAAATCATGGCTCTGGCCTATTTACCTCCGGATCAAATATCTATTATATTTGAAAAAATAAATAATGAAGTGGTGTGTCCAAAAACAAAAGTAAGTGCTACTATATTATTAGTGTTTACTGTTCATACTTCTTAATAACAATGTTTTTATTTAACAATTTATGAAATACTTCCAAAAAACGTGGCTGAATGGTTCCTATCCAGTGTCCACCTGGTCCTGTTTTGATGTGAAAATAAGGACCAACAACGACCTGGAAGGATGGAACAATGGATTAAAGCAAATGACAAACCACAACACAAGCCTTTATGCTTTGTGTTCAGTCTTAGAAAAGGAGGCACGCACCATAGCTCTAAACGAGCAATTTGTGAGCTTGTATCAGGTTCAAAGGGCTCAAAGAAGAGTTACCAAAGAGTTTGAAGAAAAATTCAACAAACTCTATCTTAATTTTTCAAAAAAAATTTTGATGCAATTCAGCTGCATAGTCAGCTAACGCACTTGTTAAAATTAAACAATAAATGATTATTATTATGATTTTGTATTATTTGAATTACTAAATTTTCATTAAATGGGCTGTTTATTTGGTTTTCTTTTTAATATTCTCAATTTAATTTAAATTATGACTCTACTCTAGAAATTTGAGGCTAATTAGCAACTTATATAGTTTAGCAATAAAAATCACATTCCCCTGGTGAATATAACAAAACGACTTCCATTTAATCCGACACCTTTGTCTGGTATTGCAACATAGCATAAATACAACTCAGTTGCAACGGTAGGAAGCGTGCAGCAACCTGTTGTAATGACAGATTGCGGAATTCCTCTTGCATTCGGCGGTCTAGTGGTCTTTGGCAATAGGGTGGCCCGCTGTTTCGCCATACAGCGGAATACTGCCCACTGAAATTGTTAGACTTTTCCTCGCAAAGGTCGGCCGTTTTGTCGCATTCTGGGCCGTTTCGTCGCAAGGTAGGAATTTTCGTCGCAATGTCGCGACAAAAATGTACCCTGCGACGAAACGGCTTTGCGACGAATGGGCTAGTATCCCTTTTGAATCAAAGTGAAAGGAAAATGAACTGTGCAAACTCATTTATATAGACAATTTTGGGCTCAGACATGATTTACAATTATTTTTATGTAACCATTTTTATTGTGGCTTTATTACATCCAGAGATATAAGCAATCCCATAACACCATTTTAGCTCGTTCCACTGCGCCTGATAAACTTTCTAGTCTTGAATGTTCAGGCGTTGCTCGCACAGGCGCGTTTCGTTTATGCGACTACCTATTCTAAAACAAACAATTATTCTTCAAGTTTTAATTTCCATACTTTAAATTTTTAATTTCTTTTCCTAAATTGTCTGTTTTTATTCTACATGTGTTTAAATTTTATTTTCTTTATTCCCACTGTTCACTTCTATCGCTATTGACAAATAGATCTTCACCGGGAACTACATTCGCACTGGCTACGGATCCGGCAGTGCCGGACCTATAACTATTATTTTTCGGGATCCGTCAATTGATAAAAAATAAACGTAAATTTTATTTTTTTAATTTAAATTAATTTATATTATTATTAATTACATTTAAATTAATATTAAAAACAAAATTTGGATCCGTATCCAGTGCGTTGCTATAAACAAAACACGGTTTATTTATCTACGTTATCGAAGTACACTGGCAGCTGAAATATTCTAAAAAATATTTTAAAATCGTAAACAAACAATGTCGTTAAGAGTGGGTAACATATGAAAACATATTTAAGTAAAGTAAACCAAGCTGCAGTATCGAGAACCAGTACATGGAGATGCTTAACCTTTTTCATTTGTGAAAACCCAACTAATGAAATCAAGAATCTTTGAGGTGCAAGTTGAATTGGAAACTTTTAAACGAAATATTGGGGGGGGGGGGAAATGGAAACACTGAATGAAAACAGTTGTGTTTGTTCATTTGCCAAAACAATGAATCTACCATGCAAACACATGTTTGCAAGTAGAAGAGCAAAAGGGATACCAATTTTCTCTCTTATTTGAATTGGTGATAGATGGCTAAAGCAGCAAATTCAGCAATCACATCAAATTTTTCAGGGCTCAAACAAAAAAGGCAGTCATCTGGGAGTGGGTGTTATAAGTAATAGACCATTGTCATTAATAAAAGCATTGGTAAAAAACCCAAAAAAGAATGGTTTTGTTATACATGTCGGAGCTGATATAAACAATTTTCGATATTTTTTTTACTTTAATAAATTTGTATCAGACTATTATTGTCTTGTATTTTATTTCATCCCAATACCATTGAAAAATGTATGTCACTGACAGACCCCGAAAAATAATAGTTATCGGTCCGTCACTGACGTATCCCGAAAAAAATTAATTAGGGGTCCGTCACTGATCAAAATAACCATAGATAATAGTATCAATGACTAATGCTGCTTAGAATGGTATCATTTTAGCTGTGCTGGATTAACCAACAAGTAAATTAAAAACGAATTTTTAAAACCAATGCTCTTATATGTAATTAAAACACAAATTTTGCAATCAATTTTTTCTTATATTACTCTTTTATTTTATATTAAAGTCGAAATATCTTAATTATATCGAAATATCGAAATTAATTAAAATTAACTAAATTAATTGACTTATTGTAAAACTAATAATTGAATATTGCATTGTCTTCTATTTTGAGCATGTATGCAAAATTTGAAAAAATCTATCATCAGGAAGTAATTCAAAAATTGATTGCAAGATTTGAAACAGACAGAGAAACAGACAGACAGAGAAACAGAGACGACGAGTTAATAAAAGCATTGGTAAAAAACCCAAAAAAGAATGGTTTTGTTATACATGTCGGAGCTGATATAAACAATTTTCGATATTTTTTTTACTTTAATAAATTTGTATCAGACTATTATTGTCTTGTATTTTATTTCATCCCAATACCATTGAAAAATGTATGTCACTGACGGACCCCGAAAAATAATAGTTATCGGTCCGTCACTGATCAAAATAACCATAGATAATAGTATCAATGACTAATGCTATCGAAAATGTAAATCAAACTTTTTTTTGAATAAAAATGAATTCAAATTTTGTTTTTAATAATAATAATTTTAATTTAATTTAAAAAAATAAAATTTAAGTTCATTTTTATTTTTTTATCAATTGACGGACCCCGAAAAATAATAGTTATAGGTCCGGCACTGCCGGATCCGTAGCCAGTGCGAACTACATTAGCTTCGGCAGCAATTTTTAAATGTTCTAAAGTGCTATAATTTCTGGTTTTTTTAAATTATTTTTGTTGTAATTGGTCCTTAGTTTTGTTTTAAATATTATTTACGTTAAAAACCGGTCATTTTTCACCGAAATCGGCCGATGACGCTATACAAGAACTTTACCATATTTGTTTAAATTATTTGTATTACTGCCGCGCACTGTAAATAGCCTTTCGTGCTTTAATATAGTGTTAATAACGAATGGCTATTGGCAGTGCTTAACCGCTTACTGTCAATAGCCAATCGCGTTATTTTACAGTGCGCGCACTCTCAATAGAATCAATAGATTGTAGTAGTTAGTAGTAGAATCTAAGATTTTCTACGGCAATCTACGGTTTATAAATTTACAAATGCAAAGCTCTTACCACAGACAAAGACCCCACAGATTCTTATAGTAACTAAGCCCTACTTACTAAGCTTATAAGCTTTATATTTTTTACGTTAATACTTAGTATAGAAGCACCGAGTAAATGTGTAATCGTGAAAAACAAAATGCGAGTGAACGGCAAATTAGCAAGGCTGTGGACGATAATTGAAATAAAGAACCGCAAAAAAACTTTTTTTTAAATCCTTTTTAATTTTGTAATTCGGCGACTAAAATTTTCTTGCAAAATATTTTTTAATGATTGTAAGTATATAAAATATGAAAACATTGATTACAATCTTTTAAATCTTTATATAATTTCATATATACAAATCTCGTGTCATAGGGCGTGTTTTTTTATTCACCGGGTTTATCAACCGCACTCACCAAAGCGTTTTTTAACTCACCAAGTTTTTCGGTGACGCGTTTTTTTATTCACCCGGTGAGCTCCCCGGTTGCAACCAGACTCACCGCGGTTAGAGGCTGGTGAGTCCGGTGAGTGTGGTTGCTACGTCATTGTTTACATTTCTTTCGAACAACGAAGCCATTTTTAAATAATATTCGCCGAAGTGCGATACGAGAATTTTATAACTCTCGCTCGTGTAATGAATCTGCTATATTAAAGTATATTATGAATGCATACATCAACGAACTCATAAAATGCAAATTTCAATGAATTTTATAATGAGTTCAGAAATTTTCAACGTCCTTTTCAAAAAATTAAAAATTAATAAAGAAGTGAAGAATTTTGCTATATAGTATATAACTATGTAGTTAAGTAGGAAGAACAATATTTCTGTGTGATTTTTTATATCACTTTGTTTATATACAATATACATACATAACTTGTAACAATTTAAAAACTGAGTTGATGTACAAGACTAGTTTTTTAGGTCTTTAGTTTGAAATTTAAAATAGTTTGAATTCAGGTTATTTCAAAATATTTACAGGTACTGTTAATAATGAGAAAAATAATGACTAGATATATGAATGAGATAGCAGTTCATGAATAAAGAACTGACATGAAAATTATTTTAAATTTATTATTTGTTTGTTATTGTTGTTGGTGCAATTTTTGGTTCGTGTTATTTTTTATTGTATTGTAGTAGTATTGCCATATTGGAAAGATTTAAGTTGTACATATCAGCTTTGTTTTTTATATATAGTTTATGAATTGCTCTATTTATACATTTATATTATGTGGTCTTGGACATTTAGTTATATTCTACATAAAAACTTAAACAAAATTTCTGGAGCTTCATTATTTATTATGAAGTGTTACTCATGTCAGACTTACTGAGCAATGCTGTCTTTTTATGGCACCAATTACATCCGCTAAACAGTGATTCCCTAAATTTCCTTTTGAAGTTGTGCTTTAAATCAAATTTCTATGTAACAAAATAATGGAAAATTTAATTTATTAATTAATATTTTAATAATTTTTTAATATCCCAATAACCTGATTTACCACAGCTACTAAAACTCATCTGTGCAGGATTAGAAAAACTAAAACAAGCTGTCTACTTGACTGATTGCCTATATTACCCTATATGTATGTAACAGTTAAATCTTTGAGCCAGACAAAAATATTTTTTTAAATTTAGCCATTGGTTGAACCAATTTGGTTCCTCTGCCCAATGCTAAATCTAGCTGTGGCTTATGTGTTTTTGGTTTATTAGAATCCATGTTGAACCCATCAATTTTTTTATAGATTGAATAGAGTGGTCTAAAAAATTCTATAAGGCTTTGAGTAACTGAATTGTTATTTTGAAGGTCTGAAATTATTAAAGATATATTCTGCATTCTAAAATACAACTTAGATGATTTTCTTTGAGAGTAACTACAATACTTGCCTTGGTAGCCTGTAAACAACTAAACTGAAGCCTATTACATGTTTTTGAGTACTTCGGCTGGCTTTTTAGTCTAAGTCTTAGACTAAAAAGCCAGCCGACTCTAAGACAGTCTAAGTGACTCTAAGTCTAAGTAAGACAGTTTAAATCTTAAGAAGATTTATAGTTCAATTTTATTTTTAACTGAGTTTAACTCAATTGTAATAAAATATAACATCGATTAATATTGTAAACGTGAGTTTTGTGCATTTTATATAATTTTTAAAATGCATTTCGAGTTTCTAAGCGTGAATAGCAAATTATCATCGGCGACGTAGGACACATGTCCGGCCGGCGGACAACTTTGTTTTGTAAACAATGTAAGCATCGCAATCACCAAAGCGTTTTTTTATTAGGCGCTCACCAGACATCAACCAGTGATCAACCGCAAAAATCCCGGTGGATCAGACCGGTGAATAAAAAAACGCCTACGAATAAAACCACCTCTATTTATTTTCAACTTGTTTATAATGTGAGATGACGTAATCTCAAAATTATTGGAAGAACACGCATTCGGTGATTTGTTTATTTTCAACTTGTTTATATTGTGTGATGACGTAATCTCAAAATTATTGGGAAAATCCGCTTTCGATGATTTGTTTTTTTTCAACTTGTTTATATTGAAAGATGACGTATGATGCATTATATATATCCGCATAGCGTTAAACTTTCGCGGCTAATAACTTTTTATTTAAACATTTTAACAAAAAAGTGCCCTAACAAACCGTGTTCAGCGTCTCATAATCTATCAACGTGAGTTTTTTCAGACCTGCAGATGCTAATACTGTGACATAATACATACATCATTGCGCTTTTATGTTAGGGACCAGCACTTGACGCACGCTTCGCGCGCAGATGCTAATCGGGTGACATCCATACATAATACATATTACATCATTGCGCTTTTATAGTAGCAATTGACGCACGCTTCGCGCGCGAAGCGTGTGAGTTTTTACATGTTAATAGTAAAGGTAGTTGCACTCAAATAGCACTCTAAGCTCAAAAACAACACCAATGCGCTTATATAGTAATAACTTTACGCACGCTTCGCAAGCGAAGCATTTGACTATTTCAGCCAGTAGCAGATGATTTTTTACTTTTGGAATGGTCTTCTAATTGATTGGATGATTTTGGAAAAACTGCCTACAAAAAAAAACCTTAAATGGGCGATATTGGAAAAAATAGCCTACGAAAAAACCACATTTATTGTGTGATAGTGAAAAAACCGAATACGAAAAACACAATATTTATTGGATGTGATCGGGAAAAACAGTCTACTAAAAAAACATTTAAAAGGTGATCGTGAAAAAACCGCCTACGAAAAAACAACGTATTTTGGGTGATAGGGAAAAAGCCTAAGAAAAAACCCAACGTTTAATGGCTGATAATGAAAAAAACCGTCTACAAAAAAAACCCAACCTTCAATGGCTGATATTGGAAAACCCGCCGATGTACTACTTCGGTGATTTATTTTTTTTCAAATTGTTTATATTGAGTTATGACGTATGCTCAAAATATATTCGCAAAGCGTCAAACTTTCCAATAATAGGAATATTATTAGCAAATTAGTTATTATTTCTAAATAATAATATTATTAATAATTAAAATAAGAGGAATATAAATTAAAAAATAGAAAAATGTCTTTAATAATATTTTTATTAAATATATCCGCAAAGCGTCGAACTTTCCAATAATAGGAATAATATTAGCAAATTAGTTAATTTTCGTTAATAATAATATTATTAATAAATAAAATTAGAGGAATAATAATTGCAAAATATTAAATTGTCGTTAATAATAATTTACAACTTGTTTAAAATTGGGAATAACCCGCCGACTACTACTTCGGTGATTTATTTATTTTCAACTTGTTTATATTGAAGGATGACGTACGATGCATTATATATATCCGCAAAGCGTTAAACTTTCGCGGCTAATAACTTTTTATTTAAACATTTTAACAAAAAAGTGCCCTAACAAACCGTGTTCAGCGTCTCATAATCTATCAACGTGCGTTTTTTCAGACCTGTAGATGCTAATCGGGTGACATAATACATAATACATATTACATCATTGCGCTTTTATAGTAGGGAATTGACGCACGCTTCGCGCACGAAGCGTGTGAGTTTTTACATATTAGTCGCACTCAAACCGCACTATAAGCTCAAAAACAACACCAATGCGCTAATATAGTAATAACTTTACGCACGCTTCGCAAGCGAAGCGTGTGACTAATATAGTTAGTAGCAGATGATTTTTCACTTGGACACGTTTTGGAATGGTCTTCTATTTGATTGGATGATTTAGGAAAAAATGCCTACGTATAAAAAACCTTTAATGGGCGATTTGGAAAAAACAGCCTACGAAAAAAACCATGTTAATTGGGTGATAATGAAAAAACCGCCTATGAAGAACACTATTTATTTGATGGTATCGGAAAAACAGCCTATGAAAAAAACAACATTTATTGGGTGATAGCGAAAAAACCGCATACGAAAAGCACAACATATTTTGGGTGATAGTGAAAAAAAGCCTAAGAAAAAACCCAACTTTTAATGGCTGATAATGAAAAAAAACCCAATCTTCAATAGGAATAATATTAGCAAATTAGTTAATTTTCGTAAATAATAATATTATTAATAATTAAAATAAGAGGAATAATAATTGCAACATAGTAAAATGTCGTTAATAATAATTTCATTAAATATATCCGCAAAGCGTCGAACTTTCCAATAATCGGAATAATATTAGCAAAATAGTTAATCTCTGTTATTAATAATAATTAAAATAAGAGGAATAAGAATTGCAAAATAGTAAAATGTCGTTAATAATAATTTACAACTTGTTTAAAATTGGGAAAAACCCGCCGACTTCAATGGCTAAAATTGATAAAACCCGCTGACAAAATAAACACAAAAGTCCATTGTTAGCTTCGACGATCGTGCGCCAACTCCTATTTATTTAGGTCGCTGCTATTGCCCCGGCGGTTCGACGTGATTACAATCGATAAAATTGCTACTAACCCTATCCCTAACCCTAACCCTATCCCTAGCTCTAACCCTAACCCCAACCCGAACCCTAACCCTACCCCTAACCCTATCCCTACCCCTAAACCCTATCCTTAGTAGTAGCATAAAAATTTCAAAATAATTTTTTTTAAATTTCATTAATATTTTTATATAAGGGTACAAATTCTAAGTTTGAATATACCATATAGTGTACAAAAAAATAAAATTAATAAAGATATAGCGAATCAAAGATCGCGTACCGCCGTGGCAATAGCATTAACGTTTATTTATTTATTTATTTATTTATTTTATTTTGTTTATATTGAGTGATGACGTAGGCTTTTTTTTATACATTATTATTATTATTTTTCATTTGTTCGCTTCGAAGGTCGTCCACCGAATATTTTGTTTATGTTGTTTATTGTGTGATGACGTACGATGCATTATATATATCCGCATAGCGTTAAACTTTCGCGGCTAATAACTTTTTATTTAAACATTTTAGCAAAAAAGTGCCCTAACAAACCGTGTTCAGCGTCTCATAATCTATCAACGTGAGTTTTTTCAGACCGGTAGATGCTAATCGGGTGACATAATACATAATACATACATATTACATCATTGCGCTTTTATAGTAGGGAACCAGCACTTGACGCACGCTTCGCGTGCGAAGCGTGTGAGTTTTTACATATTAATAGTAAGGTAGTCGCACTCAAATCGCACTTTAAGATCAAAAACAACACCAATGAGCTATTATAGTAATAACTTTACGAACGCTTCGCAAGCGAAGCGTGTGAATATTTTAGCCAGTAGATGATGATTTTTCACTTGTAAACGTTTTGGAATGGTATTCTCTTTGATTGGATGATTTTAGAAAATCTGCGTACAAAAAAAACTTTAATGGGAGATATTGGAAACAACAGCCTACGAAAAAACCCATATTTATTGGGTGATAGTGAATTCTTTTTAATTAGCAATTATTGCAATAAGAGGAATAATAATTGTAAAATAGTAAAATGTCGTTAATAATAACTTCATTAAATGTATCCGCAAAGCGTCGAACTTTCCAATAATAGGAATAATATTAGCAAATTAGTTAATTTTCGTTATTAATAATATTAATTATAAATATTGGAATAATTTATATTTTTATATAATTATAATTGGGGAAAACCCGCCGGCTTCCTAATAATAATAAATAATATTACTAATATAGTAATAACTTTAAGCACGCTTCGCAAGCGAAGCGTGTGACTAAAATAGTTAGTAGCAGATGATTTTTCACTTGGACACGTTTTGGAATGGTATTCTATTTTATTGGATGATTTAGGAAAAAATGCCTACGTAAAAAAAACCTTTAATGGTCGATTTGAAAAAAAAACAGCCTACGAAAACATTTATGTTAAATGGGTGATAGTGAAAAATCCTCCTATGAAAAACACTATTTTTTTGATGGTATCGGAAAAACAGCCTACGAAAAAAACAACATTTATTGGGTGATAGTGAAAAAACCGCCTACGAAATGAACAATATATTTTGGGTGATGGTGAAAAAAAACTTAAAAAAAAAGCCTAAGAAACAACCCAACTTTTAATGGCTGATAATGAAAAAAAACGCCCACAAAAAACCCAATCTTCAATGGCTGATATTGGGAAAACCCGCCGATGTACTACTTCCGTTATTTATTTATGTTCAACTTGTTTATAATGAGTTATGACGTATGCTAAAACTAGCAGTGCCTGTAGCGGCTTCGCTCGCATGAAATTAAAGAATTTGAACCGTGCATGCATAGTAGAGTACTGCACGGATCAATTTTTTAGGTCTCGGCTCGGCCCGTCGACAACTTAGCCCAGCCCGTATCAAAAACCGAAATTCCTGCCCTGGCACGGCCTGTCTAACATGGGCCCGGTCGGTTTTACAGGCCTAAAAGTTCTATATACTCGGCCCGTCCCACATTGACTTCAGGTTTAGCCCGGCCCGTCTGAACACCCTAAAATAACTAAAATGTCTATATACTTGGTTAAAAATCTCGGCCCGTCCCACCTTGATTTAAGGTTTGGACAGGGCCTTATGAAGACCCTAAAATAACGGCTTGGCCCGTCCGTCCGGTGATAAACTGAATTCATCTACTTTTCACCGGCACAAAACCTCAAAATACTAATTTTCACATCTGTAGCACTTACAGTTTTTGAGTAGCAGTAATTTTAAAATCAAATAACCTTTTTTCCACTTCACATTTGAGGTCCTGAAAACCAAATTTTCAAAAAATGGTGAAACACGTATATTATTATTTTTAGAGTAGAAACTAAATACTAATTTTACTTTTGTAGTATTTACAGTTTTTGAGTAGCAGTTACTTTAAAAACCAAGTAACCCTATTTTCCACCCCATATTTGAAATCCTGGAAACCAAATTTTTAAAAAATGGTAAAACACGTATATCATTATTTCTGGAGTAGAAACTAAATACTAATTTTTACTCCTGTAGCATCTACAGTTTTCGAGTAGCAGTTACATTAAAAACCAAATAACCTTATTTTCCACCCCACATTTGAGGTCCTGGAAACCAAATTTAAAAAAAAAATGGTTAAACACTTATATCTTTATTTTTAGAATAGAAACTAAATAATAATTTTTACATCTGTGGTATTCACAGTTTTTGAATAGCAGTTACTTTAAAAAATAAATAACCCTATTTTCCACCCCACATTTGAAGTCCTGGAAACCAAATTTTCAAAAAATGCTAAAACACGTTTTTCATTATTTTTGGAGTAGAAACTAAATACTACTTTTTACTCCTGTAGCATTCACAGATTTTGAGTAGCATCTACTTTAAAAATCAAATAACCCAATTTTCCAACCCACATATGAAGTCCGGGAAACCGAATTTTCAAAAAATGCTAAAACACGCATTTCATTATTTTTTGAGTAGAAACTAAATACTAATTTTTACTCCTGTACCATTAACAGTTTTTGAGTAGAAGCTACTTTAAAAACCAAATAACCCAATTTTCCAACCCATATTTGAGGTCCGGGAAACCGAATTTTCAAAAAATGGTGAAACACGTATCTTTTTATTTTTCAAAAAGAATCTATATACCAAATTTCAAAATCTCCTCATTTTTGGTTTTCGAGATATACATTGTTTTAGAAAAAAGTTTGTTTTCCAGTTTTTTCCCCTCAGGAGCAAAATTTTCAAAAATCCTATCTTAGCGGATGTTTACGCTATAAAATTAATATAAATTCCAAATTTCACGTTTCTAGGATAAGGCGTTTGAGCTCGGCGTTGATTATCAGTCAGTCATCAGTCAGTCAGTCAGTCAGGACATGTTCTTTTATATATATAGACTAGCAGTGCCCTTAGCGGCTTCGCTCGCATGAAATTTAAGAATTTGAACCATGCATACATAGTAGAGTACTGCACGGATCAATTTTTTAGGTCTCGGCTCGGCCCGTCGACAACTTGGCCCAACCCGTTTCAAAAACCGAAATTCCTGGCCCGGCACGGCCCGTCTAATATGGGCCCGGCCCGTTTTTACAGGCCTAGAAGTTCTATATACTTGATGAAAAACTTCGGCCCGTCCCACCTTGACTTCACGTTTAGCCTGAACACCCTAAAATCACTAAAATGTCTATATACTTGGTTAAAAATCTCGGCCCGTCCCACCTTGATTTAAGGTTTGGACAGGGCCGTATGAAGACCCTAAAATAACGGCTTGGCCCGTCCGTCCGGTGATAAACTGAACTCATTTACTTTTAACCAGCACAAAACCTCAAAATACTATTTTTCACATCTGTAGCACTTACAGCTTTTGAGTAGCAGTTATTTTAAAATCAAATAACCTTTTTTCCACCTCACATTTGAGGTCCTGGAACTGGAAACCAAATTTTCAAAAAATGGTAAAACACGTATATCATTATTTCTGGAGTAGAAACCAAATACTAATTTTTACTCCTGTAGCATCTACTGTTTTCGAGTAGCAGTTACATTAAAAACCAAATAACCTTATTTTCCACCCCACATTTGAGGTCCTAAAAACCAAATTTTAAAAAAATGGTAAAACACGTATATCCTTATTTTTAGAATAGAAACTAAATACTAATTTTTACATCTGTGGTATTTACAGTTTTTGAGTAGCAGTTACTTTAAAAAACAAATAACCCTATTTTCCACCCCACATTTGAAGTCCTGGAAACCAAATTTTCAAAAAATGCTAAAACACGTATTTCATTATTTTTGGAGTAGAAACTAAATACTAATTTTCACTCCTGTAGCATTCACAGTTTTTGAGTAGCAGCTACTTTAAAAACCAAATAACCCAATTTTCCAACCCACATTTGAGATCCGGAAAACCGAATTTAAAAAAAATGGTAAAACACGTATCTTTTTATTTTTTAAAAAGAATCTATATACCAAATTTCAAAATCTTCTCATTTTTGGTTTTCGAGATATACATTGTTTTAGAAAAAAGTTTGTTTTCCAGTTTTTTCCCCTCAGGAGCAAAATTTTTAAAAATCCTTTCTTAGCGGATGTTTACGCTATAAAAGTAATATAAGTTCCAAATTTCACGTTTCTAGGATGAGGCGTTTGAGCTCGGCGTTGATTATCAGTCAGTCATCTGTCAGTCAGTCAGTCAGTCAGTCAGTCAGTCAGTCAGTCAGGACATGTTCTTTTATATATATAGATTATATTCGCAAAGCGTTAAACTTTCGCGGCTAATACCCTATTATTTAATATTAATACATTATATATAATGTATTAAAATAAATAATGTCGTTAATAATAATTTTATTAAATATATCTACATAGCGTCGAACTTTCCAATAATAGGAATAATATTAGCAAATTAGTTAATTTTCGTAAATAATAATATTATTAATAATTAAAATAAGAGGAATAATAATTGCAAAATAGTAAAATGTCGTTAATAATAATTTCATTAAATGTATCCGCAAAGCGTCGAACTTTCCAATAATCGGAATAATATTAGCAAAATAGTTAATCTTCGTTAATAATAATAATTAAAATAAGAGGAATAATAGTAAATTGTCGTTAATAATAATTTATAACTTTTTTAAAATTGGGGAAAACCCGCCGACCACTACTTCGGTGATTTATTTATTTTCAACTTGTTTATATTGAAAGATGACGTACGATGCATTATATATATCCGCAAAGCGTTAAACTTTCGCGGCTAATAACTTTTTATTTAAACATTTTAACAAAAAGTGCCCTAACAAACCTTGTTCAGCGTCTCATAATCTATCAACGTGAGTTTTTTTCAGACCTGCAGATGCTAATCGGGTGACATACATACATATTACATCATTGCGCTTTTATAGTAGGAACCAGCACTTGACGCACGCTTCGCGCGCGCAGCGTGTGAGTTTTTACATATTAATCGCACTCAAAACGCACTCTAAGCACAAAAACAACACCAATGCGCTAATATAGTAATAACTTTACGCACGCTTCGCAAGCGAAGCGTGTGACTAAAATAGTAAGTAGCAGATGATTTTTCACTTGGACACGTTGTGGAATGGTCTTCTATTTGATTGGATGATTTAGGAAAAATGCCTACGTAAAAAAACCTTTAATCGACGATTTGGAAAAAACAGCCTACGAAAAAAACCATATTAAATGGGTGATAGTGAAAAAACCGCCTATGAAAAACACTATTTAATTGATGGTATCGGAAAAACAGCCTACGAAAAAAACAACAATTATTGGGTGATAGTGAATAGTAAAAGTAGTCGCACTCAAATAGCACTCTAAGCTCAAAAACAACACCAATGCGCTTATATAGTAATAACTTTACGCACGCTTCGCAAGCACAGCATGTAACTATTTCAGCCAGTAGCAGATGATTTTTCACTTCAAAACGTTTTAGAATGGTCTTCTAATTGATTGGATGATGTTGGAAAAACTGCCTACAAAAAAAACCTTAAATGGGCGATAAAGGAAAAAATAGACTACGAAAAAAACACATTTATTGTGTGATAGGGAAAAAACCGAATACGAAAAACAGAATATTAAATGGATGTGATCGGGAAAAACAGCCTACGAAAAAAACATTTATTGGGTGATCGGGAAAAAACGCCTACGAAAAACACAATATTAAATGGATATTATCGAAAAAAACAGCCTACAAAAAAAACAACATATTTTGGGTGATAGTGAATAAAAAGCCTAAGAAAAAACCCAAATTTAATGGCTGATAATGAAAAAAACAGCCTACAAAAAACCCAACATTCAATGGCTGATATTGGGAAAACCCTCCAATGTACTACTTCGGTGACTTCGGTGATTTATTTATTTTCAACTTGTTTCTAATGAGTTATGACGTCTGTTCAAAATATATTCGCAAAGCGTTGAACTTTTCAATAATAGGAATATTATTAGCAAATTAGTTAATAGCACTTTACGGACAGCGCGCGCGAAGCGTGTGAATTTTTACATATTAATAGTCAAAGTAGTCGCTCTCAAATTGCACTCTAAGCTCAAAAAACACACAAATGCACTAATATAGTAATAACTTTACGCACGTTTCGCACGCGAAGCCTGTGCTTATTTTAGCCAGTAACAGATGATTTTTCGCTTGAAAACGTTTTGGAATGGTCTTATCTTTTATTGAATGAATTTGGAAAAACGGCTTACGGAAAAAAAACTTTAACGGGCGATATTGAAAAAAACAGCTTACAAAAAAAACCACATTGGATGTTTTAGGAAATAACCGCCTAAGAAACAAAAAAAAACTTTTTATGTGCGATATTGAAAATAAAAGCCTACGAAAAAACACAACCTTTAATGGCTGATAATGAAAAAAAACGTCTACAAAAAAACCTACATTCAATGGCTGATATTGGGAAAACACGCCTATGTACTACATCAGTGATTTATTTATTTTAATTATTAATAATATTATTATTTACGAAAATTAACTAATTTGCTAATATTATTTCTATTATTGGAAAGTTCGACGCTTTGCGGAAATATTTAATGAAATTATTATTAACGACATTTTTCTATTTTGTAATTATTATTCCTCTTATTTTAATTATTAATAATATTATATACGTAAAAAAACCTTTAATGGGCGATTTGGAAAAAACAGCCTTTGAAAAAAACCATGTTAATTGGGTGATAGTGAAAAAATGCCTATGAAAAACACTATTTATTTGAAGGTATCGGAAAAACAGCCTACGAAAGAAACAACATTTATTGGGTTATAGTGAAAAAACTGCCTACGAAATGAACAACATATTTTGGGTGATAGTGAAAAAAAGCCTAAGAAACAACCCAACTTTTAATGGCTGATAATGAACAAATAATAATAATTAAAATAAGAGGAATAATAATTGCAAAATAGTAAATTGTCGTTATTAATAATTTACAACTTGTATAAAATTGGGAAAAACCCGTCGACTTCAATGGCTAAAATTGATAAAACCCGCTGACAAAATAAACACAAAATTCCATTGTTAGCATCGACGATCGTGCGCCAACTCCGATTTATTTATTTATTTTATTTTGTTTATATTGATTGATGACGTAGGCTATTTTTTATACATTATTATTATTACCAGCACTTGACGCACGCTTCGCGCGCGAAGCGTGTGAGTTTTTACATATT
Source organism: Erpobdella octoculata (assembly GCA_963978895.1). NCBI lineage: Eukaryota > Metazoa > Annelida > Clitellata > Hirudinida > Erpobdellidae > Erpobdella > Erpobdella octoculata. The sequence goes on from OZ022245.1 coordinate 17,811,274, forward strand.
AGGCGCACTCAAACCGCACTCTAAGCACAAAAACAACACCAATGCGCTAATATAGTAATAACTTTACGCACGCTTCGCAAGCGAAGCGTGTGACTAAAATAGTTATTAGCAGATGATTTTTCACTTGGACACGTTTTGGAATGGTCTTCTATTTGATAAGATGATTTAGGAAAAAAAGCATACGTAAAAAAACCTTTAATGGGTGATTTGGAAAAAACAGCCTACCAAAAAAACCATGTTAATTGGGTGATAGTGAAAAAACCGCCTATGAAAAACACTATTTATTTGATGGTATCGGAGAAACAGCCTAGGAAAAAAACAACATTTATTGGGTTATTGTGAAAAAAACGCCTACGAAATGAACAACATATTTTGGGTGATAGTGAAAAAAAAGCCTAAGAAACAACTCAACTTTTAATGGCTGATAACGAAAAAAAACACCTACAAAAAACCCAATCTTCAATGGCTGATAATGGGAAAACCCGCCGATGTACTACTTCGGTGATTTATTTATTTTCAACTTGTTTATAATGAGTTATGACGTATGCTCAAATTATATTCCCAAAGCTTTAAACTTTTGCGGCTAATAACCTGTTATTTAATATATTAATATATTATATATAATGTATTAAAATAAATAATGTCGTTAATAATAATTTCATTAAATATATCTACAAAGCGTCGAACTTTTCAATAACAAGAATATTATTAACAAATTAGTTAATATACGTAAATAATAATAATATTAATAATTAAAATAAGAGGAATAATAATTGCAAAATAGCAAAATGTCGTTAATAATAATTTCATTAAATGTATCCACAAAGCGTCGAACTTTTCATTAATAGGAGTAATATTAGCAAAATAGTTAATCTTCGTTAATCATAATAATTAAAATAAGAGGAATAATAATTGCAAAATAGTAAATTGTCGTTAATAATAATTTACAACTTGTTTAAAATTAGGAAAAACCCGCCGACTACTACTTCGGTGATTTATTTATTTATTATTTTTTTTTATAATAGTTTATAGTCCTTTACACCAGGTGTTTTAAGACTTTAATGGCTGTATGTAGGAAGCACTTGAGTAATTCCTATCGTGGATCAGAATTTGATCCTTTTTACTTTCCCTCCTCCTTTCTCCAGGCTTGGGACTGGCTCGCAATTAGCAAGGCGGAGTTGGTGATTTATTTATTTTCAACTTATTTATATTCAGCGATGACGTACGATGCATTATATGTATCCGCATAGCGTTAAAATTTCGCGGCTAATAACTTTTTATTTAAACATTTTAATAAAAAAGTGCCCTAACAAACCTTGTTCAGCGTCTCATAATCTATCAATGTGAGTTTTTTCAGACCTGCAGATGGTAATCGGGTGACATACATACATATTACATCATTGCGCTTTTATAGTAGGGACCACCACTTGACGCACGCTTCGCGCGCGAAGCGTGTGAGTTTTTACATATTAATAGTAAAGGTAGTCGCACTCAAATAGCACTCTAAGCTCAAAAACAACACCAATGCGCTTATATAGTAATAACTTTACGCACGCTTCGCAAGCACAGCATGTGACTATTTCTGCCAGTAGTAGATGATTTTTCACTTTAAAACGTTTTGGAATGGTTTTCTAATTGATTGGATGATGTTGGAAAAACTGCCTACGAAAAAAACCTTAAATGGGCGATATTGGAAAAAATAGCCTACGAAGAAAAACACATTTATTGTGTGATTAGGAAAAAACCGCTTACGAAAAAAACACATTTATTGTGTAATAGTGAAAAAACCACCTACGAAAACACAATATTAAATGGATAGTATCGAAAACAACAGCCTACGAAAAAAACAACGTAATTTGGGTGATAGGGTGAAAAGCCTAAGAAAAAAACCCAACCTTTATGGGCTGATAATGGAAAAAACCCCAACCTTCAATGGCTGATATTGGGAAAACCCGCGATGTACTACTTCGGTGATTTATTTATTTTCAACTTGTTTATATTGAGTTATGAGGTATGCTCAAAATATATTCGCAAAGCGTCGAACTTTCCAATAATAGGAATATTATTAGCAAATTAGTTAATAATTCTAAATTATAATATTATTAATAATTAAAATAAGAGGAATAATAATTAAAAAATAAAAAAATGTCGTTAATAATATTTTTATTAAATATATCCGCAAAGCGTCAAACTTTCCAATAATAGGAATAATATTAGCAAAATAGTTAATCTTCGTTAATAATAATTTCACTAAATATATCCGCAAAGCGTCGATCTTTCCAATAATCGGAATAATAATAGCAAAATAGTTAATCTTCGTTAATAATAATAATTAAAATAAGAGGAATAATAATTAAAATAAGAGGAATAATAATTGCAAAATAGTAAATTGTCGTTAATAATAATTTACAATTTGTTTAAAATTGGGAAAACCCCGCCGACTACTACTTCGGTGATTTAATTATTTTCAACTTGTTTATATTCAGCGATGACGTACGATGCATTATATATATCCGCAAAGCGTAGAACTTTCCCGGCTAATAACTTTTTATTTAAACATTTTAACAAAAAAGTGCCCTAACAAACCGTGTTCAGCGTCTCATAATCTATCAACGTGAGTTTTTTCAGACCTGTAGATGCTAATCGGGTGACATAATACATAATACATAATACATCATTGCGCTTTTATAGTAGGGATCATTTTTTCTCTTTGAAGGTCGTCCACCAAATATTTTTTTTATGTTGTTTATATTCAGCAATGACGTACGATGCATTATATATATCCGCAAAGCGTTAAACTTTCGCGGCTAATAAATTTTTATTTAAACATTTTAACAAAAAAGTGCCCTAACAAACCGTGTTCAGCGTCTCATAATCTATCAACGTGAGTTTTTTCAGACCTGCAGATGCTAATCGGGTGACATACATACATATTACATCATTGCGGTTTTATAGTAGGGACCAGCACTTGACACACGCTTCGCGCGCAAAACGTGTGAGTTTTTACATATTAATAAAAGGTAGTCGCATTCAAATCGCACTATAAGCTCAAAAACAACATTTTTGCTTTACGCACGCTTCGCAAACGAAGCGTGTGACCATTTTAGCCAGTAGCAGATGATTTTTTACTTGAACACGTTTTGGAATGGTCTTCTCTTTGATTGGATGATTTTGGAACAACTACCTACGAAAAAAAAACCTTTAATGGGCTATATTGGGAAAAACAGCCAACGAAAAAAACACATTTATTGGGTGATAGTGAAAAAAGCACCTACAAAAAAAACTATATTGGATGGTTTTGGAAATAACCGCCTGCGAAAAACACAACCTTAAATGGTTGATAATGAAAAAACCGCCTATGAACAAGTAAATTAAAAACGAATTTTTAAAACCAATGCTCTTATATGTAATTAAAACACAAATTTTGCAATCAATTTTTTTTATATTACTCTTTTATTTTATATTAAAGTCGAAATATCTTAATTATATCGAAATATCGAAATTAATTAAAATTAACTAAATTAATTGACTTATTGTAAAACTAATAATTAAATATTGCATTGTCTTCTATTTTGGGCATGTATGCAAAATTTGAAAAAAATCTATCATCAGGAAGTGACTCAAAAATTGATTGCAAGATTTGAAACAAACAGAGAAACAAACAGACAGACAGAGAAACAAACAGACAGACAGAGAAACAGAAACGACGAGTTAATAAAAGCATTGGTAAAAACAACCTTCAATAGCAGTTATTGAAAAAACCCCAACGAAAAAACCCAACATTTAATGGCTGATAATAAAAAAACCCACCTACGTAAAACCAATTTAAAAGCGTGTGAAGTTTTTCAGCCAGGCGCAAATGATTGAGCACGTTTTGGACCGGCCTTCTTAAAAACCAACCTTTAATGGCTTATACAGAAACGACTCACAAAAAAACAACTTTTAATCGCTGATATTGAAAAAACCGCCAACGAAAAAAGCAGAAAAAAGTAATTTTGGCAAATAATGAAAAAACCCCCCTACTAATAAACACTCTTTAAAAAAACATTTAATGGCTGAAAATGAAAATCCGTCTATGAAAAAAACCCACATTCAATGGGTGATAATGGGAAAACCCCCCGATAAAACCAACCTTCAATGGCGGAGAATGAAAAACGACAACCGTTTACTTTATTTACCAGCACTTGACGCACGCTTCGCGCGCGAAGCGTGTGAGTTTTTACATATTAATAGTAAAAGTAGTCGCATTTAAATAGCACTATAAGCACAAAAACAACACCAATGCGCTAATATAGTAATGACTTTAAGCACGCTTCGCAAGCGAAGCGTGTGACTATTTTTGGCAGTAGCTGATGATTGTTCACTTGAAAATGTTTAGGAATGGTCTTCTCTTTGATTGGATGATTTTAGAAAATCTGCCTACAAAAAAAACCTTTAATGGGTGATATTGGTAAAAACAGCCTACGAAAAAACCCATATTTATTGGGTGATAGTGTAAAAGCCACCTACGAAAAAAACCTATATTGGATGTTTTTGGAAAAAACAGCCTACGAAAAACACCATATTTATTGGATGGTATCGGAAAACAGCCTACGAAAAAAAACAAACTGTAACGGCTAATATAGGAAAAAAACTCCAACGGAAATAAAACTTTTATTGGGCAATATTTGAAAAACATCCTACGAAAAAACCCAACCTTTAATGTCTTATTATGAAAAAAACCGCCTACAAAAAAACTCAACCTTCAATGGCTGATATTGGGAAAACCCGCCGGTGAATTATTTATTTTCAACGTGTTTATATTGAGTTATGACGTATGCTCAAAATATATCCGCAAAGCGTCGAACTTTCCAATAATAGAAATAATGTTAGCAATTATTACAATAAGAGGAATAATAATTGCAAAATAGTAAAATGTCGTTAATAATAATTTCATTAAATATATCCGCAAAGCGTAGAACTTTCCAATAATAGAAATAATGTTAGCAATTATTACAATAAGAGGAATAATAATTGCAAAATAGTAAAATGTCGTTAATAATAATTTCATTAAATATATCCGCAAAGCGTAGAACTTTCCAATAATAGGTAATTAATCTAAATTAGTTAATTTTCGTAAATAATAATATTATTAATAATTAAAATAAGAGGAATAATAATTGCAAATAGTAAAATGTCGTTAATAATAATTTCATTAAATGGATCCGCAAAGCATAGAACTTTCCAATAATAGGAATAATAATAGCAAATTAGTTAATTTTCTTTATTAATAATATTATTAATAATTAAAATATTGGAATAATTTATATTTTCATATAATTATAATTGCGGAAACCCGCCGGCTTTCTACTTCGAAGATTTAATTATTTTCAACTTGTTTATATTGAAAGATGACGTACGATGCATTATATATATCCGCATAGCGTTAAACTTTCGCGGCTAATAACTTTTTATTTAAACATTTTAATAAAAAAGTGCCCTAACAAACCTTGTTCAGCGTCTCATAATCTATCAATGTGAGTTTTTTCAGACCTGCAGATGGTAATCGGGTGACATACATAATACATAATACATATTACATCATTGCGCTTTTATTACTTTATTTATTTTCAACTTGTTTATATTGAGTGATTGATGACGTAATCTCATTTTTGGGAAAACCCGCTTTGAAAAATATTCTACTTCGCTTATTTGTTTATTTTCAATTTGTTTATAAGGTGTGATGACGTAATCCCAAAATTAGAAAAACTCCGCCGAAGTAGTATACTTCGGTGATTTCTTTATTTTCAACTTGTTTATATTTAGTGATGACGTACGATGCATTATATATATCCGCAAAGCGTTAAACTTTCGCGGCTAATAACTTTTTATTTAAACATTTTTAACATAAAGTGGCTTAACAAATTGTGTTCAGCTTCTCATAATGTATCAACGTGAGTTTTTTCAAACCTGCAGATGCCAATCGGGTGACATACATATTACATCATTGCGCTTTTATGTTAGGACCAGCACTTGACGCACGCTTCGCGCGCGAAGCGTGTGAGTTTTTACATATTAATAGTAAAGGTAGTTGCACTCAAATAGCACTCTAAGCTCAAAAACAACACCAATGCGCTTATATAGTAATAACTTTACGCACGCTTCGCAAGCACAGCATGTGACTATTTCAGCCAGTAGTAGATGATTTTTCACTTTAAAACGTTTTGGAATGGTCTTCTAATTGATTGGATGATGTTGGAAAAATTGCCTACGAAAAAAACCTTAAATGGGCGATATTGGAAAAAATAGCCTACGAAAAAAAACACATTTATTGTGTGATAGGGAAAAAACCGAATACGAGAAAAAAACACATTTATTGTGTAATAGTTAAAAAACCGAATACGAAAAACACAATATTTATTGGATGTTATCGGGAAAAACAGCCTACGAAAAAAACATTTATTGGGTGATCGTGAAAAAACCGCCTACGAAAAACACAATATTAAATGGATAGTATGGAAAACAGCAGCCTACGAAAAAAACAACGTAATTTGGGTGATAGGGAAAAAAGCCTAAGAAAAAAACCCAACCTTTAATGGCTGATAATGTAAAAAACCCCAACATTCAATGGCTGATATTGGGAAAACCCGCGATGTACTACTTCGGTGATTTATTTATTTTCAACTTGTTTATATTGAGATATGAGGTATGCTCAAAATATATTCGCAAAGCGTCGAACTTTCCAATAATAGGAATATTATTAGCAAATTAGTTAATAATTCTAAATAATAATATTATTAATAATTAAAATAAGAGGAATAATAATTAAAAAATAAAAAAATGTCGTTAATAATATTTTTATTAAATATATCCGCAAAGCGTCGAACTTTCCAATAATAAGAATAATATTAGCAAAATAGTTAATCTTCGTTAATAATAATTTTAACAAAAAAGTGCCCTAACAAACCGTGTTCAGCGTCTCATAATCTATCAACGTGAGTTTTTTCAGACCTATAGATGCTAATCGGGTGACATAATACATAATATATAATACATCATTGCGCTTTTATGTTAGGACCAGCAGTTGACGCACGCTTCGCGCGCGAAGCGTGTGAGTTTTTACATATTAAAAAAACCAACAACTAAAAAAAAATTGCTTATAGTGATAAAACAAAAAACCTTTCAATGACCGATATTTAAGAAAACGCCTTTAATGGCTGATATTAAAAAAAACAGCCTTTAATGGTTGATGATGACAAAAAAGGACTTGCCTTTTTTTGATAGGAAAGCAATCGAAGTTTTTAAGTTTCACTTCTACTTTATATAGCGTTTGCTTTCAAAGTTACAGAAAGAAATTGGCATGTTCTTGTGGCCCTCGATTCTCACCCGATGTCCAAAACCAATATTATTACCATTGTTCATTTAAAATAAAATAAAAACACTTGCTACAAATCTCAAATTTTTTTGGACAAGTCAATAGAATAATAGTACAATTTAAAGCCTAAGTATGCACTAAGCATATCAGTAAAGCAAGACAATAGATTATATTGTTGAAACGGATTTCAATAGGCGAGGAGGTCCATAAAATGGTGCAGGAGAAGTTGAGGCCAATTACCGTGGGCGTTCGACGTGATAAACTGCGAAGTGGTGAGAATAAAATCGATTTAAGTGACGATCACAGAATAGACTTGTACACGATGTTAGTGCATCTGCCATTCATAATAGGATTCAGTTTGACGGTCAGACTTTTCCAGTTGCGAACACGCGAGATACCCACGTACAACTGCCCATGCGAAAAGCACTCGCAGCTGTCTAATTTCAATCCGACTTTATCTAGCGTTTGTCCTTGCGACTTGTTAACAGTCATGGCAAAGGCCAAGCGAACTGGGAACTGCTTCCGGTAAAAAGAAACCGGCAAGTTTTTGTGGCACTCGATTCTCACTCGAGGCACAAACACTATATCGCCGGAGTTTTCTCCACAGATTATCTTGCACTTGAGTACGTTAGGTGCCAGCTCTAGCACTTGCATTCGGGTTCCATTGCACAGTCCTGACGATATGTCTAAATTTCTGACCAACATAACCATAGCGTTTTTCTTCAATCGCAATTCGTGCTTTGGAAGTCCAGTCGGATTGAGCGTGTTGAGCAATTCGACAACATATTCGTGTCTTTTGTTGTCTTCTTCGCATAACTCATCCAAGCTGAGGTACGTACGAGTTTCGCCCTCAAGCAAATTTAAGGCCACTTCGTTTAGCTTGTCGACCTCTTTGTTGGTTATCGCCAACACGGCAGATTTCCACATGGACAAAATGTTTTGCGTTGTGATCTTATCCGCAAACACTTTTTGCATCAAATCGCCGTCATATTGACACATTTCAGGTATAAAAACTTTATCTTCGGTGTCGTTCATTAGGCCTTCGCCAATGTTTAAAATGTCTGCTGCAAAATCTGCATCATCAGCACGCATGTTCTTTGAAAGCGTAAAGATCTGGAATTGTGACCACAGTTCACTTCCTTTCAAGGAAATAGCCAAAAGCTGTTGAGGGCTGGCATATTCTTTGATTGGAAGTGTTTGACGAAAATCGCCTCCAAACAAAACAATCTTTCCGCCGAACGGTACATCTTCTACTTCGGTAATGAAGCGCAGAGTTTGGTCAATGATGTTCAACACGTTAAGCGAGACCATTAAAGCTTCATCAATGATGAATACATCAGTGCATATAGCATCGAATTGGCACGGGAGGTGCCTTTCTCTATTCCAGAAGTCGTGAACTGATCAACATTAATACCAATGTTGAAGCTCGTGTGAATCGTTCGACCGTTCGGCAAGAGATTTGCAGCAATTCCAGTGTAAGCCATGTTCATAACCGTCCTATGTTGTTTTCAAGTCGTTCATATCGATTATCATTAATTTTTATTATCAAACGGCTATTTTCCTTAAACCTGTTTATAGGAGAAATTACGAAAATACGGCAGTTGACGTTCGAGTAATTGTGTATATTGCATTTGTGAATTATGACGTACATTAACCTATATACCGATCTTTCACGGCTAAGAAGAAAATAAATACTGAGTGATGACGTACGATACATTATATATATCCGCAAAGCGTTAAACTTTCGCGGCTAATAACTTTTTATTTAAACATTTTAACAAAAAAGTGCCCTAACAAACCTTGTTCAGCGTCTCATAATCTATCAACGTGAGTTTTTTCAGACCTTCAGATGCAAATCGGGTGACATACATATTACATCATTGCGCTTTTATAGTAGGGAACCAGCACTTGACGCAAGCTTCGCGCTCGAAGCGTGTGAGTTTTTACATATTAATAGTAAAAGTAGTCGCACTTAAATAGCACTCTAAGCACAAAAACAACACCAATGCGCTAATATAGTAATAACTTTAAGCACGCTTCGCAAGCGAAGCGTGTGACTAAAATAGTTAGTAGCAGATGATTTTTCACTTGGACACGTTTTGGAATGGTATTCTATTTGATTGGATGATTTAGGAAAAATGCCTACGTAAAAAAAACCTTAAATGGTCGATTTGGAAAAAACAGCCTACGAAAAAATTTATGTCAAATGGGTGATAGTGAAAAATCCCCCTATGAAAAACACTATTTTTTTGATGGTATCGGAAAAACAGCCTACGAAAAAAACAACATTTATTTGGTGATAGTGAAAAAACCGCCTACGAAATGAACAATATATTTTGGGTGATGGTGAAAAAAAAGCTATTAAAAAAAGCCTAAGAAACAACCCAACTTTAAATGGCTGATAATGAAAAAAAACGCCCACAAAAAACCCAATCTTCAATGGCTGATATTGGGAAAACCCGCCGATGTACTACTTCGGTGATTTATTTATTTTCAACTTGTTTATAATGAGTTATGACGTCTGCTCAAATTATATTCGCAAAGCGTTAAACTTTCGCCGCTAATGACTTTTTATTTAATATATTAATATATTATATATAATGTATTAAAATAAATAATGTCGTTAATTATAATTTCCTTAAATATATCCACAAAGCATCGAACTTTCCATTAATAAGAATAATATTAGCAAATTAGTTAATTTTCGTTATTAATAATTAAAATAAGAGGAATAATAATTGCAAAATAGTAAAATGTCGTTAATAATAATTTCATTAAATGTATCCGCAAAGCGTCGAACTTTCCAATAATCGGAATAATATTAGCAAAATAGTTAATCTTCGTTAATAATAATAATTAAAATAAGAGGAATAATAATTGCAAAAATAGTAAATTGTCGTTAATAATAATTTACAGCTTGTTTAAAATTGGGAAAAACCCGCCGACTACTACTTCGGTGATTTATTTATTTTCAACTTGTTCGTATTGAAAGATGACGTACGATGCATTATATATATCCGCAAAGCGTTAAACTTTCGCGGCTAATAACTTTTTATTTAAACATTCTAACAAAAAAGTGCCCTAACAAACCGTGTTCAGCGTCTCATAATCTATCAACGTGAGTTTTTTCAGATCTGCAGATGCTAATCGGGTGACATACATAATACATACATCATTGCGCTTTTATAGTAGGGACCAGCACTTGACGCACGCTTCGCGCGCCAAGCGTGTGAGTTTTTACATATTAATAGTAAAGGTAGTCGCACTCAAATCGCCTACAAAAAAACCCGACCTTCAATGGCTGATATTGGGAAAACCCGCCGCTGTACATTGAGTTATGGCATATGCTCAAAATATATCCGCAAAGCGTCGAACTTTCCAATAATAGGAATAATATTAGCAAATTAGTTAATTTTCCTAAATAATAATATTATTAATAATTACAAAATAGAAAAATGTCATTAATAATAATTTCATTAAATATCTCCGCAATGCGTCGGACTTTCCAATAATAGGAATAATATTACCAAAATAGTTAATGTTCGTTAATAATAATAAATAAAATAAGAAGAATAATAATTGCAAAATAGTAAATTGTCGTTAATAATAATTTACAGCTTGTTTAAAATTGGGAAAAACCGGCCGACTACTACTTCGGTGATTTATTTATTTTCAACTTGTTTATATTGAAAGATGACGTACGATGCATTATATATATATATCCGCAAAGTGTTAAACTTTCGCGGCTAGAAACTTTTTATTTAAACATTTTAACAAAAAAGTGCCCTAACAAACCGTGTTCAGCGTTTCATAATCTATAAACGTGTGTTTTCTTCAGACCTGCAGATGCTAATCGGGTGACATAATACATACATCATTGCGCTTTTATGTTAGGGATATTATTTATACTTTTTAGGGCGCAAGAAAAACGTTGTTTTTTAATGTATTTTTATAATGTAAAAATTGGATTCGTCGCAAAGATCGGCCGTTTCGTCGCGTTCTGGGCCGTTTCGTCGCAGGGTACATTTTCGTCGCGACATTGCAACGAAACTTCCCAGCTTACGACGAAACGGCCCAGAACGCGACGAAACGGGCGACCTTTGCGATGAAAAGTCTAACAATTTCGGTGAGCAGTTTTCCGCTGAATGGCCAAACAGATGGCCACCCTATTGCCAAAGACCACTAGACCGCCGAATGCAAGAGGAATTCCGCAATCTGCACGAGCCATGTCATTACAACAGGTTTCTACACGCTTCCTACCGTTTTCTTTCTTATGATAGTTTATAGTCCTTCACACCAAGTGTTATAAGACTGAATTGGCTGTATTTAGGAAGCACATAAGTACTTCCTGTCGTGGATCAAAGTTTGATCCTTTTAACTGTCCCTCCTCCTTTATCCAGGCTTGGGACTGGCTCGCAATTAGCGAGGCGGAGTTGTCTTCCTACCGTTTTTTTTTTTATAATAGTTTAAAGTCCTTTACACCAAGTGTTATAAGACTGAATTGGCTGTATTTAGAAAGCACATAAGTACTTCCTGTCGTGCATCAAAGTTTGATCCTTTCAACTGTCCCTCCTCCTTTATCCAGGCTTGGGACTGGCTCGAAATTAGCGAGGCGGAGTTGTCTTCCTGCCGTTGCAACTGGGTTGTATTTATGCCATGCTGCAATACCAGACAAAGGTGTCGGATTAAATGAAAGTCGTTTTGTTATATTTGCCAGGGGAATTTGATTTTTATCGCTACGCGGCCCTATAATTCTAAAACGATATTAGTTGCTAATTAGCCTCAAATTTCTAGAGTATAGTCATAATTTAAATTAAATTGAGAATATTAAAAAGAAAACCAAATAAACAGCCCATTTAATGAAAACTTAGTAATTCAAATAACACAAAATCATAATAATAACCCATCGCCGTTTAATGTTGTGACATCAGAGGTGGGTTTAGTGTAGACGTCTAATTGTAGCCGACTATCGATTTGAGAGACGAGAATATCGAGAAAGGGAAGCTGGTTTTTTATGTCGCAGAGTTAATAGGTAAATTGGAGTACGCTGTTAGCTACGAGGGCGATCTTCAACAGCTTAAGATCGCTTAAATCGTCGACCACTGTTACTCTTTCTTATTTATACTTCATTAGTTTGTACACGCCCGCGCCATACACCATTTGTACACCTATAAATTCCACCAATTCTACCTACAAGACATTTCTCGTACACTATCTCCCCTTCCCATATTCGTACACACACCTACAACTACAGTTATTCACCTTGTCTATCTCACCTTTCAGTTGTCGCGTTCGTGCCTTATCGCCACTCGTTTACTTAATTTGAAGTAATCTCGTTTTTGTTTTACTTTTGCAATCTAATGGAATTTAATTTAATTTGTTTCGAACTCTAATGGAATTTAATTTAACTTGTTTTGATTCGTCTTGCTTCCATTTCTTATTTTACGCTGACTTTCAGTTTATTACTTTGGAATCTGAAGATGGAAAAGAATTTCCGAAACTGCAGTAGGCCAAATAAAACATCTGAAACAAGTCTCACGTCTTTCAATTACCGCAAAATCGAGGGCACCATAAAAAAATTGATAAACGCCAAGTGGGCCATAGTTTTTAACAGAGTGTGCTTAAAAAAAATATTACGCCAAACTACGCTCGAAATATATATATATATATATATATATATATGAATGTTTGTATGTAAATATGTATGTATGTCCTTTTATGCATTGCTACACCATTCATCCGATCGTAATGAAATTTTCACACAACCTTGAATGTCAAGGGGAATCAAATACAGTGGAAAAATTGAAATCCGTCACAAAATGAGAGCAAAAGAGAAAGATGATAAAAAACGTCTGAAAACCCCGAGCAACGCCGGGTAACCTCGCTAGTATATATATATATATATATATATATATATATATATATAAATATATATATATATATATATATATATATATATATATATATATATATATATATATATATATATATATATATATATATATATATATATATATATATATATATATATATATATATATATATATATTATAAGGAAACATAGCGTTGATATGTTTTTACGAGCCACATATATCAGAAACTTGGATGGCTTACAATCCACCACGAAATAACGCAAATATAAATGTCTCAACTTCAGACTCGAACCCACGACTGTCGGATCGGCAACACCGCCTCGCATCATGCCAACTACCTTACCATCTGCGCCACTTCCACCGCCAAAAAACAGTGGTTGTTAAGCGCTTTTGTTGGGGTATGTTGAACACAACACTCGACTATGAATGGGTACGAATCAATGCTCGATAGTATATATAAGTTGGACGGCTAACATTCCGTCACTAGCTAATTTAATAGCTATCGAGGATATATGTTTTATGATATATATTATAAGGAAACATAGCGTTGATATGTTTTTACGAGCCACATATATCAGAAACTTGGATGGCTTACAATCCACCACGAAATAACGCAAATATAAATGTCTCAACTTCAGACTCGAACCCACGACTGTCGGATCGGCAACACCGCCTCGCATCATGCCAACTACCTTACCATCTGCGCCACTTCCACCGCCAAAAAACAGTGGTTGTTAAGCGCTTTTGTTGGGGTATGTTGAACACAACACTCGACTATGAATGGGTACGAATCAATGCTCGATAGTATATATAAGTTGGACGGCTAACATTCCGTCACTAGCTAATTTAATAGCTATCGAGGATATATGTTTTATGATATATATTATAAGGAAACATAGCGTTGATATGTTTTTACGAGCCACATATATCAGAAACTTGGATATATATATATATATATATATATATATATATGCACGGATAAATTTTTTAGGTCTCGGTTCGGCCCGTCGACAACTTGGCCCAGCCCGTTTCAAAAACCGAAATTCCTGGCCCGGTACGGCCGTCTAATATGGGCCCGGCCCGTTTTTACAGGCCTAGAAGTTCTATATACTTGATGAAAAACTTCGGCCCGTTCCACCTTGACTTCAGGTTTAGCCGGGCCCGTCTGAACACCCTAAAATCACTAAAATGTCTATATACTTGGTTAAAAATCTCGGCCCGTCCCACTTTGATTTTAGGTTTAGGCAGGATCGTAGGAAGACCCTAAAATAACGGCTTGGCCCGTCCGTCCGGGGATAAACTGAACTCATCTACTTTTAACCGGCACAAAACCTCAAAATACTAATTTTCACATCTGTAGCACTTACAGTTTTTGAGTAGCAGTGATTTTAAAATCAAATAACCCTTTTTCCACTTCACATTTGAGGTCCTGAAAACCAAATTTAAAAAAAATGGTGAAACACGTATTTCATTATTTTAGAGTAGAAGCTAAGTATTAATTGTTACATCTGTAGCAATTACAGTGGTTGAGTAGCAGTTACTTTAAAAACGAAATAACCCTATTTTCCACCCCATATTTGAAGTCCTGGAAATCAAATTTTCGAAAAATGGTGAAACACGTATATCATTATTTTTAGAGTAGAAACTAAATACTAATTTTTACTTTTGTAGCATTCACAGTTTTTGAGTAGCAGCTAAGTTAAAAACCAAGTAATCCTATTGTCCACCCCACATTTAAGGTCCTGGAAACCAAATTTGTAAAAAATGGTGAAGCACGTATATCTTTATTTTTAGAATAGAAACTAAATACTAATTTTTACATCTGTGGTATTTACAGTTTTTGAGTAGCAGTTACTTTAAAAAACAAATAACCCTAATTTTTACCCCATATTTGAAGTCCTGGAAACCAAATTTTCCAAAAAATGCTAAAACACGTATTTCATTATTTTTGGAGTAGAAACTAAATACTAATTTTTACTCCTGTAGCATTCACAGTTTTTGATTAGCAGCTATTTTAAAAACCAAATAACCCAATTTTCCAGCCCACATTTGAGGTCCGGGAAACTGAATTTTCAAAAATGGTGAAACACGTATCTTTTTATTTTTCAAGAAGAATCTATATACCAAATTTCAAAATCTTCTCATTTTTGGTTTTCGAGATATGTGTTTTAGAAAAAAGTTTCTTCCCTTCAGAAGCAAAATTTTCAAAAATCCTTTCTTAGTGGATGCTTAACGTAATAAAAGTAATATAAGTTCCAAATTTCACGTTCCTAGGATGAGGCGTTTGAGCTCGGCGTTGATTAATATTGATTATCAGTCAGTCAGTCAGGACATGTTCTTTTATATATATATAGATATATATTTATAGATTTGTATATATATATATATATATATATATATATATTTATATATATATATATATATATATATATATATATATATATATATATATATATATATATATATATATATATATACTTATAAATATATATATATAAATCTATATATATATTTATACATATATATATATTTATACATATATATATATATATTTATATGCAAAGTGAAACACTGCGTTGAAACGTTTCAAGAGCCTACAAATAGGAGGACTAACTGTCACCACAACTAACGTAAATATTTATAAGACTCTACTAGGAATCGAACCCACGTGTCTACGGCATCACCGCCTCGCCTAAATGCAAGCGCCCTTACCAACTGAGCCACCGACCATCACCAAAAAAATGATGGCTAGAAGTCTCAGTCTTTCGGAGCTACTTAACATTAGACTACGACTATGATAGGCTCGGAACTCCTTACTTCGGCT
Organism: Erpobdella octoculata; assembly: GCA_963978895.1. Lineage (NCBI taxonomy): Eukaryota > Metazoa > Annelida > Clitellata > Hirudinida > Erpobdellidae > Erpobdella > Erpobdella octoculata. The sequence goes on from OZ022245.1 coordinate 17,827,325, forward strand.
CGACTCGACAGCTAGACTGCTGCCAGATAGGTAATTATATGCGAAGTGAAACACTGCGTTGAAATGTTTCAAGAGCCTACAAATAGGATGACTAACTGACACCACAAGTAACGCAAATATTTATAAGACTCTACTAGGAATCGAACCCACGTGTCTACGGCAACACCGCCTCGCCTAAATGCAAAGACTGAGACTTCTAGCCATCATTTTTTCGGTGATGGCCGGTGGCTCAGTTTGTAAGAGCGCTTGCATTTAGGCGAGGCGGTGTTGCCGTAGACACGTGGGTTCGATTCCTAGTAGAGTCTTATATATATATATATATATATATATATATATATATATATATATATATATATATATATATATATATATATATATATATATATATATATATATATAAACATATATATATATCATATATATGATATATATATACGTTTATATAAATATGTATATAAACATATCAACGCTATGTTTCCTTTTAATATATATCATGAAACATATATCTTCGATAGCTATTAAATTAGATAGTGACGGAATGTTAGCCGTACAACTTATATATACTATCGAGCATTGATTCGCACCCATTCATAATCGAGTGTTGTGTTTAACATACCCCAACAAAAGCGCTTAACAACCACTGTTTTTTGGCGGTGGAAGTGGCACAGATGGTAAGGTAGTTGGCATGATGCGAGACGGTGTTGCCGATCCGACAGTCGTGGGTTCGAGTCTGAAGTTGAGACATTTATATTTGCGTGGTGGATTGTAAGCCATCCAAGTTTCTGATATATGTGGCTCGTAAAAACATATCAACGCTATGTTTCCTTATAATATATATATATATATATATATATATATATATATATATATATATATATATATATATATATATATATATATATATATATATATATATATATATATATATATATATATATATATATATATATATATATATATATATATATATAACATATTTTGGAATAATATTTTCTTTTAAACAGGCTTTATTAAACACAATTGACCACTTAACGTTAGTCATCTTTCTTAGCAAGTTTTTAAAAGCCCTTTTTATCCATTTGAAAAGACGAGACATATATTGAAGAATTTATTGGTTAAAATTGATAAGTAATAAAACGATCAGGGTTAACTGGCCAGTTACAGCTATAAAAGGCCATCTTCAGAACCCTATGTTAAACAATAAATAAAATATTGTAAAAGTTGAAAGGGAAGAGTTAAAAATCAGAAATACTTACGATTAGACGGAGACATTGAATTAGAGCTAGGCTGAATCAGTTTTCAGTTCATAAATGAATACGGCTATTGATAGATCAAACACATTGAAATTTAAGTTAAAAAAAACAAAAGAAAAAAAAAGCGGCCACATTAAATGAGTTACAAAAAGTGAAACTCACCTTGAAACTAAATAGAGTTCGAAGAAAAGTAGCTCAACAAAATCGATGATATTTTTTTCAATAATTTAGAACTAAATAAGTAATGAAAACACGGGAAAGACAAGCTAAAACACGTTAAACGCTCGATAGGTGAAAAACGTAACCATACAGAGCGGCGTTGTACGACTTGTGAACAACACAAAGAACGACAGCACGGGCACAAAAATATTGGCAGTAACATAAAGTAAGACAAGGCTGAACGTCATGAAGTTCAACTGGGACGCAAGCGTCAAGTTGCCCTTAGGTCAAAGTATTGTCTTCATCGCCGAGCAAGCCATGAGACAACGATAGAAGATTACTTTCTTCGAAGTTGCCTGCAGCACCATCGACTGATGACGAGATATAGCTGGTGGGGAAAACTAAGCATGGAAGTTTGTCGTTCGGTTTTATTCGGGTACGGAAGTAATCGGAAATATTTTTCTTCCGAACGTTCCGATTTTTCAAAAACCGTTTCCGAAAGATCGAGGATATACGAAAATTATACGGAGCAGCCGAAAATTACTGAATTACTCTCGTAATATTTTAGGCATTTTGACGAGACTTGTACAAATTGATTTGTTTTTGAATTATCTATTCAAATATGTAAATTTTATTAAGATATATCAAGTTTGAATTTTCTATGTAAAATGCGTGAAGAGTTAGCAACGGTTAGCGAGTACCTACATTGTAAATAGAGACATAACAACCGATTTAATCGCAATAGTTTTTACCATATAACTCCGTTAATAATTCAGGGATTTAGCTGAAAATAGTACAGATCGTTTTGCATTTTAATTTTTTATTCAAAAATGTTAAAAAAATAAAAATGTTCAATTTTGAATTTCCCATATATAATGCAAGCAAAGTTAGCTACCGCTGCTAACTTCGGCGACGTACACAAAACTATACGTATAGACGTGTTTACATTATCGCAAACAGAAGAAAGAGGAAAGATATGATATGATTATAATATTTCATTGATCGAAAATGACGATCAGTGAAATTAATTGTTTAAATTTTTTTACGGAATTCCGAAAAAACCCGACATTTACGAAAAATAATTCCGAACGTTCGGTTTTTTTCGGGGTCGGAAATCATTTTATTCCGAACTTCCGACAACCGAAAAAAACCGAATTTTCGGTTACGTTCGTAAGGGAGCGGAAGAAACGTCCATGCTTAGGGAAAACGACGTTATCGCCAAACAGTGTTTGGCCATCTCCATGTGTAGCGTCCCGAGCTGAAGCACAGCGGTCCATTTCATGAAGATCGACTTTTCTTCCGGAATCAGGCCGACCGCGCGATCCAAAAGAATGAACTGAAATGTGACGCCTTTGATTGCCAGCGCTCAGCGAATGAGATCCGCTGTCACGGCCGACAGAAACGCAAGAAATGAGGGACAATTCTGTGCCGTCCAGAGCCATCATGAAGACATGATCGTCCACATCAGACTCGTTTTTAGTTGTAGAGAGGGTGACGGGTCTGTCACCACGAGAGATACAACAACTGACTTTTGTAAGTGGTAGATCCGAGGTATGAGAGTCTACGGATCTATCACGAGTATTGTCTTGTACATCACTTGTACGCTGATGACACGTTACAGAAGCAGGTAAACTTGTCGTCGAGTTGCCACACATGTTATCGGATGAGATCGTTTGTTTGTTAGAGTTGAACATGGTGTTATTTGTTACAACATGATCAGTCGGACCGCGTCCATATTGTAACAATAAAATTCGATTGAAACGATCATCTTGAACATTGATCGTGGGGCGGTGTCTCAAGATCAACAAAGCCTCTTTGATCTTTAATCGGCCAGGGTCTGTATCAGAGGCAATAACTTCAGTGTTATCACCAAGCAGTTTTTTATTAGGTTTTTGATGGTGAACTGTAGTAAGATGAGCAAAGAGGCTTCCGCCCTGTGTGTGCATTGCTAATCGTCGAGAAAGAGTTGTGCGAGTATGTCCTATATACTCAGTGGTTCGAATACTACTTTTGAGCATCTCACTTACAATGATAAAATTAATAAGCGGCGACGGCGCTAATTGCCGTCCGACCGTATACAATAGCCTTGTCTTTCTTTATGTTACTGCCAATATTTTTGTGCCCGTGCTGTCGTTCTTTGTGTTGTTCACAAGTCGTACAACGCCGCTCTGTATGGTTACGTTTTTCACCTATCGAGCGTTTAACGTTTTATATATATATATATATATATATATATATATATATATATATATATATATATATATATATATATATATATATATATATATATATATACCCTTAGACAAAAATGAAAAAGACAGACAAGAAAGCAAGTTGAGAAAAACGTGGTAATAAATTAACTTATATCTTTATGGAAATCTGAATAGACGGATATTAATACATATAATAAAATTTAGATACTGAGATTAAAATACATAAAATAAGCTGGAATAATAACGATAAAATAAATATAGTTAAAAATGTTTTCCATTAAAAAATTAAATAATGTTAATAATTATAATAAAGTATTATGAGTATAAATGATGAAATTTAGTCGATGAACTCAAAATTATATAAGATACGTTGGAATAATAAATTAAATTAAATATAATTAGTATGTTTTTCAAATGGATTTATAGTATTAATAAAAACATTTTAAAAAAATTGGCATAAAAAGATCTACTACCACAACATCCAAAACTAATATGCATAAAAATATTCAGCTCAATTTTGAAAACGGGAAGTGAAATATTGATTACGAAAAACCCCAGTAGCACACGACGAAGGTAAGAAAAAATTATTACTTTAGTGTTTTTAAATTATAATAAAAAATTTCAGTGTCTCTATCTGTTTTTCATTTCACGATTTTCTTTAATTGTCTTTATGCAGCTTCCAAGCCATTTAATTTTTTCAACAACTTCTTCCTGCATTAAATTGAAAGCCATTGACAAAATAGCCATACCAATTATCATGTATAAAGCCGTCCCCATCATTTGCAATTGAGCATTTGTGTCGTTTAAATTACTGGTTCCTGGAACTATATCTCCGAACCCTATAGTAGACAAAGTTATAAAACTGAAGTAAGCAGCGTCCATCCAACTAAGTTGTATCCAGACACTAAACAGTAATGCACCAAGAAACACATAACTTCCTATTAAAAACAAAGTGATAACAATTGGAACACTGATTTTATCTAAATCCTCATCATCTTCTTCATCAGTAATTTCCGTATAGAAGCCAATTTGGTTTTGCTTTTCTCCTAAATTATTTGTTTTCCAGCCTTTGATTTCACACTTGGATGATGGTTTTGGATGCCATTTCAGGATTCCACAGCAACAAATGTTGAGATATGTGTATCGAAATATATTAGCCATAATTTCGCCAATGTTTGCTAAAACAAGAAGCATTAATGGAATTCCTAATATAGCATACGCAATGCAAACCATTCTTCCCCAGCTTGTTTTAGGAGCAATATTTCCATAACCTGAAACATATTCAAAAAAACTGAAGCAAATAGTTGAAAGTTATGAAATTGAAAAAACGGCATTTTGATAAGATTTTAATAGTTATAGGAAAAAGTTGCCTTGAATATTTCAAGCTTAAGATTACGGCATTTTAAAGTATTTATTTAAATTCAGTATGTACATTTTATATACATCTATGTATAGTGTTTTATATATGTTAGCTACGCAAAAAATGTAAAAAGCTGATCTGCTAATTTCGATTGGGACACAACAAAATCTCGTTGATTTAATAACGTTATTTTTAGTTGAAGTTGGTTTGACTAAAACAACCATTGCTATTGTTTTTTACAACGCTTATATTAACTTGCAACGTTGTTTGTTTATAATTTGTTTGTTTGTTTGTTTCCGCGCAACGTCGAGCTCGGTTAGTGCTTCCAATGCTTAGATGGGTGCCGTTAAATAAATTAATCCGTTTTTAGATTTAAAAAATTTAAACACTAAAAAAATGAAAAATAATCTATATATATAAAAACGAATGTTTGTATGTATGTATGTATGTATGTATGTATGTATGTATGTATGTATGAATGTATGTATGTATGTATGTATGTATGTATGTATGTATGTATGTATGTATGTATGTATGTATATATGTATGTATATATGTATGTTATTTATGCATTGCTACACCATTCATCCGATCTTAATGAAATTTTCACACAACCTTGAGAGTTTTTTTCTTTTTTTTATAATAGTTTATAGTCCTTTACACCAAGTGTTTTAAGACTGAAATGGCTGTGTCAGAAGCAACTAAGTACTTCCAGTCGTGGATCATAATTTGATCCTTTTAACTTTTCCCTCCTCTTTTCTCCAGGCTTGGGACTGGCTTGCAAAAGCAAGGCGGAGTTGAACCTTGAGAGTCAAGGGGAATCAAATATAAAGAAAAAAATTGAAATCCGTCACAAAATGAGCGGAGCGGGTGAGCGAGCGGGAACAATATATATATATATATATATATATATATATATATATATATATATATATATATATATATATATATATATATATATATATATATATATATTTATATATATAAACTGTTTGTTTACTTTTCTGGTTTTACTTTTGACCCTGAGGATGGCTGACATAGCTGTAACGGTCCGTCGGTCTGACAATAAAAGTTTATGGAAAAGTTTTTGGCTAATTGTAGTCTCGAACAGAGAGTTTTGTACCGAAAGGTCGAGAATTTGGCTCGAAAAGTTGTTTCTGCCAAATGGCGAGTTGTGTTTCTTGGAGCGTGTCTCAAAGAGATATATATATATATATATATATATATATATATATATATATATATATATATATATATATATATATATATATATATATATATATATATATATATATATATATATATATATATACTAGCGGAGGTACCCGGCGTTGCCCGCGGTTTTTAAAGGTTTTTCTATTGCTTGTCTCTCTGGCTCCCGTTTCCTTCCCCACTTGTTTTCCCGCTCCCGGTCGCTTTCCCGTTCATGCTTGCTCTCCCGTTCTTGGTCGGTTTTTTGCTCCAGGCCGTTTTTCCGCACCCAGACGCTTTCCTCCCGGTTGCTTTGCCGTTCCCGGTCGGTTTTTTGCTCCAGGCCCTTTTTCCGCTCCCAGACGCTTTCCCGCTCCCGGTCGATTTCCCGTTCCGGGTTGCTTTCCCGCTCCCGGTCGATTTCCCGTTCCGGGTTGCTTTCCCGCTCCCGGTCGCTTTCTCGGTCGCGTTCCCTTTCCCGCTCGATCTTTCGCTCTCAGTTGGCTTCCCGTTTCCGCTCATGTATGTATGTATATATACATATAGCCCCGCTCGCTCACCCGCTCTACTCCGCTCATTTTGAGACGGATTTCAAATTTTTTTCTCTATATTTGATTCCCCTTGACTCTCAAGGTTGTGTGAAAATTTAATTACGATCGGATGAATGGTGTAGCAATGCATAAAGGACATACATACATACATATTGCCTGGGGTTTTTAGAGGTTTCGCTCCCGTTTCCTTCCCGCTTGCGCTCCCGCTCCAGGTCGTTATCCGTTCCCTGTCGCTTTCCCGCTCATTCTTTCGCTTTCAGTTGCCCCCCCTAGATCCGAATCTACATACATACATACATACATACATACTTACATACATACATACATGCATACATACATACACACACATACATACTTTGAATGAACATTTAGTGCCGAAATATTGTAAAAAACACATACATACATAAACACAGACACACATACATGCTTTTTGTTTTTTTTTTTTTGTTTTTTATAATAGTTTATAGTCCTTTACACCAAGTGTTTTAAGACTGAAACGGCTGTGTCAGAAGCACCTAAGTACTTCCAGTCGTGGATCATAATTTGATCCTTTTAACTTTTCCCTCCTCCTTTTTACAGGCTTGGGACTGGCTTGCAAAAGCATGGCCATATAACACACACACATACATGCACATACACATACACATACATACATACACACATACATACGCACATACATATATATATAGTTCCCGCTCGCTCACCGATCCGCTCATTTTGTGACGGATTTCAAAAAATTTTTCTCTATATTTGATTCCCCTTGACTCTCAAGGTTGTGTGAAAATTTCATTACGATCGGATGAATGGTGTAGCAATGCATAAAGGACATATACATATATACATATATACAAACATTCATTTTTATATATTTAGATAATTCCCGCTCGCTCACCCGCTCCGCTCCGCTCCATTTGTGACGGATTTCAAATTTTTTTTCTCTATATTTGATTCCTATTGACTCTCAAGGTTGTGTGAAAATTTCATTACGATCGGATGAATGGTGTAGCAATGCATAAAGGACATGAATATATACATATATACAAACATTCATTTTTATATATATAGATATATATATATATATATATATATATATATATATATATATATATATTCTTTCATACATGCTTTATTGAAAATAACTGCCCATTTTTTGTTTATTATTTTCTTAACGTAAGACTCCAATCTGCGAACAACGACTTTGTTTTTTGAATAAAATTCTTTATTGATTTTTATAACGGGCTTACTGCACAGTTTTGGCTCGAAAGCCATCATCAGAGCCCTTGAATAGAAAATAATGCAAATATTCAAAAATTAACGAAGTGAAATTAGAATATTGGTAAAACGTGTTTACTTAAAACCAGACGATTAGGCGATGAATATAATGCGAACGAATATATATATATATATATATATATATATTTATATATATATATATAATGATCATGTATAGGCAATTTTGGCCCGGAAGGTTTTTTGGCCCCCTGAGCCGGAGGATCAGAGAAGGAGTCCAAACCTTCTTAACTTTTTCCCCTTCTTTAATGTCCAGGCCAAAAGTTCCTATGTACGACCATCGAAGGTAATTGCGTAATAGAATTCAAATTTTGTTTATGTAACAAGGCTGTTTGAAGGCTTCAAGCAGTGATATTCAAGTTAACTGTAACACTAACTGAAATCGGAAAACAATAGAACAAGTAAATTAAAAACGAATTTTTAAAACCAATGCTCTTATATGTAATTAAAACACAAATTTTGCAATCAATTTTTTCTTATATTACTCTTTTACTTTATATTAAAGTCAAAATATCTTAATTATATCGAAATATCGAAATTAATTAAAATTAACTAAATTAATTGACTTATTGTAAAACTAATAATTGAATATTGCATTGTCTTCTATTTTGAGCATGTATGCAAAATTTGAAAAAAATCTATCATCAGTAAGTGACTCAAAAATTGATTGCAAGATTTGAAACAGACAGAGAAACAAACAGACAGACAGAGAAACAAACAGACAGACAGAGAAACAGAGACGACGAGTTAATAAAAGCATTGGTAATAATAATAAAAATATCATCAAAAAGCATCGAATTTAAATATCTCAACTATTTTCATGAAAATTTCGTACACGCTTGAGAATCGCGGTCAGTGAGTGTGGTTCGTGTTAACTTGGTAAAATAGTCTGCCAGTCGGTTAGCGTTTTGTGGTCAAGAAAACCCTCAAGAAAACCCTCAAGAAAACCCTCAAGAAAACCCTCAAGAAAACCCTCAAGAAAACCCTCAAAAAAACCCTCAAGAAACCCCTCGATAAAACCCTCAAGAAAATTAACTAAATTAATTGACTTATTGTAAAAGTAATAATTGAATATTGCATTGTCTTCTATTTTGAGCATGTATGCAAAATTTGAAAAAAATCTATCATCAGGAAGTGACTCAAAAATTGATTGCAAGATTTGAAACAGACAGAGAAACAGACAGACAGAGAAACAGAGACGACGAGTTAATAAAAGCATTGGTAATAAAAATGATGGTCAGTTAAGTGTAATAGTAATAGTAACTGAAATACGGCGAATAACTCTAACTGTAATAGTAACTGAATAATAAATTCAGTTAAATAATACAAAAATAATTAATAACTGAAAAATATTTTTAATGTAATTTTTTTCTAAATAAATTAGTTATTAGATTTATTTTTTTTTTATCTAAAGATAAAAATCGAGTTCTTTGGTGTTACCAAACAAATAGTATATATGGTGCTGTTTAGTTATTCGCGGCCTAAACTCCGCCTTGCTTTTGCAAGCCAGTCCCAAGCCTGGAGAAAGGAGGAGGGAAAAGTTTAAAGGATCAAATTATGATCCACGACTGGAAGTACTTAAATGCTTCTGACACAGCCGTTTCAGTCTTAAAACACTTGGTGTAAAGGACTATAAACTATTATAAACAAAAAAAAAAAAATATTCGCGGCCTTTTGTTATTATTGATAGTTGATAGTGCTGTTGCAATCGTCTTCTGATGAATTGTGCCAACCTCCTTTAAAAAGATTTAAGAGGCTTGCCTAAGAAATTGAAGCATCCAGTTCTCCGAGCAAACAATCTGGGCACGGAAGTTCTGTTGAGGAAAAACTTAATTTAATGCTTATCTTGGGGCTTCAAAAAGATTAGCTGCTAATGAAACTGGATTAAAATTCTGGACAGCCTCAGACACAGTGTATCCTCTAATAGCGGCCTTCGCTAAAGAAGCATATGTGGAGCGCATCTTCTCGGTTTGCAGTGATATGACTGCAGGAAAAAGAAACAGGCTCTCCAAGAATCTAGAAATTCGTGTTTTTAAAATGAACTCGAAGTTTTACCATTTTGTAAATAAATACAAAAAATTTTTTTGGCTGTGTATAGAATCTACAGTTAACTGTAACTTCAACTTAAAAATAAATAAGTGTAATAGTAACTGAAAAATGTTTGTGGAAAAATAACTTTAACTGAAACTGAAAAATGCTGTAACTTTAACTGTAACTGAAAAGTTGTAACTGAAATATCACTGGCTTCAAACAACTTTTAGCAAATCTATTTTACGTTTTATGGGCTAAAATAAGTTATGAAAGAGTGGAAAAGAAAAAATGAGCGCGAGCGGGAACGGAAACGGGAGCAAGAGAGAAAAATGATAAAAAAAACCTTTGAAAACCCCGAGCAATGCCGGGTAACCCCGCTAGCAATAAATATAAATAATATTTAGATTTATAAAGAAAATAAACACTAAAAAATAAACAGTAAAATTTACACTAAATTATAAAAAAATATTTTTGAAAACAACGCTTGTTTACTAATGTACTAAAAGGTTAAAAATAATATTAAAGTGTACATATTAACATTTTTTGAAATAAACTTTTTATTACAAACTTTTATTTAAGCTTCAATCTCTGTTCGTGTGTGTGTGTGTGGCTTTCTCTGTACTCAAATCTTGCAAGTAAAATTTAACCAGCTTTTTGACTAGCTAGGAAGCTGAAATTTTCAGCATAGCTTTATATTAGATGACAATACATGATTCAATTAAGAAAAAAATTATCTGAACATCTTTCGTATTTCTAAATCGAGTGTATTTGAAATAAAAGTTTATGTTGAAAAACTCGTTTTTTCCTTTACTTGTTGAGTATAAGACTGTTGGCCGTTATCTATACGGTATCTATAACCTACGCTTTAATTTTCCAAACAAAACATTTAGTTCAAAAAGGTTAATATGTACATTTTATTATTATTTTTAACCTTTTATTACATTATTATACAAACGTTGTTTTAAAAAATATTTTTTTTTATACTTTATTTATTTTTTTATTACAGCGCTTATATTAAATTGCAACGTTGTTTGTTGTTTGATTGTCTCAGTGAAAACGTTGTATTTGAAAACACCGCGTCTCGACTGACCAACGAAGTCATGGAACGTCGAGCTCGGTTAGTACTTTGATGGTGACATAAAATAAAAATAATCCGTTTTTAGATTAAAAAAAATTTAAACAGTAAAAAACAAAAAACAATAAAATATTAAAATAATATTTAGATTTAAAAAAACCATAAAAAAAAGATAAAGTATAAACATTTTTAAAAACAACGCTCGTATACTAATGTACTAAAATGTTAAAAATAATATTAAAGTGTACTATTAACATTTTTTATCACGTTTTTCTTAACTTGCTTTCATGTCTGTATTTTTTTCTGTTTGTTCCAAAGGTATATATACAGATATATATATATATATATATATATATATATATATATATATATATATATATATATATATATATATATATATATATATATATATATATATATATGCATAAAAAACACATTGGTTTAAAATATACATGGCTGTGGCATCTCAGATCATCACAGGTTATCAAGGTATCCAAAAAGTGAATTTGGTTTTTATTATTATATAATTCATACGTAAAGTTGAGAACAGAATTTTCCTGAAGACGTTCTCGCAGAAGTGATATATCTTCAACTGAATCAACCATCAGAAAGATATCATCGACGTATCTTATATAAATGGTGGGCTTAGGGTGTTGTACCATTTCCTCAACATAACCCATGAAGAAGTTTGCAAATGTTGGTCCCAATGGAGAACCTATAGCCACACCATATACCTGCAAATATAATTTGCCATTTGCTTGTACTTTGTACGAGTTATGGACAAGGAAGAATCGTGGCGAAGAAATGAATACAACAAATAAAGAAGTTGATGACAATCGTATAAATGTTTTCCGGATGTTAAAAGAAGAAAATCCTCTTTCACAGGACGTTTTAGCAGAGAAAGTTGACAGGTCCATTCTTCCAATAATTAGAGTTGAACTCACGGTTTCACGCTGGTGACAGAGCGTTAGAGCGTTCGCCTGTCGATCGTTAGGTCGGCAGTTCGAACCTCGCCGGCGTCACCAGCGTAACTCCCTTAAGCAAGGAGTTCACTCGCATTGCTAAAAGGGTAGTCGCCCATAAATGTTTACTTTTCTCGTTTTACTTTTGACCCTGATGATGGCTGACATGGTAGATATACGTGGCGCCACAACCTTGTTCTCCAAAAGCTGCTGGGATTTGTTAAAGAGGCCTGCCGAAAAGCCAACTCAATGGAGGTGAAACCTAGGAGGAGGATTTATTTTTTGAGAGAGGGATTGCCGCAGCTAAATCGCCCAAAGAGAACCCTCACGGAAGGAGAGAATGTTTTCCATGCGGCGAACGACTGTAGGGTCTCTGCCGATCTGAAAACGAAAAAGTGCTTCCCAGTTTCAATAAAGGAAAGTGGAAAAAGGCCAGACATAGTTGTTTTTTCGAGTCTGGCCAAAACATTTCTTCTCATCGAGTTGACAGTGCCTTGGGAAAGCAACATGGAGGCCAGTAACATCATGAAATTAGAAAAATACAGAGAATTGGTGTTGGATTTGGAAGCAAATGGCTCAAGAGCTGAGTTTTTTGCTGTTAAAGTCGGAGCACGCGGTTTGGTTGGTAAATCTTTGCTAAAGTTGCTGCGGGCCCTGGGAATGTCTAACAGAAAGCGGACCCGTGCAATTAAACAGATTTCTGAAGCAGCAGAATCGGCTTCATTCTGGATTTGGTCTCAAAGAGAGAAAAAAGAAGATTTTCCAAATTTAGAAGCCGCTCTCTCCGCTCCGCAAGAATAGAATTGCTTCGTCTTTGTTTACGTGGCGATATTAAGTACCGCTACGAAAGCGAAGCCGTTATGTCGTCGAAGGTTTTCTCACTTGAATAGTCTGAATTTCTTTAACGTCGCGAGTTTATTTGCATGATAAATATCTGCCACGATGCAAGGAATGATAGAAATTCGATGTCGGAAAAGAACAAAGACATTTTCTGCCGGAGGACGTTCGTCCGTCGAACGTGGCTCGCCCCCCTTAGAACGTCAAGAAATTAAAGAGCCAAAACGTTTGCTCGAGGGGGGGTTTTCTTCTGATGACCTCCACAGAAAAGCTCTTCAGGAGTGCACACACACACATACATACATACATACATACACACATACATACATACATACATACATACATACATACATACATACATATATATATATATATACAAACATTCATTTTTATATATTCTATAAACCGGGAGCGGAAAAGCGACTGGGAACGGCAAAGGAACCGGGATCGGGAAAGCGACCGGGAGCGGGAGTGCAAGCGGGGAAGGAAACGGGAGCGAGAGACACGCATTTGAAAAACCCCGGACAACGCCGGGTACCCCGCAGTAAATACATGACGATGGGAAGTGGTTCAAAAATTGATGAAAGCATAAATATAAATATATATATATATATATATATATATATATATATATATATATATATATATATATATATATATATATATATATATATATATATATATATATAATATAAGGAAACATAACGTTGATATGTTTTTACGAGCCACATATATCAGAAACTTGGATGGCATACAATCCACCAGGAAATAACGCAAATATAAAAGTCTCAACTTCAGACTCGAACCCACGACTGTCGGATCGGCAACACCGCCTCGCATCATGCCAACTACCTTACCATCTGTGCCACTTCCACCGCCAAAAAACAGTGGTTGTCAAGCGCTTTTGTTGGGGTATGTTGAACACAACACTCGACTATGAATGGGTACGAATCAATGCTCGATAGTATATAAGTTGTACGGCGTACAATCCGTCACTAACTAATTTAATAGCTATCGGAGATATATATGTTAGTTAGTGACGGATTGTACGCCGTACAACTTATATACTATCGAGCATTGATTCGTACCCATTCATAGTCGAGTGTTGTGTTCAACATACCCCAACAAAAGCGCTTAACAACCACTGTTTTTATAGATTGTAGGCCATCCAAGTTTCTGATATATGTGGCTCGTAAAAACATATCAACGCTATGTTTCCTTATAATATATATCATAAAACATATATCTTCGATAGCTATTAAATTAGCTAGTGACGGAATGTAAGCCGTACAACTTATATATACTATCGAGCATTGATTCGTACCCATTCATAGTCGAGTGTTGTGTTCAACATACCCCAAGAAAAGCGCTTAACAACCACTGTTTTTTGGCGGTGGAAGTGGCGCAGATGGTAAGGTAGTTGGCATGATGCGAGGCGGTGTTGCCGATCCGACAGTCGTGGGTTCGAGTCTGAAGTTGAGACATATATATATATATATATATCTTTATATATATATATATCTTTGAGACATGCTCTAAGAAATACAACTCGCCATTTTGGCAGAAACGACTTTTTGAGCCAAATTCTTGATTTTTCGGTATAAAACTCGCTGTTCGAGACTACAATTAGTCAAAAACGTTTTCGTTAAGCTTTTATTGTCAGACCGACGGACCGTTTCAGCTATGTCAGCCATCATCAGGGTCAAAAGTAAAACGAGAAAAGTAAACAAACAGAAAGAACCGAATCTATCAAAGAATTAGCACACTAACAAAAGAGTAAACACTCCACCTATCAAATCAAAAAAATACGAGGCTCAACAAAAAGAACATGAGTAGAACAAAATTCCATAGTGTTCAAGACCGGAATCATAAACTAATGAAATCACAGAGACTATAACATTTATACTATTGGAATACACACATATATTGTATTCCAATAGTATAAATGTTTCTGCCAAATGGCGAATTGTATTTCTTATATATATATATACTAGCAGTGCCCGTAGCGGCTTCGCTCGCATGAAATTAGAGAGTTTGAACCGTGCATCCATAGTAGAGATCAATTTTTTAGGTCTGGGCTCGGCCCGTCTACAACTTAGCCCAGCCGTTTTAAAAACCCAAACTCCTGGCCCGGCACAGCCCGTCTGAATTAGGCCCAGCCCATTCTTACAGGCTTAGAAGTTCTATATACTTGATGAAAAACTTCGGCCCGTCCCACCTTGACTTCAGGTTTGACCCGGCCCAACTGAAGACCCTAAAATCACTAAAATATCTATATACTTGGTGAAAAACCTCGGCCCGTTTCACTTTGATTTAAGGTTTGGCCTGGCCCGTGTGAAGACTCTAAAATAACGGCTTGGCCCGGCCGGTGATAAACTGAACTTAGCTACTTTTAACCGGCACAAAACTTCAAAATACTAATTTTTACATTTGTAGCACTTACAGTTTTTGAGTAGCAGTTATTTTGAAATCAAATAACCCTTTTTCCACCCCACATTTAATGTCCTGGAAACCAAATTTTTAAAAAAATGTTGAAACACTTATATCATAATTTTTTGAGTAAATACTAAATACTAATTTTGACATCTGTAGCATTCACAGTTTTTGAGTAGCAGTTACTTTAAAAACCAAAGAAACCTTTTTTCCACCCCACATTTGAGGTCCTGAAAACCAAAATTTCAAAAAATGGTGAAACACATATATCCTTATTTTTAGAGTAGAAACTAAATACTAATTTTTACTTTTGTAGCATTAACAGTTTTTGAGTAGAAGCTACTTTAAAAACCAAATAACCCAAGTTTCCAACCCACATTTGAGGTACGGGAAACCAAATTTGTAAAAAATGGTGAAACACGTATATCTTTATTTTTAGAAAAGAAACTAAATAATAATTTTTACATCTGTGGTATTTACTGTTTTTGAGTAGCAGTTACTATAAAAGACAATTAGCCCTATTTTCCACCCCACATTTGAAGTCCTGGAAACCAAATTTTCAAAAAATGCTAAAACACGTATTTCATAAATACTAATTTTTACTCCTGTAGCATTAACAGTTTTTGAATAGAAGCTACTTTAAAAACCAAATAACCCAATTTTCCAACCCACATTTGAGGTCCGGGAAACCGAATTTTCAAAAAATGGTGAAACACGTATCTTTTTATTTTTCAAAAAGAATCTATATACCAAATTTCAGAAAAAAATTTTAGAAAAAATTTTTAGAAAAAAAGTTTGTTTTCTAGTTTTTTCCCCTCAGGAGTAAAATTTTCAAAAATCCTTTCTTAGCGGATGTTTACGTTATAAAAGTAATATAAGTTCCAAATTTCACGTTCCTAGGATGAGGCGTTTGAGCTCGGCGTTGATTATCAGTCAGTCATCTGTCAGTCAGGACATGTTCTTTTATATATATAGATATATATCAATTTTTGCGCTTTCGCTGTGTTATATTAGAAGAGACAAGAATTTCCTCAGATACATTACAATGAGATTCGTCAGGAGCAGCCTCAACAGCCAAAGTATTTGTGTCAGAGGACGAGTCAGAAGTAACATCATTTATGTTATCCTCGTCGTTAGAAGGAATACAGGGTAACCGATGCATATTGCTTTCTTTGACACCGAATATATATATATATATATGTTGTTTACGAATTCAAATGCAATAAACATGACGGTCTACATCAGTCGTATATCGGGCATACTCGTACGACATTGGCTCGACGGTTGACGATGCACGTGCAAGGTGGCAACATTAAATCTCATTTTCGATCTCTTCATCAAACGTCTCTTACTCGCGAGATTCTTGATAATGATACAACCATTCTCTACCGTGTTTCAGATCCACGTCGATTAAAAATAGCAGAGGCTTTACTTATACAAGAATATCGACCAGCAATAAATACTCAGGATACACACTTTGATAGAACTTTACGACTGTTCAATCTTGACTTTAATGATTTTGCTGATGATAATGTGCTTCGGTCTCAGACGGTAGGCGCTATGCTGGGTGGTAACAAAGCTACGAGCTCTGGTCCTTTATTAATCTGTGGTCACGGTACTAGTCGACCCCCTTATTCGGCCGTTGCTTCTGGTTTGGTACAGCCTGACAAAACTAATGAGGTAAACACTTCCTGTGGATCGGTTTATTTGACTCCTGTCATAGATGTTGGCGATCGTCTCGGTATATCTCCCCGTGGTCTACTAAGTGATGAGGTTAACTACCTTTCCAACTCATCTCTTCAACCAGCTCCCATCGTGCAACTACCCACGCCTATCCTACATGAGCCTCCACCTGAGCCTCCATCTGAGCCTCCACCTGAACCTCCACCTGAACCTCCACCTGAGCCTCCACCTGAACCTCCACCTGAGCCTCCACCTGAGGCTCAGGCTCCAGCGGTGTCATTTCAACATTTGTTTGAGTCTTCAAATATAACTATAAGACGTCGGCGTTAATTGAATCATCTATATGTATCCCATTTGCACAGTCATTCGTTTATTTTAATTTTTCATATAAGTTTACTTTTATTTTAATTCATCACACGGTTTTATTTAAATTTTTCACCTTTTATTATTTTATTTCATACTTTTTTATTTCAATATACTGTCACTAGATACCTATAGTTTAATTTCATTAATCTTCTAATAATTTTAAGTGTTTTAATTTCTATTATTAGTATTATAGACTTCATTTAATTCGTCCTATCTATTTATATTTATTTATTTTATTTTATTAATAATAATTATTATTTAATTTATCTTTATACTTCTTTTCATTTATCAATTTTATAAGCTCTCGTAATTTACTTATATCGTCATACTCTGGTTTTAAATACTTTAATTTAAATATTTATTTAATATAGGCACAACACTATTTCTATGTTGATGTTTACTATATATTCTTTAGCTGTTTACGTAATACGACATTTTAGGTTACGGACTCTGAAGATGACTGTAGTCGAAACTGGCCAGTCAGTCCTAATTATTATTATTTGTATTATATAAATTTTAAAATGGACTCTAGTTTACGTCGTAAAATTAAATATTTTGAACAGTTTATTAAAAAAGTCATTAATGCAAAGTGGTCGTTTGTTTTTAACGGAGTGTGTTTACGAGAGGGGATTTTTCCAAAGTATATTACTCATATATATATATATATATATATATATATATATATATATATATATATATATATATATATATATATATATATATATATATGCTTTCATCAATTTTTGAACCACTTCCCATCGTCATGTATTTACTGCGGGGTACCCGGCGTTGTCCGGGGTTTTTCAAATGCGTTTCTCTCTCGCTCCCGTTTCCTTCCCCGCTTGCACTCCCGCTCCCGGTCGCTTTCCCGATCCCGGTTCCTTTGCCGTTCCCAGTCGCTTTCCCGCTCCCGGTTTATAGTATATATAAAAATGAATGTTTGTATATGTATGTATGTATGTATGTATGTATGTATGTATGTATGTATGTATGTATGTATGTATGTATGTATGTATGTATGTATGTATGTATGTATGTATGTATGTATGTATGTATGTATGTATGTATGTATGTGTGTGTGCACTCCTGAAGAGCTTTTCTGTGGAGGTCATCAGAAGAAAACCGCCCCTCGAGCAAACGTTTTGGCTCTTTAATTTCTTGACGTTCTAAGGGGGGCGAGCCACGTTCGACGGACGAACGTCCTCCGGCAGAAAATGTCTTTGTTCTTTTCCGACATCGAATTTCTATCATTCCTTGCATCGTGGCAGATATTTATCATGCAAATAAACTCGCGACGTTAAAGAAATTCAGACTATTCAAGTGAGAAAACCTTCGACGACATAACGGCTTCGCTTTCGTAGCGGTACTTAATATCGCCACGTAAACAAAGACGAAGCAATTCTATTCTTGCGGAGCGGAGAGAGCGGCTTCTAAATTTGGAAAATCTTCTTTTTTCTCTCTTTGAGACCAAATCCAGAATGAAGCCGATTCTGCTGCTTCAGAAATCTGTTTAATTGCACGGGTCCGCTTTCTGTTAGACATTCCCAGGGCCCGCAGCAACTTTAGCAAAGATTTACCAACCAAACCGCGTGCTCCGACTTCAACAGCAAAAAACTCAGCTCTTGAGCCATTTGCTTCCAAATCCAACACCAATTCTCTGTATTTTTCTAATTTCATGATGTTACTGGCCTCCATGTTGCTTTCCCAAGGCACTGTCAACTCGATGAGAAGAAATGTTTTGGCCAGACTCGAAAAAACAACTATGTCTGGCCTTTTTCCACTTTCCTTTATTGAAACTGGGAAGCACTTTTTCGTTTTCAGATCGGCAGAGACCTTACAGTCGTTCGCCGCATGGAAAACATTCTCTCCTTCCGTGAGGGTTCTCTTTGGGCGATTTAGCTGCGGCAATCCCTCTCTTCGGCAGGCCTCTTTAACAAATCCCAGCAGCTTTTGGAGAACAAGGTTGTGGCGCCACGTATATCTACCATGAGAAAGGGAATAGGAGCAGGAGGAAAGAATATGAATCAATGACTGCGACTGCCCGCAGAGCTGACACTCGTCGTTCTCAATTAATTTCCATTTCTTTAAATTGCTGGTTGTTGGCAGCTGATCATACATCGATCTAATGAGGAACGATAGCCGCACTGGAGCATAGCGCCATATATCTTCCCATGACAGAGACCGCTGAACTGACTCCTCCCATCTGGTCCAGTCGCCTTGCTGTGACAATTGTGCGCTCTTCACAACTCTCTCGCTTTCTATCGCTTGCTTTCTGTCCTGAACAATCAAGTCTGATCTTTCCTGAGCGTTTGCCTTGGACCACCAGAGATGGTGGTTCCATCCAACACCATGCCGCCCCAACTGAACTGCTCCGGTCCTTTCAGTCCACTGGAGAGAAACCGTGGCATTCTCTATTTCAACTCTAGCATTCCATTTGGTTCCTGAGATTAGAGTTGGTTTTACCTCAGCGACTCTCTGATCCGTTGAATTATCGAGCATCATCTGAGTTCTCAGTTTGCTGATCTTGAAATCTTCAACAAAAGACCGCAATGGAAGTCTCAGCTTGGCTGTTTTGCCGTAGAGAGCCACAGACGTCAATCCCGGAGGCAGACGCAACCATTGACGTGTAAAACGAGCTATCTTTCTTTCTAGTTTCTCCACAACTTGCAGACCAATTTCATAGACTGTCAGAGGCCAAAGCAGTCTTGGCACTAAAACAAATTGCAAAATCCACACTTTGAACCTGCTCTGAAGCGGAGCAGAATTAATGCTTTCCATGGAGACAGTTGCCATACGGAGAATAGAAACACCCTGATCAACATCATTCAGGGATTTACAGTACCATCTCCCGAGACTTTTCACTGGTTCGTCGCTCACTGTTGGAATCTTGTTACCATCAACAGAGAAAACGGTGTATTTGTCAATTTTACCGCGACGCAGGGAGAGACTTCTCGATTTGGATGCTTTAAAACTCATTCCGCACCATTTGAGTAGATCGCTGAAGACATCGAGTGTCCGACTCATTGAAATACACTTATTCAAAATAATTGTCGTGTCGTCCATGAAAGCTCTCAGAGGTGGCATGAAAATACCTCGGCCGACATAAACATCTTCTACCCTTGCACCAACTGAATTCAGAAGTAGTTGCATTGCTAGCACGAGTAATATGGGAGAAATAGAGCACCCCATGGCGATACCGACCTGAAGACGAAACCAATCGGTTGAACACGTCTTTGTCGATAATCTCAGGTGAAAATCTTGAAAATACTGTCGTAGAATATCCATAACGAACTTTGGAACATGGTGCATCGTCAAAGCTCTCCAAATCAGCTGGTGACGAACCGCTCCATAAGCATTTGCAAGATCAAGCCAAATGACGTGCAAACTGAGTCGATTCTGTTTTGCTCTTTTTATAGACTCCCATATCATGGTAGAATGTTCGATGCAACCAGGAACACCAGGGATTCCTCCTTTCTGAATTGACTTGTCTATGTAGTCGTTTTGTGTTAGATAGCTCGTCAACCTCTTGGCAGCAAAAAATATTTTTCCTTCAACATTAAGAAGAGAAATTGGTCTGAACTGATTGATGTCGACTGAAACTTTCTCCTTTGGTATAAAAATGCCTTCAGCTTTTTGCCACTCTTTATCAACAGACCCGGACGTCCAAGCAGACTTGAGCAATGAGTGTAAAACTTTCAACACACTCGGACATTTTTTATACACCAGGTATGGTACACCATTTGGACCTGGAGCAGATCTATTTCTTGTTTTTCGGAGGAATTGGGATATGTCAAAAATTGAAATTACTCCCTCGTTGAAAGCAACCTTTGGAAAAGGAATCTCGGGAAGATCTGATCTTTCAGCTAGTTCTTTGTCGCCCAAGGGGTCAATGAAAGCAGCTCGGAAGTGATGATCAAGCTGCTCTTTACTGACTTGCAGAGTACCTGACTTTGGTGGATCGAGCAAGCTTTTACCATAACGGAATGGATCTCTGACAAACTGGAATCTTGCCTTCCTTTGTTCTTTTTTCTTTACCCGCAAACGTTCTGCTCGCAAGAGTGCACTCAATCGTTGCCTCAAGTCATGTCGTAATGCTGAGAGCCCTGGTTTCTCGTTGTCTGGAGCTCTCCTCCATTGTTGACGAAGTCGTTTTTTTTCTTTTTTGAGTCTAGCAATCTCTCGTTGTCGCCTTGAAATATGAGTTTTTTCGCCTCTGTCCATGAGAACTTTTTCCTTGGAACCGAACATCTCTAAACACTTGTTGTAAATGGTGTCAGTTAGATTGTTCACTTGAAACATTGGAAGTTCTTTCATCTGCACTTTGAGAAGCTTGGAAAGTATCTCGTCGAGCTTCGACCAATCCGCTTTGCTAGCAGCAGCGGGGAAGTTAATTCTAGCCCGAGGTTGCCTATTCTCGTCACTATCAGGATCGTGGAACCTGTCGGGGCTGTGGTTGGCATCCGGCCCGACTTGGCCCGGAGTCTTACCTGAAGCAATGCTTGCTACAGTACGATGATCCTTTACAGTTTTAAGCAGACAACCCATCTTCGTACGGTGAACCTTCATACCGCGGCTTGTTGCGAAACCTCTACCGCACACACACTCATGAAGTGTTCCCCCATTAGGGTCTGTTGGAAGAACAGGGTCGATGGCCGTAGGTCCGATTGCGAGCTCATCATACTCCCCCTCCTTTCGGTTGGAGCTCTGGGGGCATAAATCCGATTTCGTTGTCGCAGCTAGATGAACGGTGTTTTTTGTATCCCGGCTAAGCTGGGCCAGGATACCCGTAATACTCGTCTTTCCGAGTTGCCACCTGTCTTTCCACGGTGTCACCGGTCTTTCCCAGTTGCCACAAGGTCTTTCCCGAGAGTCACCCGGTCTTTCCCGGGGGTCAAATGGCTAACGCCTCAAAAATGTGTGTGCACTCCTGAAGAGCTTTTCTGTGGAGGTCATCAGAAGAAAACCCCCCCTCGAGCAAACGTTTCGGCTCTTTAATTTCTTGACGTTCTAAGGGGGGCGAGCCACGTATGTATGTATGTATGTATGTATGTATGTATGTATGTATATAGGTATGTTATTTATGCATTGCTACACTATTCATCCGATCGTATGAAATTTTCACACAACCTTGAGAGTCAAGGGGAATCAAATATAGAGAAAAAAAATTTGAAATCCGTCACAAAATGAGCGGAGCGGAGCGGGTGAGCGAGCGGGAACGATATATATATATGTATGTGCGTATGTATGTGTGTATGTATGTGTATGTGCATGTATGTGTGTCTGTGTGTGTGTTTATGTATGTATGTATGTATGTATGTATGTATGTATGTATGTATGTATGTGTTTTTTACAATATTTCGGCACTAAATGCTCATTCAAAGTATGTATGTGTGTATGTATCTATGTATGTATGTATGTAAGTATGTATGCATGTATGTATGTATGTATGCATGTATGTATGTATGTGCGTATGTATGTATGTGTGTATGTATGTATGTATGTGTATGTGCATGTATGTGTGTCTGTGTGTGTGTTTATGTATGTATGTATGTATGTGTTTTTTACAATATTTCGGCACTAATTGCTTATTCAAAGTATGTATGTGTGTGTATGTATCTATGTATGTATGTATGTGTTTTTTACAATATTTCGGCACTAATTGCTCATTCAAAGTATGTATGTGTGTGTATGTATCTATGTATGTATGTATGTATGTATGTATGTATGTATGTATGTATGTATGTATGTATGTATGAATGTATGTATGTATGTATGTATGTATGTATGTATGTATGTATGTATGTATGTATGTATGTATGTATGTATGTATGTATGTATGTATGTATGTATGTATGTATGTATGTATGTATGTATGTATGTATGTTTGTATTTATGTATGTATGTATGTATGTATGTATGTATGTATGTATGTATGTATGTATGTAGAATCGGATCTAGGGGGGGTCAACTGAGAGCGAAAGAATGAGCGGGAAAGCGACAGGGAACGGATAACGACCGAGAGCGGGAGTGTTTAGGTATCTATTTATGTATGTATAAATGTATGTATGTATGTATGTATGTATGTATGTATGTATGTATGTATGTATATGTGTGTGTGTGTGTGTACGTACGTATGTATGTATGTATGTATGTATGTATGTATGTATGTATGTATGTATGTATGTATGTATGTATGTATGTATGTATGTATGTATGTATGTATGTATGTATGTATTTATGTATGTATGTATGTATGTATATATGTATGAATGTATGTATGTATGTATGTAGAATCGGATCTAGTGGGAGAACTGAGAGCGAAAAAATGAGCGGGAAAGTGACAGGGAACGGATAACGACCGGGAGCGGGAGCGCAAGCGGGAAGGAAACGGGAGCGAAAAAGAAACGCATTAGGTAAACCTCTAAAAACCCCGGGCAACGCCGGGTGCCTTCGCTAGTTTATAATATAATATAATATATATATAATATAATATATATATATATAATATAATATATTTATATAAAATACGAATTTTGGACAAACAGAAAGACAGAAAGAAAGAAAAACTTCTAAAGATGTAATGATTAACGCATTGCCTTCCTCTCCACCTGCCGTTGTTTCTTTGCCCTCAGTCGGCCACAAACCTGAACGTCCCATACGATCTAGTGTATCTGTACTCTGTACTAAAAGTTCGTCAACCGAGACTGTGAAGGTTCCTCGCCAGAGATCTCGCTCTCAGGACCATAATCTTGGTTCTTCTCCTTCATCATCCATTTTACATCCTAGAATTGTCACTTATAACTACCATAGCGAACTTTCTTCTCCACGACGCCCCATCCCAACTAATGAAAATCAGTACAGTCCTGGTTCTCTCTTTCATCTACCTACCTGCGGTTCTTCATACTCCATCGACCACGAAGCAGCGTGTCCCAGAAAATCTATTGCATCTGACCTCTGCACTAGGAGCTTGTCACCAAAGACTATGAAAGTTTCCCGCCAAAGACCTCATTCCCACGACTATGGTCCCCGTTGCTCAATTTCACCATCTTTCTTACTTCCTCGAATTGGTGTTTACAACTAATATAGTGAACGTCCTTCTCGTCTACGTCCTACCGTCAACACGATTCCAGGCCAGTATACTCCATACAGTCTTTGTTTTCCTTTTCACCCAACTGATGTTGCCCCTGTGCCCTCTGTGGAGCACAAACCTGAATGTTCCTTACAATATATTAGATCTACACTCTGTACTAAGAGTTTGTCACCAGGAAATACAACGGTTTCCCGCCAAAGATATCTTTCCCAGAACTGTGGTCATGGTTTGTCTCCTTCGCCATCCTACCTACTTCCTAGAACCTGTCATAGTGAACGTGCTTCTTCTCCGAGACGGCCCCTCACCATGATTCCTACCAGTCGGTCTTATTTATTTTATATTTGCTCTTATGATTTTATTGGTAATTAATACATCCCTTTGTGTTTTATTTTTGCTCTTAATTTTATTTATTTTCTTTCTATCTATGTATACTTTGACATTAAGGCCTTCAATTTGTATGTACAATTTTTATTGACGAAAAACACCTACAATTCTTATGTTATATTTAATTTATATTTGCTCCTTTGATTTTATTCTTAGTTAATACCTTAACTCCTATTTTATTTTGGTCATAATTTTATTTGTTTTATTTTTATCTATGTACTTCGACATTTCATTATTTGTTTTTATTCGTCTTTGTTTATGTTCGGTTTCTGTACCGCCCGCCTTTTGCTTTTTCTGAAGATGGCTGAAAAAATGGCCGAAACTTGCAAGTTAAAAAGCAATAAAGATTTGGATAATCGGGCGTTCTTTGAACAACTTCGTGGGTGAATTAAATTACGTGAACTATCTCATTTAATAGAAAAAGTTTGCAACAAAACTTGATCTATAAAATTTAATCGAGCCTGTATCGACGAAAAATTAACACCTAATTATTTGAATAATATATAATATATATATATATAGCCCTAGTTGAATCAAAGAATATATGTAGTTTGAAAAATTTAGAATGTCTGTCGAAAAAATCAATAAACGCAAAATGGTCTATTGTCTTTAATAGCGCGTGCCTGAAAAAAATATTACACCTAAGTACGTCAATATATATATATATATATATATATATATATATAATAAGGAAACATAGCGTTGATATGTTTTTACGAGCCACATATATCAGAAACTTGGATGGCTTAAAATCCACCACGAAATAACGCAAATATAAATGTCTCAACTTCAGACTCGAACCCACGACTGTCGGATCGGCAACACCGCCTCGCATCATGCCAACTACCTTACCATCTGCGCCACTTCCACCGCCAAAAAACAGTGGTTGTTAAGCGCTTTTGTTGGGGTATGTTGAACACAACACTCGACTATGAATGGGTACGAATCAATGCTCGATAGTATATATAAGTTGTACGGCTTACATTCCGTCACTAGCTAATTTAATAGCTATCGAAGATATATGTTTTATGATATATATTATAAGGAAACATAGCGTTGATATGTTTTTACGAGCCACATATATCAGAAACTTGGATGGCCTACAATCTATATATATATATATATATATATATATATATATATATATATATATATATATATATATATATATATATATATATTAAAAGATAAAAGTAAAAAACTGAATAAATGCGGCTATTCACTTTTGTCTGCGTAAAGTTAGGTTGTCGCAGTTAGTTAAATGAGGAAATACGGGCACGCGGTCCGCACGCACGAATCCGCTGTCATCGCCGGACTGAAACGCTCGATTAACTTCATTGGATACCGGCGCCTCAACGTTATGACCCGGGGTGGAGTGCAGGTTGGCCTCCCCGGATATTATATTTTGACATTTTTAATCCTTCGTGTCGGCCATCGCTTCGCCGGCCACAACGTACACAACTACTTCTCGGCTTGCTTTGTTTGTCGTTTTGCTGGTCGCTTTGCCGTTTTCGAAGTCAATTTCCAGTAAGTTTACATACTTTCTCATTCCATATCAAACTTTTAATAATATGTAACTCAATTTAACTCCACTTCACGTTTTCTGTTTTTACAGTAGTATTCCTGTTTTTTTATATACTATATACTATCCTCTCAGTTTATTTTTATCTCACATTCTTTTATCTCTGAGTGGTTTTATCACAACTTTATCGGTTTGCATTATATTTGTTTCCTAATTGTCTAGTTTTAAGTAAATACGTTTCGCCATTATTCCAATTTCAGTTCGACTTTTACATTCGCCCGTTTTTAAATGTTTTCATTATTTTCTATTTGAAGTACTCTGATGATGGCTTTCGAGCCAAAACTGTACAGTAAGCCCGTTTCAAAAATTAATAAAGAATTTTATTAAAAAAACAAAATCGTTATTCGCAACATGGAGTCTTACGTTAAGAAAATAATCAATAAAAACAGAAAATAAAATAAAGTATAAAAAATATTTTTGTAAAAACAACGCTCGTATACTAATGAACTAAAATGTTAAAAATATTATTAAAGTGTATATGATATTTTTTCCGAAAGTGTCTGAGGTGGCCGTGTACACAACATTGCGAATGAAGTCCCAGCGCGTTGTGGCACTGTCCACAGGACAGTCTTAATGCCTTGTCTATGACATTAGAAAAGCGCCTGCGTAGCTCAGGCTTTGAGATCTCGACAGTGTCAATGCGAAACTGGCCTTTCTGTCTTGAAGAGTGCATTTGTTTGGGTCAAAGACGCACCCTGCTGCTAACCATTGAGTGGTCAGTGTCGCAGTCGGTACTGTGGTAGCTGCGCGTGAGGAACACGCAATTCAGCAATGATCTCCTAGTGATGACAAAGTCTAGCTCTTGCCAGTGCTTCGACCTGGGATGTTGCCGAGACACTCTGTGAAGGGGTTTGGTAGAAAAAAAAGTATTAGTGATGGCAAGCTCGTGAAAGGAACAAAGCTCAAGCAGTTGCTTCCCATTCTTGTTGAGCCCTCCGACACCGAAGTGTCCAATGCAACGTGGCCAAGACGCGTGGTCTGCACCCTCTTGGGCATTAAAATCTCCAAGTAGGAAAAGGTTCTCTCTTACCAGGGTCTCCCTGATCTTTGCCTCGAGCTCTTCATAAAACACATCCTTAGCTTCAGCCGTGGAGGAGAGTGTAGGAGCATCCACGCTGAAGAAGTGCGTAGGTCCGCAGGAGGTAGTAAGGCGGAGTGAGAGGATACGCTCGGTTCCCTGAGAAGGAGGCTCAACTGACGACAAAAGAGAGTTACGGACTGCAAAACCAACCCCATGCAGTCGGTGCTCATCTGAACCCAGACCTTGCCAAAAGAAAGTGTAATTCTTTTCCTTAAGGCTACCACTAGATGCAAGCCGCGTTTCCTGAAGAACGCAATGTCAATGTTTCTCTTGGCCAGCTCGCGATCAATGATGGCTGTTTTCCTGACGTCGCCACAGTTTTGGATGTCGTCAGAGAGGCCAGTACACATTGCTCTGACGTTCCAGGTTGCCAGTCACATGACTGGGCTTTTATTAGTTTTTTGATATTTGCCTGGTGCTCAGTTTAAGAACAAGCCTGTCGATTTTGTCTGAGTTTCACACACCCAATGAAGCAAGCAAGTTGTGGCGGGGTAGTACCCTTAGCGCCCAACTCTACGCCAATTGAGCCTGGGCTTAAAACATGTAACTGCTGCTTTTCGTGTTAGTCCCACGCTGAAACAGCGTGGTTGGAGTGACCTCTCCAGGTGCAACCCTGGGGATGTTTTATGAAGATCCTGGGGTGCCCAGAACCAGGGTCCCCCTCTCGGCTTTGGTAGCAGAGTCCGGCGGAAAGGCAGGCCGATACGACCGGTGCCAGTTCAGCTGCAGGAGGTGCCAGAAGACGTCGCAATGCTCGACTAACTGCCTTAGTTGCTCCGAACCTGATTTGTAGTCTGGGTTTACTTCCATAGCCTTTGACCATCCAAGACCAGCCTGCAAAGCAGCAGGAAACTTTTGAAAGGCGATGCAGAACATCGGCCCACAAACCCGAAAGGGTCAATGAGGACTATAGCTGTCCCGGTTTGAAATCAGAGTTTTCCTTCTCTTAGACAGACCCACCTAATAAAGTTATTCGAGCTCTGTCTGCCCCGGTTTGAAATCAGAGTTTTCCTTCTCTTAGACAGATCCACCTGAACAGGTTAAGCGAGCCCTGTCTGACCCTGTTTGAAATCAGAGTTGGCCGTTCTCCTAGATACTGTTGGTCCATGCAGCCTTATTCTGTATTATTCGTCGCAACCCCCTGTGAGGGCTTTCCCTATCCGCGACCCGGAGGACGCGCCCTAATGCCAAAGTATCCCAGCACAGGGAAGTTTGGAAGATTATAGCGTAAGGCGATAGTAGGTTAAAGGTATTATAAAGATAACGCACAACGCTTTAATCTTCCAAACGAATCGTTTAGTTAAAATAAAAATTGTATTATATACACTTTAATATTATTTTCAACATTTTAGTTCCTTAGTATACAAGCGTTGTTTTTATAAAAAGATTTTGTATACTTTAAATTTTTCGTTTTTTAGTGTGAATATTTTTTAGAAATCTAAAAAATATTTTTATTTTTCACTGTTTAAATTTTTATAAATCTAAAAAAATATACTACTATTTCGCTGAACTGTTTATTTTCGACTAATCATGAAGTACTTCTTTATATTGTGTGATGACGATATTTGCCGTTACAGTTTGGTTTAATCGTATACTTTATATTTATAAATCCAAATATTATTTATATTTTTTGTTAATGTTTATTTTTAAATATTAAAATTTTTTAGTGGCTGGGCTTATTCGCACTCGATGTTCTTATTCGCATTCGGCGATTAATCTCACTCGATGTTGCACTTATTCACACTCGCGATGAAACAAACAAAAAACAACGTTGCAAGTTAATATAAGCGTTGTAAAAATGGGCAGTTATATTCATCAGAGCATGTATAAAAGAATATATATATATATATATATATATATATATATATATATATATATATATATATATATATATATATATATATATATATATATATTTATATATATATAACCATATGATTGCTTGATATTAGAGAAAGCTCTGTAAGATATTTATTCAGTCACATCTGCATTACTCTCTCAAAAAAGCCTTGAAAAATAATTCAGTATAAATAATGGTCGGTAGTTAGTTATAGAACTCCTGTTTCCTGATTTGTAAAATAAAATTACTTTAGCAATCTTTAGCTGAACGTGGCGTTAGTCGGATGACTTCTAGGCCACAAAAATGTACATCATCGTGATTATTATTGGGCCACATTTCTTTCATTTTCTTTAAGGAAAAGCCTGTGGTTTTTTGTGATTGGGGCAAAATTGCCTCTGTCAACGACAGTCCAGTTATATTGAAATCTTCCACAAATTAAGAATTGTGGTCCAGAAAAAAAGTCAGAGGCGGCTGTTGCAATTTGGTCTGCAGACCAAAAACGAAAGCCATATATCAAAAATTTTCTGAATTACCGTGATTGCACCATTTGTGTTTGCACTTGTAGTGTCAAAACACAATTCAAATTCAACAAGCCATTCAGGTCCTTTTTTTACTTACCGAAAACTTCGATAACCTCTTTCATTAAAACACCAGTACCAAAGCCAGATTGTTTTTGAATGGTTAGAAGGTTTTCAATGTTTTTGTCAGATACAATGATTGGCATACAGTAAACAGTACCACCTTTGTTATCTGGAAATAATTTGCTATCAAGTGAGCTACAAGTGGTGTTTTGAACAAAATCCATCTCTTACGCCATCTTTTATAGTGACACAAAAATTGACGTAACTTGCGTAAAAAAATCAAACAATAACAGATTACAATACAATACCAACTGATCGCTTTCCCGCTCCCGGTCGCTTTTCACTAGTTTACTGTAGCAACTAACAGTGATCATTCATAAAAAAACAGATAAACATTGAACGAGTGCAAAATGGCGGTTTCAAAGTGGTTTGTAAACAACATAGAACATTATAAAGTAATTAAAAAAATGTTTAATCATAAAAAATGTTTTTTTTAAACAACGTTTTCTTGCGCACTAAACACAATAAAATAATTTTTTTATTAGCCTGGCAGAGTTTTTGAATCAATTGTTCATATTTTCCTAAAAGACTTCAAAACAGTTTCTAAATCTTATAAAAAAAACTAACGGGGTTACCCGGCGTTGCTCGGGGTTTTCAGAGGTTTTGTTATCGTTTTTCTTTCTTGATCCCGTTTCCTTCCCCGCTTGCTCTCCCGCTTCTGGTCGCTTTCCCGTTCCCGGTTGTTCTCCTGTTCCAGTTCCCGCTCACGCTTGCTCTCCCGTTCCCGTTCGCGCTCTCTCTCATTTTTTTCTTTTCCATTCTTTCCTAACGTCTTTTAGCCCATAAAACGTAAAATAGATTTGCTAAAACTGGCTAAAAGTTGCTTGAAGCCTTCAAACGTTACGTAAACTAAATTTGAATGTGATTACGCAATTACCTTCGATGGATGTACATAGACACTTTTGGCCTGGAGAAGTTTTTTGGTCCCCCTGAGCCGGGGGATCGGAGTAAGGAGTCCAAATCTTTTTAACTTTCTTCCCCTGTATGAGAACTACCTTTGCCAAATTTTATCAATATTGCTCCAGCGGTTCAGATTTTTATAAAGGACAAACAAACATTCATATATATATATAGAAAACCGTTGGACGCATCTACAAAACCATCGTTTAGAAGATTCGCCCGAAGTTTTTTGTTTTATAAGATTTAGAAACTTTTTTAAAATTTTTTTACCAAAATGTGAACAACTTATTCATAAAATCTGCTAGGCTATAATTTCGTATTTGGTAAAAGGTAAAAGATTTTTTAACAGTTTATAAATCTTATAAATGTAAAAGAATGAGCTAAAACTTTGTCTTTATTTATTTTATAAACACATTTTTTTTTTCAAAAATCCGGGGGAGGAGAGCAACCACCCCTCCCCCACCACGGAGAGTTGTCAGTGTATTAAAGCAAACTAAATTATCTACGGGTAACAGGTATACCCGCGGGTGAGTAGTCTACGGGTACACCAGTTTACCTGCGGGTCGGATAGGGTACAGGTATGAAAAAAAAAATGTAGCGAGTCGGGTACGTATTTTGTCTTCAAGCAAAATTGACTTATAGATACAACTAAATTATTTAAGTTATTTTATTATTTTATAGCGCACAATTCCTGTAAAGAGTTTTTCCGATCTATGAAGACGCTATGAATTTGCCTTATCTGAATTACCTGATTAATTTATTACTTAAATTATTTGACGCTCAACTTATTAAATTGACTTACCAACGGTTGTGAAAACAGTTGTTGAGAACAAAATCGCTCCGGGCAATGACCATTGAAAAGCAGATCCATCGGTTTCTCCCATAGTTGTACAATTTGTCCCATCATAAGATATTAGAAGAAGGCTGTCGCGAAAATTAGAAAGTTGCGTTTTAAAAGCTTTAATAGCTGATTCAGCGTCTCCCGGTGTTCGATATCCTGTTATAATTGTCCAAATGTTGTTCAAAGTTTCGTTTTCTACTGGCAAATATTTCTTCATTCGTTCCAGGCATTCTTGTTTTTCATTAGTAGATTCCAAATGCTGAAAAATGTAACCACCGGCTAATGCATATAAGCAAATGAGAACAATTAAAGCAACTTTAGGAAAAATAAATTTCACGGCTGCTGCAGTTCCTTCTTTCACTTTTAAATTCATAAGTAAGGTGTGAAGCTGTTTAAAAAATATGTTTATTAAAAGGTCGTGCTGTTTTGAGCAACTAAGCTTTACTAATACAAATGCAGCTTAAGAAAACGTGCTGAAAAGACAATATTGAAGGTTACCAGTTTATCTGAAAATAGAAACACTTTAAAAAATGAATAACTTGCTCTGGTATGTTTTTACAGCAAAATCTTGACTATAATAATTTTAACATTTTTTTTTGAAAACTTGAGACAAACGTTTGTCGTGCATGTCGTTTTTTTGTTTTTAAAGGTGACCTGACAAACCGTTTCTGCTACGTTGTTAGGATAAACAAATGTTGTAGTTGCTAGGTTACTCCTAGATGAAAACTAAATTAAAACTCTCGAAGACCGTAAATAACGATAGGTTCTTAAAAGGTTATAATCTACATACATAAATTCCTATGTCAGTATTTTAATGTTCTCTTATATAGTTTTATACACGATTCACTAACAAGAGACTAAACAAACAAGCAATAAACTTTATTCCACAAAATCCAATATGTCCGACCTTCAACAGCCAACAACCTAACACTTCATTAACATAATAGAGATGTCCCTTACTCTACAATCCCTCCCCTTTTCAAGTCAATATATTATCCTTTAGGCGTTCAGGCACTGTTTTGTTCCCTACGTGTCGCAACTCTTTTCCTTCTGGCCAGGCCCGTAGCTAGCGAGGGGGCTGGGGGGACTGCAGCCCCCCCTTAAAAATTTAAGCCCTCCTCACTAGAATTTTTGGCTCTGTAAAGCAATTGATATGGACACCTTCTTACATACATTTTCTACTCAATCACGTCGCATTTTTTTGCAATTGTAATTTATCAAAATTTTTGATAGAAATGTAAACACCTGTATCAAATACCAAAAATGTAATAAAATAAAATCGGATTCAAATAATTGTCTTGACAATGATCAAGCTACATTATAATAAAATGCATTTTTTAGTTTAGTTTCTCATTTCAAGCTACTACACATCCATTCATGTTTTACACATGAAAATTGTCATCAGTTTCATAATCAGTGCTTGGTAGAAACATGCTCATGTTGATTTATGATGCATTTTGTTACGAAGCTTAATTTGTAAAATTATTTTCATGCATCTTATTTCAATTATCTTAAATTAATGTATTTATCTAACAATAAGAAGCCAACAACACTGTTTCCCTTACTGATTACATGCCAATTAAATAACTGCGAGGCCCGTCGGTCAACAATTTAGGGGTGGAGCTTAAGTATTATTTTATATCCAAAAATAATTAATACTTCTCATTTTATTTCCATTTTAAATTGGAAAATAATTTTTACTTCTCATTCTATTTTCATTTTTTCACCTCAAAACTTCCTTGAAAACTAAAGTTTAATACTGGCAAAATTTCAATGGCCGCCCTTATAAAATTCTTGTCTCCCCCCTCCGTTCCGCGTGGCAAAACCTAAATCCGCCACTGCTAATAATTTAATCATTCCTGATATTTAAGAAAATAAGCCTAATATCTCCAACATTTCTGATCAACTCTATAATTTTGATCGGGGACTTTTTGACCGAGAAAATTTTGATCGGGGACATTTCGAACGAGACATTTTGACCAGGGACATTATAACCCGTGAAGATCTTGTTAAAAACCAATAAACACTTTTCTACGCTTCAGATATTTTACTTGTTGCCTCCAGCATTTACTATTTTTAACGTTTTATTTGTGTTCATTTCGTGAAACACAAAATATTTGATCTTTAAAAACTAAACTAAAATTAAAAGTTGCTAACGTGAACATTTTGTCGTGAACGTTGTGTCGTGAACGTTTTGTCGTGAACATTTTGTCGTTGAACATTTTGTCTGTAAACATTTTGTCTGTGAATATTTTGTCTGTGAACATTTTGTGTGTGAACATTTTTCGTGAACGTTTTGTCGGGAAAATTTTGTCGTTGAACATTTAGTCGTTGATCATTTTGTCTGTGAGCGTTTTGTCGGTGTTCATTTTCTCGTGAACATTTTGTCGTGTGTCGTGAACGTTTTTTCGGGAACATTTTGTCGTTGAACATTTTTGTCTGTGAACGTTTTGTCGTGGAACAGCCTACACACTGGCCGGTTCCTCTATCTAGCTCCTTTTCGCCTAAACTGTTGCATAGAATATGGTAATTTATTTGGTTACTAGAGGTCATGACACACTTTTTTGGTTTTTACATCAGTAACTTAGTTACATAAACAAAAGTACTTTATGCAATCTTTATTAAACAACACAGCATATTTTGCAGAAAGCAACTTGTTAAAACGTTTTTCAAGCTCTATGAAAAAACTTCGAATTCGAGGACTAGCAAGCAACTGACCGCTATTCATGTTATATAACAACCAAATTATATAACAAAATCAAAGTTATAATCCAATATATAAAATCACCGACGCGTTTCGGAGTTACTCTCCATTATCAAGCTTCAAATGTCAACAAACGAAAAGAAAAAAGACCGCCAACAAAGACGGTGGTCATTCTACTGGGCATCTAGCCAAAAGAAATAAACTGAAAACACCAAATTCAATAAACCTAAAAAATAAGTCCATTTGTAAGTTATATTAAGTTTTGTTAACCAGAATATATTAATGTTATTAACATATCAATAATATATAAGTAATAATCATTAACATAGTAACGTATAACTTATAAACTATTATTTTTTCTTCTTTCGCATTGTTATGTTGATGTTGCCCACAAGATGTGGAAATATCTCTCGGACAGACCCCTCAATGTCACTTGAGACTTCGACATTCTCTGGAACTCTCACCGGCACTGACATCTCGGGAACATACTCCAACACCTCCTCCAAACAAATTGGTTTCTGCTAAATATGCCGTGTTGTTTAATAAAAAAAATATATATAATATAATAAAGAATATATATATATATATATATATATATATATATATATATATATATAACCGTTAACTAGTCTCACAAAAAAGACACGCCATGGCAATGGGGCGTCAAAGAAAATGCAGTGCTCCAACATCTTAAAGATATTCTTGCGAATGAAGTTAGTCTAGCTCATTTCGATCCTACGGCTTTTTTAGGAATGTCATGCGATGCGTCGGAAGTAGGAATTGGAGCAGTGTTGTTCCACAGATATGGCGATGGTTCTGAACGTCCTTTTTACAACGTGTCTAAAACATTGACAGACACACAACGACGCTACAGCCAGATTCAAAAAGAAGCTCTTTCCATCATTTTTGGTCTGCAGAAATTTCATCAATTCTTGTACGGGCGTAGATTCATCCTAGTGACAGATCATAAACCACTCCTCGCATTGTTTGATCCGTCAAAAAGAGCTTCGGTCCTGGCAGCAAACGTCTAGCAAGATGGGCCCTGACATTGAGCCAGTACAACTACTCAATTGAATATCGAAAGACCGGAGAACACGGAAATGCCGACGCCCTCAGTCGCCTATCAGCGTGCGAAGACGGAGAATTTGACTCGACAGAAGAAGATGCAGATGTTTCAACAGTTTGCGTTATTAATACAATTAGCCAACAAATGTCCGATTCCAGACTGTTATCAAAAGAGTCAAGTAAAGATTCTGTTATCTCTACAGTGATACTATTTTTGAGAGCCGGCTGGCCTCACAGAATAATGCAACCGGAATTAAAACTGTATGAGAAACTTTCTGATTCTCTTTCAACAGAAAGATGTTGTCTACTCTTTGGAGCAAGAATCGTGATACCAAAGAAATTACGCGGCAAGATTTTAGAATTGTTACATACAGGACACTTCGGAATGCAAAGAATGAAGCGTTTAGCAAGAACTATAGTTTATTGACCTCGAATTGATTACGATATTGAAAACTAGCTGGGTTACCCGGCGTTGCCCGAGGATTTTAAAGGCTTTTTATCGTTTTCTCTCTGGCTCCCGTTTCCTTAAGCGCTTGCTTTCCCGTTCCCGGTCGCTTTTCCGGCCCCGGTCGCTTTTCCGGCC
This sequence comes from Erpobdella octoculata, assembly GCA_963978895.1. Lineage (NCBI taxonomy): Eukaryota > Metazoa > Annelida > Clitellata > Hirudinida > Erpobdellidae > Erpobdella > Erpobdella octoculata. The sequence goes on from OZ022245.1 coordinate 17,863,440, forward strand.
CCGGTCTCTTTTACTTTTCCCGATCCCGGTTGCTTTTACGCTTTACCGCTCCAGCTTGCTCTTCTTTTCGCTCTTCCGTTCCTCCATTAAATTTTAGAGCCTTCCCAATGTGGCTTAGATGGGCTGTAGCGGAATGCTGTGCAGTCATCAAAATTGATCTGTTAACACTTTGTTGTTTGGTTTGCTCGTTTAGTTACGTCTGAACTTCCTCAATTTTAATTAGTGTTCTTTAATGTATTGGTTCCACTCTGCAAGTGTGATCTTCTGCAAAGGCTTATTATGATTGACTAAAGCTGAAAAAAGGATTTATTAGTTAACGGCTGCAATAATGTTAAAATCCGCTCATATATCTCAACAGGTTATATTTATTTTAAATACTTGTAAGATTATAAATGCTTACAATAGATTTATCACACACTGTTCAACAGCTGCTTTTCGAAAAATTGCTAGTCTTAGTTTTTGAGTTGTTCTTAGTTTTTAAGTGTCATGTCTACAGAAAGCATATAACGCTACATGTGGCATGTTAATAAATGTTGACCCGTGGCTTTGAAAAATGTGATATAAAACACAGATTGAAATAAAACATGAAGTAATAATAATATTAAAAACTTTCAAAGCATTAACTTAATGAATTTTCCGAGAGTTTTTTGAGATCATCAATTTGGAACAATCGAAGAGTACCACTTTTATTTAGCAAATGATGCAATTATAAATTGAACAAAACAGCAGCAGATTGATAGGTTGGCTTGAGAACTTTGTTCATGATTTTGTTGAAAAACAAAAATACTGCACTTGCTTTCAATTCTTTCAAATTTCATGCACCTCATATATCAGTGAAACTTTTACAATAAATTGGTGTTGCATGTAAGCTTTTCTTTAAAATGTAATTTTCTAATTTCCTCTGAAAAGTAAAAAATAAAATAAGACCGATAAATTAATTCATAATCTTATAGTCATAACTACTCGTGAATAATAATGGTTGTAGTGCCATCACATAAAAAAAACTTACCAGCCCAAAAAAATTTCTCATTTACCGATAGGCTGATAGCAAGCTCGTCAGTTTAGGAAACCATGATGAACAATATTAGATAAGGAACAATTGAAGTCAGAAGCCTTGAACGATAAATATGAACAATGAAATTAAATTTATTTTTCCAATCTGCAACTCCTTTTTGTAAAACACAAAATGTTAGAGCATAATGATAATCTTATAATAATTAATAATATAACATAATTAAACACGTGCAATGCAACAAACGAAACAAATTGAAAGATACACAGTAAATCATGATTTTAAAAACTAAAAACAAATTACCAAAGCTTTGCCACTTACGTTTGAATGGGAGACATGAACAATGAATTTCTAATTTAATTTTAATTTGTTAAGTCTGGAACTCTTTTTGTAAAGCACAAAATATCTCTAAATAGAAGAAATTCCACCTGCAATTTATTGATTAGTCCTGAAAACCAAAGTTATCTAGATTTAAAAGATAAGTTGCTAAAATCAAATATAAAGTTTACCGATAGCAGAGCTGTCGTATCGGAGGTTCGAAAAAGAATGAGAATCAAAACAAAGGTATCCGGCGGCACCATAGATATCTATGGGCGGCACTAAACAACACACATATTTATTTAATTTAATATTTATATTTAAAACCTTTAAAACTTAAAAAAAAAAATTAAAAATATTTTTTATAATTTAACTATTAATTAATTTATTTTTATTTTGTAGAAAAAAAAATTTACTCCAACTTACTACCGCTGACCAAAACGTTTTTTGTTCATAAAACATCAACGGAGAAACCAATTTATTTAAAATTTTACAGAAACCACCGCTTGACTAAGTTACATAAGTGTGCCAAATTTCAATTAAATCTGTTCAGCCGTTTACATTTTATTTCCGGACAAACAAACAAACAACCATTTCATTTATATATATAAGATTTAAGTCGCTCATGTAGTTCTTGTGCTGAACAGCAAAACAAGCCACCAAAGATGATGAATCACCCGTGGATGATTCCTGAAAAGCCTTGGGACAGAGTGCATCTGGATCACGCTATAAATTTTTTAGGAACCAATTGGCTGGTTATGGTAGATGCCTATTCGAAATACCCGTGTATACATCCGACAAGTTCCATAACCGCAAAAACAACAACTGTTTTTGGATGAAGATTTCGCACATTTTGGTTTCCCCCACACGTTGGTGACTGATAATGCTCCAACCTTTACTTCTGAAGAATTTCAGAACTGGTGCAAAGAAAGAGGCATCATTCATCTTTCTGGAGTTCCTTTTCATCCTGCAACCAACGGGGCAGCTGAGCGATTGATACAAACTTTTAAAAAATCACTCACGAAGTCTTCACATCCTCTCCGAAGAGCTTTGCAAGATTTTCTTTTGCAATATCGGAGAACGCCCTTGGAATCTGGATTTTTCCCAAATGAACTCTTGAATGGACGACAAATAAGAAGCAAATTAGATTCTCTTTTGCCACGTCCTCCTTGCCTTGCTCGAGAGATGCAGGATAGACGAAGTCAAAGAACAAACAAAGAATCTTTCCAAATACAACACAAGTACAAAATTGGAGATTTTTGTTACGCTCTACACTGTGGTCCCAGACAGGGTAAACAACCAAGATGGATTCCTGCAATCGTCAAGAAAATATTGGGAGCATGAAACATCTAAGTACGATTGTGTTCAAATGGGTTGATTTGGAAACGCCATGTGGAACAACTCCGCCCACGTTATGTTACATGTTACTCCACATCATCGAGTCTTGGAAACAACGCATTTGACACCACGTCAACGAGGAGTCCAGCAACAACGTCAAAAAAGAGTCCAGCGACCACGTCAACGAAAAGTCCAGCGACCACGTCAACGAGGAGTCCAGCGACCACGTCAACGAAGAGTCCAGCGACCACGTCAACGAAGAGTCCAATCACGACGAAAAGTCCGGCAACCGTGTCAACAGGAAATCAAGCGACCAGTTTACCAATGAGTTCTCCATCCAGTGCGACAACCGTACCAGGAGAAATTCTACCGACGGATCTGACAAGATCAGCAACGCAAGCGAATACTTCAGTTGAAACCGGACCACGACGTTCGGAGTGCCTGCGGTTGAAGAATTTAAGATTTTGACGCGATTTTTTTTCTTTCGTTAGAAGACATTTTTACATTTAGTTTTCGCTTTTGAAAAGACTCAAAAGCTAGCTACCGAGTTGTTGCGAGAAAGTTCTGTTTAGTGTTTAGCGAGTTGCGCGGTATTTACATTACATGTTTCTTGTTATTTATATTGTGTTTTGAAAGAAAAAAGTTTTTCTGAAAGACACAACAGATTTCTTGACACACTTCAATCTATCTGTTAACTTAAAGCAACGTTAATTAACAGATAGTGTCACAACCAACAGCATCTTGGACACACTTTCTTCAACAACATCTAAAGGTATTCGAGCTCTTCTTCCCTGCAAATTAGAATATGCTACTCTGCTGAAAGAATACCCACACATCACACGACATGCAATTGCTACAACTCTAATCACCCATCAAGTGTCTCACCACATTACAACTCGTGGGCCCCCGGTATATTCAACTCCACGACGGCTAGCACCAGATAAATTACACACGGCAAAAGTGGAATTTGAGCACATGCTCCAACTCGGCATTGTGCAACCTTCACAAAATTCTTGGTCATCACCGTTGCACATGGTCCAGAAAAAATCCGGAGAATGGAGAACGTGTGGTGACTACCGCTATCTAAACAAAGCAACCGTTCCGGACCGTTATCCAATCCCACACATCCAGGACTTTACATATAGCCTTCATGAAGCTACAATTTTTTTGAAGTTGGACCTTGTCAGAGCTTTTCACCAGATTCCAATAGCCAAAGAAGATATTCCAAAAACTGTCATAACCACTGTTCGGGAGACTTTTTGTTAGGACTTAACTTTTATTTAGTTTCTTTGGTTTTTTGATTTTCTTCCAGCGAGTTTTGTTGTTGTTTCGTCGAGAGTTGAAATAAAGAAAGTTCGAAGGATTGTCGTCGAGTTGCGTAGTGTAAAAATAGATTATTAGCGAAAGAATTTCTAACGAACAAATTTGGTAGCAGAGCGTGGTTTATAATATAGTCTATTCCGAAGTCGAATTTTGAAACGTTATTACGAAATAATTATCGAAAATGTCGAATAAGGCGAATTCAGAGATAGACGAAAGCACGACTATGCTCATTCAAGAAAAGGAAAACGAAATGCAAGCTGTAATGTGCAAAGCCAGAGCACAATTTACTCGTGAATATTTTCAGTTGAAAAAATTGCTAAACAGTAACGACGTGTCTAAAATTGCAGAAATTGAAGATAGACAGGAACGTATTACGGAGATTGAAATGCATGCAATAGAAAGTATGGAAAACCTGTTGGGTTATTATGCGGAGATAAGCGAAACGTTGAAAGAACAGCAAATACAGAAAAATATTGCTACTCTAGAAACTGAGTTTTCTACAATAATGGAAAAAGCAGAACATTTTTTAGAAAATAGCAAAAGACAATCATCTCCTCGTCCTCAGTCATCTGCCAACTTAAGATCGTCCGAAGCTGGATTAATGTCTTCGAATGTCTGGACGTCAAGAACTGCACCAACTGTCGTCCCCTTCTCATCCCATGGCTGTTTCGTTCCATTATCTACCACCACTAACGACTACCGCGTTCACTCAGCAAGCTTTCTCCCCCAGGCTCAGCCGAGTATCGCAAACCATCATTCTTCCGTTCAACCAACAGCCAGCGATGTCGGTCATGACTTGTGGCGGCAGCTAAAAAAGGTATCAATTCCTGTATTTAACGGAGACAAATCAAAATATGAAGCGTGGAAAGCAGCCTTTATTGCATGCATTGACAAAGCTCCAATGTCCGCTGAATATAAATTGCTTCAGTTACGTCAGTACCTTAGCGGTGACGCCTTGAAAGTTGTGGAAAACCTAGGACATTCAGCGGAAAGTTACGAGGCAGCAAAGCAACGTTTAGAAAGAAAGTTTGGTGGCATTCGTCGACAAGTTGCCTTGCAGCTTGAAGCCGTAGATAACTTTCGTCCGCTTAGAGCTGGTAGTGCCATCGATCTAGATAGATTTGCCGATCTTCTCGATTTGACTGTAATCAACTTACGTGAATCTGGTCGATATGATGAACTGGGTTGTGGTTCAATGTACCACAAGATAATTAAAAAAATGGACGAAGCCATGAATGCGTCTTTTCAGCGTTGGCTATTTGAACATCAAAGAGTCGAAAATGTAGAAAATCTGCGTCATTTCGTACTGCAAGAAGCAGAATTTCGAACAATTGCATCCGAAGTGGTTCATGGACTATCAAAAATTGAAGTCAGTTCTCAACGTCGTAATCCGAATCTACAATCATCTTCGTATTTTGGACAAAATGATGATGTAACAACGAAGACTTGTGAATGCTGCGGTGGATACCATCCAATCTGGAAATGCGAAGTGTTCAGCCAAAAAACTGTCGACAGCAGATGGAAGCTTGCCATAGAAAAACATCTCTGTTTTCGGTGTTTGGGTTCATCGCATAGAGGCTCAACATGCAAACGCAGTAGGTTGTGCGGTCTAGAGGGTTGTATGAACACTCATCATCGACTTCTCCACGGTAGATATGAGAATCGTCAACTTACTTCTGTTCGACCTCTTGCTAACGTACGAAGGGGAGAAGCCAACGATAACAAACAAGAAAACGTAACAATGACAGCGACTGAACCAGGAAATAACGTGATTGCATTACGAACCGTGCCAGTTATTCTAAGAAATGGGTTCAAGTCAATAAAGATCAACGCTTTACTTGACGACGGGTCGACCAAAACCTACATAAACTCCGGCGTTGTTGCAGAACTTGGCCTCCTCGGCAGTTCACGTCATGTTACTGTGAGTATGCTAAATGGTCATCGAGCTGGTTTCCAGACACAAGCAGTGGAGGTGGAACTTCAAAGTTTGAATCGTGTAATTAAGATGAAAATAAATGCCTTCACAACAAATAAAGTCACTGGTGATATGAAAGCGGTAGATTGGAAGAGGTTTCAGATGAAATGGCCGCATCTACGTAACATCAAGTTTCCATATATTGAACCGCGTGCAAAGATCGATATGCTCATAGGATTAGATTATGCAGATTTACATTTTTCTCGACAGGAGGTGCGTGGCAAAAAAGGTGCACCTATTGCAAGATTGACTCCGCTCGGATGGACTTGTGTTGGAGCGTCATCGCCACATCAAAACCAATTCCAGACTAATTTTGCTTATACGTATTTGATTCAGAAAGAAGCCGATCTCGGTTTAGCACTGCGCAAATTTTGGGAAGTAGAAGAAATGACAGCAAAGAAGGACACGATGTCAATTTTAAATCAACAACTGATGCAGCAAGCACGGAACAGTCTGCAATATTTTAATAAAAAATATACAATCAGAATCCCATGGAAGACAAATCCACATGAGTTACCGAATAACTACGAAATGGCAAAAAGACGTCTGGAAACGACAGAGAGAAGACTTCAGAAAGATTCGTTTTTAAAAAATGATTACTGCAAGACAATCGAACGCTATATTAAAGAAGATTACATCTATAAGATCGATCCAAAAGAAGCGGGAAAAGGTTCATGGTTCCTGCCACATTTTCCTGTCGTGAGATCAGATAAAGCGACAACAAAGACTCGAATCGTTTTTGATGCCTCTGCAACGTATAAAGAGATGTCTTTAAATCAAACCATTCATCAAGGACCGAAATTGCAACGCGATCTATTAGATGTCTTACTACGTTTTCGAAAAAGTCCAATTGCGTTAGTGTGTGACATTGCCGAAATGTATTTACAATTAAAAATTAATAAAGCTGATAGAAAATATTTTCGTTTTCTATGGCGTGATGTTGATGTTAAGAATACTCCAGATATTTATGAATTTTCTCGCGTTGTATTTGGTGTTAATTGTTCACCATTTCTTGCTCAATTTGTAATACGCCAACATGCAATTACATTTCAAAAAACCTTTCCATTAGCTGCAGAAACAATTTTGAAATCTACCTATATGGACGACAGCATGGATTCAACTGATGACGATCTGCAAGGAATTGAACTTTATAAACAGTTGACGCAATTATGGAAATTAGCCGGCATGCGTGCGCGTAAATGGTTGTCTAATAGTGAAAAAGTATTAGAGTGCATTCCGCCTGAAGATCGAGCAAGTGATATAGAAATTGAAGGCGATCAAATATTTGGAACAAAGACCCTAGGAGTGTTGTGGCTAGCTAAAGATGACGTATTCATTTTTCGATATAAAATGCCTGACAATTCATTTGTCTATACGAAACGTGAAGTTTTGAGAAAAGTTGCCGCGTTATTTGATCCACTTGGTTTTCTAGCGCCATTCATCGTTCGTGCAAAGATTTTACTTCAGAAGATGTGGACATCGGGTCTGAATTGGGATGAATTGCTGGATCCTGAGTTAAAATCTGAAGTGGAAAATTGGTTTAAAGAATTTGATGACATTCGTGAAGTACGGATTCCAAGATGTTTACGTTTGAATAATTCAGAAGAATTATTATCAATGTCACTGCATGTGTTTGCCGATGCTTCATCGGAAGCATACGGAGCTGTTGCGTATGCTCGATGCGTTTATAAAGATAATAATATTTCGTGCCGTTTTGTTTGTGCGAAGACTCGAGTTGCACCTTTGATTTCAACAAGCATACCTCGTCTTGAGTTGATGGCAGCAGTTTTGGCTCTTCGTCTTGGAATACCTGTAGCCGACACACTGGGAATTTGTAAGGCTGATATTACGTTATGGACAGATAGTATGAATGTTTTATACTGGATAAAAAATCATAGTCGTAACTATAAACCATTTGTGGCTAATAGAGTTGGAGAAATCCAGTCGTTAACAGATCCGTCTCAGTGGAAGTATGTGACGTCAAGGCAGAATCCAGCAGATCTGGCATCACGTAGATGTAAAATATCGTTATTGAAACAGAATGACATTTGGTGGAAAGGTTCGGAATTTTTGTTAGATTCTGAATGCAGTTGGCCAACTCAACCAGTAAAAAATGTTGCTTCAGAAGAGACAAAAGAAATACGTGCAGCAAAAAAGAAACCATTATACACTACGTTGACCAGTGACTACAGTTCCATACAATCATGTGAAAGATTAAACCCAGACAGATATTCTAGTTGGATTCGTCTTGTGAGAATTGTATCATGGATCATAAGATTTATCGGCAATTCTCAGTTGGTGAAACAGAACCGAATCAAAGGCGAATTAAATTCAGATGAATTGAACGAGTCCGAAGTTTTGTTATTAAAGTCTTGCCAACAAGAAGCTTTCGAAAATGAATATCGCGCATTGCTACAAAGAAAACCGTTACCAAAATGCAGCAAATTACTTGTATTAAATCCTCAACTTGATGAAGACGGATTGATGAGAAGCAACAGTCGATTAGTGAATGCAGAAATGTTGCATTACGATACAAAATATCCGATAATACTACCGAAGAAACATAGTATTACACAATTAATCATCAAGTTTGAACACGAACAAGGAGCTCATATTTGTGGAATTAATCATCTGTTGGCAAAACTTTCGAAAAGATACTGGATCCTGTCGGCACGTGAAGCTATTCGTGAATATCAATATGTTTGCATGGAATGCAAAAGAAGAAATGCAAAAGCCGCAAATCAAATAATGGCACCACTTCCGATTTCCAGACTAAAGGCACCAGAACCGTTATGCACTTTTAGTCACACGGCACTAGATTTTGCAGGGCCATTCATTACAATCCGTGGTAGAGGTAAAAGTCGCGAAAAACGTTACCTGTGCTTGTTTACGTGCATGGCTACCAGAGCAGTCCATTTGGAAATGGCGTATGGACTTGACACCGATTCGTTTTTGAATGCGCTTTATCGTTTCGCAAATCGTAGAGGATGGCCTAATGAATTTACATCCGATAACGGACGCAATTTTGTTGGAGCCGTTCATGAGCTCAACGAACTTATATCTCAATGGAATCAAAAGAAGATTGTGAAATCTACATCGTCGCATTCAGTAAAGTGGAATTTCAATCCTCCGGTTGCACCTCATTTCGGTGGCGTGTTTGAAATTATGATTAAAGCAGCTAAACGCGCAGTTTATGCTATACTTGGACGTGCCGATGTTACGGACGAAGAATTATCAAGTGCCTTCATCGGAGCTGAGGCACTTCTGAATTCACGTCCATTAACATATCAATCATCGAGTTCGAGAGATATCATTCCGTTAACACCAAGCCATTTTCTACACGGAGAACTGGGTCATCAAGCTGCACCAGTAATAGAACCGGTAAACAACTTGAATCACGTAAGACGACGTTGGAGACGAGTACAAGAACTTATTAGACATTTCTGGCAGCGGTGGCTTCAGGAATGGATCCCCGGACTGAGTTCACGAAAGAAATGGAACTCTGTTAAGCGGGACTTTGCGATTGGTGACGTCGTAATAGTGATGAACTCCGACACTGCAAGAGGACAGTGGCCACTTGGAAGAGTTGTTGACGTGATGCCTGGCAAAGATGGTCATGTACGAGTAGTGAAAGTTCAAGTGGGTCAAACTGTCCTGACACGAGCGATTAGCCATCTCTCTCCGCTGGAAATCGCCGACGATTAAATGTTTTCGATAGTTTTGCCTGAGCGTAATAACATGATCTTTTTAAATAGAGTGTCCGAATAATATTAGACTTTGAAATACTAAGAACATTAGGCTTCTTTAAGACGTCCGAAAGATTGTAATTACTTTTGATGATTTCATAGAGTGATCGTAAATTTAATTGAATGATTAGACGTTTATGAATTCTGATAATGATCGAGATGTTGCAATCACTTGCAATTCAATATTATGATAGCAATATTCTATGAGATTATTACGTTGGTTTTGTTGACTCGATATTTATTATAATATATGATCGTTATCATTTAGACATTAAATGTTATTGACATTTGAATTTTCAAACTTCGAATTTTGTTGCTCTGTCTGTCCTTGAAACGGAAACATTGAACCTATGACTGACATGGCATTTGTAATATGGATTATTGAACAAGTGTGATCACACCTTATCCGCGCAGCTGAATTTAATTTGATATGATGAGCAGATTCGAATTTCTCATTCAATTAAAAATGTTTTTCATGATGTTTTACTTTAAACGCGAGTAGATAGCTTCTGCAGTTTCTGGTTGTTCCAGCTTATTTGAACTGGCTTAAATTGTAATGGCTTCTTTATTGAATTGTTTGCTTTACATGAATTGAATTAAACGTGCGACCGAATTACTGATGTACTGTCATTCCGTCCTAAACTTGTAACATAACAATGTGAAGTTTAATTATCGATCAATAGAGATTAATTTTAGTTTCCGTCCTTTGAGTGATGTTGATACATCACGAAGGGGAGAATGTTCGGGAGACTTTTTGTTAGGAATTAACTTTTATTTAGTTTCTTTGGTTTTTTGATTTTCTTCCAGCGAGTTTTGTTGTTGTTTCGTCGAGAGTTGAAATAAAGAAAGTTCGAAGGATTGTCGTCGAGTTGCGTAGTGTAAAAATAGATTATTAGCGAAAGAATTTCTAACGAACAACCACACCGTTCAGGTTGTTTGAATTTGTCAGGATGTCATTTGGATTGCGCAATGCTGCCCAAACATTCCAACGATTTATTGATGAAGTCCTTCGAGGAATGCAGTTTGCATATGCATATATCGACGACATCTTAATTGCAAGTAAATCTGCTGCAGAACACAAAACACACCTCAAAATGGGTTTTCAACGATTCATTGAGTATGGTATAACCCTTAATTGCGCAAAGTGTGAGTTTGGTGTTACGAAACTAGACTTCCTCGGTCACAAGATAACCTCAACAACTATTTCTCCACTTTCTGACAAAATCAAAGCCTTGCTAAATTTTTCTCAACCATCCTCTGTGCAGCAACTGAGAAGATTTATCGGCCTTATCAACTTCTACCGCAGGTTTCTTCCAAAGTGCGCTTCATTGTTGGGCCCTCTGGCCGACCTTCTTAAAGGTTTAAACAATAAAAAAGTTTGGAGCGACGCCACAATAGACGCATTGGAAAATATCATAGCCGCATTGGCCCAGGCTACACAACTTTCACACATGGCCACAGATCCTTCTCATCGTCTAACGCTTACCACTGACACTTCTAATGATGCAGCTGGAGCAGTCATACAACAAACCTCCAAAAACAACACCTATCCTATTGCCTTTTTTCTCTTAAGTTCTCACCTACAGAAAAATGGTACAGTACATTCGGCAGAGAACTCCTGGCTATCTACTTGTCGATCAAACATTTTCGACACCTGCTGGATGATCGGCAATTCACAATTTTCACAGACCACAAGCCTCTCACGTACGCCTTCAATGCAAATCAAGATCGTTACTCTCCAAGAAAAATAAGACGCCTTGACTACATATCTCAATTCACAACGGATATTCAGTTTATCAAAGGAGATGCAAATGCTGTCGCGGACTCCCTTTCACGTTCTGACATCAATGCACTGCAGCAAATAAACCAGATCTATCTAAACACAATTGCGGCTCTTCAAAAAAATCATCCTTGTGACATACCACCGTCCTCTTCAATAAAATTTAAAAAAATTCCATTGCCGAGTTCTGGTGGCACGATTATTTGCGACATGTCTACAGGCTCTCCAAGACCCCTCGTCCCAGAACCTTTGCGAAAATCAGTTTTTCAACACTTGCACGGTTTATCACACCCCGGGACCCGTGCCACACTGAAGCTGATTTTCTTAAGATTTGTTTGGCCTGGTGTTGACAAGGATGTTCGAGGATGGACAAAACAGTGCATCAGCTGTCAGCAAAGCAAAGTACAACGCCACAATGTAACTCAACTCGGCAGTTTTGGTACACCAAACGAACGGTTTAATCATGTCCACTTGGATATTGTTGGCCCGCTGCCACCGTCAAAAGGATTCTCTTATCTGTTAACTTGTGTCGACCGTTTTACTCGTTGGCCAGTTGCATGCCCCATCGCTAATACCAACTCGGAAACCATAGCTCAGAAGTTTTTGGTGTGCTGGATTTCCAATTATGGAGTACCAGCCATCGTTACCACCGATAGAGGATCACAATTTCAATCATCTCTCTTTCAGGATTTTGCTCGCCTGCTCGGTACAAACCACATCCGAACCACAGCCTATCATCCAGCTGCTAACGGGCTGGTAGAACGTTTGCATCGACAACTCAAGGCATCTAGCCCAGACCCAGTTAATAGTTAAATAGACTGATGCCCTTCCTTTAATACTTCTCGGCATCCGATCAACAGTAAAGGAGTGCAGTGCTCTGTAGAAGAATTAGTTTATGATACACTGTCAGTGGCGAGCCTCAAACGCTTACTGACAACAAAACACTTTATCAAGAAGAAGTTTAAGAAGCAACTTTACTAAATTAAAAGCAAACTAGAACGATCATAAATTATCGATTAGAGAAGACAACGTGGAACAGTCGCGCAGGACTTTCCCTCTCATAAAAAAAACCAAGCGGAGCCTTCTTGAGCGGCAATCGCGTGTTCCTTATATAAGGAAATCGGGTTACGTCATCAGAATCCACCTCTCTGATTCGTCGATAACAATTAATAATCAATAGGCGGATATAAACAATTAATAAACATATATTTATCTCCCTAGATCTTGACCGCGAAGATACCAAATTTTAACAGCTTATCAATATATATATAAACTATTTTTTTTACGATAGTTTAATGTCCTTATACATAGTATTTTTAGACACGGGGAATGAGAGGGAAGGGTAGGGGTGGGGAGGAAAGAAAAAGGGAAAAAGAAAAGGAAATAAGAAGAGCCAGAAAATTACTAAATAATAACACTTTAGGAAGAGGCGAACTTGATTTTTTGAGAGACTTTCGACTCAATAGACCAGTAATGGCGGCTATGGGATTCCTCATCCCATCTTTTTTGCCACTCACGCATTATCTCTTTCCTGATGGCCTTCTTGAAGTCTACTAGTTCTCTCTCGATCACAAGTTTGACTTATGTATGCTTGATCGCACTTTAGCAAGTCGATCAGCAGCTTCGTTACCAGTAATGCCCACATGACTGGGAACCCAGATCACTGTTGCTTCTCTACCTTCACGCATAATCGAGTCGATTAACGCTAAGGTTGAAGCAACTAATGGGAATTTGTTAGCGTTAGCGCTGTTTTTAAGAGCAAGTACAGAACTGTACGAGTCAGTGAACAGCGCCAACTTGGCTGGACGTCAGGTCTGGCCATCCACTCGATTCCTTTTTTGATCGCTGTCAGTTCGGCTGTAAAGATCGAGACATCGTCCGTCACTCTAAGGCTGAACCGACAGCTAGATCTCGGGACAAACCCACCTACTGCGACTTTGCTTCCAATCTTGGAGGCATCGGTGTACATCCGGGTGTGATCCCGGTATGTATCCAGAAGTTCCAGCGCTCTTGGTAAGAGCGTTGGGTCTTCTTTGGTTAACCCTACAAGCCCTTCGTCAAAATGAGGAGGGTTGTATTTCCACGGTGGCATCGCAGGAGTTTCCAGCTCCTTTGGTTTCATTCTTGCAACCATTTCGTTTAGTACCGACACCCGTTTGGCCATCGGTGCTTTGGAAACTTTTTGCTTTCTCCTGAAGCAGTATCGATGGAAAAATTGTTTCCATTTCCGTGTCTGCTGTTTCCCGACTGGCTCAAAAATCTCCCGCGCCGGGTGGTTTGTGATGATTTTTGTTTTGGTTGCGAAATTGGCTATCAGCATTGTGCGCCTCAGGTCTAAGGGTGGATCACCACACTCGACCTGTAGAGCGGCCAGCCCTGTGCAGGTCATTGACCCGCACGCCGTTCTTAGGGCAGCGTGCTGTAGCCTGTCAAGTCTACCTTTGCAGGTAGACGAGGCACTATCAAATGCTTCGCAACCGTACTCTATTACCGACCGAATCGAGCATCGGTAGTAGAGCATTAGGGTCTGCTTATTGCAGCCCCACGTGAGACTAGTTAATAGCCTCATTACGTTCAATCTTTGTTTGCACCGTTTGACTATTAAGTCAATGTGACGACCCCAGTTCAGTTTACTGTCGAATATTACTCCGAGAAAACGAACTGATGTGCTCCAATCCAGGGCGTAGCCACCTATATAGATTTTCGGAGAGTTCTGACGGAACTTTCGAGAGTGGGTGAAACAGACCGCTACAGATTTTTTTGCTGATAGCTTGAATCCCCACTTTGCAAAGAAGTTTTGAACCTGGTTCATTCGTTCTTGAAGGTGATGCTGCATATCGTGGGAATTTTTACCGGTAACCCACACCGCAACATCATCAGCAAAAACAGACGTTCGTAGCCCATGGACCTCTCTGCTTGGTAGGTCATGTAGCATTAATAGAAACAGGAGTGGACTAAGAACCGAGCCCTGGAGAGTGCCATTTGCTATCTGAACAGTGTCAGACAGCGTGTTACCAACTCACCCTGGCTACTCGGTCGCTCAGAAACGCCTGGATCCATTTTAGCATATATATAAACTACAGTCCACGAGATTTTTATAACTAAATAATCGGTAGAAATCTCGCTACACTAAGAAATATACACCAATAATAATTGCGGGAATTAACATGCGCTCTGATTGGCTCGTTGAGAACAAAGGAATACTTGATAAAACAGAAGACACTTAATAAGGTTTCACTAATTACTCAATACTATTGATAGAAATAAAATAAATATTCGGTACAAAAGAAAAAGGGGGGTCCAGCACCAGTGATGGGTAGTTACTAACTATAAATAGTTAACTACTAGTTATTAACTACTCTACAGTAGTTAAGAAATAGTTAATAACTACTTTTTGTTAAACTAGTTAACAACTAGTAGTTAACTACTTTTTAAAATAGTTATTAACTACAGTAGTTAACTATTTTTTTAACTACTTAACTTTTTTGGTGGCTAAAAAATACTCTATAGATGATGAAACTGAAGTGGATAAGCCTGTATATGACATGTACGTAATTAATGAAGATCTAGTGGTGAAAGTATACTAGATTTGATAGAAAGTGAGCAAGATAATATTGATAATTCTGACGATGTGCTTTTTTTTACCTCCTCATAAACACTGTGGTAATCTACATACATAATTACCTATTTCTGTATCTTAGCAATTTTGCAAAACGCGGAGGCTGAGGTGGTCAGTAGTCAGTGAAATTAGTGCGCGCAAGCGTATAATCAAAGTTATTACGCAATCGTACACTATCAGTCCCAAATATCCAAAACGTTTTTCCTAAGCTTTTTTGCAAGAAGTTATCTGATTGCGTGTAATAAAGGTTTTTACGCAATTGTACACTGTCAGTACTAAAGATCCAAAACGTTTTTCCTAAGCTTATAATGCAAGAGGTTATCTGATTGCATAAAACATAATGCTGGATTTAAAGTTTAAAATAAAACATCGCTAGATATTGAAACTGTCTTACGAAAGTACGCATAAAAATTAGTGATTTTAATTTGCTTAAACCAGGTTTGTTCCAAAGCATTTTTTGATGATACCACAATTAATAATGGCAGAGAAGAAAACGTTCTTTAGTTAATATCCGATAGTTTGATAAAAACCACAAAAATGATCATTTTTGACAGGCTACTTCTAGTCATACCTTAAATTTCGTGATAAGTGTTTGTGCATTGAAAGTAAGGGATAATTTTAAATACAAACAACTTTATGATAGATCAATGGCAAATGTTGTACCATTATCAAACTCCTTTCATCGCAATGTAAAAGATGCTGAGGTTGTACAAGACATTAATGGTTCAACATTTATAAAGCCAAATGTTACACGGCGGTGCTCAAAATTCTATTTGGTTGAAAGGATTGTTAATCTAGTTTTCAATAATGTTTGTGATTGTCAGAAGAAGTTAGGACAAGCTGCATTTAAAGTTTTAAAGAGATTGAGTTTGCTTTTTTGAAATCGTTCATTCAGATTATAAAACCAATAGTCACCACCGCAAAGTGAAAAGTCATACGATGGTCACATTATTCCAACCATCATAGGATTTAAAAAATAACATCATGTTCAGATAAAACCATCAATGCTTTTTTACAAGCACTATCTCAAGGTATAGAAAAACGATTTGGTCCTGTTTTGGAAAATGAAGAATATCTTCTAGCAACAGCTGTTGCAATAATTTCCCAATTTAAATTGAATTTTTTGAACAATGAACAAAAAATATTTGATTAAAGAACATTTTTTGGCATACATAAATAACCAAGAGCTTGAAAAATCAGGTTTATTTAACTTGTATTTAACTGCAAATTTTAAAAGTTTTATTGGTTAATGTTAAAAAGTAGTTAACTACTAGTTACTAGTTAACTACTAGTTAACTACTAGGCAGTAGTTAAGAGGTAGTTAATAACTACTGATGTTAAAAGTAGTTAGGAAATAGTTACTAACTACTTTTTTATGAGTAGTTAAATATAGTAGTTAACTACTTTTAAAGTAGTTAAAACTCATCACTGTCCAGCACTGACACAGCTCCCACCCGAAAAGACGATAACCAGTATCTGGTTATTGTTATAAGAATATACATCACGAACTAGCCAACTGGGCCAAAAAAAAAGCTACGTACATAATCTACGTACATAATCAAAGTGTTTCCACAATGAGTTCGACGCTGTTGTGAAATATAATACATTTAAACACAGAACATAAACATCGCAAATAAGGTCATGTTTGGGAAATTATTGCAACAGCTGTTGCTAGAAGATATTCTTCATTTTCCAAAACAGGA
The DNA here is from genome assembly GCA_963978895.1 of Erpobdella octoculata. Classification (NCBI taxonomy): domain Eukaryota; kingdom Metazoa; phylum Annelida; class Clitellata; order Hirudinida; family Erpobdellidae; genus Erpobdella; species Erpobdella octoculata. The sequence continues at coordinate 17,880,254 of OZ022245.1, forward strand.
CCAAATCGTTTTTCTATACCTTGAGATAGTGCTTGTAAAAAATGTTTGTCATCTTCTGATCCTCTTCCTTCCTTAAGCTTGTCCTTGAAAAGCGCCATACAACGTTCATCGCAGGTTCAGTTCCGCATCCTCCCACAACTGCAAACTGGCTAGGAAAACATCTTCTTCTTTTGGATTACCTGAATGAATTGACTAAGAAAAATTTATCCGAATCATCCGCGGCTGCCCATTACAGTTATACCAATCACCAAAAGGAAAACATCACTTACTCCGACCAAAGAATATTTTAAACTAAAAATAATAGGCAAATGGATGAATCCACACCATAAAAGACTTAATTTACATCACCTAGTCTATCTAAACTTAAAGAAATACGGATGAAACTACATGCTAAAAGGAATTTAAATTCGGGACATAAAATCTGCGACAGAATTATCGCTTCCTCTCCTATATTTGAACATTATATCATACTCCTGTAAAGCTAGTGCCCAGCTATTGAGCTTTGCACTCTTAGGAGCAGCTTCGGTTAAATACGTAAGTGGATTGTGATCCGAGAAAACAATCACTCTCGAAAAAATAATCCACTGTCGGAATCTATTAAGCGCCCATACAACCGCAAAAGCTTCACGTTCAATTGTTGACCATCTAATCTGCATTGATGTGAGCTTTTTGCTAGCAAAAGCTATAGGAGCTTCATGCTTATTTATATCCCATTGGAAGAGACAACAACCTACTGCTATCGAACTAGCATCTGTAGATAAACCAAACGGTTGAGAATAATTGATTGTATTTAGGTTAGTGTAATTAGATAAATCTAAGATAAGTCTATCTAAAGCTAATTGATGTTTCTCTTTCCAACCAATTTTAGTTGGCATATTTTTTTTTATTAACTCTATAAGAGCATAAGCCGTTTCCGCTAAATGTGGAATATAATTTCTAAAATAGCTGAAGAAACCAATCAATCGTTTTACTTCCTTCTTATTTGTTGGGGGCTTAATATCTTTAACCGTAGCAATCTTGACAGGATCAGGGGCTATATGACCTGAGCCGATAACATGACCAAGGAATGTTATTTGACTTTGAGCAAAACGACATTTTTTAAATTGAGCGTCAAACCATGTTCTTGAATTAAGCTCAAGAATTTTGTTAGATATTCTAAGTGTTCATCCCAATTGGATGAGTAAATAGCAAAGTCATCGATAAAAGGTTCCGTAAATGAGCGAATTGGTCTGAGCAATTCAGAAATGACTCGCATAAAAGTATTGCCTGCCGACTTCAATCCGAAGAGCATCCTTAAAAATTCAAACACACCTTCTTCACAGGCAAACGCTGTCAACCATCTTGACTCTGGTTTCATCGGGATTTGCCAATACCCACTTTTGGCATCAAAACAACTGATATATTTTGCTCTCCCTACGTTCTGCAAAACATCAGAAATATCTGGTATGGGAAAACAATCACTTTTTGTGAAACGGTTCACATGTCGATAATCTACAGCCAAGCGAACACCATCTTGACCCTTGGGACCCTTCAACACACATACCATCGGACTAACCATGGGACTTTGTGAAGGCATAATAATATTTTGTTGTAACATTTCCTGTATCTGGTTCGATACAGCTTTCTTAATAAGTTCGGGGGTTCTATATGCTTTCAATTTCTTTGGAATAAAATCAGGCGTAATTTTAATTTCATGACACACGTCAGAACAAAGACCTATTTTTTCTGAGAATACTTTTGCAAAGTTATCTAAAATATTTGTTAACTGGCTCTGTTGTAGTTCGCTTAAATTTATTTATTTATTTATTTATTTCTCCAACAGAAGGACCCGTAAGCCACTAATACCGTTCGGACAGCATAAAGCGTACGTTCGAACAGAAATCAAAGCAAAAATATAAGAAGAATAGTAACTTAAACAAATACGCAAAATAAACATAAAGTCATCGGGTAATTAAATCGGCAAAAATATATGAAAAATAGTAACTCAAACTAATACGCAAAATAAACATATAAGTCATCGGGTATTTAAATCATTGAGTGTTAGACATTTTGAAAGGTCGGTTTCATTTATCAGACATCTGAAACGGCTGTAGGATGTTGAGTTGACCACATCGTGAGGCAGGGCATTCCAGGATTTTATTATTCGGTTGGAAAAGAAGAACTTGGTAGCATCGATCTTGTACAGGCCAGACCTCAGTTTATAACAATGGCCTCTTGTGGCCTGGTAACCAGACGATTCAAAACTGGTGACCAAAGTTGAGTCAATAACACCATTTAGAATTTTGTAGCATAGACATAGGTCAGCAATGAGTCTGCGATGTTCCAAAGATTTGAGACCGAGAATGTTGAGGCAAGTTAAATAAGGGAGACGACTAACAGAATGAATTGTTCTTGTGAATCGTCTTTGGACTCTCTCGAGCCTGTCGATCAAATGCCTGTGGTGTGGATTCCACAGTGAAGAACAATATTCAAGTAGTGGTCGTACATACACGGAAAAAGAGATCTGGATCTTTAGTAGTGAAACATAAAATTGATCAGCCGTAATCTAACAGATGCCGTATGTACAATACTGTCGATGTGTTTCTTAAATTTGAGGTCATTTTCGATTACAACGCCAAAGTCCCTTGCGTGACCAACAATCTCTAGTTGATGAGAGTCAATATGGTAGTCGGGTACATCAAGCTCCTTACTTGATAGACCATAGATGGAGCATACGAAGCACTTTGTTAGGGCCAAATTTAACTGCCATATCCCACTTCAGGACATCAATTCGTCAACCGCATCCTGCATAGCCAGATTTCCAGGTTGGAATTTTCTGTAGATTTTGATGTCATCCGCAAAGAGCTTGACTGAAATTTGTTCGAAGGCTAGGTTGTCTGTAATATCGTTAATGTATATCAAAAAAAGTATTGGTCCCAGGACGCTACCCTGTGGAACACCACTAGTAACTTCTCTTGGGCCAGAGTGATGACCATTAACGCGAACAAACTATGTGCGGGCACTCAAAAAATCGAAAATCCACGCCAACAAATCACCAGATATTCCCTATCCTTTGAGTTTCGTCATCAGCTTTGTGTGTGAAACAGAATCAAATGCTTTCTGAAAATCAAAATAAATGATGTCAGTACGTTCACAATTCTCTAGAGAGGATGACCAATCATACACGCATTCAAGCAGGTTTGTACGGGTAGATTTGTGCCTTAGGAATCCATGTTGGTGGTGGGAGACGAGGTTGTGCGTGGACAAGTAAGTCAAAATGTTCTTGGTGATTACCTTTTCCATGACACGACAACAGGTACTTGTAAGTTACAATGTTTTTCTCTATTTTAGTACTAGGTAAGGCAATTTTGATATTGGACTTATCTAAGACTTCAACTTTTCCAAAGTCTATGTCTTCGTCGTAAATGATCGAACAACTACTTACCAAGGCTTTTTCGATACGTTCATGATATTTACGTATCTTGTTGGCATGCAGATGATATTGATTACCATCAATTTCAACTATGAAAGAATAAGGTGATTTTACTCGAACAATTGTTCCAGGACCTGGCCATCTGTTCAACATTTTAGATTTATTTTTATCTGGTGCTAATATAATAACGGGATCACCTAATTAAAATTTACGATCAGTACTTCTCAAGTTATAATATTTAACATAACGATATTGTTCGCTACTACCAGCAAGATCTGCATATTCGCGTGCTTCTTGTAGAGCTTTACAGAGATCACTTAAATATTGATTTGGATTTTTTCCTAACTTAAAAGATACTTCTCCCTCATTTACCCATGAATCTTTTAAAATAGATAATGGAGCAGTTCCATAAATTAATGTATAAGGGCTCACATGTGTTGTGGAAGACGGCTTCTCGCGAAGACTCCACAAAATAAAAGGCAATAATTTAAACCATCGTTTTGGATGATCCTGGGACAACTTATAAATCATGGTCTTAATACTTTTATTACAACGTTCTACAATACCAGCTGCTTCGGGATGTCCCGGAGTATTGAAACGTGGACTGCACCCAGAATTTTAAGAATTCTTTAGTCAAAGAACTCGTGAAATTACTTCCACAGTCAGAGCTAATAACTCGCGGAATTGAAAAAGTCATGAAAATCTCTAGAAGGCAATCACAGACGCTTCGTGCTGTCAATGAGTGTAAAGGAAAAGCCATAGGCCATCTTAAAAAAAGATCAACTACGACTAGTGCATAATTGAACTTGGGTGGGGGATTCAATGGTAACAATGGACCTATGCAATCCATTACGAGATGACTAAAAAGAAATTCATCTCCTCTGGGTATTGGTTGAATCGGGATACGATCCTTCACTTTTATAGGCGTCCTTAATTGACATATTTTGCAGGATTCGCAAAATTCTCTAACTTTGGTCTCCATCTCTGGGAACCAAAAATTTATGCGAATGCGCTGTAAGGATGACTTAACTGCCATATGTCCGGCACACGGAGCTTCATGATCTAATTGTAAGAGAATGGGAATGCGATTATTAGGTAAACATAATTGTTTTAACTTAAGTCCCCATAAAGCTTCCCTATGAAATAACATATTTCCTTCGATAAAGAATCCTTTTTTCTTTCGAAGTGCATATTCTCAAAAGGGTTTTAAAGAAGTGCAATTTCTTTGTTCTCTAACAAAGGAAGTGGTAGGAAAATCTATCCTACTGTCATTTATAACAGGAATTCCTATAATAGTTTCTTCATTATCAATGGAATCAGGAATAACAGGATTTATTGTACTAGTCTCTTTGTTATTAATGGAAATAGGAATAACAGGATTAACTGTATTAGTCTCATTGCTATTAATGGAAATAGGAATAACAGGAATATCAGGAGTTCGTGTACTAGTCTCTTCGTTATTAATGGAAATATCTGAGATTTCTTTGTCAGGATTAACCACATCTCCAACCGCTACCTCGTTAATCTGTACCGTTGGAACCGCTGTAACCTCCACCTCATCGTCGTTGACAAAATCTGACAACCATGACACTAACATTTCATCCTCTGATAATTTTGTAAGCAAAGAATTTATTAATAAAGTCTCTGCTTCAAGTCTCTCATTAACACCAGGGTGAATAATGATGGCCTCACTCAAATTAGGTACCACGGAAATAAAAAACTTTAAATTTAGGAGCAATGTTCGCGGTATTATGGGATTTCTGGTCTGGTTGTAACAACAGCTCAACACACTCAACTGTTTTGTGTGAACCAAGCACATCGACTAACTCAACCTTTGTAGTTGGACTAACTCCTAAAGCATCCACTAAGTCTTTTCTAATGCAATTGGTTTCAGCTCCACTATCAATTAAAGCTAACTGGGTTGTTGATTGATTAATCATCACCTCTCTAAAAGGTCGTTTATAGAATCGTTCAGTTTCGATTATAGGAGATTCATTCAATCCTATTTTAAGATTTTTATTTATAAGAGAATCATCTGGATTTATTACATGGCAACAGTTAAGTTTAATATTTTTCTGATTGGGACAATCTTTAGCAATGTGACCTACTTTCTGACAACTATAACAAAGGGGTGTTCCTTTATTATTATCCTTATTATAATTCCTAGTCGTTATTGGTTGATTATTAAAACGCTGTTGATATGGAATAGGGTGATTAGATCCGGGTTTATAATTAATGTTAGGATTATTATTTGGTCTACTAGGTGGTGCATTACTCCTTACGTCGTTAGATCTTGAACGATCATACTGAATGATATGACAATCATTATCGCGTACTGCCATATAATTATCAGCTGCCTCTGCAAGTTGTTCGCAGCCTAACCATCCAGCTTTTTTTAGAGTGGACAGGTGATCAAGACAACCTCGTGGCATTACCTTTTTTAATATATCAGCACAGAGTAAATCTATTAAATTATCAAAGGAATTTACTTCTCTGCTTTGTATATAATATGTTAGAGCAGTGTGTAGATGTGACGCAAATTCTATATAAGTTTGGTTATGGGTCTTCAGCATCGACAGAAAGCGTTGTCTTAATATTAAAAGACTTATTCTATATCCCAATAATAAAATTCTTTTAAGTTCATAATAGTCTTCGAGTTGGGATGATGGTAAATGGTTAATGAGACTTCTGCCCCTCTCATTCAATTTAGCTAATAAAATTTTAGGTTTTATATTATCTTCCACCTCGTATGAAATAAATTGCTTCTCTAGAAATTAAAAAAAACTAGGGATAGTCAATGGATCGGATGGAAAAGGTCCAATTAGGTCTCCTATTATCTTGACTAATTTTATTGTTTTATTTGTTATATCAGGTTGATGAGCGGTCTCGATACTAAATCTAGTTAATTCTCTTTCCCTTTCATTCCTAACTTCTTCTCTTTCAAATTGTAATTGCTCTCTCCAATCCTCTGCTTCCCTCTCTTCTCTTCTCTCTTCTAATCTTATTCGTTCTCTTCGTTCCTCTGCTTCCCTCTCTTTTCTTTTTGATCGTTCCTCTGCTTATAATCTTTCTTTCTGCATTTGTTCAGCCGATTGTCTCTCCTTCTCTTTATCTAGGAGTTGTAATTTCACCACTTCTAAATTCTCTATTGCCATTCTACCCTGTTCTGCCATAAAATATCCGCCAACTCCTTCTTCATCTGGGTTATCATGTAACACTCTAGGACTCTGGGATTCTACTCCACTAAACTTGGTTTTTTGTCTATCCCTGGGGTTTACCCTTAACACTACTTGAGCAATAACTTCTGCTCGTCGCTCAGGTGATTCTAGTACAGGGGTATTTCTACCTGTCCCACTTAAAGATTTCTCGGACATGACGACAATACCCTACTGCAACACGAAACCTACACCCAAAATTACACAACTACAAAATGTACTGCAACACAGACCTACACTCGAAATTACACAACTACCTAAGGGCAACCGCGAAATGAATCAGACAAACTTATCTCGACTCTTCCGTCTGTCAAGGTCGACTGCTCCTCCTGAACTGGTCGATCTTTTCTCCTTCTGAACTGGTCGAATGACTCGTCGACTTCTTCTCCTGAATTGGTCAAATTCTTCTCCGGAACTGGTCGAATTCTTCTCCGGAGCTGGTCGAATTCTTCTCCTGAACTGGTCGAATGACTCATCGACTTCTTCTTTATACCACTTCTGACACCAGAAATGTCAGTGGCGAGCCTCAAACGCTTACTGACAACAAAACACTTTATTGAGAAGAAGTTTAAGAAGCAACTTTATTAAATTAAAAGCAAACTAGAACGATTTTTAATTATTGATTAGAGAAGACAACGTGGAACAGTCGCGCATGACTTTCCCTCTCATAAAAAAACCAAGCGGAGCCTTCTTGAACGGCAATCGCGTGTTCTTTATATAAGGAAATCGGGTTACGTCATCAGAATCCACCTCTCTGATTCGTCAATAACAACTAATAATCAATAGGCGGATATAAACAATTAATAAACATATATTTATCTCCCTAGATCTTGACCGCGAAGATACCAAATTTTAAGGTCGCTGCTATTGCCCCGGCGGTTCGACGTGATTACAATTGGTAAAATTGCTACTAACCTTAGCCCTAACCCTATCCCTAGCTCTAACTCTAACCCTAACCCGAACCCTAACCCTATCCTAGGTAGTAGCATAAAAATTTCAAAATATTTTTTTTTTAATTTCAATAATATTTTTATATAAAGGTACAAATTCTGAGTTTGAATATACCATATAGTGTACAACAAAATAAAATTAATAAAGATATAGCGAATCAAAGATCGCGTACCGCCGTGGCAATAGCATTAACGAATTTTAACAGTCTATCAATATATATATATATATATATATATATATATATATATATATATATATATATATATATATATATATATATATATATATATATATATATATATATATATATATATATATATATATATATATATAAACTACAGTCCACGAGATTTAAAACACATGGTGTAAAAGACTATAAACTATAATAAAAAAAAAAAAAAGATTTTTATAACTAAATATTCGGTAGAAATCTCGCTACACTAAGAAATATACACCAATAATAATTGCGGGAATTAACATGCACTCTGATTGGTTCGTTGAGAACAAAGGAATGCTTGATAAAACAGAAGACACATAATAAGGTTTCACTAATTACTCAATACTATTGATAGAAATAAAATAAATGTTCGGTACAAAAGAAAAAGGGGGTCCAGCACTGACATACACCACTCTGACTGCCAAGCGAATTTGTTACTGCATCACAAATCAGTCCTAATGCACCATATATATAGAATAAATATATCGGAGATGAGCAGGTTTTTAGTGAGATGCCAAGATAGCCTCCGAAAAACGATTTAGAGTCTTTTTGGTACCATGAATATTCATTATTTGTATTAATCTATTTTTGGTACGACAGCGGAGACTAAACTCCGGTTTGTAAGAAACAGAAACGTCGATTTCTTATAGCTAAAAGTAGTTGATATGAGCTTTATTTTAATTTAACGCGATATCTGACATAAAAAATATACAATTCTAATTTACCGATAACACAGGCGACGTTAAATAGACATAAATAGACCATCGAACTACGCAAATAAAATTCAATGTCAACTGAAATTTTTATAAAAAAAAATTTGTTAATTTTTATAAAGTTAAAAATTTGTTAATTTTTATAAAGTTAAAAATTTGTTAATTTTTATAAAGTTAAAAATTTATTTTTTACATAAAAATTTATTTTTTTTCTATTAAAAAATATTTGATTAAGTTACTATACGGTTGTAACTCTCAGTTCTTCGTTTTGGATCTCCGGTCTACTACGCTGCCGGTGTCACGACAAAACGTTCACAGACAAAATGTTCAACGACAAAATGTTCCCGACAAAACGTTTACGACACAACGTTCACGACAAAATGTTCACGACAAAATGTTCACAGACAAAATGTTCACAGACAAAATGTTCACAGACAAAATGTTCACGACAAAACGTTCACGACACAACGTTCACGACAAAATGTTCACGACAAAATGTTCACAGACAAAATGTTCACAGAAAAAATGTTCACAGACAAAATGTTCAACGACAAAACGTTCACGACACAACGTTCACGACTAAATGTTCACGATTGCAACTTTTAAATTTAGTTTAGTTTTTAATGATAAAATATTTTGTGTTTCACAAAATGAGCGCAAATAAAACGTTAACAATAGTAAATGCAATGTTAATTTCCTCTTTGATACCCCTAACTCAAACGGCAACCAGATGAGTATGGATCGGAGGACTGTAAACTGTTTCAGCAAGAAGGAAAAAAACAGATGAAATGAGAGAGCTATAATAGGAAAATACAATTGGTTACTAATTTGAGATCGTTTGAATTTTCAATTTCAATTAAGCAAACGACGTAAATAAGGTTTGAAGGCTGTATTCTAAAGAATAAAATGTTAAGGGTATCCAAGAGAAATTTAACCAACCCGCATTAACTAGTTAATAAATGGAACGATGATTTAAAGGGTCGAAATATGAAATCTTTATTAACTCCGATTAAAAAGAAAAATAAATGCAATTAAGTATTAATTGAGATTCATTTGATGTTTCAATTTTAATTAAGTGAACGTCAGAAAGAAGCCTTGATCGTTGTAGCCTAGCGATTAAGAAGTTATCGGCTTCCAAGAGCAATATAGCCTCCTTTAATTAGCTAATTAACGTAACGGTGACTTGTGTAAAGCAGCATGCAGGTACTTGCGTTTTTCAACTAGAATTAAAAATACATCTCTAGCAATTAAAAACTAAAAAGTTAGGGTATCCAAAAGCAATTAACCGGCATTAACTAGTTAATAAATGGAACGATGATGAGAAGGATCAAAATATGGATGAGAAAGAAAAAAGCCAAATAGCTATAACTCCATACAATTATTTATTAATTGAAGATCATTTGATGTTGCCAATACGTATTAGTTTCATGTTGTCATGCACATATACTTTGCTTAGGTAATTAAAATGGGGAATAGACACATCACTAACCGATTAAGATTTTTCAACGAAATTTTGTAGGCAATAAATATTGCTATGTTTCTACATAATTCCAAATTTTCAGTTTTGTAGCTCAACGTTTAATGTCAAAATAACAATAGTTCATAGATGTTAGGTCCACAATAGCTTCATTTTATTGGATTTTCCCAAATAACTTTTCAACCCCTTGAAAAAATTTACCAAAATTTTACATGTCAAATATCTAACTAAGTGTTAAAAATTGTGTTAAAATTGAAGTTTGTAGTTGTACGTTTACAATCAATTTAGAAGTATTTAGTTAATGCTTGAAATTTAAGCAATATCGTGGCTCGGTTTTTTGGAAATAATTTTTCAACCAAGTGAAATTTTTCAACAAAATTTTTTCAAATTTTGAAGAAGATAAATTTCAATGATTATCTGCATTTTTAGTTTTCTTGCCCAAGGTTTAGCTGTTTCATTCATAAAAACGTTTAATTCAAAATTCGTTAATAACTTTTAACCAATTGATATTTTAAAACCAAACTTATTATTTGCAAAATATTTACGTTTCTAAATAATTATCAAAAATTCAAATTTTGTAGTTAAAGGTTTAATGTCAAATTTGAGCTACAGTATTTTGTACATTTTTTTGCTAAATCAATTCGTTTTTTGCATTTAAATCAAATGATATTTTTCAACAAACTTGGGGAAATTAAAACCAACATATTGTTTAGTAGATATCAGAAATTATAATTTTTAGCTAATCGTATACTTGTTTATGTAATATAAAAAAGTTTTATTTATTTTTAACAACTCTTTAATCAATTAGACTATTTTAACTAAACGTGATATTTTAAAAATTTAAACAATTTAAAAAAGTTATCCTAGTTTTAAAGTTTTAGTTAAGAGACAATGTTAAATTTAAACTATAGTATTTTAAGCTACAGTATTACACTGGCTAAACTTTAAATAGTGAAAATATAAGCTTTTTTTTTACAAATATTTTAGATTATAGGTAGTTCTGTCGTTCAGCGTTTAGCAAATTCCAAAATTGAAATGATATTTATGGCGATTTCTGTTACATCGTAGAACTAGCGTGCACGCCAGCACGCCCAGTGCTGATAAAGTTACACAGGCGCGGTCCCACCATGGGGGATGCTGGGGATGCGTCTCCCCCACCAGCCTAAGAGCTCAATTTTTTCAATGAATAAATAAAGTTAAACGTATTACTAAACAACCCCTACCAAACACCGACTATATATCTAACCTAGATAGTTATAAAATATGAAGAAATCTGTGGGCATCAGAATAGCGCAATTAATATCTCATTACTATACCTAAGTAAGATATGCATGACCAACCGAAAGCAATTATGTCCTGCCAACCAACAGCTTATAAATTCGGTTTTCTATTCTTCGTTGTTTGCTGGCGCTAATCGTTAAAAAAATTTAATACAAAATTGAGTTTGTGCGAGTTTAGAACACTAGTTTTTCCATTACCTATATTAATCAAAAAGAGAAAATACCCACTGTTTTCTGTGAAGTCTAGAGGTGGTAAAGTACTTAATTTTATAATTCTTAAATCAGTTTTTGTTTTAATAATTCAATTGCACAAACTCTAATTATTGTGTAAAAGATGTCAAGCAAAAATCAGCAACTCATTAAGATTACGTCATTTTTTAAATCGGCACCCACTGAGCATTGAGAATGCGAAAGTTCTAGCCAAACCTCTAACCCTGAACAACAAGATTGTCATTTATCTACTCGTTCTTTCAAATTCTCGACAAACGAAAATACAGTTGAGTCGAACTTGACCAGCAAAACGGTCAAATTTTCGTTTCAAACCATTCAAACTTAACACTATTTGAATATTGCATTTGCGTTTACTGAGGTTGAAGGAAAGTGCATGTTCGTCATTCTATAGACATTAAACAAGTTAAAATTAGACTAAAGACATATCTTTTTAATAAGTTTTTTGATTAGGTGATGTTGATGAATTGCGCGCCTTTGCGAAATAATTGTTTTTTTTTCATAAGGTCACGATATAAATGTTATTTTGTAGTTTATTTTTAGGGAGATTGAATAGGAACATACACATTACTTATGTTCAAAAACGTCATTTTCTTACAACACAGGCATTACTTGATGATAACGTTAAAATCCATATAAGAAAAATATATAATATAACACTCCCAATCAACAATGACTTATCATCCCCCTCCACCAGATATTCCTGGGATCGCGCCTGGGGGCATTCCACACAAACCGCTGAGCTGCATTATGCAGTTCATTCCAAAAGTACAGGTTCAGCTCTCATGGAAAAGAGAGTCAATAATGTTTGTAAACCCATAGAAACATCTCATACAGACATAGAGTCAACTAGTTTATTTCTTTATGTACACATGCCATCTGATACAGACACAGTCAACTAGTACATTTCATGCAAACATGCCATCTGATACAGATATACAGTCAACTAGTTTAATTAATACACACATACAATCAACAAGTTCATTTCATACACACATACAAGCTTCTACTTCAAACAACAAACCACCGTCCACTGAAATAAAAACTCTACAGCCCCCAAGAGTTCACTGGGATTTGAATCAGGCATACACCATCAGAGAAATATATTCAGAATACATTAATTCCCATAAAATCTTACTCTAAATCAACTTCGTGATGTATTAGATAAAAATAAAAAAACTTGTTACAGATTTTAGTAACAAAAGGCATATGGATAGGAAAAACATTGCAGATATAACAAAAATTAGAATACGCAATCAAAGCTAAAGTAGTAAGTTTTATTGAAAACAGTAAAAATAAAGATATTATGACCAGGGACGTAAATTCAGCATTTTCCAGGGGGGGGGGCAAAATTTTCCCGCCATTATATAGCTTACTGACAGGGTTACCCGGTGTTGTCCGGGTTTTTTGTGCTTAGTTTGTTCTCGTTTTTGCCAATGAAACGTCAAAGAAATAACAGATTTATTTGTAATTTTTCAAAATTTTCTCATCAATGAAGTTACCTGCATGCCAAATGTTGTTAAAATTGCTCCTGCGGCTTGGATGTGATAAACGAATGCTCTCACACACACATTACCTTTTACATTTATATAAATACGTATAAGGTACAAGCAGAGAGGGATGGGGAAATGCATCCCCCATCAGAGTATCAATTGAAATTTTTTGGGTATAATACCTTGTTTTTGGAAAACGACCGTAGCTTTTTTGGGAAGAGAAATTGGAAGTCTATGAAAAAATTTTTGAAAAATACTTACGACTACCCCTTACCGGTTATCAGCTTTTTGGAAGAGAATATAAACAAATTTCTGAAGTGAATCCCCACCAGAAAATTCTGGATTCGCCACGCGCCACTGGGTATAAGGGGGATGAATGATTTAATCATATTGCAGGGGCAAGTACAGGATTAGTAAAACAAGTAAAGGAAAAACGAGTTTTTCAACACAAACTTTGAATTCAAATACATTCAATTTAGAAATGCAAAAGATGTTCAAAGTTTTTTTATTAATTGAATCATGTATTTTCATCAAATATAAAGCTATGCTGAAAGTTTCAACTTCCTAGCTAGTCAAAATGCTGGTTAAATTTCACTTGCAAGATTTGCGTACAGAGAAAGACACACACACACAAACAAACAAACAAACAGAGATTGTAACCTAAATAAAAGATTGTAAAAAAGATGTCCAAAATGGGGTGGTTATAATTTTGTTTTATTTTTGTGTATTAAATAATAACTTTGATGTAGACAGCTGTGAGGAATCAACATTGTATCAATACCACTAATAGAGTAAAATTCCACGAGTTCGCTGATTGTATTTTGGCACAGAAAACAGCTAATCTTTGGACCAACACTGATACCCAAATTATTACTCTGCAGTTATTGGTAAATCTAGCATTGAGCTAAGATATAAAATTGTCTACACACGCAAAAAGAATTCCAATACGCATTGAATCATCACGGGGTTAAGTAAAGTTAATATTAACATATTATATAGTAAACTCTAAGTAAAAAAAAAATTAATTTTGGAAATCAAGGGGGGGCGAATTGTCTATACACGCCAGAAGGATTCCAATACGCATTGCATCATCACTAGGTTAAGTAAAGTTAAAATTAAATAAATATATAGTAAACTCTAGGTAAAAAAATTCAAATTTTGAAAATCAGGGGGGGGGGCAAATGCCCCCCCCCCCTGCCCCCCCAATTTACGTCCCTGATTATGACCCTGCATAGTTAAATATATTAGTTCTTTAGCATCATGCCTTTATTTTTTGTTGAAGATTTAATCTTTCATCTTGCTTCGACATATAATTATATCTTATATATAAAAATGAAATGTTTGTTTGTTTGTTCGGACATCAAATGTAAACGGCCGAACAGATTTAATTGAAATTTGGCACACTTATGTATCTTATTTAAGCGGTGGTTCCAGTAAAATTTTGAATAAATTGGTTTCTCCGTTGATGTTTTATGGACAAAAAACGTTTTGGTCAGCGGTAGTAAGTTATGTATATATATATATATATATATGTATATATATATATGTATATGTATATATATGTATATATATATATATATATATATATATATATATATATATATATATATATATATATATATATATATATATATCTTTTTCCTATTGACTGAGTTCATGATTTATATTTTTCATTTTAACAATTCTATCTTATATATAAAAATGAAATGTTTGTTTGTTTGTTCGGACATAAAATGTAAACGGCCGAACAGATTTAATTGAAATTTGGCACACTTATGTATCTTATTCAAGCGGTGGTTCCTGTAAAATTTTAAATAAATTGGTTTCTCCGTTGATGTTTTATGGACAAAAAACGTTTTGGTCAGCGGTAGTAAGTTGGAGTAAATTTTTTTTCTACAAAATAAAATAAAATTAATTTATAGTTAAATTATACAAAATATTTTTTTTTTCTTGAGTTTTAAAGGTTTTAAATATAAATATTAAATTAAATAAATATGTGTGTTGTTTAGTGCCGCCCATAGATATCTATGGTGCCGCCGGATACCTTTGTTTTGATTTCATAGAGCTCATTGAGGCTCATTCTCTTCCGAACCTCCACGAGGGAGAAGTTGGCTGCGCAGCTGGATCCCCGAACCATAGTGCAAAAAAAAGTTCGTGCATTGTGGTTGTGCTATAGATCGTTGGAAAGGTATTTAAAAAGAAAATATAATGGTGTAAAAATAAATTTAATATTGCAAAAAATAAAAAAGTTATAGGCGAAAAACCGTCGCCGTCCCTATGTAAATGTATGGAGACGATTTTTCATACCCTGATCTATATTTTGCTTCATAACTTTTTTATTTGTTAGACTATTTTCCAAAAATTTGTTTCTATGTTTGGCTAATATATTTGTCTTTCTAATGCATTAAGCTAGAACCCCAATGCGGTCGAAAATATTAATCTACATGGCTCCAAACGCAAGTGAAAAATCGTCCCTATGTAAATGTATGGAGACCATATTGTAAAAGTTTCACTGATATATGAGGTGCATGAAATTTGAAAGAAATGAAAGCAAGTGCAGTATTTTTGTGTTTCAACAAAATCATGAACAAAGTTCTCAAGCCAGCCTATCAATCTGCTGCTGTTTTGTTCAATTTATAATTGCATCATTTGCTAAATAAAAGTGGTACTCTTCGATTGTTCCAAATTGATGATCTCAGAAAACTCTCGGAAAATTCATTAAGTTAATGCTTTGAAGGTTTTTAATATTATTATTACTTCATGTTTTATTTCAATCTGTGTTTTATATCACATTTTTCAAAGCCACGGGTCAACATTTATTAACATGCCACATGTAGCGTTATATGCTTTCTGTAGACATGACACTTAAAAACTAAGAACAACTCAAAAACTAAGACTAGCGATTTTACGAAAAGCAGCTGTTGAACAGTGTGTGATAAATCTATTGTAAGCATTTATAATCTTACAAGTATTAAAAATAAATATAACCTGTTGAGATATATGAGCGGATTTTAACATTATTGCAGCCGTTAACTAATAAATTCTTTTTTTTTTCAGCTTCAGTTAATCATAATAAGCCTTTGCAGAAGATCACACTTGCAGAGTGGAACCAATACATTAAAGAACACTAATTAAAATTGAGGAAGTTCAGACGTAACTAAACGAGCAAACCAAACAACAAAGTGTTAACGAGAGAACAGATCAATTTTGATGGCTGTGCACAGCATTCCGCTACAGCCCATCTAAGCCACATTGGGAAGGCTCTAAAATTTAATGGAGGAACAGAAGAGCGAAAAGAAGAGCAAGCTGGAGCGGTAAAGCGTAAAAGCAACCGGGATCGGGAAAAGTAAAAGAGACCGGGGACGGGAGAGCGACCGTGAGCAGAAATGCGACCAGGAGTGAGAAAGCGACATGGAACGGGAAAGCAAGCGGTTAATGAAACGGGAGCCAGAGAGAAAACGATAAAAAGCCTTTAAAATCCCCGGGCAACGCCGGGTAACCCAGCTAGTTGTTTGATAAATTAGTTATTAGGAATCACTTGTTCAAAGTCATAGACATTGATCTTCTACTTGAACGTAAGACATTTCATTCCCGGATGTTTTCTCCTCGGTCATCCCCCCCCCCCCGACAGACCCTAAGACATTTCCCTCCCGGACATTTCCCCACCCAGGGTAGGACATTCCCCCCCTGTTGTAAGATTTTTCTTCCCTGGGAATCAAAAAGAACATGAGTAAAACAAAATTCCATAGTGTTTTAGACCAGAATCATAAACTAATGAAATCACAGAGACTATAAAATTTATACTATTGGATATCAATTTTTGCGCTTTCGCTGTGTTATATTAGAAGAGACAAGAATTTCCTCAAATACATTACAATGAGATTCGTCAGGAGCAGCCTCAACAGCCAAAGTATTTGTGTCAGAGGACGAGTCAGAAGTATCATCATTTATGTTATCCTCGTCGTTAGAAGGAATACAGTAGTCTGGTAGATTTAGCTTTTGGTACGGAAATTTTAATTGACAAGCCAAAAAGTACATTAAACTATAGTATTTGTTATAACTAAGAGCTGGAAAGAGATACCAGACACAGATCAGTCCCTAAAAAAAGTTATTAGCAAAAGAAGTTGCTCAAAACTCGCGAATCCGTTTATTAACGCCAACCAATCAAAAGCCAGCTTTTTCTATTTCTGCGTAAAAGTGACGCTTAATTTACAAATTATTTCCACGAAATTTAAACTTTTACGCTCAAATGCTCATAAAACAGTTTAGTTATTTATTTCTATATTTTTTAACAAAACTTTTATTTTCCGTTTGCTTATGGAGCTGCCCGAAGAATGTTGTTGATTATCAATTATCAAATGCTTAAAGGGCTTAAACTAGTTTAACTCCTCTGTATAAACGATTATGTACACTCAACTGGTCTACGTTTTCAAAATTCTCCAGTATTTAAAAAGCAATGCAACCTGAAAACACAACCTTATTTGAAAATAGCTGAAGGGGGTGCCGGTTATGGGAATCGTACCACTGATCTCTATAATATATTATAGAGATCAGTGAATCGTACCACTTTTTAAAGGAAGACCATGCTCAAACATCTTAAAGACAAGAAATTTATCAAACACTGGTTTTTAGAACAACATAAATTTTAATTCTAAAAACAAAGTATAAGTTTCAACTTATTAAATAATTATAATAATAACTGTTATGTAGCTTCAAAAATCATTATATTGAGCACAATTCAGTCGAGCAGAAGAGTCAGATCTTCATCCACGACTTTACTTCTTGTGTCCACCACACATATCAAGAGTGCTGTAGACAGAAGGTTCGGGGTTGCCAGACTGAGAATGGTTTGCCAGCTGCTGTTACATTGGCTGTGACACTTCAGTGCTTCCGAAGAGACATTCTAAACACTGACTAACACCACTTTAAACATTGTCAGATTTTAATTCAATTCAGAGACACTGTTAGCAACTTTTGTCGTGCTGGATGAAGTAAACTGGGAAGTGTAGATTATGAGGATTTTGTAGATAAATAATGCACATCATATCATAGTCAAATTGTTTGCTGTTTATTATAACACACAAGCAAACAGTTTTGACATTGAGACAATGCTTAGCAATCCTCATGTGCAGAAAAACTTGTTACAACACTAATAGACGTGTAACTGGAGGAAATATACAAGAGCTATTTTAATAAGCATCAAAATCTTGCAGAACAAAGAAGACATTTTCTCAAGAACTTGATAAGTTTCTATATATCACTTTAAATTAAATGTAATAACTGCTCACATAGGCCAATTCTGACATCTACACATATTTCACTATTATAGATATTATTTACAAGACCACTAATATAAAGTCAGTTATCTTAAACTTTGTCACAGCAACATTTACAAGCATATACAAGTACCTACAAAACTGTTTTAAGAGCATCAACTTTTTTGCCAATTTAAAGAATAAATACGTCCAACAACAAAGACTGATTTTGGGCAAGCCTAATTAAAATAGTATCTCATCGATTTTAAAAGTTTGTTCACATATATAGCCCTTAAACAATCTACTTCAAGATTATCAATATGAAGAGATTTATTACAAACTTTACAAAACGGCCCTCTTTCTTTGTTCATCGACTATATTATTGGCAATGCAATGATACTCCAACTGTTCAGCATAGATATCCCAATTCGTCGGATTTGAGACATCGAATGGCTGGAGATTGTTTGTAGCGGTCATCTTGATCACAATCGTTTACAGGAGTCGAGAAGAAATAGTGTTTGTTCTTGTGGATTAAGACAAACTTGAGAAATTTTGAATTAATTTCTGATCAGTTCTCGCAGCTTACACAATTATCGCCCTGGGTTGAAAGTTTCGATTTTCTGCAAAGTATCTTTTTCAATCCGAACCTCGTCGCCAATTTTGTGTTGTTTAAACGAAAACACAAATACCGATAATTGTTATAGCAATACTTAGTTTAATATAAGAACAAGAGATTGTCACTGAACTAGTACACACGATAACCAACGGAGGACAAAAAGGGAACCAAACAATCAACTTCCGCGTCGCATAGATAAATGGAACAAAGATCTTATGAATAGTTCAATACACAACATTCCTCCCCCCTAGTGTACATAATCCTTTAAATAGGAAGGAGGCTTGATGATTCGCCTTGGTTGGACATCTGGTTCTTTTGGTAGGTTCGCCTCATGTGGAACATCTGCGACTGCTGCTGGAATATCATCTGGTTCTTTTGGCAGGGCTACCTTAGGTTGAACATCTGATGAATTGTCCTGGTGCTGTACAGTGCGCTTCCGGATAAGATCCACATGTCGTTTCATCTGCTTACCATCTGGAGTTTTTGCTGAGTACGAGACTGGTCCTGTTGGCTCCTCTATGGTTGCAGGAATCCATTCAGACCTTGGATCATAACTTCTGATGAAGACAGGATCATTAGGCTGAAATTGCCTTACTTTGTTAGTTATGATTTCTGCCATCTGCTTATCCTGTTGCAACTGTTTGTCTCTGCAGTGATCAGGGTGCAAATGATCAAGACATTTTCTTAGTCTTCTGCTCATGAGTAATTCTGCTGGACTTGATCCTGTTGCCGTTGATGGAGTAATGTGCGAATTTAGCAAGAAAACTGACAATCGGTGATGCCAATTTCCTGTGATAATCTTTTTAAGACTGTTCTTTGTCGTCTGGACAGTCCTCTCAGCTTGGCCATTGCTAGCAGCATCGTAAGGAAATACTAATATGGATTGTATCAAGTTTCTTTTGCAGAACTCCTGGAACTCATTGGACGTGAATTGTGGTCCGTTGTCGGACGCAATGGAGTCTGGCAGTCCATGCGTGGCAAACACTCTTCTAGACCTCCTAGCCGAATTTTTTTATGTTTGTGGCTGGCTGAACAAATATTTCGGCTGATATCCGGATTAGCCGAATTTACGCGTAAAATTATTATTCAGCTTGAATTTTAAATTATCCGGCTCATGATTCAAATTTGTGGCTGATAATTTTTTTAAATTAGGCTAAAATTTAATATAAAATTAAATACTAAAGTTAATAAAGTTCAAAATTTAAATAAATATATATAAATTATCAAATTAATAGCAATTGTTATAAAAGTTAATTAAATCATCAAAAATGTCATATGATAAACAAAATTACATTATAAAAAATAATATGAAAATTTTTTTTTACATTGCAATTTAAAATTGTCATGTATAAAAACAATCTGATTTAATTTATTAGCACTTAAGGCTGATCTGCGGCTGTTCATAACTAATCCACATGTTGAAAACATACTTTCGACTGGTACTGAGCTGGAAGATGTTGTCAAATATACTTCTGCAACTTGAGATATTACAGGAAAATCATTTTAAAGCGTCTGACAGTAGCGATAATAAGTAAAGCAAAAATAATATAATGAAAATTAGACAACGTAATTGATTTCAGAAAGAAATTCAGAAAATTAAACATTGCAAACTGTAGTGTCTATGGTGATATGTTATCTATGTATTGTCTATGGTGTGACATACCACCTCGTGTATGTTGTTCTGATTGTTGTTGTTGTTTTCCGAGTGATGTGAATAAACGTGGTTTTGATTTAATTCGATTGCATCAGCACATTGGCGACGAGGTAAATAGATTTAATTCGATTGTAAACAGATTTAATTCGATTAAAAATAGTGTAAGAATATTTAGTTAAATAAGTAATGGCGTCGATAAACGTTGATTTAATGCCTCTACCCGGTTTTGATTGCTCCGGAGATTTAACTAGTATCGCTCCACGTTGGAAACGTTGGAGGAAAGCATTCGAATTTTACGTAGATGGTAAAGGTATACAGAATAATGGCCAGAAAAAAGCGTTATTGCTGCATTCCGCGGGAATGGACGTACAAGACATTTTCGAAACCATCGATGAAGTACCTTTTGTTGCTGCTTTTGAAGGCGATACCGATAATGTGTTTAAAAGAGCATTACGTAACCTCGATAACTATTTTGCACCAAAAGTGAACGTCACGTATGAGAGACACGTCTTTAGATCTCTTCGACAGGAACCTGGTGAAACGATGGACCAGTATGTTTCAAGATTGAAAAAACAAGCACTCAATTGTGAATTTGGTGACAACGCTCGGAGAAATGAAATGATTCGAGATCAAATTATTGACACATGCACTTCAAACAGCCTCAGAAAGAAATTGTTGCAGAAAGACGAGCTGACGTTGGAAATTTGCCTCGACACAGCAAGAGCACTAGAAACTGTAGAACTCCAGTCAAAGAAATACGAATCAAGTGCGGCGGAGGTAAATAAAGTATCAACAAAATCTTTCAAAGAAGGAAAAAGGCAACATGAAACCTCATCATCGGACAAATGTTGTTTTCGATGTGGTCGTTATGGACATCTGCAACAAGATGAAAAATGTCCAGCAAAGAATTCTGTTTGCAGAAAATGCAATAAGGTCGGACATTGGGCAGTTGTTTGTAAAACAAAAATGTCATCTGTCCAAAAGCTAGATACAAGACATGTCACTAAACCTGACAAAAGGCGTGGTAAAATCCACAACGTTGATGACGGCTATGAAGATGACTACACATTCTCTGTCAGAAACGGTAAAGATGGTGACAGTGGTATCATTGATTTGAAAGTTGGTGGAGTATTCATCAAGGTATTGATTGATTCTGGCTCGACTGCGAACATAGTTGATAAGAACACATGGGAACGTCTGAAGCAATGCAAAATTCGTGCCAAAACTGAACAAACGAGTAAACGTTTATATCCATATGGAGCAAAGGAACCACTGGTGTGCATCGGAAAGTTTCTTGCAATCGCAGAAATTGGCGACAGAAAAACTGAAGTTGAGTTCATTGTTATTGATGGAAATGGTCGTTCAATTTTGGGGAAGGAAACTGCTGAAAAATTGGGTGTGTTAAGAGTTGGAGAAAATATCTGTGCAATGACAGTAGATAAACTCACACTTGTTGACATACAGAACCGCTATCCAGAAGTAATTAAAGGAATTGGGAAGCTGAAAGACTATCAAGCAACAATTCACATCGACCCAAATGTGAGACCAATAGCACAGCGCTCACGTCGTGTTCCATTTGCAATGCAGGAAAAGCTAGAAGCAAAGATTCAAGAATTACTGAAAAGTGACATTATTGAGCCTGTGAGTGGACCAACACCATGGTTGTCTCCTCTGGTGATAATTCCGAAGCCATCTGGTGATATTCGAGTTTGTGTCGATATGAGAATGGCAAACACTGCGGTGATAAGAGAACGTCATCCTATTCCGACAGTTGATGAAATTATGCATCGTATGAATGGCAGCAAAGTGTTCTCCAAGATTGATCTTCAGAATGGATTCCATCAGGTGGAATTAAGTGAAAAATCAAGAGAAATAACTACATTTGCATGTCATGTTGGAATTTTCCGATACAAGAGATTATTATTCGGAATCAGTTCTGCTCCGGAACTTTTCCAAAACATAATCCAACAAGTTATGTCAAGATGCAAAGGTGTTGAAAACATTTCAGATGACCTAATAATTCATGGGAAAGATGATTGCGAGCATGATTCTCGACTACTCAAATGCATAGAAACACTTGCAAAACACGGTTTGACTATAAACAAAGACAAATGTCTGATCAGAATGTCAGAGTTAGAATATTTTGGACATCATGTCAGTGGAAGTGGAATATGTCCAACACAAGATCGTGTTAAAGCTGTTATGGAAGCAAGACCACCAAAGAACAGTTCAGAAGTCAGAAGTTTCTTAGGACTTGTGAATTTCAGTGCAAAGTTTATTCCTAACCTGGCAACGATTGCTGAACCTCTGAGGAAGCTTACAAGAAGTTCCTGCAATTTCAGTTGGGGTTCAAAAGAAGATCAAGCTTTTCAGATGTTGAAAATGTCACTGAACAAAGCTGGAAAGTTAGCTCATTTTCAGAGGGACGCTCCGACAGAAATCGTCGTGGATGCCAGTCCTGTTGGTCTGGGAGCAATGTTAGTACAACAACAAGCTGGTAAAAAACATGTTATTTGTTATGCTAGCAGAAGTTTGTCATCTGTTGAAAGAAGATACTCTCAGACAGAACGTGAAGCTTTAGGCATTGTATGGGCTTGCGAACGTTTTCATCAATACTTATATGGAATTCGATTTGAAATAGTTACTGATCATAAACCGTTGATATATATTTACTCACCGAAGTCCAGGCCGAGTGCACATATTGAACGTTGGGTGTTGCGACTGCAGCCATATGATTTCACAGTAAAGCATATACCTGGCAGTGAGATGGCCGCAGATGCATTATCTCGGTTGATAAAAGAATCAGATGAACAAATATCTGACAGTGCGGAAGAATATGTTCGATTAATTGCTATCTCTGCTACACCGAAAGCATTGACAACAAGAGAAATTGAACAAGAATCAGACAAAGACGAGAAGCTTAGAGTCATCAGAAGATGCCTATTAGATGGAAACTGGGACAAATGCCCAAAAGAATTCAAATTTGTGAGAAATGAATTATGTGCAATTGGAAGACTCGTCCTAAGAGGTTGCCGAATTGTCATACCTGAATCCCTGCGAGATCAAGTTGTTAATTTAGCACATGAAGGTCACCAAGGGATTGTGAAGACAAAACAGCGATTACGGACGAAAGTCTGGTGGCCAAACATAGACTCCGATGCAGAAAAGGTTTGCAAATCTTGTTATGGTTGTCAACTTGTATCAAAACCTTCTCCACCAGAACCGAAATGCCAACTCAACCATGGCAGCATACAGCAGCCGATCTACTAGGACCAATGCCAAGTGGCGAATATATATTTGCTATTGTTGATTACTACAGTCGATATTTTGACATTGAAATATTGACAAGTATAACATCAGCAGATGTAATCAAAGCCTGTGACAAGATTTTTGCAACTCACGGATATCCGATTTCATTAAAAACGGACAATGGTCGACAATTAGTTTCAGGAGAATTTGAAAACTACCTGGAACAACATGGAATACAGCATCGAACTAGTATACCCCTATGGCCACAAGCAAACAGTTCTGAGCAAAAGCGGAAGCAAACTTACAGTTGAATCAGAAAACGGAAATCAATTGGTTCGTAATTCTGCTCATGTAAAAAAGTTTGTGGAACCAGTGACAGTGACAGTAGATGAACAGACAACAGACCCTCAAACTTCTGAAGAAGATCCACCGAACGAGACAGAAGATGATTGTCAACCAAGACCGACAATAGAACAACCAGCTCTGTCTACTACCAGGAAGCCGATTACTACGAGATCTGGTCGAACGACTCGTACTCCTGCAAGATTCAATGACTTTGTGTTGAATTGAAAATTTTGAAGTCGTCAAATGGGGCAGAATAATCCCTGTTTGATACGATTGTTTTGGACAAATTTAATTGATTTATTTGATGTCTTGAATGTTTTGCTATTATTTTGAGAACAGTTTTGATGCTGTGAACATTGTTGATTGATGTATGTTTGACAAACAGTTTGAGAAAGGAGGGATTGTAGTGTCTATGGTGATATGTTATCTATGTATTGTCTATGGTGTGACATACCACCTCGTGTATGTTGTTCTGATTGTTGTTGTTGTTTTCCGAGTGATGTGAATAAACGTGGTTTTGATTTAATTCGATTGCATCAGCACACAAACCAATGTATACATAATAGTTGATTTTGCACTTTTACATTGAAAATTAGTTTTATAATGAGTCAAACGTAACTAATACAAAAAAGGTCTAGGTTAAGCTGGCGTTCGGAAATCTTATAGCGGATTTTCGGCGTACCGTTTTCGGCCGGCCGCCGGCTAACCGTAATTTTTTTTCGGCTGATTTACGGCGGCTGTAAAAAGTTCGGCGGCGACGGCGGCTAGGAGGTCTACACTCTTCGGAGAACTTTTAGTGTGCTTTCAGCTGTTGTTTTCATGTGTGCAACATCAATCCATTTGGAGTAAGCGTCTACAATAATAAGAAAATTCTGGCCTTGGAAAGGTCCGGCAAAATCAATGTGGATTCTAGACCACGGTCGTCTAGGAATTTCCCATGGGTGGGTGGGAGCGTGCGGTGGTGCATGTTGATGTCTCTGGCAGGTTTCACATGTAGAAATAAAACTTTCAATATCTTTATCTATGCCAGGCCACCACACATAAGAACGTGCTAAACTTTTCATTCGTACGATGCCTGGGTGAGCGATGCGGAGTTCGTCCAGCACACGTTTACGTCCCTTTGCTGGTATTACCACCCTACTGCCCCAGAGTAAGCAGTGCTTGTGTATAGAAAGCTCATGCTGCTTTACTGAGTAAGGATGGAACTGTGCTTCTGGTTTCTGTGGCCATCCCCTTTCCACCCAAGTGAAGACTCTGGATAGCTCAGCGTGAGTTGTGCCACTTCTGAAGCTATCAAAGGTGGTGATGGGAGATCATCTAAAAAGTGGACATCTGCAGGATCTGAAACATAAGCCTTCGATGGAGAGCATGATAAACGGCTTAGTGCATCCGCATTTGAGATAATTTTTCCTGGCTTGTGGATTAAATTGAAATCGTAGGCACTAAGAAGAACTGACCATCTTATCATTCTCGCAGAAATAATATCTGGCGTGGGCTTGTTGTGAGTGAACAGTCCTAACAATGGTTTGTGGTTTGTTACGAGGAAAAATTTCCTTCCATACAAGAAATGATGAAATTTTTTAACTCCCGCTACTAGTGCAAGTGCTTCCTTGTCGATCTGAGCGTAGTTACGTTCGGCTGACGTAAGAGTTCTTGAAGCGAAAGCAGTTGGTACTTCTTTCCCTTCATTTGATGTTTGGCTGAGGACTGCTCCAACACCAAAAGGAGATGCATCACAAGTCAACGTAGTGGGTAACTTGGGATCGAATGGATGAAGAACACTGTCAGAAGTCAGCAGTTTCTTCACTGATTGGAAACACTTGTCGTGGTGTTTTGTCCATTTCCATGTAGAACCCTTGTCTATAAGTCGATGAAGAGGCTCAGCAACGTCGGCTTTTCCTTTCAAGAAACTATTGTAAAAATTTAGCAGTCCCAAAAAAGCTTGCAATTTTGTTTTATTTTCAGGAGTCTTAGCGTCTTGAATTGCGGCCAACTTTTCTTGTGATGGGTGTAGACCAGATGCGTCAATTCTGTATCCTAGAAAATCAATAGATTTTACACCGAATATGCATTTCTCTTTCTTTGTACGAAGACCAACATCTCTGAAATGTTGCAAAACATCTCGTAGTTTTCTGCTAAGTACTTCAAGAGATGGAGCGTAGATAAGGATGTCATCAAAATACGGAGTAACTCCTTCCATGTTGTCTAACAAGTCTTCCATAACATGTTGAAAAATACCCGGTGCAACACTTATTCCGAACTGAAGTCTCTTTACCTTGAAAGCACCTCGATGCGTGATGATCGTCTGCGCTTCAGCTGATTCTTCAGTAACAAGAAGTTGAAGATAAGCTTGTGCCATATCTAATTTTGCAAAATAATTTCCTCCTACTAGCGTAGAAAGCAGGTGCTGCACAGAAGGAATCGGGTATGGGTACTCCGGTAGAGCTCGATTAACTGTGACCTTATAATCCCCACACAGTCGTATGTGGCTTGTTGATTTAATTATTGGCACCACAGGTGTTGACTGTCTTCTATTTTTAGCACGGATAGCTAATGGAACATTTCGGGCTTTGAAACGAAGTGGAGTTGCGTTTGGATCCACTGGTAGAGAAACAGGTGGTCCCTTGTACGTGCCTAAAGTCTCTGAAAACACATCACTGAAATCATTGATCAACTGGGAAATTGATGTTTCTTGGAGCTGATTTATTCCTGATATTTCAAATCCTAAGCTGGGAAACCAATCATATCCAAGCAGACTTGCACGATGCTCTTTTGTGATGATGAGTTGCAACTTGGCTCTTCGCTGCTTGTATATTACGTCTACATCACAGTAGCCCTTCAGCGGAATTACTTGTGCTTGAAAATCTGTTAATGGTAAGTTTGTTACTTTCCTGATGAGTGGAGCAGAGTTCTTCCATAGTTGTTTGAAGGTTTGGTGCGATATCACAGAGTATGATGATCCACTGTCAATTTCCATGGTGCAAGGCTGACCATCGAGATGAACTATGACCTTTAACTTCTGTTGTTTTGGTCGATTTAGATCATGAATGGAGAATTCAGAGTGTGAGTCTAGTTGATGTGTTTGCTGATTTTTTCTTGCTGAATTTTACACTGTTGTCTGGTTTACTTCGGCATACTTTTGCAATATGTTCTTTTTGTGACACATGTGGCATTCTGCATTTTTAAACTTGCATTGTTCACGCTTGTGGCTACCCCCACAACCGATGCAAGAACTGCCCTTCTGTACTGTCGTTTCTTTCTGGTGATGTACCTTGTAGGTGGTCGGAGGAGCTGAAAACTGGGTCTGTAGTTCACGTACCTAAACTGTAGCAGCTTCTCCCGCAAGTGCCTTTTTCACCGTCTCGTCAAATGTGAGCGTTGTCTCCGAGAGTAGTTGTCTTTGTATGCCTTCAATTGTGAGGCCACTCACCAGTTGATCTCGAAGTCGTTCGTTCAACGTGGTTCCAAATTCACAATCTTCGGACCGACGCTTCAGCTCGGTCAGATAGCTTGTCACTGACTCATCTTTCTGTTGGACACGACGCTGAAACAAGTGTCTTTTAAAAATGACTGACGTTTGTGGAACGAAATGCTGTCTCAGCATTTGGACAAGTTCTTCAAATGTTTTTGAAGTCAGCGGTTCTGGTGACACGAGTGATTTGACAATCTTGAAAGTAGCTGTTCCCATCGCAGCTAACAAAACGGCCCTCTTTCTTTGTTCATCGACTATATTATTGGCAATGCAATGATACTCCAACTGTTCAGCATAGATATCCCAATTCGTCGGATTTGAGACATCGAATGGCTGGAGATTGTTTGTAGCGGTCATCTTGATCACAATCGTTTACAGGAGTCGAGAAGAAATAGTGTTTGTTCTTGTGGATTAAGACAAACTTGAGAAATTTTGAATTAATTTCTGATCAGTTCTCGCAGCTTACACAATTATCGCCCTGGGTTGAAAGTTTCGATTTTCTGCAAAGTATCTTTTTCAATCCGAACCTCGTCGCCAATTTTGTGTTGTTTAAACGAAAACACAAATACCGATAATTGTTATAGCAATACTTAGTTTAATATAAGAACAAGAGATTGTCACTGAACTATTACACACGATAACCAACGGAGGACAAAAAGGGAACCAAACAATCAACTTCCGCGTCGCATAGATAAATGGAACAAAGATCTTATGAATAGTTCAATACACAACACTATCTGGGATATCAGGTGCTGCCTCTATATCAGTATTAATGAGACACGACTTAAAATCTATTTTTCCCAGCTCCATCTATCATTGTCTAAGAAATACATCAATTTCATTTTCTGAAAATGAGTTCTCAAAACATGCAAACAGGCTGCATTTTCAGTTGAGTTAGCTTTCCAGGAATAAATTTTAAACTACTTTATATTTGACTGGAAAAATTGTTTATTGTGCGGAAAACTTAGATCTTAAACTCTTTTTATTGGAGCTAGCTAGATCAGCTAGCTGCTAGAACTAAAACTAACACAAGGCTGGGGCTGATTATTTTTCTTTGCTTTGTTATTTACTCATAATAATAATAATGATGAATTTATATAGCGCCAGATAAGTCAGAGGCGCTTACGAAGGTTCCTTTGGATCGGAAACTTCGAAGAACACGCTATTTTCATAGACATGTTACCAACATCCACATTTATAGAGTTAAACTGTCAATTAAAATTGTATCTCCAATTACAGTTGCAGAATTCAATAGAGAAGTTTTCCCATTTTGTTTCAATATTTAGATTATTTTTAGTTTTTCTTCAGTAATAGATTTACACACAACGCACTCCATTGCGATATTAGTTACATTTAGATTAAAAAATGTGCTAACTACAATACAAACTTACCATAACCAAACCTAACAGATGTAATAACACGAATAAAAGAAAATAAAAAAATACCCGAATGACAGACAAAAGACTGACTGAAGAAAAAACTATATACCATGCTATACAAACTATACAATTATACAACTATATAAATGAATAGGAATTTAAAAAAAGACGCTGCTAAAAATCCAAAATCGTCCAAATCAAAATCTAAGGCTTAAATAAAACGTTAAGATATTGAAGAGAAATCGAATTCAAACGCGATAAAACCGGCAATGCAAAATGAATACAAAGACAACGCAAATATAGCATAGAAAACGAGACTTTATTGAATTCTTATTGGCTGAGCGAGTAAATATGTTACTGCGCGTAACGCGACATTGTCTTAAGTAATGAGACAAAAGAGTACACCTAAAATCATTAATAACTAGAGTACCATAACTGCTCATTCGTGGTATCTTCATACAGACATTCTACAACATGTTCTCTATTGAATGGTATAAAATCTGGCTTGTCTATTTAAATTTCCCATGTTGCCTTGAAAAACTGCTAGATCTACCAGTCTACAGGGTAACCGATGCATATTACTTTCTTTGACACTAAACAAGTGGAGAATCTGTGGAAATTTATCAAATTGTTTATTAATTGCAGGTCTCATTGATAAGATATAGAGAGCAAGCTTAGCATCGATGAAATTGGAAAAAATGGATAAAGACAAATCGGAAAAACTTACAAAAACTCTTGCAAGCTGGATCGCTAGAAATGGTAGGCCGATAAATATTATATCAGACGAAGGGCTCCAGGATGTCATACGTGTTGCATCTGATGATAACTCCTATGTGCTACCGACACACCGAACAATTAATTCTAGAATAGATGAATTATTCCAACAGGAAAAGAACAAAATTTTAGTTCTACTAGAAAGTGCTGACCATGTGGCGTTAACAGGTGATTACTGGACTTCGGTGGCCAACGAAAGCTTCCTGGGAATCACCAGCCATTTTATTAATCCAGATAGGAAACTCCAGTCGTATGCACTTGGTGTTTATTTAATAGAAGATAGTAGGGTAGTACTTTTTGGAGTTTTCGGGTTCGGGTTTGTGAAACTAGAGTTTTCGGGTTCGGGTTTGTGAAACTAGAGTTTTCGGGTTCGGGTTTGTAAAACTCTAGTTTTCGTGTTCGGCTTTGTGAAACTCAGGTTTTTGGGTTCGGGTTTGTAGTTTTCCAAAGTTCGGGTTCGGGTACTGGCTTATGATTTCAAATTCCTGGATTGATTTTAAATTTACCTAGTGTATATACATATACAAGCAAGAGCGATCAATTCATCCATTGGACATTACTCGTATTGAATAAACTCTAACAAGTTATTTTTTTCTTTCCAAATAATGTGATTTCTTTGACCGAAGGAGGCTTAATTATTTTAGCTCGTTCGGGTTCGGGTATCAAGTTTTCTCATTTTCGGGTTCGGGTATCAAGTTTTCACATTTTCGGGTTCGAGTTCGGGTATCAGAAAAAGACTGGGTAGTACCGAACTCGGGTTCGGGTACCCGTGACATCCCTAGAAGATAGGCATTATGCTGATTTTTGTGCAGTACACTTTAGTGATGCGGCTCAGGCATGGAAGATTTATGAAAAAGTTACAACAATTTCAACAGACAATCCACGCAACGTTATAGCAGTTCTTGATCGTTTGCCATTCAGACGTATAAGTGAACGAGCAGAAGTATGGAAAGATCTACAAAGACTTCATGCACATGCGAATAATCAGTTGACACCAAACGATTCAACTTCTGGTTACTATTTTATTTTTTTTATCAAATCAATTTTTAAATTTACAATATAATTTGAAAATTTTTTTGCGATTGATCGTAATTAATTTTTGCGAACAATGGATTAATCGCATGTGATTAAGCGATCAAAAATTTTAAACTCTTCTAAACTCAAATAAGACAACTTTTTTCATAATGCGTTCCACTTTTCTAAATTGTGAAATGAGAATAAACTATTGAAATTCATAATGCGAAGTATTTTTATTTTAATTAATGCCGACGCGTTTCGGAGAGAAACTCTCCATTTTTAATGCACCGTTGTGTTTACCTTGTTTACTTTGCCTTGAATATATATTGATATTGCTGTATATATATATATATATATATATATATATATATATATATATATATATATATATATATATATATATGTGTGTGTGTGTGTGTGCGTGTGTGTATGTATATATATATATATATATATATATATATATATGTGTGTGTGTGTGTGTGTGCGTGTGTGTATGTATATATATATATATATATATATATATATATATATATATATATATGTGTGTGTGTGTGTGTGTGTGTGCGTGTGTGTATGTATATATATATATATATATATATATATATATATATATATATATATATATATATATATATATATATATATATATATATATATATACAGGGTTCGGGTTCGGGTTTGTAAAACTCTAGTTTTCGGGTTCGGGTACTGTAGACCTCCTAGCCGAATTTTTTTATGTTTGTGGCTGGCTGAACAAATATTTCGGCTGATATCCGGATTAGCCGAATTTACGCGTAAAATTATTATTCGGCTTGAATTTTAAATTATCCGGCTCATGATTCAAATTTGTGGCTGATAATTATTTTAAATTAGGCTAAAATTTAATATAAAATTAAATAATAAAGTTCAAAATTTATTACCAATATATAAATTATCAAATTAATAGCAATTGTCATAAAAGTTAATTAAATCATCAAAAATGTCATATGATAAACAAAATTACATCATAAAAAATAATAGGAAAAAAAATTTCATTCGAAGTTAAGAAAAAATATTACTTATCTATAATATATCGAATTACAAACTATTACAAACTAAATTATCTATAATATCTAATTATTAACATGAGAAAAGAATTGTAATACTTAAATTTATTCCTATTTTAAAGCGTCTGTCAGTAGCGATAATAAGTAAAGCAAAGATAATATAATGAAAATTAGACAACGTAATTGATTTCAGAAAGAAATTCAGGAAATTAAACATTGCACACCAATGTATACATACTATACATAATAGTTGATTTTGCACTTTTACATTGAAAATTAGTTTTATAATGAGTCAAACGTAACTAATACAAAAAAGGTCTAGGTTAAGCTGGCGTTCGGAAATCTTATAGCGGATTTTCGGCGTACCGTTTTCGGCTGGCCGCCGGCTAACCGTAATTTTTTTTCGGCTGATTTACGGCGGCTGTAAAAAGTTCGGCGGTGGCGGCGGCCGGCGGCGGCTAGGAGGTCTAGGGTACTGGCCTATGATTTCAAATTCCTGGATTGATTTTAAATTTACCTAGTGTATATACATATACAAACAAGAGCGATCAATTCATCCATTGGACATTACTCATATTGAATAAACTCTAACAAGTTATTTTTTTAGCTTTCCAAATAATGTGATTTCTTTGACCGAAGGAGGCTTAATTATTTTAGCTCGTTCGCTGCTCGGTCCGGCCAGATAATCAGGCGGATTAATGGTCTAGCTTACACATTCACCAATAAAATGACCTATTTGTGTTATTTGTTACGCAAAGGTGATAATACAAAACTTGTATGGCTTGCGATTAGTAGAATACGTTACCTCTTAAATTATTATCTTTTATTAATTTTGTTCGCGGCTTGGTCCGGTCGGGTAATCAGTCGGATTAGTGTTCTAGCTTACACATTTGCCAATAAAATGACTGTGACGCATAGATCATTTATAGACTTTGCCAGTTAAAGTTTAGGATTATGACAGATTATATTTATAACAAAGGGTCTTTGTTATATCAGAAAAACTTTGAGTATATGAATGAATAAATATAAGGTTATATAACTGAAGTAAAAAGTTTAGAGTCATGGCTATCCGCGATTTCTTCGACTGAAGGAGGCTTAATTATTTTAGTTCGTTCGCGGCTCGGTCCGGCCTGATAATCAAACGGATTAGTGGTCTAGCTTACACATTCACTAATAAAATGACGTATTTGTGTTATTTGTTACGCAAAGGTGATAATACAAAACTTCTACGGCTCCCGATTAGTATAATATGTTACGTTAACAAAACTTGTAATTTATTGAAATCGGTTCCTAATACTATTTCATTTTTAATAAACTAGAAAAGTTATGAAAACTCTGTTTGTGTTGCTATTTTTAAAACTGGAATAAATATTTATTTACTAAAAAAATTTATTTGTTCACAACTCCGAGTTCGGGTATTAGGCTTATACATTTTCGGGTTCGGGTATCAAGTTTTCACATTTTCGGGTTCGAGTATCAAGTTTTCTCATTTTTGGGTTCGGGTATCAAGTTTTCACATTTTCGGGTTCGGGTATCAAATTTTCACACTTTCGGGTTCGAGTATCAGAAAAAGACCGGGTAGTACCGAACTCGGGTTCGGGTACCCGTGACATCCCTAGAAGATAGGCATTATGCTGATTTTTGTGCAGTACACTTTAGTGATGCGGCTCAGGCATGGAAGATTTATGAAAAAGTTACAACAATTTCAACAGACAATGCACGCAACGTTATAGCAGCTCTTGGTCGTTTGCCATTCAGACATATAAGTGAACGAGCAGAAGTATGGAAAGATCTACAAAGACTTCATGCACGTGTGAATAATCAGTTGACACCAAAGATTCAACTTCTGGTTACTATTTTATTTTTTTTATCAAAGTGTTATCATTTATTTTAGACTAGAATCTAAATATAAAGAGCAAAATTTAATTTAATTTTTTTATTTTTAGAAGTCATTATTTAATCTCGTAAATATTTTTTATCTAGAACCACCAACAAAGAAACCGAAAATGTTGGAAATGGATGATTCGGATCTTCTTCAGCCGCGATCGTTGTTTGCTCCTTTTGAACAATATAAAAATGAGCCGCAGATTGATCTGTCTGAATGTCCTTTGGAATGGTGGAGAAAGCATGAAGGTGCATATGCTAATTTAGCGAAATTGGCACGAAAATTCTTGGCTTCTCCAGCTACAACTGTCCAGTGCGAACGATTATTTTCATTATCAGGGAACATTGTGATAAAAAACGTGCTTCACTCTCTGCTGACAATATTAACAAACTTGTCTCACTAAGTAGTTGGCTAAGAAATGATGACAATATGAATGATTTTGAATAAATGCACTTGTTATTTCAAATTGTTATTACTAAATGCACTTATTATTTCAAATTGTTATTGAATAAATGCACTTATTATTTCAAATCAATTTTTAAATTTACAATATAACTTGAAATTTTTATTGCGATTGATCGTAATTAATTTTTGCGAACAATGGATTAATCGCATGGGATTAAGCGATTAAAAATTTTAATCGATTCACAGCTCTAATATATATATATCTTGCGAACAGGCTCGAAGAAAAACTCTTCTAAGCTCAAATGAGACAACTTTTTTCATAATGCGTTCCACTTTTCTAAATTGTGGAATGAGAATAAACTATTGAAATTCATAATGCGAAGTATTTTTATTTTAATTAATGCCGACGCATTTCGGAGAGAAACTCCATTTTTGGTTCACCGTTGTGTTTACCTTGTTTACTTTGCCTTGAATATATATTGCTGTATATATATATATATACATACACACACACACATATATTTATTAATTAATATATATATAAAAGAGATTTGCCAAAATGTATGCAAACACATAACTCCCAAACAACTGCACCAAATTTGATCATTCTTTTTTGTTGTGTTTGTTATTGTCATGAAAAGGTTTAGCCATATTTTTAAAAAGTATTTATTAAAAAAAACTAATTCTGGTCATAGACAATCGCATGGTTAAATTGTTCCAGAACATTGGTGAAAATTTCAAAAAACATGCTTGGTGCTTGGTTGAGCAAACAAACCATTTTTACAAAATAAGGATGTAGATGGTTTAAATATAACAATTCGGAGTGAATTAATGGACAAATTCATTCATTTTTTAATCACAACTGATCGCAAATTTCCATTTTTGTATCTCATATATTAAAGTTTTTTTTTGTTGAAAAACTTCCTGTCCGCCATAAAATTCAGTTCTTCAACGTTTAGTGGTTCACTTGGAGGTAATTCAAAGTGGTCCATTGATTTTGATCCACAGTTTTTAGGAAACCAACCTCTTTCTTTCCTATCTGAAAGTGCAAATTGTTCAATGGACATTGTCAGATGACTTTGAATTAAAGGATAAAGTCTAATCAATACTATTAAAATACTTTTCTGGTGGTAGAGCGTTCGCCTGTAGATCGTTTGGTCAGCAGTTCGAGCCTCACCAGCATAACTCCCTTAAGCAAGGAGTTCACTCGCATTGCTAAAGGGTTAGGCGTCTATAAAAGGCTGCCTTTGCAAGGACCCTTTTTCGCCTTTAAGCAAGACTTGTCTTGGAAAAGGCGTGTGCTAAATCTCAGTAAAAAATAATAAAAAAAGAACCTTTCCAAAAATCCTGAAAATTTCCGTAGGCTGCCAGTTTCTCCCCATATAACCAATGCCTAAAAAAAATATAATAAGATCATGACCGTAACCAGAAATTTTATGGTGGGACCCTGGAATTTTTGTTGGGAAGGCACCGGCGGATCCAGGAAGTTTGAGTGGGGGCGAATTTTTATGAAAACTGATTTAAAGATTGTTATCACAAGCAGAATTATCTATTATAACACTTTTTGTTAGATTCAATTTTTATTACTATTGCATAAAAGATTAATTAATAAAATTACGTGTCCACGTTAATAATAATTCATTTTTAAATATGCTTTTTGCATGGCCAATTGCATTTAAATGGTACTTTAAAAACTGTTCTTGAGGTTGTTGATTAAAATTTAAAATTGATTGCTTATTAATAACATAAAATTAGAGATGGGAATCGAACCCTAATTTAAGAGTTCGGATTCGGTTCGCTAGTGGTTACAGTTCGGGTTCGGTTCGGTAGTGGTTACAGTTTGAGTTCGGTTTGCTAGTTTTTAAAGTTCGGGTTCGGTTCGGGATAGATTTTTAATGTTTCTGTACTCATTCGAGCTCTTCGCTCACTCATAGTCATGTTGCTGACACTAAGCGTGCCTTTCCTTCTGTAACAAACGTTTCCAGCTCTTGCTTGCTCCATTTAGAACCTTTTGCTAACTTATTAGTATTCACCATATTATTTAAGTTGTTCTATATAATAAATACAACAAACAACAAAATAGGTAATTCAAGCACACGACCGCACTGTGTAATAAGCTACGCGAGAAAGAAAGTAAACATAACAACAAAGATGTGCATAGGCTTCCATAAGACAAACAATAACAGCGATATTAAATACAGAAAACAAAATCACGATTTTTATTTCAAGAATATTTCATAGTCATAATTTAAATTGAAAAAAATCGGTTTGATGAATTTAGCATGGGTTCGTTCGGTAAAAATTAGGGTTCGAGTTCGATGTGTTCGGTTCGGTTCCAGAGAGGGTTGCGCCGAATAACAGAATAAGAGGCCGTGGACCAACAGTATCTAGGAGAACGGCTAACTCTAATTTCAAACCGGGGCAGACAGATCTCGCATAAACTTTATAGGTGGGTCTGTCTAAGAGTAGGAAAACTCTGATTTCAAACCGGAGCAGTTATAGTCCTTTGGGTTTGTGGACCGATGTTCTGCATCAGCACGGGGAGTAAACGACCCCGCCCTCCACAAGTTTCCTGCTGCCCTGCAGGCTGGTCTTGGATGGTCAAAGGCTATGGGGAAACCCAGACTAAAAATCAGGCTCGGAGCACCTAAGGCAGTTGTCGAGCATTGCGACGCTTTCTGGCATCTCCTGTAGCTGAACTGGCACCAGCCGTATCGGCTTGCCTTTCCACCGGACGCAGGCACTTTTCTAATGTCCTAGACAAGGCCTTGGAAGACTGTCCCGTGGACAGCGCCACAGCAAACTGGGACTTCATTAGCGACATCGTGTACACGGCCGCCTCAGAAACTTTCGAAAAAAACCCAGAAAGTGTGAAGACTGGTTTGAGGCTGGCATTGAAAGGCTGGAACCCACCATAAATGCCAAAGACGCTGTTCTCATTGCCAAAAGAGAAAGCCCTGCGAAAAAACACTGGATGCCTACAAAGAAGCCCGAAATAAAGCTCACAGAAGCGCCAATGTTTACTGCCTAACGCTTTGTCGAGACATCCAGACTTTTGCAAGCTGCGGAAACACTCGTGCAATGGGGATAGTCTTTTGGACCAAGCGTTATCAAAGTTGCACCCCTTAGGTCTCTCAGGCAAGATCGTCAAGGCCCATGGCAGACAGATGAAAAAATGGGGCTGAGCACTACGAGGAGCTGTACTCGAAAGAAAATGTCACCGAGGCAGCTTTGAGGGGCACCACACCGCTGCCTGTCATGGAGCAGCTTGACTCGCCAATCACCATCGAGGAGCCGAGCAAGGCAATAGACTCGATTTGTTGCGCAAAGGTGCCAGGCAGCAATAGAAATCCAGCAGAGGTTGTAATGGCTGCTAAAGAGGGCTCCCTTCTCAGACATCTCCATATGCTCTTGCTTCAGTTCTGGTAGGAGGGAACAATACCTCAAGACATGAGTGATGCGAGGATTGTCACGCTGTATAAGAATAAAGGCGACCGCAATGACTGTCACAACTCGAATCACAGTGTGGGTTTCGGGTTGGGCTTTTGACCATCGACATGGTTTTCTCCCTCAGACAGCTGCAGGAGAAATGCCGTGAGCAGCAACGTCCTTTACTTCTTGCCTTCATTGACCTGACAAAGGCTTTTGACTTAGTCAGTCGGTCTGGTCTGTTTGCCCTTTTTGAAAAAATAGGATGGCAATTTTGAGAATGCATCTACTACTACGAGATACATTCTTCCATGGAGCGGTCCAGCATAATCGATGTGGATTCGACTCCAGGGTTTGGTTTCTTTTGGCCATGAACATAAGTGTGTTTTATGGGTGATTAAGCTGCTTGTTGGCTCGAGAAACAGCTGCGTGTCCAGTTTTCTATGTCTTTATCAATGCCGCTCCAATAAACGTGTTTTCGGGCAATTATCTTTATTCGAGTAATACCTTTGTGAAGCATTTGAAGTACTCATTTTTGCAAATCCTGAGGAATGATTATTCGAGAACCAAAGAAAAAACAGTCTTCATGTATTGTTATTTCGTTTTTTAAGAGTCTGAGTTTATTTGTTTTCAGTGCCTTGTTTTCGTTCCACTTTCGTGTTTTGATATATTGGAAAAGGGT
This sequence comes from Erpobdella octoculata, assembly GCA_963978895.1. Taxonomy (NCBI): domain Eukaryota; kingdom Metazoa; phylum Annelida; class Clitellata; order Hirudinida; family Erpobdellidae; genus Erpobdella; species Erpobdella octoculata. The sequence goes on from OZ022245.1 coordinate 17,918,448, forward strand.
TTTTAACTCATTGTCTGTTTTGTTGCGTCACAGATTTCTTTCTTTGAGACTGGAAGTTTGACGGCATTGATGTACAAGGAGTTTATATCTCGATTGATAATTAATAATAATAATAGTTGCTATCAATGTGTCTTCTTGTGATGTTTTATGTGGACCTATAAGAAGCGAAAGTGTGTCGGCTTGTCCAAAGGACGTGGTTCTGCAGTATTCAATTTTTAAATCATAAGCAATTAGTGTTAGGGCCCAGCGTTGGAGTCTGTTTTCTGTATATGATGGTATGTCTTTTTACCACGTTTTTCTCAACTTGCTTTCTTGCCAGTCTTCTTCATGTTTGTCCAAGGGCATATATATATATATATATATATATATATATATATATATATATAAGACTCTACTAGGAATCGAACCCACGTGTCTACGGCAACACCGCCTCGCCTAAATGCAAGCGCTCTTACCAACTGAGCCACCGACCATCACCAAAAAATGATGGCTAGAAGTCTCAGTCTTTCGGAGCTACTTAACATTAGACTACGACTATGATAGGCTCGGAACTCCTTACTTCGGCTCGACTCGACAGCTAGACTGCTGCCAGATAGGTAATTATATGCGAAGTGAAACACAGCGTTGAAATGTTTCAAGAGCCTACAAATAGGATGACTAACTGTCACCACAAGTAACGCAAATATTTATAAGACTCTACTAGGAATCGAACCCATGTGTCTACGGCAACACCGCCTCGCCTAAATGCAAGCGCTCTTACCAACTGAGCCACCGACCATCACCAAAAAATGATGGCTAGAAGTCTCAGTCTTTCGGAGCTACTTAACATTAGACTACGACTATGATAGGCTCGGAACTCCTTACTTCGGCTCGACTCGACAGCTAGACTGCTGCCAGATAGGTAATTATTGTTAGATTATGAAAAACAAATTGCGAAGTTTATTATTATCAAACTTAATCGAATAAAATGTTACGAGCACAGAGCAGGCAATGGCGTCGAACAATCAAACATCGGAAGAAGGAGCAAAGAACTAATTAACATAAAAGACAATAAATCGTTGTAATCCAACACCCCCCCTCAACGATTTATTCGTTGTCAATGTTAAAACAGTCCAATGTCTTGAGCTAACTGTTTAATCTTGATTGGTCCTAATGGTTTAGTTAACAAGTCAGCTATCATCTTCTCGCTCGGACAGTATCTAACATCAATTTCACCAGATCTGTATAAGTTACGGATGAAGTGAAACTTGGTGTCAATGTGCTTCGTCCTCTGAGAACACCTGTCATTCTGCAGTATTCTAATACAACTTTGGTTGTCTTCATATATAATAACAGGCTTCTTTAGTTCTTGGTCAAGATCTTTAAGTATCCTCAATATCCATAGAGCTTCCTGAACTGCTTCAACTAGGGCTATGTATTCAGCTTCAGTAGATGAGAGAGTAACCATAGTCTGTTTTCTACTCACCCATGAAATTGGTGAACCTAAGTACTTGAAACAAAATCCTGTGTTAGATTTTCTGTCATTCAGATCACCTCCCCAGTCAGCATCTGCATAACCTATTAGTTGTGTGGCATGTTGTTCACTCAAAGAACCTAATTTCAATTGTTTCTGTTTGGTGTCATTCAGATATCTAAAGATTCTTTTAACTTCAGTCCAATCAGATTTCTTTGGATCACTAACATGTCTTGCAAGAATTGAAGTTCCTACTGCAATATCTGGTCTGGTGTTTGTCGACAAATACAGTAGAGATCCTATGGCACTTCTATAAACTTCTTTATTCTCAAAACACTCTTGTGGTTCTTGTCTCTTTTGATATCCAGTATCAATCGGTATGCTTGATGGTCGGCTATCGGTCAAATTGAATTCTTGTAATTTACTATCAATATATTTTTGCTGGTTTAACAAAAATATGCCATCTTGGTCTCTTTGAAATTGAATTCAAAGATAATACTTTAGATTTCCAAGATCTTTTAAAACAAGAACTTTATTCATTTGGTGTTCAAATTCTTCAATCATTGATAAATCAGTTGTCGCCACAATAAGATCATCAACGTGAATGGATAAGTATATTAACTTTTTGTTATCTCTTTTAAAATATAGACATGGATCATTCTCGCTTTTGTTGTAACTCTGATTACTGAGAATTTCATGAAGTTTCTTGTTCCATTCATTGGCTCCTTGTTTCAGTCCGTACAAATTCTTTGAAAGTTTGCATACCAGATCGTTGTTACCGAAAGGTGCAGGTTGCTTCATGTAAACTTCATGAGACAGATTGGCATTAAGGTAAGCTGATTGTACATCATAATGCTTAACAATCATTTTCTTCTGACCAGCTATAGTTAATAATGCTCGAAGTGTAGTTGTCCTAGCAACCGGTGCAAAAGCTTCATCGAAACTATCACCATATTTCTGAGAATAACCTTGAGCAACTAAACGAGCTTTATATTTGACGACATTTTCATTTTCATCAGTTTTTATTTTGTATACCCATTTACTTCCGATGGCTGTTTTATTCTCGGGTAAATCTGTCAAAATCCAGGTTTTATTCAATTCTAAACATCTGAGTTCTTCTTTCATTGCTGCAATCCACTGTTGAGCTTCTGTACATGATATAGCTTCTTCATAGGTTCTGGGTACAATCGGGTTAACTGTCACTTTGTTGATAACCTCAAACCTCTTTGGTGGTTTCCCTTTGTTAGGTCGTTGAGATCTTCTGAGTTCTACTTGCTGTTTTGGTGTTAACTGAATAGCTGTATTGTCTTTATTCAATTCGATTTCATTACTTTGAATCGTTGCTTTATCATGATCCACAAAATCATCTTCAAGTGATAATTCAACAAAATTTTCTTCACTAGCAAGATCAGAATTAAGTCTCTGTTCAGTTCTGGTTTGATTTGAATGGGGTTCTCCTTCAATGAAAATGACATCTTTACTGATGGTGATTTTGTCTGTTTCTGAATCAAGCAAACGGTAACCTTTTGTCCCTTCCTCGTAGCCAACAAAAATTAACTTTCTTGCTTTATCACTTAACTTTTGTCTTTTATTTGCAGGAATTGAAACATAAGCTTTGCAACCAAACTTTCTGATGTAACTCAAATCGGGTTTCTTTTCATTCCACATCTGGTAGGGTGTTTCTTCACGTCCTGTCACTGGGTGCCTGTTTTGCATGTGGTTGGCTGTAGTTACTGCTTCTCCCCAATATCTGTCAGGTAAACCAGAATCAATCAGCATGCTTCTCACCATTTCGACTAAGTATCGATTTTTCCTTTCAGCACAACCATTCTGTTGAGGTGTGTAGGGATTTGTCAGTTGAGTCTGAATGCCTTCATTCTTTAAAAACATCTTTAGTTCATCTCGTGTGTATTCACCTCCTCTGTCTGATCTGATTATCTTTGGAGTTTTTCTGAATTTTGTTTGAACATACTTGACATATTCTTTAATTTTTGATGACACTTCAGATTTGTATTTCAACAAATAAACTTCTGTGTATCTACTGTAGTCGTCAATCATAGTCATGAAGTATCTGTTGCCACTGGGTGTTGAAGTAGACATTGGTCCACAGACATCAGTGTGTATCAAGTCAAGCACATCATCTGTTTTGGATTCAGATTTCTTTGGAATAGGCTTTCTACTCATTTTTGCTTTGATACAAGTTTCACAAATTTCTGAAATTTCACAAGGTTTTATATGGAAATTCACTGCAGAATCATGAGCAAGAGTCTTGATGGCATTAGTATCTCTATGACCCAACCTGTTGTGCCAGAGATGTATGCATTCTGTAGGCATGTTATTGCAAGTAACTCTGAATGTCTTTTGGGTTGTGATGAATTCATAGAGGCCTTTTTCTTCAACTGCATGTAACATAATTTCACCATCTCTTATTACATGACATGTGTTGCCTTTGAAATGTACTTCAAATCCAAAACTAGTTAGCTTCTTTACAGATATCAAATTTCCTTTTAATTCTGGAACAAACAACACATCTAATAACTTTATTTTCAAACCGAGATTTCCATCAGGACTAAAATTCTGTAAGTACCCATAACCAATACCAGATGATGTTAATTTACCCCCATCAGCCTGAACCACTTCAACCTTCAGCCTTTTGTCCAAAGCTGCAAAGAAATTTCTATCTCCACACATGTGTGATGTAGCACCTGAATCTATACGTGCTATTGAACAAACATCATAACCTTGTTGGAAATTTCTTTTATCATTAACTTGAGTAAAATGTTTCACAGCTTTTACTTTATGTTCAGGGTGCTTCTTCTTCCATTCTATATATTTTCTACAGTCTTTTTTGATGTGATTTGGCTTTTTACAAAAGAAACATGTCAAGGTTGATCTTCCTGCTGATACGTTTGGTTGGTTCTCACGAGTAGCATGTACATTCATCGCCTGTTGTTCCTGATGTTCTGTTACTGAGGTAGTCATTTCTGTTCGTCTCTTATATTCTTCTAAGAGTTTATTCTTGACAAGCTCTTGAGTCAGGTCTTCCTCAGGTCGAGTTTCAAGGGCAGTGATTAATGTTCCATAACTATCAGGCAAACTACTTAGAAATAATGCAACAGTTAAATGTTCAGCAAATGATTCACCGAGTGATGACAACTGGTCGATCAAATCTTCCATTTTTGCCAGATGTTGCTCCATATTTCCAGTTTCTGTCAACTTTAACCCACAAAGTTTCTTTAACAAATTAACTTTATTCGATAATGCAGACTTTTCATGATATTTCTTTAGAGCATCCCACGTTTCTTTAGCAGTTGTTAACTTCCGGATGAGATTCAGCTGATTGTCTTCTACAAGTAAACCGATCGTGGCTCTAGCTTTACGGTCCTTCAATTGCCATGCGGTGTTTGTGGGATTCGGCGAGTCTTCACTAATGGTATCCCACAAATCTTCTTTAGTCAACAAAAGTTCGATCTTAAACTTCCAAGTTTGATAATTATGATTATTTAGTTTCGTAATTCTCGAAGCTGTACTTTCAGTCATTGTTAAATTCAGTTTAACTTACGCTCGAAAAAAAAAATACCCGGATGAGCGATGACGAATACCTTAGAAAACTGACTTAACGACTATCTTTATCGCAATTTACACATATACTGGGCCCATAACCTGTTAGATTATGAAAAACAAATTGCGAAGTTTATTATTATCAAACTTAATCGAATAAAATGTTACGAGCACAGAGCAGGCAATGGCGTCGAACAATCAAACATCGGAAGAAGGAGCAAAGAACTAATTAACATAAAAGACAATAAATCGTTGTAATCCAACAATTATATGCGAAGTGAAACACAGCGTTGAAATGTTTCAAGAGACTACAAATAGGATGACTAACTGTCACCACAAGTAACGCAAATATTTATAAGACTCTACTAGGAATCGAACCCACGTGTGTACGGCAACACCGCCTCGCCTAAATGCAAGCGCTCTTACCAACTGAGCCACCGACCATCACCAAAAAATGATGGCTAGAAGTCTCAGTCTTTCGGAGCTACTTAACATTAGACTACGACTATGATAGGCTTGGAACTCCTTACTTCGGCTCGACTCGACAGCTAGACTGCTGCCAGATAGGTAATTATATGCGAAGTGAAACACAGCGTTGAAATGTTTCAAGAGCCTACAAATAGGATGACTAACTGTCACCACAAGTAACGCAAATATTTATAAGACTCTACTAGGAATCGAGCCCACGTGTCTACGGCAACACTGCCTCGCCTAAATGCAAGCGCTCTTACCAACTATATATATATATATATATATATATATATATATATATATATATATATATATTATTCAAATAATTAGGTGTTAATTTTTCGTCGATACAGGCTCGGTTAAATTTTATTGACCAAGTTTTGTTGCAAACTTTTTCTATTATATGAGATAGTTCACGTAATTTAACTCGCCCACGAAGTTGTTCAAAGAACGCCCGATTATACAAATCTTTATTACTTTTTAACTTGCAAGTTTCGGCTATTTCTTCAGATATCTTCAGAAAAAGCAAAAGGCCGGGCGGTACAGGAACCGAACATAAACAAAGACGATTAAAAACAAATAATGAAATGTGGAAGTACGTAGATAAAAATAAAATATGACCAAAATAAAATGCGAGGGAAGGTATTAATTAAGACTAAAAATCAAAGAAGCAAATATAAATTAAATTTAACATAAGAATTGTTGGTGTTAGTTTTCCGTCGATACAGGTGTTAGTATATATATGTAAAATGGAAATGATTGATAATTTATTGAGCGCCTTTTCCGCTTTGTTCAAAGGCGCTGTTCTTTTACATGCCCCACGGAGAGAACGATTTTACCCGCTAATTTTTCCGTTGACATGGGCTACTAGGCAGTGAGTGGGAGTCAAACCGTGAAGCTCTCACATTCAAGGCTAACGCTCTACCAACTCAGCTAACCTAGCACCAGGGTAAGCCAGCTAGTAGAATATTAAGTCCGTAACAGCAAATAAACCCACCAAATTTCAACTTGATTGTGAGGATTAAAAATATAAGCTATTTTCAAATTAATATGGAATAAACAAATATTTTATTAAAAATTTTTAAAATTCCAAATGAAATATCTTTTTCTTTACAAAAATCAAAAATTGATGGTTTGTTTTTCTACATAAAAGTTTTAATTAAAAAAAAAATTAATGGTTTTGATAATTTTATTCTATAATACACTTATATTTTGTCCAATCAATCTGAAAATTTAATAGAATGTAAATCCACAGTGAAAAACAAACTCATCAAATTTCAATGTGATTAGATAACAAAAAGTTGATTTTTTGAGTGGTATAGGGTCCCAACGTATGGCTCAAGCAAACACGGTCAAGTTAATATAAACAATTTAAAAAGTAAAAATCACTTTCGAAATCTGGAAACAAGAACATGATCTCCAGGCTGAACTTTAAGTCTTTGCTCGTCCACACAAGGAGGGCAGCAACATACTCCACAGCCATAAGTCAAAGGCAACAAAGATCCATTAAACTTGGATTTTATATCAAATACGATACTTCGTGACCTTTTTTCACTCTTCTGTTGGATTTGTTCTATCTAAACAAATAAATATTTCTACTAGGTTCTAATACAAATTGTTGTCACAACATTTTATAGCAAATAAATAACACACTTATAGATAATTTGGAGAAGGACAATTGCATTAGTTTTATACAAACTTTGAATAATTTCAAACTTGTGATAAACAAGTAAAGATAAGAAATAAATGAAAAAAAAACTTTTATTTGCTTCTTTATCTGAGTCAACGAACTAAAATGAATCTAAAACGACCATTACGCTCAATCTTGTTAATTATTTTGGACCTCTGGTGACTTATAAATAAACATCTGTACTGTTTAATTATTTTGGACCTCTGGCGACTTACACATAAACACTTATTACAGTCGCTAGATGGCAGGAATTATATTGATTTGATTAATTTTAATTGATTTAAGGCCTAATTCATGTCGGAAACATTAAATTCATGTATTGTCATCCTGAAAGTTCTAGAGGTGGTCGAAAAGTGGGTGAATTTTTGTTTCTAAGATTTGATCAACACAGACAAACAAACAAACAGAGAGAAAGTGAAGTTAAATAAAAGCATTTAAAAAAAAAGCTTTTATTTGCCTCTTTATCTGAGTCAACGACCTAAACTTTTTGAATCTAAAACAACCGTTACGCTCAATCTTGTATATTGTTTATATCTTTCATATGAAATCAAAATTCATAAATTTAACTCGATGTATGGATTAGTTGTTATCTAAAAGACTTTTGTTTTCATTTTTCTTGTTTCTATGTAGTAGTGAATTAGCTAGCTTCCACACGGTACGTTACTCTTTGGCGCCGTGTTCTAGGCGTCGCCTGATTCACCGCCACTGTTCAGACGCAAGGTACATTTTGACTAAGCATCTGCGTCCCGATATCGTTATCTCGAATTCAATCGAGATTTCAAAACGATACGGGAGATCCCGTATCGCCATTGAAACGATACAGCCTGCGGAAGAAGTCTCGTATCGATATAAAATGGCGAGACTTAAATTTGGTTCTCGAATAAAGTCCCGAAAGAAATACCGAGATTTTTAAAAAATATTTTCCAATAAATAACGAAAGTCATACATATTTAATTAACAATTCTCACAACTGTGAATATTTGCAATTGATTCATCAACATTGATTAATTAATCTACCTATTGACAGAAGTTTATAACTATTATCATCTCCACTTTTAAATCGGTTTTCCTGACAGCCTGTAGCCCCATTATTTACTATTTTTAGTCTGGGAACTGGCAGCATATTTCAATATATATATATATATATATATATATATATATATCAAACCAGCTCGTCTCTGTTCTATAGCTTATTTTAGTGCCACATTGTAATAGTGCAAAGCCACGTCCCTCAGGCTGCTAGTCGACCTCTGCATACTACTGATACTACAAGGCAATCGTACTCGCTGACATTGATGACTATTATTATTAATAAGAATAATGAGTAATGTAATAGTAATGATCATTCTATGTTTAAGTTTTGGTTTAGTCTGTTTCATAAACTTATTTTTTCAAATTTGTTACATAGAATTGGAATGATTATTTTAGTGTTTCGATATCCGTAATTGACCGTAATAGTAGCTCATCTAAGATATATCTTTATAATCTCGATTATATTCTTGGGTGTGTGTGAGCATGTGTGTGCCACCTGTAGTGTGCACGACAGTGCACGTCGTCTGCAGCTGGAATTCGAAACTTTCTCAGCTTCTTTCAAGCTGCTGTTTGTTCAGCAGAATCACGATCGGGTCACCATCAAGAATTGGATCCTTTTCAACAAAGATATTGGTGTAGGTGATGACGAGGTCGAAGATGAAGGTGGAGAATGTAGAGATGTGATTATTTTGGACACTCCCAGCAGTGTCGGGAGTCAGGATAGTCTGCCAGGACCATCACAGTCGACTAGCAAACATCAACGTCCCAGCCAAATTAAAAATATTGATGCGTGTGAAGTTAGCCTCGAGACTGGCAATGCTAATAAAAAAAAAATTGCTTGCCCTGGGGCTATGCTATACATTGTTGGATGGGGTCTAAAAAATGAAATCGAATGGTATATTTGGATTGTCTTCGGTTCAACAAATAAAAAAGTTATAAGCGAAAAACGACGATTTTCCGCCGAAAATTGCATAAAATCAACCTTGGCTCTTCTTTGAGAAAATCGATCTTGTTTTAAACTGCTGCCCTGGGTATATCCGAGACGCTTGTTTTTAGATAATTCAATATCAAATCCAACAATATAACTTTCGCTTCTCAAAGTTAATAAATAAAAAAGTTATCGAATAAAACGTCGGACCGTATACCAAAGAAACCGAAACATAAACAGACGCTGCGCTGCGATTGGACAATCGAGTCTAGCTCATTGTGGCTAACTATGCAAAATATTCAAATATGCAAAGTGGCTACTCGTTAACACGTTAAAATTTTATTTTTAAGAAACCTCTATGGAACTTAAATAATAAATATATATATATATATAAATATGTAGTAGCAAAATTTTTTTATTGTTTTTCTCGCTCCCGTTTCCTTGCTCTCACGATCCCGGTCGTTCTCACGATCCCGGTCGCTCTCACGATCCCGGTCGCTTTCCCGATTTATTGCTACGGTGCAATTAAATCCTTTATATATATATATATATATATATATATATATATATAACGAACTTTAGGGAAAATTTTATTTTTAAGAAAATATATTGAAGTTTACGATTAAAATATTTTATTAATGAAAATTTTTGTAAGTTAAATAACTTAATTAACTATTTAATAAAATCTAAGCATAGCACGCAAGTGAAATGTTTCGTTTTAAACTCTTCCTTTGAATACATTAAAAACGTGCATTTTGATGAACCCACCTTCTACATTTTTCACACTCCACCCAGTCCCCACCTGCACCCTCTCCACCGGTCCCGCAATACAAACAATAATTTGTCATGTTGTCCGATGCCAGCAGGATTTCTTTTAGCCACAGTTTCCTCTCACTATCTGGATTAAAAGAACCACTCAGATCTTCTCCATGATCCAGTCTTCTAATGAAAACACCTACAAAAATACCACAATTATAGGCATCATTCTGATGCTTAGTCACGGGTGGCTTTTTAATGTTTAGATGTGGATTTATAAAAAAAGCATTATTTTTCATCTTATATAAAGTAGATACAAATTTAGAAAAATTAATTACAAATCGTATATCTTCCGCGTTTTCTCCATACGGATTATAAAAATAAATAGAATTGTCGTGAGAACGACCGGGATCGTGAGAGCGACCGGGATCGTGAGAACGACCGGGATCGTGAGAGCAAGGAGACGGGAGCGAGAAAAACAATAAAAAATGTTTGCTATTATATATTTATTATTTAAGTTCAATAGAGGTTTCTTAAAATTAAAATTTTAACGTGTTAACGAGTAGCCACTTTGCATATTTGAATATTTTGCATAATTAGCCACAGTGAGCTAGACTCGATTGTCCAATCGCAGCGTCTGTTTATGTTTTGGTTTCTTTGGTATACGGTCCGACGTTTTATTCGATAACTTTTTTATTTATTAACTTTGAGAAGCGAAAGTTATATTGTTGGATTTGATATTGAATTATCTAAAAACAAGCGCCTCGGATATACCCAGGGCAGCAGTTTAAAACAAGATCGATTTTCTCAAAGAAGAGCCAAGGTTGATTTTATGCAATTTTCGGCGGAAAATCGTCGTTTTTCGCTTATAACTTTTTTATTTGTTGAACCAAAGACAATCCAAATATACCATTCGATTTCATTTTTTAGACCCCATCCAACAATGTATAGCATAGCCCCAGGGCAAGCAATTTTTTCTTTTTTAATTAGCATTGCCAGCCTCGAGGCTAACTTCACACACGTAAATATTGTTGACAGTTAATATTGACTTAAATTGACTATCAGTGGACAGTGATTTTTTATAATATCGTCAAATAATTAAAATTTTTGTGAATTAAAAAAATTACTGGATTTGATTTATCATATATATAGAATAGGTATATAGGAGATAAACGAACTATCGCTCCGTATACGAAAACACGATTTAGAGTCTTTTGTAAAAGTAGATGGATTTATTTAAGAAATCAGCAGAGGAGTCAATCTCATGTAATCTAGTAATCTTAGTAATCTCACTAATCTCAATCTCAGTAATCTGCAATCTATTTCTATCTCCTTTGGTTTTTCCACTTTCGCTATTGAATTGCCTAAAAATGTCGTTCTTTTGGTGTGCTAGAAGGTTTTCTACTTTTCAATTACTTGAAAAAATAATTTTAATTTTTTTTTCATCGGCAAGTAAAATCATTTAGTTAAATTGATAAACTACCGCATAATGCGTACTAAATAAAGTAAATAAATACTTACTATCGGCGGTAGTGTTTTATTTAGAATCTAAATTTAGAAAAATATATGTACCGAAACTAAACAAATTAAACTTATTTCAAGTTGTAAAAAAATTAAATTTGGTAAATTTTTTAATATTTATTAATTTTTTTCAATGAATTTCCACTTCAGTCGAGATCCCGATATCGTATTGTATCGATATCGTATCGTTATTGTTCGAGGCGTCTCGTATCGTATCGTTTAATTCGAGGCAAATTTCAGAAATCGTATCGTATCGTTCCAAAAAAATAACGGGACGCAGAAGCTTAATGTTTTCCGTATCTAAATGTATGGAGATAACCTTAGGTTCTATTTTTGGCAAATCTGGTCCATTTTTGAAAATTGAAACAAGTCTGAATAGAACTTGTTAATTCCAATCCTCTGTTAAAAACAAAATAGATTTATTATGTTTAAGTTAAAAGGGAAACGAATTTTAAAAATTCAACTTTTAATGCGCACGACACAGCATATGGTTACTTAATCGCGCTGGGCTCCCTGCAGCTATTATGCAAACAACACACCGGATATTGTATCGATGCAAGGAAACTCTCGAGAAACTTCCCACTGGTAGGAGAAAGGTTAGGAAGAGACCAGCCAAGGAAAATATTTATAACTCGAAGGAGGTTTGGCTAAAAAAGCAGAAAAAAGATAAATCTTATTTCGAAGCTCTTGCTGCCAAAAAACAGCTTCTGCCAGTGCCTCTTACTGCTCTTACAAGAAATATCCAAAAGGCTGAAAATGGTCTAGTTCTCGAGGAGAGATATTATAAGAATTAAGTTTAAACACAACTGCAATCCTGATTGATTGACTATTATGTAGCAAGTATAATCAATCCGGATAATATTAATTATGTGACTTGCGACTTGACTCACGCATGTTTCGATAACACGTTTAAAGAAAATCCAAATGTTTTCGACATTGATTTTAGATCGAAACGATACAATATCTTTTTGTATCTTAAAAACAACAATCACTACTGTCTTTTGGTTCACGACAACATCGAACAAACATTTTATTTTTATAATCCTATTGGACCAGAAGAAAAAGAACAAGAGGCAATGGAGATTTTTTGTAATTTTGTCGAAAACTTCAATTCTGAGCACCCTTATGCCGATAGAGGGATTAATCCAATTTTCAAGAAATCCTCACCACCAACCACTCCCTACCAGAACGATGCCGACAACTGCGGTATACATGCAGGAATATTTATCGCCAGGTTTGCACGGGGGGCGAATTTAAATGAACCCTTTGATCCTGACGAAAAAAGAAAAGAGTGGATTAGTGAAATCCTTCTTTTCTCGGACAATATGACCAATTATTGTTTGTATTGTGGAGTGTTATTATTATTTAGACACAAATACAAACTTTAATTTTTAAAACTGAGTATACATTTTTATTGCCCCAGTAGATACAATATCAGGTGAGTCGTTAACGAGCAGTTCATTTGCATAATAGCTGCAGGGAGCCCAGTGCGATTAAGTAACCATATGCTGTGTCGTGTGCGTTAAAAGTTAGATTTTTAAAATTCGTATAACTTTTAACTTAAACATAATAAATCTATTTTGTTTTTAACATAGGATTGGAATTAACAAGTTCTATTCAGACTTGTTTCAATTTAGATACGGAAAACATACCTTGATCTATATTTTGCTTCATAACTTTTGTATTTGTTGGACTATTTTCAAAAAATTAGTTTCTATGTTTAGCTAATATCTTCACACGTTAAACTGCTAGGCGTCACCCTTGACAGCCACCTACGCTTCGACCGTCACATATCTTCAACTATAAAGGCCTGCAACTATCATATACAGGCCCTGAAACACATATGCCCCCTACTCTCTACTGAGACTGCTACCACCCTTGCACGCAGCCTAGTCACATCTAGACTGGACTACTGCAACTCTCTGCTCTACGGAACATCATCGACTCGCTTAAATAAACTTCAACGTGTTCAGAATCAACTCGCCAAAGTCACCACAAACTCATCCACTGTCACTTCCTCCTCTTCTCATCTCCGCCAACTTCACTGGCTTCCAATAGAATATAGAATTATTTTCAAGATATCACTACTAACCTACAAAATTCTCAGCACTAATAACCCACCTTACTTAAATAAACTCATCACCATTAGGACCAACAATAGACAACTCCGTTCTTCCAACTCTCTCTTACTTTACCAACCGGTTAGCCACTCAAAACTCACCAATAGATCATTCAGCTACAGCTCCCCAGCCATCTGGAATTCACTGCCGCCATCAATCACATCATCACCATGTCTGACGTCGTTCAAAAAACATTTAAAGACTCATCTGTTCTCGAAGGCATTCAGACAAGATCCCGCGCGCCTCTGAAGCTCCGCTACTGGCGCTTTACAAATTGACTATTATTATTATTATTATTATTATTATAATATATTTGTCTTTCTAATGCATTAAGTTACAAACCCAATGCAATTGAAAATTTTAATCTACATGGCCCCAAGGGATCCAGCTGCGCAGCCAACTTTCCCTCGTAACTAATGAGGCCTATAACTTTTTTATTTTTTGCAATATTAAATTTATTTTTACACCATTATATTTCTTTCTTAAATACCTTTCTAACGATCTATAGCACAACCCCAATGCACGAATTTTTTTTTTGCACCATAGTTCGGGGATCCAGCTGCGCAGCCAACTTCTCCCTTGTAACTAAATAAAGTAAATAAATACTTACTATCGGCGGTAGCGTTTTATTTAGAGTCTAAATTTAGACAAATAGATGTACCGAAACTAAACAAATGAAACTTATTTCAAGTTCTAAAAAAAATTAAATTTGGTAAATTTTTACAAATTTTGAAATTTTTTAGTATTAATATATTTTTTTCAATGAATTCCTTTAATGTAGTTATTAATATTGTCTGTCGCGTATAGTTCATCATTCTATGCTATCTCGTTTCATTCGAGACAAAATTTCCACTTCAGTCGAGATCCCGATATCGTATCGTATCGTTATTGTTCGAGGCGTCTCGTATCGTATCGTTTAATTCGAGACAAATTTCAGAAATCGTATCGTATCGTTCCAAAAAAATAACGGGACGCAGAAGCTTAATTTCGACATCACCGTTTCTGCGTCGAAAAACTTTTGGTGCCGTTCTGACTTTTTTCGTGTTTAGTTAAAAGAAATTAATTTCTCGTAATTTAAGTAACGAAATTAAGTAATTATAAATTACATTTCTAATTTGCAACGAAGTTATTCTTTTTAAACTGAGTAATTTGTGTCTGATATAAATGTTGATGAGAATTTGTTGATCTGTGGTGATTTTAACGGACATGTGGGAACTTGAATTGATGGATTTGAAGGTGAGATGATATTAGAATTTGCTGATTCATTGAACCTTGCTGTCGCCAACATTAAATTTATGTATTGTCATCCAGAATAAAGCTTTCTGAATGAGAGAGCGAAGAAATGTAATGTGAAATTTGTAGGAAGATGTAAGGTTTGGAAGCTGAAAGAGACAGAGACGGAATGCATTTTCAAAGAAAGAGTGCAAGCTACAGCTGCTGTGGTGATGAATGGTCTTGGTGGAATGATTTGAAACAGTGTTTGCTTGAGGAAGCAGTAGCCATGTGTGGGGTTACCAGTGATGGGTAGTTAATAACTATAAATAGTTAACTACTAGTTATTAACTACTCTACAGTAGTTAAGAAATAGTTAATAACTACTTTTTGTTAAACTAGTTAACAACTAGTAGTTAACTACTTTTTAAATAGTT
Source organism: Erpobdella octoculata (assembly GCA_963978895.1). NCBI lineage: Eukaryota > Metazoa > Annelida > Clitellata > Hirudinida > Erpobdellidae > Erpobdella > Erpobdella octoculata. The sequence goes on from OZ022245.1 coordinate 17,933,629, forward strand.
ATTAACTACAGTAGTTAACTATTTTTTTAACTACTTTACTTTTTTTGGTGGCTGAAAAAACTCTATAGATCATGAAACTGAAGTGGATGAGCCAGTATATGACATGTATGTAAATAATGAAGATCTAGTGGTGAAAGTATATCAGATTTGATAGAAATTGAGCAAGATAATATTGATAACTCTGACGATGTGCTTCTTTTACCTCCTCCTAAGCACTGTGGTAATCTACATACATAATTTCCATAACGCAGAGGCCGCGGTGGTCAGCAGTCAGCAATTGGTAAAATTAGAGCGCGCAGGCGTGTAATTAAAGTTATTACGCAATTGTACACTATCAGTTCCAAATATCCAAAACGTTTTTCCTAAGCTTTTATGCAAGAGTTTATCTGATTGCATGTTATAAAAGTTTTAATAAAAGTTGTACACTGTCAGTAGGTAAAGATCAAAAACGTTTTTCTTAGGCTTATTATGCAAGAGTTTTATCCGATTGCATCAAACCAAGGATATCTTGTTATATCAAGACATCCGTGCATCAAACATAATGCTGGATTTAAAGTTTAAAATAAAACATCGCTAGATGTTGAAACTGTCATACGAAGGTACGCATGAAATTCAGTGTTTTTAATCTGCTCAAACCTGGTTCGATCCAAAGCATTGAACATTTTTTTGATATTGCTGAGCATCCACTTTTAATAATGGTAGAGAAGAAAACCATCTTTATTTAATATCTGATAGTTCGATAAAAATCACAAAAACGGTCATTTTTGACGGGCTACTTCTAGTTATACCTTAAATTTTGTGGCAAGTGTTGGTGCATTGAAAGTAAGGGATAATTTGAAATACAAACAACTTTATGATAGATCAATGGCAAAAGTTGTATCGTTATCAAACTTCATTCACCGCAATGTAAAAAATGCTGAGGATGTACAGGACATTAGTGGTTCAACATTTATAAAGCCTAATGTTACACGGTGGTGCTCAAAATTCTATTCGGTTGAAAGGATTGTTAATATAACTTTCAATAATGTTTGTGATTGTCAGAAGAAGTTAGGGCAAGTTGTATTTAAAGAAATCGAGTTTGCATTTTTTGAAATCGTTCATTCAGACTATAAAACCGCAATGAATATTTTCTAAAGTGAAAAGTCATACATTGGTCACATTATTCAAACCATTATAGGATTAAAAAAATAACATCATATTCAGATAATACCATCAATGCTTTTTTACAAGCACTATCTCAAGGTATAGAAAAACGATTTGGTCCTGTTTTCGAAAATGAAGAATATCTTTTAGCAACAGCGATAATTCCCTAATTTTAATTAAATTTTTTGAATAATGAACAAAAAATATTTGATCAAAGAAAATTTGTTGGCATACATAAATGAAATGAACCAAAAGTTTGAAAAATAAGATTTATTTAACTTGTATTTAATTGCAAATGTTTAAAGGTTTTTTGGTTAATGTTAAAAAGTAGTTAACTACTAGTTAACTACTAGACAGTAGTTAAGAGGTAGTTAATAACTACTGCTGTTAAAAGTAGTTAGGAAATAGTCACTAACTACTTTTTTTATGAGTAGTTAAATAAAGTAGTCAACTACTTTTAGAGTAGTTAAAACCCATCACTGGGGGTTACAAAAGGTATTAGTAGGCATAAGGAGACATGGTGGTGGAATGAGGAGGTTGCAGCCCTGGTAAAAGAGAAACGTCGGCTATTTAACTTGTTGAAGTGCCAGCAACCTGGGAAAAATCTAGCAACCAAGGAGAGCTACAACCAGGCCAAACGCATGGCTAAGAAAGATATCTTTAATGCTAAGAACGCTGTCCAAAAGACTTTTTGCGAAGATTTGGATGTGTTCAGGGTAGCCAAGCAGCTAATGCGTAAAAACCGGGATGTAGTGAGGGCCAACTGCGTGAAAGACAATGAAGGTAAGGTTGTGGCTGAGGATAGTAGGTTGTTGGAAGTATGGAGAGCGCATTATGATAGAATTTCTAATGAGGAGTTCACTTGGGATGCAAATGGTCTAACTCATGTAAGTCCTGTTTGTGGACCTAGTGAAAAGTTAACTACTCTGGAAGTTAGTAATGCAATCCATAAGATGAAGCGTAACAAGGCAGCAGGACCTTCATGAGTGGTGGCAGACATGTTGAAAGCTGCTGGAGCTGTTGGTATAGTGTGGATGACTGAAGTGTGTAATGCAGTAGTGAAGGATGGTAAAACCCCTGTAGACTGGAATAAGAGCTGGATGTAAGTCCTGTTTGTGGACCTAGTGAAAAGTTAACTACTCTGGAAGTTAGTAATGCAATCCATAAGATGAAGCGTAACAAGGCAGCAGGACCTTCATGAGTGGTGGCAGACATGTTGAAAGCTGCTGGAGCTGTTGGTATAGTGTGGATGACTGAAGTGTGTAATGCAGTAGTGAAGGATGGTAAAACCCCTGTAGACTGGAATAAGAGCTGGATGGTGAATGTCTACAAGGGAAAAGGCGATGCATTAGCATGTGGCTCATACAGGGGCATTAAACTATTAGAACATGCAATGAAAGTTTTAGAGAGGGTGATTGAAAAAAGAGTAAGGAAGATTGTGAAAATTGATGGTATGCAGTTTGGTTTCATGATGGGGAAAGGTACTACCGATGCTATTTTCATAGTTCGTCAGCTGCAGGAAAAGTATCTTGCCTGTACAAAGATCTGTGGTTGGCCTTCGTTGATCTTGCAAAGGCATTTGATAGAGTACCTCGTGAGATAGTGTGGTGGGCTCTGAGATGTCTAGGTGTGGATGAATGGTTAGTTTCCATGATAAGAACAATGTATGATGATGCAGCGACAGTGGTGAGAGAGAATGGGAAGGAAAGTGATGCTTTCAGTGTTAAGGTTGGAGGGCATCAGGGTTCAGTTCTCAGCCCATTGTTGTTTATCATTGTTTTAGAGGCCTTATCACGGGAGCTCAGGGTAGGCTTGCCAATGGAACTGCTCTATGATGATGATCTTGTTTTATTAGCTGAGACAGAAGATTCTCTCCTGGAAAAGTTAAGGATCTGGAAAATTGGCATGGAAGCGAAAGGTCTCAGAGTGAATGCGAGTAAGACAAAAATCATGAAGTGTCGGGCCGGAATGGGACAGGTGGAGAAGTCGGGTAAATGGCCATGCAGAAAAGGTGTTGGCTCCAATTCTATTTGTTGTGTGGATTGTAAGAGTTGGGTCCATAAAAGGTGCAGTGGCATTTTGGGTAGTTTGAAAGATCTTGTTGGCTTCCGTTGTAAGAGTTGTGTGGCTGGTGGTTCTGTTCAGGAAGAGTTGTTGGGTGAGGTTGAGCCAGGCATAAAGGTGGAGTGTGTGACCAAGTTCTGTTACCTAGGTGACACATTAGGTGCAGGAGGAGGTGTAGAAGAGGCGGTGAGAGCTAGAGTGCGTTCTGCCTGGGCTAAATTCAAAGAGTTATCTCCTATCTTGACCACCCGTGGTGCATCCTTTCATGTGAAAGGAAAGGTGTATAGGGCATGTGTTCAAAGTGTCGTTGTTTATAGCACTGAAACATGGTCTATGAAGGTGGAGAATCTAAGAAGTTTAGAAAGGGCAGAGCGTATGATGGTTAGATGGATGTGTGGTGTTTCGTGCACATAGTGTGGATTTGTATAGCCTTCTGAATGTTCCTTGTGTGGCTGATGTGGTGAGGCGTGGAAGACTAAGGTGGTTTGGACATTTGGAGCGTAAAAGTGCAGATGATTGGGTTTCGGCAATTAGAGATGTGGATGTTGTAGGAGTGAAAAGTGAAGGTAGAAGTAGGAAGACTTGGTGGGAATGTGTGAAGAAAGACATGGATGAGCTCGGCCTGAAGCGGCAGTCTCCCATGGATCGTGACTTGTGGAGGGGCCTGATATAGAAAAACGTCCAACCCTAGCATAGCGTGGAATAGGGACATTTCAAAAATAAACGATGATGATGATGAATTTGTAGTTTCACTTTTCATGTAACTTGTTGATTTCAAAGTAATTTCTAATTACTTTAAGACTCAAACAAAATATAGTTTATTAATGAATGATCAGTTATAAATCTGAAATTTAAAACAACCCCACCCCTGACAATAATTATTGTGTTGACTTTACATCCATTAAACTTTAAAATGTTATTATCTTCGAGATAAACAACCGTTCCTCTTATGATCAACAACAAAGACAACGACGACGATGATGATGATGAAGGTGATGATGATGATGGTGATCATAATAGGAATTTATCATCATTTATTAATCGCTTAAAACAAAACAAATTTTGATAGAAAGCGATCGCGTAGGAAAAGTAAGCAATAAAGAAAGCAAGTATGTTTTTAATTTAATTTTAAATTCATGAAGAGTTGTGGATTCTCTATAGACCGGCTGACAGAAAGGTCAAGCCGGAATTAAATTGATACAAAGGTTTTATTGTTGATTTTGAGACATATATATATGGAGAACATATTCTGAGAATGGCACTCGATGGCACTCAACGGTTATTTTTTTACGGGGCCATGAAAAATGCCATATTTTCCTAATATTCGGGTTGCAATGTTATAACAGTTTCGCTTGATACAAGTGATAAAATTTAATTTATACAATGGTTTTGTTGTTGATTTTGAGACATATACATATGGAGAACATATTCTGAGAATGGCACTCGATGGCACTCAATGGTTATTTTTTTACGGGGCCGTGAAAAATGCCATATTTTCCTATTATTCGGGTAGCAATGTTATAACAGTTTCACTTGATACATGAGTTTGAATGGGTTTATTCTTTTTGGAAAACATACATACAAATGTTATCTATATATATAAAAGAACATGTCCTGACTGACTGATAATCAACGCCGAGCTCAAACGCCTCATCCTAGGAACGTGAAATTTGGAACTTATATTACTTTTATTGCGTAAGCATCCACTAAGAAAGGATTTTTGAAAATTTTGCTCTTGAGGGGAAGAAACTGGAAAACAAACTAAAATGAGGAGATTTTGAAATTTGGTATATGGATTCTTCTTGAAAAATAAAAAGATACGTGTTTCACCATTTTTTGAAAATTCGGTTTCCCGGACCTCAAATGTGGGTTGGAAAATTGGGTTATTTGGTTTTTAAAGTAGCTGCTACTCAAAAACTGTGATGCTACAGGAGCAAAAATTAGTATTTAGTTTCTACTCCAAAAATAATGAAATACGTGTTTTAGCATTTTTTGAAAATTTGGTTTCCAGGACTTCAAATGTGGGGTAGAAAATAGGGTTATTTGTTTTTTAAAGTAACTGCTACTCAAAAACTGTAAATACCATAGATGTAAAAATTAGTATTTAGTTTCTATTCTAAAAATAAAGATATACGTATTTTATAGGGATGTCACGGGTACCCGAACCCGAACCCGAGTTCGGTACTACCCGGTCTTTTTCTGATACCCGAACCCGAACTCGAACCCGAAAGTGTGAAAATTTGATACCCGAACCCGAACCCGAACCCGAAAATGTGAAAACTTGATACCCGAACCCGAACCCGAACCCGAAAATGAGAAAACTTGATACCCGAACCCGAACTCGAACCCGAAAATGTGAAAACTTGATACCCGAACTCGAACCCGAACCCGAAAATTCATAAGCCTAATACCCGAACTCAGATTTGTGAACAAATAAAAATTTTTAGTAAATAAATATTTATTCCAGTTTTAAAAATAGCAACACAAACAGAGTTTTCATAACTTTTCTAGTTTATTAAAAATGAAATAGTATTAGGAACCGATTTATTAGTGATTGTGTAAGCTAGTTTGATTATCAGGCGGACCGAGCCGCGAACGAACTAAAATAATTAAGCCTTCTTTGGTCGAAGAAATCGCGGATAGCCATGACTCTAAACTTTTTACTTCAGTTATATATTCTTATGTTTATTCATTCATATACTCAAAGTTTTTTTGATATAACAAAGACCCTTTGTTATAAAGATAATCTTGCATAATCCTAAACTTTAACTGGCAAAGTCTATAAATGATCTATGCGTCACAGTCATTTTATTGGCAAATGTGTAAGCTAGAACACTAATCCGCCTGATTACCCGACCGGACGCGTATTTACAATCCCTGTATGAGCACAGGACGGACCCGATAATTATTCATGTTTACGCTCTTTCTTGCGTTGAGATTGGCTGAAAACATTGACGGGATTTTTGATATTTATTAGAAGTTTACTTTCAATGTTGTTCAATTAAAAATATAATTTTTTAAGAAAAGTTTGGAAAAAATATTCTAAAATAAATTATCTTAAAATTTTTCAGTACATACAGTCATAACTAGATCCAATTGCTAAGCACATCAAAGTTCTAGGTTAGCTGAGTTGGTAGGGTGTTAGCTTTGAATGTGAGAGCATCACGGTTCGATTCCCAGTCACTGCCTCACAATTGCTTTGAAAATAATTTTGTCAGATCTCGATGGAGCCCGTTGAATTCTAAATTTGTATCAACTTTTTTTATTCAATTCATACACGAGTCATTCAACAGATTCTTTCCTGCAACTCGTGAAGTTAATAGCGCTGTTAAATCCCACTAAAATTAACAAAAAAACAATTTCATGCTTTGGCTAAGAACAACCAAAGTTGAGATATAACAATACACTAATATCACGTTGTTGATGCAAATTCATTATTTATCGACTGGTTTTTTTTAGTTAAATTGGTTTCAAAGTTAGAGTATATAATTTTATTTCATGAAAGTTATCCAGAAAACATTGCTACAAGTAAAATCATAAAATGCAAAATTGTTATTTTACAAGTAAAGTTTAAAAAAACCAAATGTTATGTTACAAGTAACACAATTTAATTATTTAAATTAGTCCACTACTGTGCGATCTAGCATGTGGCACATTCGCGTCAATGTTTTCAGCCAATCACAGTGCAAGAAAAAGCGTAAACATGAATAATTATCGGTCCGTCCTGTGCTCATACAGTGATTGTAAATACGCCGACCGGACCGAGCCGCGAAAAAAATTAATAAATTAGTATAATTTAAGAGGTAACGTATTATACTAATCGCAAGCCATACAAGTTTTGTATTATCACCTTTGCGTAACAAATAACACAAATAGGTCATTTTATTGGTGAGTGTGTAAGCTAGACCACTAATCCGCCTGATTATCTGGCCGGACCGAGCCACGAACGAACTAAAACAATTAAGCCTTCTTCGGCCAAAGAAATCACATTATTTGGAAAGCTAAAAAAATAACTTGTTAGAGTTTATTCAATACGTGTAATGTCCAATGGATGAATTGATCGCTCTCGTTTGTATATGTATATACACTAGGTATATTTAAAATCAATCCAGGAATTTGAAACCATAAGCCAGTACCCGAACCCGAACCCGAACCCGGTTTTTTGAAAACTACAAACCCGAACCCGAACCCGAACCCGAAAACCTGAGTTTCACAAACCTGAACCCGAACCCGAAAACTCGAGTTTTACAAACCCGAACCCGAACCCGAACCCGAAAACTCTAGTTTCACAAACCCGAACCCGAACCCGAACCCGAAAACTCTAGTTTCACAAACCCGAACCCGAACCCGAACCCGAAAACTCCAAAAAGTACTACCCGTGACATCCCTAGTATTTTACCATTTTTTTAAAATTTGGTTTCCAGGACCTCGAATGTGGGGTGGAAAATAAGGTTATTTGGTTTTTAATGTAACTGCTACTCGAAAACTGTAGATGCTACAGGAGTAAAAATTAGTATTTGGTTTCTACTCCAGAAATAATGATATATGTGTTTTACCATTTTTTGAAAATTTAGTTTCCAGGACTTCAAATATGGGGTGGAAAATAGGGTTACTTGGTTTTTAAAGTAACTGCTACTCAAAAACTGTAAATGCTACAAAAGTAAAATTAGTATTTAGTTTCTACTCTAAAAATAATGATATACGTGTTTCACCATTTTTTTAAAATTTGGTTTCCAGGACCTCAAATGTGAAGTGGAAAAGGGTTATTTGATTTTAAAATAACTGCTACTCAACAACTGTAAGTGCTACAGATGTGAAAATTAGTATTTTGAGGTTTTGTGCCGGTTAAAAGTAGCTAAGTCCTGTTTATCACCGGCCGGGCCAAGCCGTAATTTTAGAGTCTTCACACAGGCCCTGCCAAACCTTAAATCAAAATGGGACGGGCCGAGGTTTTTCACCAAGTATATAGATATTTTAGTGATTTTAGGGTGTTCAGACGGGCCGGGCTAAACCTGAAGTCAAGGTGGGACGGGCCGAAGTTTTTCATCAAGTATATAGAACTTCTAGGCCTGTAAAAACGGGCCGGGACCATATAAGACGGGCCGTGCCGGGCTAGAAATTTCGGTTTTTGAAACGGGCTGGGCCAAGTTCTCAACTAGTGTACCCTGCCGAGAACGACTCATATGTCCTAACAACAGACGCTTCTGGAGTTGGTGTCGGAGCAGCACTACATTCTCAGAGAGAACCCGTTGGTTTTTTTTTCACAACAATTGAATGGCACTGAGCTGAACTATTCAGCTTTCGACAAAGAACTAACATCAATCTTTAAAGCTGTCAACCATTTCGAGTGGCTTTTATTTGGTCAAAAATTCAAACTCAAAGTAAACCACAAACCGCTTCAGCACATGTTCACAACACCATCAAAGTGTAGTACTTGTCAATGTTTGACATATAAGTTGAATATCTGCCAGGGAAAGATAATGTCGTGGCTAACGCTCTTTCAAGACACACAATTGTGGACAGTGTCCAACTCAACCGAGGATTTGCTTCTCTGCCGGCCATGGAAGTCCATGTGTTACAAGAGGCGGACCATTCGCTCAGTGAGATGTCATCTTCCTCTAAATCGAATGCATCAGGGGTCTGGCGTGAAACGGCAGGTGGCATTCTGGTTCTTGCCGCATATTGAGCCCAAATCATTGATGCAGTTCACTCCGTGTCTCATATTGGTGCAGATTCAACATTGCGGCAAGTCAGACTGATGTATTTTTAGCCCAACATGACTAAAGATATAAAACAGCGAGTGAAACAATGTCGTGATTGTCAAGCAGCCAAAATTACCAAACACATTAAGCCACCATATAAACATCTGTGACAGCATATGAAGTTTGCGGCAGTACATATCAATTTTGTTGGGCCCTTTCCACCAAATAATAACAAGCAATATCTTGTTACGATCTTTGATCGAACCACACGATGGTTTGCGGCTCATCCCACTTCCGTAGCTACGGCAGAAGCAGCATCTACAGCCCTCCTCCAATGGATCTCTCAACATGGTGTACCAGACATTCTCATCTTCGATCGTGGAACACACTTCGAATCACTTCTCTTCAAAGAAGTAGTTGCCAAACTTTGGGTGGATAAACGACGTGTAACTGCCTACCACCCACAAGCCAACGGTCCTGTGGAAGGACAACACCGTCGCCTCAAAAGCAAAATTAGAAAATGTTTCACGAGACTGGCTCATGAATTTGCCTTTAGTGTTGCTAGATCTCAATAATTCAATCAGCGAGGACAGAGGCACCAGCTCAAGCAGTCTACGGTCGACAACTTAACATTCCCGGTTGCATTCCAGATGGAAATTTCAACCTTGATCATCCAAAGAGACCAAACCGTGATTTCACACGTCACCAAGTATACATACCATCGGAGCTTCAAACTTATACATACGCTTGGTTACGTAAACCAGGTCTAGCTCCTTTTCTCACACGTCCTTACACAGGACCATACAAGGTCATCTCACGAAGTTATGAAAACAACACCTTTGTGATTGACATCAATAATGTGCATGAAACTGTTTCTCTCAAGTGCTTAAAGCCTGCTATTGATCTGGTATACATGCACACAGAAGATGCACGTTATTCTCAGAAAGTCACGTTTAATTTTCTCAAAATTAACTCTTGAACTTTCTATTTTATAAAGGATTATGGGGTTCCAGCACGTTTCAGGGGGCACTGTGCGATCAGCACATCCCTAGCTAATGCGTAATAATTTCTATTGTGTTCAGGCACGCCTCATTCTCATTGGCTGCTTCCATTCAGGATAGCTATACATAAAGCGCACGCATGAACTATAAACTCTCTTGGTTTCTTGATCAGTGTGATTATTGTTGAATTTATTATCGTTGTGTGGAAATTCCGATTTGCTTTATTTTGTCTATTTAAATAAATGAAGTAAAGAAACTTACAGAATGTTAATGAGTTTGTTTCTCCTTTATAGAAATCTGAACTGCTGGAGTGATCTTGATGAAATTTGGCAAAGAGGTAGTTCTCATACAGTGCAAAAAAGTTAAGAAGGTTGGACTCCCTACTCCGATCCCCTGGCTCAAGGGGGCCAAAAAACCTTCTGGGCCAAAAGTGCCTATACATGATCATTGCATAAGTTTTCGAAGCACTGTTTACAATTTCTTAACAGGCATTACTTGCTTGACGGTCTTGTATAATGTGACTGATTGCATGTTATTACAAATTACTAAGAGATAGATGGAAGAAAAATTCATGATTTCGTAACACGTATTACTTGCCGAATGGGAACGAAAGAGCGAGTGGGAGTGGGAACAGGATATTGAGTAGGAGCGGGAACAGGAGAGCAAAGAGGGAGCGAGAAAGAAAAAGAAGCGAGATGAGGAGATCAAGTGGGAACGGGAAAGCAAGCGGGGAAGGAACTGGGAACAAGAAAGGAAGAGAGAAAGGAATAAAAAAGAAAAAAAGAGAGAGAAAAATGATAGAAAAACCTCAAAAAACCCCGGGTAACCCTGCCGCGTATTTACAAATGCTCAATAACCTCAGAGATGTGTTCATTTACATTGATGCACGCACCTACTCAGGCCAGCCAGCTAGGTAACAACTAGGTCATATTAGCAAGCCGCAGTATAGTCGTCTGCCATTTTTCTTTTGTTCTGTTGTTCATCATGGATTGCATTGGAGAATTACCTAGTGGTGGTTAGTGTTATGCAAATATTAAGAAAGAGAATGATGGTAGTACAACAATTCGATGTTATATTAACTTTGCTGAAGAATCGCGTAGCTGGCTGAACAAATTTGAAGTTGGTTTGAACCAGAAATTCATTGTTTTGACAACTTTTAAAGTCGTTAAGTGAGTTACAAATTGATATAATTCTTGATTGGGAAACCTTAGTAACAAAATGTAATTTAATACAAAGTTGTAAAACGTATTTGAATAATTTTATAGGTAATTTACTAAATGTCAAGTGATGGAAATGTTGTTATTTCAGGGTGGCTTTTCATCAAAAGTTAGTTTGTCAACACAGCATAAAAAACAAGAGCAAAAAGGCTGTGAGTCAGCGCAATACTGGTTGCAAAGCCAGTATTACATTGTAAAATAAAACACGTCAACAAGGACACATGTAGGAATGATCCTTTGCTTAAACAGGTCAGTACTTAAGAAAATCTATTTTATGGTCAAATTTATTATCAGTAAAAAAAATTTGTAACTTGTTTTATTCTTGTGATGTGATATTGGTTAGATATTTTCACTTTATTGTATGCAGAATCCTCAGTTACCAGCTTTGTTGACCATAAATCTGGTCCACAACCACCAGACTCATTGTGCAGAAGCCTTGCGCCTGCTGAGAATCGATGATGACACTCGACATCTTTTCAACAGCTATCACCAGCATCAGCAATAGCACTTCACGAAAGTAAATTAATGGCGAGTTCACTTTTATTCATTTTTTAGAATTATTTTTCCAAATTTTTTCTATTAATCTATGTTTCTATTAGTAAAAATATTAGTAATGGTTTCTATTCAGAAAACACAAAAATTTTAAAGTTTTTCTTCAATATTGTAGTGTGAAGATAATGGAGCTGAAAAGTTGGCGAACTCAACTTTTAATCCAACATTCAGAACTGTGTATTATCTTCATGAGATGTGGAGAAAGGATCACTTTGGCACAGTGGTTGATCCATTGCAGAAGCTCACAGAGAAACTTGGATATTACAGTGAATTACATATAACCATTAGTTAATTATACTTAGAAAATGGCGGCGTTTCAGCGTGTGGCATGCGTTGAGCTTCGTCTAATTTCGACTTTTTAGCTGACTTCTCAAATTTTTTTCAATCTTAAACTAGCATGATTTAACCGAAATTAACTTAATGCATCGAATGACAGTTGTTTTTGCGGACAACTTTGCGTTTTAATAGTGTTTTAGCGTCGTTTAAAAATTTAAATTATCACCATGGATACAAATACGCTATTGCTTATGACGTTTTTTGCGACGTTCAAAATGACTTTAAACTGGCACGTCTTATTGATTGAACTCACTGTATCTAGTCACAGTTGTCTTTACGAGCAATTTTGCGTTTTTTTAATATTGTGTAATTGAGTTCCATTGCCGCTTGACTTGACTACTACTCAATTATTCATGAGCAATGCACACACGAGTTGTCAGGCCATGATTCAACGAACTACTTTCACACGTGATGCTCTTCTCGAACTCCGACAAGCAGCCCCTCCCATTCATCGTCAACTGCGCAAAATCTTGTGCTCCTTGCAACTATGGCTATCAATATGTAAGCTTCTGCGTCCCGTTATTTTTTTGGAACGATACGATACGATTTCTGAAATTTGCCTCGAATTAAACGATACGATACGAGACGCCTCGAACAATAACGAGGCGATTCCGATACGATACGATATCGGGATCTCGACTGAAGTGGAAATTTTGTCTCGAATGAAACGAGATAACATAGAATGATGAACTATACGCGACAGACAATATTAATAACTTAACTACATTAAAGGAATTCATTGAAAAAAATATATAAATATTAATAAATTTCAAAATTGATAAAAATTTACCAAATTTAATTTTTTTTTACAACTTGAAATAAGTTTCATTTGTTTAGTTTCGTTACATCTATTTTTCTAAATTTAGATTCTAAATAAAACGCTACCGCCGATAGTAAGTATTTATTTACTTTATTTAGTACGCATTATGCGGTAGTTTATCAATTTAATTAAATGATTTTACTTGCCGATGAAAAAAAAATTAAAATTATTTTTTCAAGTAATTGAAAAGTAGGAAACCTTCTAGCACAACAAAAGAACGACATTTTTAGGCAATTCAATAGTGAAAGTGGAAAAACCAATGGAGATAGAAATAGATTGCAGATTACTGAGGCAAGATTTACTTCTACATCCTTGTCATTGACTTTCTGCATGACCGTCTCTTCCTCAAAGTACTCCCAGATTTGACCCCGTGACGCGGCATGATAATGATGACAAACACGAGAAAGTGCCTCTATGCAAGAATTAAGAAAGTAAAAAAAAACCCAGCGTGTTTATTTATAGCCGATGGCGAATGCGGTTAGCAATAGCAAGAAAGAAGCTGAGAAAGTTTCGAATTCGAGCTGCGGACGATACAGGCTACGGCACTGTCGTGCACACTACAGGTGGCACACACATACTCACAAACAACCAAGAATATCATCGAGATTATAACGATATATCTTAGATGAGCTACTATTACGGTCAATTACGGATATCGAAACACTAAAATAATCATTCCAATTCTATGTAACAAATTTGAAAAAATAAGTTTATGAAACAGACTAAACCAAAACATAAACATAGAATGATCATTACTATTACATTACTCATTATCCTCATTAATAATAATAGTCATCGATGTCAGCGAGTACGATTGCCTTGTAGGGCTTGTAGTATCAGTAGTATGCAGAGCTCGACTAGCAGCCTAAGAGGAGCGTGGCTTTTTTGCTGCCGGTTCCCAGACTAAAAATAGTAAATAATGGGGCTACAGGCTGTCTGGAAAACCGAATTTAAAGTGGGGATGATAATAGTTATAAACTTCTGTCAATAGGTAGATTAATTAATCAATGTTGATGAATCAATTGCAAATATTCACAGTTGTGACAATCGTTAATTAAATATGTATGACTTTCGTTATTTATTGGAAAATATTTTTAAAAAATCCCGATATTTTTTCGGGATTTTATTCGGGAACGAAATTTTAAGTATCGCTAATTATATCGATACGAGACTTCTTCCGCAGGCTGTATCGTTTCAATGGCGATACGGGATCTCCCGTATCGTTTTGAAATCTCAATTGAATTCGAGATAACGATATCGGGACGCAGATGCTTACCAATATGTAAACGGTGGTCACCTCGCCGCAGTGATCACAACCGGGAAACCAGTAAAACCAGGCAAGAAACCAAGGACCTAAAACGAACAAATCTATCGATAAATGCTACCTCAACTGGGGCAGCCGATGTGTCAGCATTGGGGACCCATGGTGTGGACTACAGGCCGAACGACTAAATTTATCAAACCAAAGAATGAAATACGAATTGCCGCGTGGAACGTACGAACAGGTCATCACGTCGGCCAAAAGGAGATTATCGCCACCAAAATTACCAATTACAAAATATCGATCGCAGCCATATCGGAACTACGACTCATGGGATCCGGGACGATGATGATTAGTCCGCCAACGACCGACGAGACTATTACGCTCTCCTACTCCGGTGGTGACAAGCGAGAGGCGGGTGTTGGATTTATGGTCGGCCAGTGGGCTGCCCACAGTGTCGTCGCCTTCCAACCAATTTGAACGTCTGGCAGTCCTTTCCATCGATGGCACAATCAAGACACACATCCTATCCGTCTACGCGCCGACCGAAACAAGCTCAGATGCAGCAAAAGACGCTTTCTACGCCGATCTGCAAGCTGCGACTGATTCTGTACCGCAAGCCGAAGTTACCATATTGGCAGGTGACTTTAACCCGTTTAGGTCCAAAACTTTATTAATTAGATTTCTATTATTTTTTTTTGTTATTTCTAAGTTACTTGCTTATGTTTTAACAGATTTATTTTTAAATATTTTTTATTTGAAAGAAAACTTTGAAAATTCACTACGCTCGTTTTTCGAACGGTGGTCGTATAGACTACTGAAAACGACAAAATGTTTAAAAGTCAATTTCTTTTTTTTTCAACGTAAACAATTATAATATAAATTTTAGGCTATAAAGAGAAAAGCTAAAAACACATTTCTGACTTTATCAGTAACACAGTTCAATAAAATCCAAAAATTTAACATTCAATAAATCAGTCAAGCAGTTCATGATAGTCGTTTCAGAACCGGAGTGTGCGGAAAGCACCAAAACAATTCCGATGAAGTCGTTTGCCGCACTTGGCCCACATGTACAGTGTTTTGCCACAATTTTCCAGCTTGTAGCGACCTACTGTTTTCACCTTTTCCAGATCGTGACCATGGCCAGTTGCTGAATCTTCCCTATCGTTTTGTTTCTTCAACCGTGCATGAATTCATTTCATCGGTATAAAACAACCTAAACAGCCTATATGGGGTTTATCAAGCAAAGCACCATTGTGGTGTTTCAAACTCGTTATATATAGACTGCTTTAAAAGTGGCTATTCAAATTACTCTTTTTGGTCCAAGTGCATTTCAATCGTTTTTGGCGTTTTGGTTGCCGCGGCATTGAACTGACCGTATTTGCGACCTACATTTCTTCACCCAAAGAACCGACACAGTCTAATCTCATCAACCTCTACCTTCCCGGATATATTACAAAGAATAACATTTCTTCTTCATTTGCTTATTCATCAGTCACGTGTTATGATGCGCCGGGCGGAAGAATGACAAGTATGTCAACCTCAATGCTATCATCATCATCAAGAATTAGTTCCATAGCTTCTTTCAACGTGAACAAACATTCTTTTTGACGCCTTTCATTTTTAAACTTTACAAACATTTCATTCGCAGAATGAAATTTGCAAAAAACACTATCACCAATTCAACCACTGCACAACTATAAGCTGAATGAACTAGTTTTGACTTGTTCGCATAAAGTACTCTATACGCCCAACGATCGTAGAACGAGCATGACTCATACATGTTCAGATTGTGGGTTAGTGTAAACACAATAAAATTTAATTAAAGTTGCTGTTTACTTTTGAGTACATCCTCTTTCGATATTTCAAACTTTTGTTATGATAACTCTCATGAAATTAGCATAATAAATTTTTAAAGTAATATCGGTCGAAAACCTTGAAAATGCTCATATTCTAACCCAGATTAAACTACTTAATACAAATAAAAAAATTATTTAAAAAATTTTATACAGTGTATTGAAGCTTTCTTAACATAAAAAAGAACTTTTAACAGAAAAAAAATTTCAGCTTAATTTTATGCAACGCCAAAAATAAGTGTGTTCGTAAAACGTACGATGGTCTGAAACGGGTTAACGCTCACGTCGGCGACAACCGTAGTGGCTGGGAAGAAACGCTTGGACGATTCGGCCACGGAAAAATCAACGACTGTTGTCGTTTGCGTCAGTAAACAACCTCGTCATTGGCAACAGCCTCTTCCAACACCCGAAGAAGCATCGGCTCACGTGGAGAAACCCGTCGGGGAAAGATTCGGCCATGCTCGACTACGTTCTGATCAACGACGTTAGAGCAATGCGTGGCCCTGATTGCGGATCTGATCACTACCTCGTGCGGACCAAAATACAACTTCGACTTCAAAAAGCAAAGAAGAAGACGCCGGCGGCTGTAAAGAGAAACTGGACGTGCCTACGCGATCTGGCAGTTCGACACAAATTCCAGCTTGCTTTATCGAACAAGTTTGAGATCCTCAATACATTGGACGATGTCAATGATGAAGAAAAACAAATAACCAAATCCGTCATCGAATGTGCGGCGCCGTTATGTCCACCGATCCGTCAACGAACGCAGCCATGGATTTCGGATGAGTGTCTGGATTTGGTAGCTGAGCGGAAAAGAATCAAGCACGTCGATTTCGAACAATACCTGCGACTTAATCAAGAGGTAAGGCGGAAAATGAAGATCGAGCGAGAGGTGTATTGGAACGATGTTGCAGCCGAAATGGAAGAAGCCGCATCACGACATGAATATCGAACATTGTATCAGACACTACAACGTTTAGGCGGAAAAACGAAATCGATCAACGATAACATCAGGAAAACGGATGGAAAGTTTGTTAGTTCGTCCTCCGATCGATTACAGAGGTGGCGGGAATTTTTCCATGAACTATACAACCCCGATCCGCCTGAGAAAGAGAAAACATACCACCGGAAGTCATCCGTTTGTTACAAGCGTTGTATAGTGGTTCGACCAGCTGCATCCGAATTCGAAACGACCTATCGGACGAGTTTACCATTCAAACCGGTGTCCGGCAGGGAGACGTCGCCTCTCCGCTTTTATTTAACGTCGTGATCGATGCGATCATGAGGAAATCGTTCGAAGGAAGGCGTGGTGTTCAATACGACAAAAACAACTTTATCACTGATCTGATGTTCGCGGACGATAGCGCCGTATTCGCCGACACCGACGTGGAAGCTACAGATTGCCTAAACGACATCGGCAATATTGCCAAGTCATACGGCCTAAAGATCAACGCCGAGAAGACCAAGGTATTAACAACGGACAGGTCGCCAGCTCATGTCCACCTAAATGATGTCCAGATCGAGCAAGTGACGAAATTTAAATACCTTGGATCGATCGTGCAGGAAAAGAAGACGTCGTCGTCGGCCGACGTCCACAGCCGCGTTGGCCAGGCGACTGCGGCATTTGCAGAGAACGAACATTGCAATCAAGACAAAAATTCGTCTTTACCGAACATTGATTCTTCCGATCCTCCTATATGGCTCGGAGACATGGACATTGTTTAAATCCGATGTGAATAGACTTGAAGTATTCCAAATCCAACGTTCGGCGCCAAAGAAAACATGGCTGAAAATTATTGATGGGGACCTCAAGAGGAAGCGACTGACCGCCTATGGGGCGAGAAGGGTTGCAGCCGATCGAGGAAAATGGAAGATTGTCGTGGAAGACGTTCGTGGTCCCGTGGCACCGACAGCAGCGTATTGGCTTCGAGGACATCCTCCTCCCCAAGCGCCGTCTACAGACTAAATAAATAATAAATATAATATAAATAATTATACTTAACAATAATAACAATGGATCAGGAATTTTGTGTCTCTTTTAGGAACACAGATCACTATTTCCAAGGATAATCCATGGTGTGACGGTGTGTTGTTCTCGCAAGTGAGGTAATGCTGCGGGCTCGTTCTCTCTCAACTGCGGAAGAAATTGCATTTATAGACTCGAGCTGCAACTGCGATTCAACGTTTTTCATTGTATATGAATTAGAAACTGTTTTAAATTATGTAAACATAATGTGATGAAGTTATGTCATTGTCATACTTAAAGAAACAAGACGAGTGCAGAGATCATATAAAAATAGTGTTTCTGAGGCCATTAAAAAAACTAATATATTGTATAGTGAAACATTACTTTGCACATATCAAGTTTATAATAATCAGAAGAAGCTAAAATTAGGAAAATTTCTGGGAAATGTTTTAAAATTCCACAAAACTAAAAAGTTAGATACGGATTTTACAATACTTCTCGCTACTGTGTGCGTTATTTTAATACAACACTCAAATTCCGTATTTTAACTTTATATAATTGCTTTTTTTTTTAAATTTTCGACAACATTTTTGCGAGAAAAACTTTTTTGTAGTAATAATGAGCTAGGCTATATTATCAATTGAGCAACAAGGTTGTTTTATTTATGTTATGCGCTTATATTATCTTTTAAATTAAGTTATACTCGTAAATTTTTGTTTACTGTAACAAATTGTAGGATACCTTACAGAAATAAATATTAACATAAACAGTAAACACATAGAAAACAAAAATGAAAACAAACAGTGAGTGTGTATTGATGACAACATTCCCTGACAGGCCACAGAATGCCATCTAGGTCTGATCTATTTCTGTAATGAAGAACCATTCTCAAATTCTTCCATCGACCAAGGTCATATGGATAAAGAAAATCTTTTTCGCCTTTTTCATTTTTTCTGTAATTTGCCTATTAATTATCAATTTAAATTTGAGAAAAAATATAAACTTTTATGACAAAACTTGAAGTAAAAACTTTGTATAATAAGTAAGCAAGCAAGCATTTTATAGCAAACTAGAGTTTGATCTGCACAAAGCCTTTTTTAAAAATCTACGCTAAATAATTAGTGTCACATTCAGATATATATTTCTTTAATAATTGCATTTAGTTTTACTGAAACTTTTATAGAAACGTTTTAATTTGGCAAAACTGAAACTATATAGAAATAGAATGATAGCTCTGTCAGTAAACTGTAGCTTGAAAAAATATTTGTTGATAAAAGTTTTCAAAACTGAAATTTTTTATTTAGAAAATTTTAACAATATGACAGTAAAAGTTTATTTATGAGATGCATCAACACCTGATTGGTTCCTATGAATAACCAGAAAAACATTTTTTAGGTTGTCAAAAAATTAAAATTTTTAAAAACGTTTATGTGAGAATAATTTTTATTTGTTTAATTCAATAAATACATCAATTAAAAATAGGGCTGCGCCGGTATGGTTTTTTTTGCAGGTCCCGGTATTTCCTGGCCAAAAACCGGTATAATGTCGAAAGCCTGAAAATGGCTAGAAATAGTGCTTCAGAGTGCGTTAGTGTTACCGTCCGCGGTCGGTCGATCTGTCAGCTTGAATAAACTAAACTACTATTAGTCATGGTTCAGTTAACAAAACGGAACGGTTCTAGACCGTTAGTGCTATGCTATTGCTAAGAACCCTTCTCCGTTATTGAAGTGTAGCAAACAATGGGCATACAGGTAAATTGCACTGCCCATCATGCTGCTGTAGGTCTTTCACTCTTTTGCCTTTGATGCACGATGTGCTGAAGGCCGATTGCTCAATACTGGTTTCGGCACCCTTCATACCGGCGGAACCGGAATTTGCTGGTATTGCCGAAAATCGGCCGTTATACCGGCACAGCCCTAATTAAAACTCTTATTTGGTTTTTGTTGTATCCATTCCTACATTGAGAAATTATTAATTTCTCTAACAGTGTTAGGTTGTTTTTCCCAAGGCATCAGATGACTCGAGGAGAACTCCATGTCACAATTATAAAATATGCAAACACCCACGCAGTCTCTTTTAGTCTACCCAATAATCAACAGATGTACCTTCAAACACATACACACAAATACATATCTATTGTTTTCACAATAGTCAACAGGTAAATTACACACGCATAATGTATATTGCACAAAAACACATGTTTATCTTCACATTATGAAGATGGGCTTGATTAAGTATTCTAGATGCGTTATAATGCAAAAGAATGGGCTCACATGTCAATTTTGAAAGCAAGAAAAATGCACGGGAGCCTACTTAGTACTAACACATTTTAAACTGTTTTAAAACTAATTTAAATAAAAATATTAAAATTTAGTTTAAAAAGCAATAAAAATCACGCCGTTTCAAATCTTCCCAATAATCAACAGGTGAGCTTCTACACACTAGCGGATCTACCCTTAGAGGTTTAACAAAAATAAAAAAATTGCAATTTTTAGCTTTATATATATATATATATATATATATATATATATATTGCGAATAAACTGTGGAATCAATTTATCTTTGAGACATGCTCTAAGAAATACAACTCGCCATTTGGCATAACCAACTTTTCGAGCCAAATTCTCGACTTTTCGGTATAAAACTCGCTGTTCGAGACTACAATTAGTCAAAAACTTTTTCGTTAAATTTTTACTGTCAGACCAACGGACCGTTTCAGCTATGTCAGCCATCATCAGGGTCAAAAGTAAAACGAGAAAAGTAAACAAACAGAAAAAACTTAAATTATATATATATATATATATATATATATATATATATATTAATATTTATTAAAATATATATTTTAATTAATTAAATATATATATATATATATATATATATATATATATATATATATATATATAATTCAAATAATTAGATGTTAAATTTTCGTCGATACAGGCTCGGTTAAATTTTATAGACCAAGTTTTGTTGCAAACTTTTTCTATTAAATGAGATAGTCCACGTAATTTAATTCGCCCACGAAGTTGTTCAAAGAATGCCCGATTATACAAATCTTGATTACTTTTTAACTTGCAAGTTTCGGCTATTTTTTCAGCCATCTCCTCTTCGCCATCCTACCTACTTCCTAGAACCTGTCATAGTGAACGTGCTTCTTCTCCGAGACGGCCCCTCACCATGATTCCTACCAGTCGAACTTCGTACATTCCTCGTTTGTTTGCTTTGACTAGTAATGGTGACCATAACACCCCCTTTTCTCATTTAATTAATAACCCAAACATTACATTACGTAGACGTTAACTTTAGATTTCTCTCACTCTTGGTCTTCTAGTCACATTCATAACTCTGACTGGCATGTAGCTTCCTGACTCCGTTCGTACCAGTGTTTTTCCGATCATTAATCCATGTTTTTCAACTCCGTTCAGGCAGTGTTGGGTAGGATTTCAAATCAAATGATTTCAAATCACGATTTCAAATCAAAATATTGATTTTTGATTTGAAATCATTTTGAAAAGTTTAATTATGATTTTGATTTGAAATCATTTTTTGACGATTTTCGATTTTATTTTAATATTCGAAAATCAAAATCATACCATATTTTTTCTATGCCAAGTCAACAATCGCTTTGAGCGGTAACTTATGCAAATAGTTTTTAACAACATGGCAGATAGTATAGATTGCGATTTGAATTGCTTAAGAATGTGTAATTTGCCTTCGTTACTTGATGGTAATTTTTTTTAAATAACTAGCGGGAAAGGTGACAGAGTGGTAGCTAAGTGTGTTAATTGCGCTAAGACCGCTAAGTCAATTTCAGGATCAAAATTTTCTTCGTCATTTGAAGGCAACGTGCTATAATTATACTATAATAGATACGGTAAAACCGTACTTTCCTACCGAACAATTATTAAATCAAATACGTTGCTATCTTAATATGCCGAAAACTCAAATGCAGTTGAATTTTGTTGATTTTAATATTTAAAGGATGAGCGTCATATCTGTGTCAGCTACTGCTGATGGACTCAAAAGTCAAAGCTTGGAACGAATTGATAATGACTACGGCTACTATGATGACCAGTGTTCTTCGCAGACCATCGGTACCTCTAACAATGTCTACAACATTAGGATAAAAATGATGAACTATTTATAGGATGTTGACAGCACTTTTGCCATTTTTAGTTCATATGAATTGATTAAAATAGTGTTCATACGATATAATACAACACTGCCTTCGTCAGCTCCTGTCGAAAGATTGTTCAGTTCCGCCGGTTTAATTGAAACTCACAGAAGAAATAGTTTGACTGATTCAATATTTGAAAAATTGTTGCTTTTGAAGATGAATAAACTTTAGTCACATTTCATTGTTTAGGTGATTTTAGATCAAATTGTGTTAAAACATAATTTTATAGACAAAATTATGTTAAATTAAACCATACCGTGTAATAATAATTTATAAAAAAATGATTTTGATTTGATGATTTGAAATCATTTTTAAAAGTGATTTTGATTTGAAATCATTTTGTAATTAATGATTTTGATTTTGATTTGAAATCATATTTTTCTTGACGATTTTGATTTCAAATCATTTCAAAAATGATTTTACCCAACACTGCGTTCAGGGGCTCGATGAACCCAACAACCCAAGTTTTTCTCATTCTCTATTCTTGCCCAAACCAAATATTCCGACTGAGCAGGTACAATGATGCTCTTTGTTACCAATACTCGCTTTACCGAATTCGTTTCGCCTTTATAGCAAACAGGTATTTCCATATTTCCCTGTCTCAATGTTCCCCTTTTTAAGTCCACTGCAAAACCCTGAATTCTCATAAAGTCAAGCCCAAGTAGGCATTCTTCTTCTATATCAGCAACCAGAAACTGGTGCTGAAAAGTCTTATTTCCCAGCCTTATTTCAGTTTGAATTTTACCAACTACTGGAACAAGCTCTCCTGTTGCAGTCTTTAAACGGATGTGCTTTCCACGTTGTAAAACCTCTCCTTTTGCCAAACAAGGTTTTATGATTGAACAAGAAGCTCCCGTATCAATAATAAACTTAAAATTTCTCATTCCTAATCTACCTTCCACAAATAAGCTAGTTCCTTTTCCAAGAACGGCAACTGGCACAACTCTGCAAGGCAAGTTATCTTTTACCTTCACAGAATCTGATTTTTTCTTGTTGGATTGGGCCTTAATGGGTTTTCCTTGTTTGACATCATTACACCTACAGTGATCCATTTTCTCCTGTTGCCCGGGTCTAAACATCTGAATTATACAGTCTTTTTGCAGATGTCCCGGTCTTCCACAACTCCAGCAGCGTGGTGAGTTATTCCCTTTCCAGTTAATTCTATCATTAATAACTCTCCGGACTCGATCATCCAGTTCATCTTCGTCCTCGCTTCGCAATTTTCTTATGTGACAAGACCTATCAGATGGCTCCACAGAGGCTTCATAATTTATTGCAAATGCCAAAGCTTCGCTGGGACCAGCTACACGGGCAACCCTAAGAGCCTTTTGGGTTTCAGAGTTCTTCAAGGCCGCTATGAATCCATCCGCAATAATTGTGTTGAGGACATTTCAAGGGCACAAGAGGTATCCCAGATTAGCAAGCTGTTCTATATCCGCTTCCAGCTGTTGCATGCTTTCTTTGGGTTTCTAGCGTCGACTCTTGAGTTGAGCTCGAAAACTTTTTGGGTGCATGTTGATTACCGAATCTGTTTTCGAGAGCCTTCACGTTCGCATCGTAATCATCTCTATCTACAATAACCTCGAGGAACTGTAAAGCTTCTCCCCTCAAGGAAAATACCAGATTTTCTGCCTTCTGAAGGCTGGTTAACCAGTTATTTTTCCTGGCAGCAATTTCAAATTGAGCTTTGTAGACGGACCATGACACAGTGCCATCAAAAGCCGGGGTCTTGGCATGCTCAACAGAATGAATTCTTTCTTGGGCTTGGCAACCAGTCTGTCGTTGTTTGACCAGATTGTTCAATTTTATCTCCAGGTTGCTCTCGATTCTCTTCTCGATTTCCTTGGTATTCTCTTCTACCAATTTTTCCAGGTTATTAACTCTTTTCTCCACATCTGTTAATTTAAGCTGACCTTCAAGAATTAATTCTTTTATTCCTTCCATAACGGTTTTGGTTTCTTTTTGCGCTGCTTTGTTCTCCTCCGTCATCTTGTTCAGAAAATTTGTTAATTCCTCATCCATATCAAATTCGAATTCGTCTGCATCCAGACCTTGGCTTTCCAATGTCAGTTTTCGTTAACAAGAATTAATAATTATCGTTTTAATTTCTATTACCGTTAACGAAATAATCACTGCTCATCCGTCTCTACAACGGCATGATCCATGTGATCGGTAAGGGTCATGTTGGTGCTCTGATGCTCCTTGATAAATCAGCGGCGTTCGACAACGTGGATCATCAGATCATGATTGATGTTCTTCGGCATCGTTTTGACAAGGCTTCGTCCTTGGTCAATGACTGTTTGTTTGTAACGCCTATGACAAGCAGGATGTCTTTGAACGTCATGATATTATGAATTATCTTTTCGCTGATGGCATGCAAAGCAGACACTATCACCTCCAACTTACAAGACTGGTTTATAGCCATCTCCAGCTGGTGTGCCTCCAAACTTCTTCAACTGAACGCCAAAAAGATTTTGGATCTATGGCCAGACTCCGTAAGATGGATAAATGTACGTATGGAGGAGTTGGTATAAACAAACAAGCCATAATTTTTAAAACTTAAAACATGGGGCGCCGGAATACCACGCCAACTCGCTATATCTAAATTTCACACCTTGCTCTCCAATCGGTTGCTTGAGGTCCCAGGCAATTGAATCCAACTAAATAGAGAACCAAAGTACCAAGTGAGCATCTTTAAAGTGGTCCTGGGCTCAAATATTCTGATTGCCACTTGTCTGGCTGCAAAAAAGGTGAGAAGCGTATGTTACTATGCACCTCTGGTGTATTTTATTAAGAATGTGTACAAAAATTGATTTATCAACATATATTAATTGAAAGCATATTTTCTGCATTTTGCAAGAATAAAAATTGGCCAGTACCAATATCGGCCGATACTGATTGTGAAACAGCCGATAATTGGACGATACCAATAACAAGCCAATAATCGGCAGACACCGATAACAAGCCGATAATCGATGCACCTCTACTTACCACTATTAACACGATTTGAGATTTAAACACTAAAGTCTTAAATATGCTTTGATCAAAAACTGTAATTGAATAAATAGTCCGACATCAGAGACTTGGTCAGTTCAACTATTATTGATTGAAGCATATTTAAGACTAAAAAATTTGCAAATCTTATGATGATCCAACAACGTAAAGTATTACAAATGTACAGTGAAAGATATCATCTTCAGTGCCAACAGCTGAGTGAGCTAATTAAGAAGTGAGTTATAGTTAAAGAATGTAAATAATACACAGCATCACCTGTAGCTATATCTAAAACAGAAATGTATAAAACCTTAGTAACATTTAATTAATCAACAATGAAAAATTAGTCTTATTTTTTTTTAAATTCTATGAAATTCAAATCCAGACCTTTTCTTTAATCCAGTTTTCAATCCCTGTTTCATTTCTTAGAATATTTCTAAACTGTTAAAACAAATAAATCAATGCAATATAAGAAAACCCATGCAGATTTGATTTAAAAAAACAATTAGGTTTTTTATTCGACAGTTTTAAAAAATAATTTTTGGCTTAAAATAAACCTCACCGATTTTATAGAACGACAATTTTTTAAGAGTCCCTAATTTTGATGAACAATCAATCACCAGTCTATTTGCCTGATGGTGTTTTCTTATGTCTTATGTCACAAGGGGGTAACATATACTCACATTTCTTGGAACATCATAAAATTAAACCTTCTCGTCAACTGTTGCAAGATAACACCGAAATACTTAGGTTTGGTTCTGATTCACAAAGACTTAAAATCAAAGAGGCACTACTACATCATCCAATGCAAACCTCCAATGAACATTCAAGATAAAAGATTCGATCACACCCTTCACCTCTACGGGGCTGCTGTAGATGTCAATGTGTCAAATTTACTTGATGGGTGGATTTGTGATGGTCGTGTACGAACAGCAGGCAACGACAAGATTTTTAAAGCCACCATTGCTCCAGATGACAACGTCGTATCTTCAAATAAAATTACATTTGACACTCCACACACAAACGTTGACGTCACACTCAATGATGTTACCAGTGGCAGAAATGGAGAAGATGGAAGTGTTGAAGGCGTACACAGGCGTGTTGATGACATGCTTAACGACATGGCTAGCAGAGAGAACAAAGAGGACAGAAATTTTGAAAATGGTGTGCACGAAAATGTTGACGATGAACTTCTTGTTTTGCCTGGCTATAGAACTGAAGAGCCTATAGTTCATCCGTCATCATGTGCATTTCTGCCCGATAACCAGATTTCTGATCGATAACCAGATTTCTGATCGAACACACGATTGATCATGTATGTGCATGTCAACCCGATCATCTGTCGTTGGATGCGCAGAGAGAAATACCTGTTGACCATCAGATCTGCCAAACAAGTGATCAATCTCTTGATCGGTCTAATGACCGGACTCTTGATCCACCCAACGTTCTTCCACATGTTCAACATCTTGAACCTCCTCTTGTTCAACTCAACGATAGTTTTGTTCAAGACACCACTAACCTATCTGTATGCGGGTCTGACTCGGTAGACTCGTATGTTTCATGCAGCACTCCCGACCATATGCGTGCTGCCGGCTCCTTGGGTACAGGAGTGGATAGCGAAGAATATGGTACGAACGTAAACAATGAAAGTTTGAATGATTGCGACGATGTCCCCGTACCCGTCGATATGATTTCATTTTCTCACCTTGCATTAAATGTTACTGTTAGACGTAGATAACACCACATGCTAGCTACAATAACTTTATTTTTATCTTGGAAAATATATCTTACTTTTTAAGCTTCATTAATATAATTATGTTTAAATATTTTATACATTATACTTTCTACTTTTTATTTTGAACTTCTAATTTACTTTTTAACTTTTGTGCAACTTTGTCTCTTTATATGTTTATCAAGTTTTATCTCTCTCCTTTACCTTTAAAATAAATTAACCTATTAATTTAATATGTACGTAGTTTTATATATTTATTACTTCTCTTTTTCAACCATTTCAATATCGTGTATAAATTGTATCTCATTTTTTAAATTACTAAAATTGAGTCTTTTTGTTTTTACACATCACTATTCATTTTAGTTTGTTTATAATCGCCCTGATGATGACAAAATGTCGAAACTGGCCAGCTGGCGATTTAAATAAAAGATGAACATTAATAGTCGTAGTCTTTTTGTAGTTAAAAAACGCAGCCTAGAAGTGTTTTGCAAAAAATTCATCAACCTAAAATGGAGAGTTGTATTTAATAGAGCATGTTTAGAAGAAAATTTAATTCCTTGCTATGTGAAATATATATATATAATTTCTATGTGAAATATATATATATAATTGCTATGTGAAATATATATATATAATTCTCTCTGACAGCTCTAAATTTCAAAAAGTGAAAGCTGATCCTACTGTTAAGATCAGATCTAAACTAAATGAGATCATTGCGACTCTTATTAAAAAGAAGATAACAATTTTTTCTAAAATAATAGGTGACTATAAACCTGGTTATATTTATGGTAATGTTAAAATACATAAGAAAGATAACTCATTAAGACCTATTATTTCACAATGTCCTGCTGTTACTTATAATGTTGCTAAAGAAATTAATAAAATTATTTCTCCTTATTGTCCTTCTCAATATAGTCTTAAATCTTCTTATGATTTTGTTGATCTTATTCATAGTAATGGAAGTTCTAATATAATTGCGTCTTTAGATGTTGAAAGTTTGTTTACCAATGTACCTGTTATAGACACTATAAATATAATTTGTAAGTGTGTTTATTCTCATCCTAGTATTCAACCTCCTCAAATCAGCCCTGAAGTCTTGAAAGAATTACTTTATATATGTACAACGCAATCTCCTTTTTTATCACCTAATGGAGACTTATATGTACAAATTGACGGTGTAGCTATGGGGTCCCCGTTGGGCCCGACTTTCGCTAATTTTTATATGGGTGATCTTGAAGCATGTGTATTTGAAAATCACACCAAATCTTTTCTGTATTGCCGTTATGTTGACGATATATTTGTTTCAGTTGATAATTTAGAAGAATTATTTAAACTGAGAGATGCATTTGTAAAAAATTCTAAACTACAATTTACTTATGAACTTGCTAATAATAAATAAGCTTCTGCGTCCCGTTATTCTTTTGGAACGATACGATACGATTTCTGAAATTTGCCTCAAATTAAACGATACGATACGAGACGCCTCGAACAATAACGATACGATACGATACGATATCGGGATCTCGACTGAAGTGGAAATTTATTGAAAAAAATTAACAAATATTAAAAAATTTACCAAATTTAATTTTTTTTACAACTTGAAATAAGTTTAATTTGTTTAGTTTCGGTACATATATTTTTCTAAATTTAGATTCTAAATAAAACACTACTGCCGATAGTAAGTATTTATTTACTTTATTTAGTACGCATTATGGGGTAGTTTATCAATTTAATTGAATGATTTTACTTGCCGATGAAAAAAAAATTAAAATTATTTTTTCAAGTAATTGAAAAGTAGAAAACGTTCTAGCACACCAAAAGAACGACATTTTTAGGCAATTCAATAGTGAAAGTGGAAAAACCAATGGAGATAGAAATAGATTGCAGATTACTGAGATTGAGATTACTAGATTACTAAGATTAAATTAAAATGATACTGTTTCCCTTTCTGCGTGACCATCTCTTCCTCAAAGTACTCCCAGATTTGACCCCGGTGACGCGGCATGATAATGATGACAAACACGAGAAAGTGCCTCTATGCAAGAATTAAGAAAGTAAAAAAAACCCAGCGTGTTTATTTATAGGCGATGGCGAATGCGGTTAGCAATAGCAAGAAAGAAGCTGAGAAAGTTTCGAATTCCAGCTGCAGACGATACGGGCTACGGCACTGTCGTGCACACTACAGGTGGCACACACATACTCACACACAACCAAGAATATCATCGAGATTATAAAGATATATCTTAGATGAGCTACTATTACGGTCAATTACGGATATCGAAACACTAAAATAATCATTCCAATTCTATGTAACAAATTTGAAAAAAGAAGTTTATGAAACAGACTAAACCAAAACATAAACATAGAATGATCATTACTATTACATTACTCATTATTCTCATTAATAATAATAGTCATCGATGTCAGCGAGTACGATTGCCTTGTAGGGCTTGTAGTATCAGTACTCAGTAGTATGCAGAGCTCGACTAGCAGCCTAAGAGGAGCGTGGCTTTTTTGCTGCTGGTTCCCAGACTAAAAATAGTAAATAATGGGGCTACAGGCTGTCTGGAAAACCGAATTTAAAGTGGGGATGATAATAGTTATAAACTCCTGTCAATAGGTAGATTAATTAATCAATCTTGATGAATCAATTGCAAATATTCACAGTTGTGACAATCGTTAATTAAATATGTATGACTTTCGTTATTTATTGGAAAATATTTGTTAAAAATCTCGATATTTTTCGGGATTTTAATCGGGAATGAAATTTTAAGTATCGCTAATTATATAGATACGAGACTTCTTCCGCAGGCTGTATCGTTTCAATGGCGATACGGGATCTCCCGTATCGTTTTGAAATCTCGATTGAATTCGAGATAACGATATCGGGACGCAGATGCTTAATAATAAACATCAAATTCCTTTTTTGGATACTTTAGTTACACGAAATGTATCAAAACTATCTTGCCAGGTCTATACTAAACCCACAAACACAGATAATTGTCTTAATTATAATAGTGATTGTCCTGAAAGATATAAACTAAATGTTATTAATAATTATATTAATAGGGCCTATAAATTCTCCGAAACTTGGTCTGATTTTCACAACGAAATTCTGCAAGTTAAACAACTTTTAATAAATAATAATTATTCTAATTCTATTGTTGATGCAACTATAAATAAATTTATGTCACATATTACTGATAAAAAACATGTTTCAAAACCTAATACCAATAACTCATCAAATTCTTGTATAATTCCATTATATTATGCTAATCAGATGTCTAATAATTATAAAATAGATGAAAAAGTGTTGAAAAACATTGTGTATGATAATATTAAGGTTGTAAATAAAGATAATACACTCAAGTTACACATCTATTATAACAATGGAAAAACTCATAATATTTTAATTAAAAATAGTATAAATAATGTTTCTAGCCCTGTAGCACAAACCAACCTAGTGTACCAATTTTCGTGTCCGTTTCCACATGGTCAGGTGGAAAATTACATTGGTCATACTAGAACCACTCTGTCTCGTAGATTGACTATGCATTGTCAAAGTGGTGCCATATACCAACATATGTCAACACAACATTCAATCAAACCATCACATAAATTTCTAATTGATAACACCAGTATACTAATGAAAGAAAATCAACCCATTAAGTTAAAATTAAAAGAAGCTTTAGCCATTAATAAATGTAAGCCTTTAATTAATAAACAATGGTATTCTTTTGATTTAACTCTTAAACTTTTTGGTTCTCTAAATAGTAATAAAACTAATAATAATAATAATAATAATAAATGTTTTAACTCATCTACAACTTCTGTTAAAAATATGCATGTTAATAGTGCCAATGTTTCTTCAGGTATTTCTTCGTTGAATGAATGTTTTGTACCAGACGTTTGTGTTTCAAAGGTTATAGATAATGTATGTGATTCTTCTTCCAGTCACGTCCTTGAAGTTGACTGTAATTCCGTTGTTAAAGGCTTTGCTAACTGATCTTAATTATTTAGTTATTACTGTTATTATTATAATTATTTTAATTTAAATATTTTGTATGTTGTTACATTTGTACTTAATGAATTTAAATTTTATTTAAATTGTATTTTAATTCCTTTCAATTAGTTGTACCTTTTACCATTTAGTCACTGCATTTTATTTTTAAAAAAGTTAAACGGCTCTGAAGATGGCAAAATTTGCCAAAATAGATTTATAAGCCTATAATATTATGGAGTTTGTGTTTGATAATAAATTATTTTTAAACCGATTTAGACTATTGGAAAAAATTAAAAATAAAATCGATTCAGCCAAGTGTGCAACTTTTTTCAATTGAGTTTGCTTAAAAGAATATATATATATATATATATATATATATATATATATATATATATATATATATATATATATATATATATATATATATATATATATATATATATATATATATGAAAATGTTTTAAACATTGCTTCTGGATGATTCCCATATATATAAAAATGTCGTGTCATAGTGTTTGAAATTGAACTCCTCCAAAACGGCTGAACCGACATTTATGAATTTTTTGGTACATTTGGTAGGTCTGAGGATAGGTCCATGGCTATTTAGAATATTTTTTTTTTAATTATTTAAAAAAGTTATTTTGGAAAAACAAAGGACAAACAGACAGACAGCGAGACAAACAAACAGACACTCTATATATATATATATATATATATATATATACACTTCGGGAAAACAAGAGGAAACGGGAGAGCAAGGGGGACGAAAGAGTAAGCGGGGAAGGAAACGGGAGCAAGAGAGAAGAACGATAAAAAAACTTTTAAAAACCCCGGGCATTGTACACTCGATTGCTCTTCGAGATTGATTTTTTTAAATTGTCATAATTTTGTGCATTAAACTTTAAAAAAAAAACCAAAATAATTGAAAGGCAAAACAACGTTTGCTGGGTCAGCTAGTATATAGATAAAAATCTCGTGTCATAGTGTTTGAAATTGAACTCCTCCGAAACGGCTGAACTGATTTTTATGACATTTTTTGAGTACATTTGGTAGGTCCAAGGCCATTTAAAAAAAATTTTTAAATTATTTAAAAAAGTTATTTTGGAGAAACAATGAGGTCCTTTTTACAGGAATATGCAACAGTAAGACAGACATATATATATATATATATAAATATATATATATATATATATATATATATATATATATATATATATATATATATATATATATATATATATATATATATATATATATATATTATAAGGAAACATAACGTTGATATGTTTTTACGAGCCACATATATCAGAAACTTGGATGGCGTACAATCCACCACGAAATAACGCAAATATAAATGTCTCAACTTCAGACTCGAACCCACGACTGTCGGATCGGCAACACCGCCTCGCATCATGCCAACTACCTTACCATCTGCGCCACTTCCACTGCCAAAAAACAGTGGTTGTTAAGCGCTTTTGTTGGGGTATGTTGAACACAACACTCAACTATGAATGGGTACGAATCAATGCTCGATAGTATATAAGTTGTACGGCGTACAATCCGTCACTAACTAATTTAATAGCTATCGAAGATATATATGTTTTATGATATATATTATAAGGAAACATAACGTTGATATGTTTTTACTAGCCACATATATCAGAAACTTGGATGGCGTACAATCCACCACGAAATAACACAAATATAAATGTCTCAACTTCAGACTCGAACCCACGACTGTCGGATCGGCTACACCGCCTCGCATCATGCCAACTACCTTAACATATCAACGCTATGTTTCCTTATAATATATATCATAAAACATATATATCTCGATAGTTGAGACATATATATATGTATCCACATTGTTTCATTTATTCATTTATTCATTTATTGAGCACCAACATAAGTATTAAACGTAAACAAAAAAAATAACCAAAACGACAAGAAAAATATAGAACCAAAATTTCAAAAAAAGAAAAAAAAATCGATTGGTTGAGAAAGAAATAAGGTGCCCAAGAGGTTCGTCCGAAGGGAATTCCTTCCCGCTTAATGGACAACCTTTACAAAAAGAACCAAATGAGCTGGTTGAGTTAAGACATTTCAAATAGTAGTTCAATAAACTTATCAAGGAAGAGACTGAAATTGGTATGCTAAGGTAATAGGTATTGAGTAGTTATGAGTGAGACAATAATAAGTAAGATTTCAGAGCTTGCTTAAATAGCGAAATACGTTTCAAGGAGGAGACAGATATTGGAATGATTGAATAAATACGAGGGCCAGAGCATTTAATAGAGAATGTTTTAAGAGTTGTCCGAGCAAAATCCGTTCGAAAACAGCGACCGGGGCGCAGATCATAGGAATGAACATCAGATAATTTTACAAACATGTTATCGAATGATGAGGGTAATATAAAATTATCATATTTATACATGAAAATGCCAGTTTGGAAGAAATTAATCTGATAAATATTAAGAATGTTGTTGTTAGCCATTTGAATTTTACAAGACGATGTGGGAGGCATGTGAAAAATAATTCGAATAATTCGCTTTTGCAAAATATGAAGAGGCTTTAAACGAGTTGAATAATTTGAGGCCCATACAATATTGCAGTATGATAAGTACGGAAATATAAGTGCATAGTATAACATCATAGAAATATTGGCATCAACAAACTGATGTATACGAGATAGCACTCCACAATTTTTTGCAACCTTAGATGTAACATGTTCAATGTGAGTTTTTAATGTAAGGTGTTCATCAAGCAACACGCCCAAGAACTTGCAATAAGGAACCCGCAAAATTGGTATATCATCAATCTTCAGCTGACAATTACAGAAAGTATTTTTGTTTATATGGTGAAATAAAATGTAATTCGTTTTGCTAACATTTAAGGAAAGTCTACTAGCAGAGAACCATTTAGAAACAGAAAGTAATTCACTGTTGGTATCGTAATATAAATTTTCTAAGTTATCGCCAGTCGCAAAGAGGTTAGTATCGTCCGCAAACAAAACAAATTCAAGGCGATCTGAAACTGAGCATAGGTCGTTAATATAGATGAGGAATAGAAGCGGTCCCAGCACCGACCCTTGAGGCACCCCACAAGTTACCTGCTTCATCGAAGAGATAGAGTTGCTGTACTGGACGCATTGTGATCTACAGCTAAGATAGTCACTGAACCATGATAGTGGAGTTCCCCGGATTCCATAGTACCTCAATTTTTCCACCAGAATGCCGTGATCAACCGTATCGAAGGCTTTAGCTAGGTCCAGGAAGATGCCAACTACATATTTCCCACGGTCCATGGCCTCGGCAATCTTTGAATGTAACATGACCAGTGGCATATAAGTTGAGTGATTTTTTCTAAATCCAAACTGATTTGGTGTAATAATGGAAAATTTATCAAGATAATTGTAAAGTCTGGAGTGCATCACTCTTTCAAAAAACTTTGAGAAATAGCACAAGACAGATATTGGCCGGTAATTAGAAAAGTTTTCTTTTTTCCCAGATTTGTAAATTGGAATGACTTTGGCTGTTTTTAGTTGAGCGGGGGATACTCCTGAAGTTATTGAGCAATTTATTATGGCAGACAGAGGACTAGCGATCGCCGTAATTGAATTTCGTGCGATGCATGGGTCGACTCCATCGGATCCGCAACTGTGAGAGATCTTTAAGTCTGATGCTATTTTGATAATCTCATCGGGCGTAGTGGGTGCAAAAAAAAAAGAGTGAGTCACAGGATTGCCAAGATATTTTTCAAACGTTGTATCCGGTGGGGATATCTTTCTTGCGAGGTTGGAGCCAATATTAGAAAAGTAATTATTAAATGACTCAGCAATAACAGAGGAAGATGTCAATAGACTACCGTCATCCGTACAGAAAGTCTTGCATTGTTCCATGTTGGTCTTTTTATTTAAAATGTTCCCAATTAACTTCCATGTTCCTTTCATGTTGTTGTTGTTTAATTTAAACTTTTCGGAGTAGAATTGTTTGATGGTTTTTACCTTAGTTGATTTGAAGAGGTTTCTAAATGTAGTAAATTTCTGTTTGTTAGACGGAGATGGATTCCTGGTGTATGCTCGGTAAAGCGCATTTTTTTTCTTGCAGCTTTTCATAAGTTCAGGTGTCATCCATTCTTTATCAAACTTGTTAGGTCCGTTAGATTTGCCGCTGCAGCTCACCAGAGGAAAGTAATTATTATATATTTCAAGGTATCTATTGATAAACATTGAATAGGCGGATGACGCGTCGCCACACTCGGCCACCTCTATTACCCTAGACCAATCGGCTCCATGCAGCGTTTGCTCAAAAATTTCTTTATTAACGAAACTCCTTCTTAAGGAAAAGACATGATTTTTTCCGACGCAATCAGGTGTCGATAATGTGGCAGAGAGAAAAATAGGGAAGTGGTCCGAGACATCATCGAGTACAATCCTGGCGAGAGTCTTCTGTAGTGGACAATTAGTAAATATATTATCAATTGCGGTGGCGGTTGAAGGGCATTTTCTAGTTGGTGTTGTAAAGGCTGGAAGAAGGCAGTGGGAAGCTAGTAAATTAAAAAACTCAGCTGTAAGTGAGTTCCATTCTTTGTCAAGAAAATCAATGTTGAAGTCGCCCAGTAGAAATATCTTCATATTTTTTCTGTCAACGTAATCCAAGATGTTACTCAGCTCTGCATTAAAAACACGTATATTGGTATCCGGTGGGCGATAGATTACTCCAACAGTAAAACTTCCAATTCCTCGGCACTCCGCAGATACCAAGAGAATTTCAAATGAAGTAATATCAACACTCCAGGAACTAACATCAAGAACAGAATATTTTAAGTCAGAGTCAATAAAAAAAACCAACTCCGCCACCTTTTTTCATAACTCTGTGTCTAGATACGAAAACAAAGCCCGGTATTTCCACGCTCAAGAATGAATTGTCATCCAGCCAGGTCTCTGTAACCGCCAAAATCCTAGATCTACTCCAGTGAAGTAATATTGCTAAGTCATGCAATTTATTTTTTAAGCTTCTGCAATTGACGTGAAGAAATGAAAAATGATCAGAAGCTAATCGACCGGTTAACTCGTTTAACTCATCAGAAGTAACATAAACATTTCTATTATCATAGATTGGGTGGAAGATATTTTCATCAGGATCAATGTTATAATCAAACAAAGAACAGCTTCTTATAGACTTCAGTAAACTTAAACGTTCTTCTTCAGTGTTCGTCGTATCATAAGCCATTTTAACAAGTCTGTAACTTTTCAACCTCCTCGAGACTTAGGATTTTAATTGGCTTGTCAGATTCAACTCTTTTTGCAAAAACAACGCCATTCCATGTCCAGATGGAGGAGATTTTCTTTTCTTTGAGTAGTCTCCTGCCTCTCGAAAAGATCTCTGAGCACCTCTTAGTTAAATGTTCGTTGATATAAATTTTATGTTTATCTTCTTGTTTGTGAAGTAGGCGTCTTGAAGAGTAAATTCGGTCTCTGACTGTCTTTGAAGCGAGAGTTATAACTATCGGTCGTGGTGCGTTTTTAATGCCAGGTATTCTGTACCCGGCAGTGATATCCTTCGTAGATATGTCGAGATCTAACCTCGTCCTGCAACACTCCACGACAGCACTCATTGTATCCTGCCGAGACATATGTTTAGAGGAATCACCTTCTCCAGCAGTCACACCCGAAGCCACCTCAGCGTAGGACGATTCAGGGATTCCGTGAATGACGAGATCGTTGCTTCTCAATTGCATCTCCAGTCTGTCAACTCGAATCTGTAGAGTTTTGTTTTCCTCCGTTATGGACTTTATTTTATCAACCAGCGGCTTAATTTCGTCCTTTATCAGTTTTGTCACTGTCTCCAACATTAAGTTCTTCATCATTTCTTTAATGCCATGTTCCAGACTGGGAAGTATCTTTTCTTTAATCTTATCCGATAATGCTTCGATTGTTTTACCTTCCATTAACAAGTCCAGAACCTCCTCTTGCCTTTTACGTGACATCACAGTATGTAGTACAACTTACAGGAGTGGCAACAAACGACAACAGAACTAAACTCACTAAACTATTCAACAGTATTTGACAAAACCAGGTATCAAAATCAGATAAATTTTGTACCAATAGTTAGCTTGTATTGAGACAAGTTCAGTCATATAAATTTTTACCAGATATGTTTACTAAAAACGAAATGTTGTAAGGTGGATACATACATTGGTCACACTACCACTACGTTGTCAAGGAGACTCACGATGCATCTCCAGTTTGGGAGTATTCTTAATCATTATGAATTTATTCATTTGAAAAAGCTAACACGAAAAGAACTTGAAGAAGGTGTTTCGATTTTAACAAGTGAATCCGACTCTTTCCGGCTGAAAATTAAAGAGGCTCTCTATATCTTATTAATGAGACCCGCAATTGATAAACAATTTGATAAATTTCCACAGATTCTCCACTTATTCGGTGTCAAAGAAAGCAATATGCATCGGTTACCCTGTATTCCTTCTAACGACGAGGATAACATAAATGATGATACTTCTGACTCGTCCTCTGACACAAATACTTTGGCTGTTGAGGCTGCTCCTGACGAATCTCATTGTAATGTATCTGAGGAAATTCTTGTCTCTTTTAATATAACACAGCGAAAGCGCAAAAATTGATTTCCAATAGTATAAATTTTATATTCTTTTAATTTGATAGGTAGAGTGTTTTTTCGTTTTTTCTTTTGTTAGTGTGCTAATTCTTTGACAATTTCGGTTCTTTCTGTTTGTTTACTTTTCTCGTTTTACTTTTGACCCTGAGGATGGCTGACATAGCTGAAACGGTCCGTCGGTCTGACAATAAAAGTTTAATGGAAAAGTTTTTGGCTAATTGTAGTCTCGAACAGAGAGTTTTGTGCCGAAAGGTCGAGAATTTGGCTCGAAAAGTTTATTCCACAGTTTATTCGCAACAAATATCACTCTAATGTGGTTAAAGGAAATACAAAGCTTTTTCAAATGAATACATTCATAATGATTAAGAATACTCCCAAACTGGAGATGCATCGTGAGTCTCCTTGACAACGTAGTGGTAGTGTGACCAATGTATGTATCCACCTTACAATGTGGAATAGAACATTTGAAATGGTACACCACGTGACTTTGTTGCAACGGGTCAGTGATACTTGTTCTATCATTCTTGATGACCAAATTGAAAAGTTTCAAGTTTTTGTAATAAATATATAAACCCAGTTTATTCCTGACCGGGTCTATAACAGAAACTTCCTTTTTTATTATCTTCTTTATAATACTTTCATCAATTCTGTAATTGAGATTCATTTGATTTTTGTAGAACACGGGGAACTCCTGGCGTACATCACGACCCTTGTCAGCGTCAGACCCAGCCGAACTCACAGATGTTTTCATTTTGGTTACAAAATTGTTAATAAAACCGTCGACAAAGCTATTAGAATAATTGTTGTTAACCAATAACTGCTTGATTCTAACTATTTCTTTATGGAAATCTGACCAGGTTTCGGAAAAACGATAAGCTCTGAGGAGATAACTATTAATAACACTTCTTTTATATCTGTCCGGACACTCGCTGTCACCATTTAGGCATGTTCCATTATTAGTTGGTTTGATGAAGACTTTGGTAGTAGGACCAGAATCAGTTATTGTGATGATGGTGTCGAGAAAATTTACTTGTTTTTTACTGTCATTTAGATCGAAGGTAAATTTCAAAACTGAATTGCTCTCGAAAGTATTCTTTAAAGCAACGACTTCACGTTCAGACCTCACAAGAAGAAAGATATCATCCACATATCGCGCATAAACAATTGGGGTTTCTTCTATTTCAGCGAAAGCAATCTCCTCTAAACGACCCATGTAAAAGTTAGCAAAGGTTGGTCCCAATGGAGATCCCATCGCCACTCCATCAATCTGTAGAAATAAGCTCTGGTCTAAGTGTCTTAATGGAGACTCTGTAGTACATACCAGCAGGAGCTCGTGCAGCAGAGATTCTGGAATCTTTGGAGGTGGCAACGTATCACTACGATAGACGTAATTGCAAATGATAGATATTGTATCACGAACAGGGACGTTAGTGAAGAGACTCTCGACATCCATTGTTGCAGCAATCCCACTTTGTCTGCAGCCATGAATAAGATCAACAAATTCCAGAGAGGATTTCAAACTGTAAGTATGAGGGCAGTAAGGTGTGATAATTTTGTTATATATATATATATATATATATATATATATATATATATATATATATATATATATATATATATATATATATATATATATATATATATATATATATATATATATATATATATATATTTCAAAAAACAAAGGACAAACAGACAGACAAACAAACACTCACATATATATATATATATATGATAAGGAAACATAGCGTTGATATGTTTTTACGAGCACATATATCAGAAACTTGGATGGCTTACAATCCACCACGAAATAACGCAAATATAAATGTCTCAACTTCAGACTCGAACCCACGACTGTCGGATCGGCAACACTGCCTCGCATCATGCCAACTACCTTACCATCTGCGCCACTTCCACCGCCAAAAAGTATATATATAAGTTGTAAGCCGTACAACTTATATATACTATCGAGCATTGATTCGTACCCATTCATAGTCGAGTGTTATGTTCAACATACCCCAACAAAAGCGCTTAACAACCACTGACAGTCGTGGGTTCGAGTCTGAAGTTGAGACATATAGATATATATATTTTCTTTTAAACAGGCTCTATTAAACACAATTGACCACTTAACGTTAGTCATCTTTCTTAGCAAGTTTTTAAAGCCCTTTTCATCCATTTGAAACGACGAGACATATATTGAAGAATTTATTGGTTAACATTGATGAGTAATAAAACGATCAGGGTTAACTGGCCAGTTTCAGCTATAAAAAGCCATCTTCAGAACACTATGTTAAACAATAAATTAAATATTATAAAAGTTGAAAGGGAAGAGTTAAAAATCAGAAATACTTAGGCTTAGACAGAGACATTGAATTAGAGCTAGGCTGAATCAGTTTTCAGTTAATAAATTAATACGGCTATTGATAGATGAAATACATTGAAATTTAAGTTAAAAAAAACAGAGGGAAAAAAAGCGACCACATTAAATGAGTTACAAAGAGCGAAACTCACTTTGAAATTAAATAGAGTTTGAACAAAGTAGCCCAACAAAATCAATGATATTTTTTTAAATAATTTAGAACTAAATAAGTAATTAAAACACAGGAAAGACAAGCTAAAACACGTTAAACGCTCGATAGGTGAAAAACGTAACCAGACAGAGCGGCGTTGTACGACTTGAGAACAACACAATAGCCGTATTAAGAAAACTTGATACCCGAACCCGAAAATGTAAAAACTTGATACCCGAACTCGG
Source organism: Erpobdella octoculata (assembly GCA_963978895.1). Lineage (NCBI taxonomy): Eukaryota > Metazoa > Annelida > Clitellata > Hirudinida > Erpobdellidae > Erpobdella > Erpobdella octoculata. The sequence continues at coordinate 17,973,849 of OZ022245.1, forward strand.
AGTTGTGAACAAATAAATCTTTATAAAAGCTGTGTCTTAGAAATTAATAAATTACAAGTTTTGTTGACGTAACATATTATACTAATCGCGAGCGTAGAAGTTTCGTATTATTACCTTTGCGTAACAAATAACACAAATACGTCATTTTATTAGTGATTGTGTAAACTAAACCACTAATCCGTTTGATTATCAGGCCGGACCGAGCCGCGAACGAACTAAAATAATTAAGCCTCCTTCGGTCGAAGAATTCTAGGATAGCCATGACTCTAAACTTTTTACTTCAGTTATATAACCTTATATTTATTCATTCATATACTCAAAGTTTTTCTGATATAACAAAGACCCTTTGTTATAAAGATAATCTTGCATAATCCTAAACTTTAACTGGCAAAGTCTATAAATGATCTATGCACCACAGTTATTTTATTGGCAAATGTGTAAGCTAGGACACTAATCCGCCTGATTACAAGACCGGTCCGAGCTGCAAAAAATTAATAAATTACAATAATTTAAGAGGTAACGTATTATACTAATCACAAGCCATGCAAGTTTTTTATTATCACATTTGCGTAACAAATAACACAAATAGGTCATTTTATTGGTGAATGTGTAAGCTAGACCACTAATCCGCCTGATTATCTGGCCGGACCGAGCCACGAACGAACTAAAATAATTAAGCCTCCTTCGGCAAAGAAATCACATTATTTGGAAAGCTAAAAAAATAACTTGTTAGAGTTTATTCAATACGTGTAATGTCCAATGGATGAATTGATCGCTCTCGTTTGTATAGTTTTTCAAGAAAAACTTGAAAAAGAGGCTCGAGAAAAAGATGAAAAGAGAATTGAAAAAGAAGAAACTGAAAAAAGATTTCTTCAGTTAATCTCAATGATACAGGACAATAGATCCGTCAAAGTAAGACCAGACCTCTACAAACGAATTGAGCAATTTGTTTACGATCCAGATCAAGGCCTTACATACACTGATTGGATTGGGCGATTTGAAGAAGCTGTTCAGTCAGTCGGAGGCAAATCAATGAGCGATTCAGAAAAAAGAGCAACTCTGACCGGGAAGCTTCAACAAAACGAATAAACACTACTTAAGGGTAGTATATTGCCGAAAACAATCAAGAATCTAAACTATGAGGAGACAAAAGGTTGGTTAGAAAAACTGTTTGGTAATAAAAAAAGCATTCATCAAAGACGGTTTGATTTTGAAAACGTCCAAATAGGGGACTCAGAGACTTTCAGGGCATTCGGCACAAGGGTGAACAGGCTGTGCAACAAAGCACAATGGGAAAATTTCACAAAAGAAGCGAGTATGTGCTTACATTTTACATGGGGATTGAAGGATCCGAAATATTTAAACATTAAGCACAAATTACTGCTCAGGGTAGAACAAGAGTGCTCACTGGAAGAGCTTATTGAAGAATGTGAAAGGATAAAACTATTACATACAGAACAAATGATGATTTCAGAAACCTTTTTTAGTAAGGTTAATCACTATTCAGAAAGATCACCTAAAAAATCTTCCAGCCAAGAAATCCGGGGTTCACCCGTAAACAAAAATGTTTGTTTTCGCTGTGGAAAACTGGGACATTTTGCTGCCAACTGCAGAACTGATGATAAAAGTCCCAAAAGACTTTTCAGTAGAAAGAGAAGTCCAAACTTAAGGAGGAGTCCAAGTCTGTCGTATAGACGACACGAAATACGGCAAGTCAAGACAATTCCCAGCAAGCGAACAATTATAGCAACCAATAGAAGATACACCACGGTGAAATTTGGTAATGTCGAAATTAGGATGCAACTGGACTCCGGAGCCGATGTCACAATCATCAGTACAAAAACTTGGGTGAAGATTGGTTCACCAAGGCTAGATAAGGCAACAACAAAAATTGGTGCTGCAAACGGTACTGAAATTCAAGTACTAGGTGAATTTCAAACCAAATTTTCGTGTGCAGGATTCACAGGCAATGGACGCTGTTTTGTGGCCAAAAATACAACACAACTTCTAGGAATTGAATGGATGGATCAACTTCCACCAATGATAAAAGCGTTTGATGCAATCTGTTGTTCTGTTGCAGAAAAGCCTTCGCAGGAAGAAAACAGTTTAACTGTTCGGTTACAAAGAGAGTTTCCAAATGTTTTCAAAGAAGAATTGGGCCATTGCAGTAAAAAGAAGGCAAGATTGCTCCTTAAGTCAGAGTTTCAGCCAAAATTTTGCAGACCACGAAAAATACCTTTTCCTTACGAAGAAATAACCATTAAGGAACTTGACAGATTAGTCAACGAAGGAGTTCTTAAAAGAGTTGAATACAGTCACTAGGCGGCACCGATTGTGGTTGTTCCAAAGAAAAGCTGAACGGTGCGCATCTGTGCTGATTTTAAAACAGGCCTTAACGACGCGCTTGAGATGCACCAACATCCACTTCCCACACCGGATGAAATTTTTTCAAAATTAAACCAAGGAGCTTGGTTTACTCAAGTAGATTTTGCTGATGCATATCTACAGTTAGAGATGGACGAATCGTCAAAAGAGCTCGTTACGATCAACACCCCTAAAGGTCTATATCAGTACCAGAGACTTCCCTTTGGAGTAAAAAGTGCACCAGGTATTTTCCAGGAAACAATGGATAATTTAACTTCAGGGTTAAAAGGTTGTGCGGCTTACCTGGACGATGTAATTGTGACCGGCACAACATTGGAAGAACACAATATGAATATTTTTGAACTATTCAAAGGGATTTCAGATTTTGGATTTAGAGTCAAGATGGACAAGTGCTCTTTTGCCAAGAAAGAGATTAAATTTCTAGGTCAAATTTTGGTCAAGCTGATGCCTTATCAAGACTCATTGATTCCAAAAAAACAACAGGAAATAAGGATTTGATAATAGCAGGTGTAAACGAAGACATCACAATGATACAAGAGGATACGATGAGACAATTACCTGTTAGTAAGAAAGATATTCAAATTATGACAGAAGAAGACTCTGAACTCAGAGAGTTAAGTGAGATCATTAAAAAGCGATTTCTTTTTTATTAGGAACAAGACTAAAAAGAGATTTAAAACTTTAACTGGCCAGTTTTCGGACGTATCCATCTTTAGAGCCCTAATTTAATTTCATAAATATGAGTTAAAACATATAAGAATATATTGAGTATTGATATGAACTATTGTATATTGATACAAAACGATTAATATTATGCTAATTTATTGAGAGGTATCATAACAAAAGTTTGAAATATCAAAAGAGGATGTACTCAAAAGTAAACAGCAACGTTACTTAAATTTTATTGTGTTTACACTAACCCACAATCTGAGTTTGAGTTTGAGTTTGTTTATTCAGTTATCATACATTCAAAATCACAAATAAGACAGAACAAAAAAAAAATAATAATAATTAAATAGTCATTATAATAGCATGTATGATTGATGAAAAGGTGCTGCATCAGGCCCCTCTGTGCTGACGAGTCATACTGCAATCAAAGTAGAGCGAGTTGATCTTTGAAGGCATTCACCGAACATGCGTCCACTGCTTCCTGCGTCAAGGAGTTCCAGCTGAAAGCTACTCGATTTGTGAAAAAGTGTTTTCGCTCTTAACATCCTTTAATTCTTTGTGGTAAAAGAAGGCAGTTGTGACCTCTTAAACAATAGGATCTGTTAGTTTGCCATGTGGGATGTTTTTGCAATACAAAAAAATCCACTTCATCAATATGAGCCAGTATTTTGTATTGTTGGATCAAATCGCCTCTAACTCTACGTTCTTCAAGCGTGGTAATTCCAAGCTTCTGTAGTCTTTCTAAGTATGGTAAATGTTTGATTGTTGTAATTATTTTTGTAACTTTGTGCTGGACCTTTTCGAGAGTATCAATGTCCCGGCTTAGATGAGGAGACCAAACTTGAACTGCATATTCGAGGTGTGGTCGAATGTAGGCCTGGTATAATGTTTTCCAAAGATGGAGACTACGACTTCTGAACATGTATGAGTCATGCTCGTTGTTGTAAACTTCGATTCTTGACGTGGGCGTAACTGGTTGATGTGGCGCTTCCAGACCATTCCTTTTACGATAGTATCGTACAGAACTCTTCCCCTTCTACGGACAATCTGTCCTGGTATCCACGTCACAGGTCCCGGTCGATAATCGCGAACGAACACTAATTCACCGTTTTGGAACTGTCGAGGTCGTGCCCCATGATGGCGGTTGAACTGTTTCTCCATGTCATTTGATCGAGGTGTTGAATGTTTGATGTTTTTCGGATGTAATTCGCTTAATACCGAACGTAATTGTCTGCCTAGGAAATTTTCCGCTGGAGAGAGACCGTTCGGCGATGAAGCGCAGGGAGTGGTTCTGTAGCTGAATAAAAATGTTTGAAGAGATTCTTTGTAAGTTCCGTCATTTCTTAATTTAATCAAAGCTCTTTTGAAAGTGTCTACAAATCGTTCGGCCTGGCCATTGGATTGTGGGTGAAATGGTGGTGATCTCACGTGTTTGATCGCGTTTTCTTCACAGTATTCCTGAAAAACAGTTGAGGTGAATTGTGTGCCGTTGTCACTGACAATTGTTTCAGGCAATCCAAATTGTGCAAAGATCCGCTGGAGTGCATTTATCGTGCTGGATGTGGTACTGTTTGCCATCTCTATTATTTCTGGCCATTTTGAGAACGCATCTACTACTACGAGATACATTTTTCCATGGAGCGGTCCAGCATAATCGATGTGAATTCGACTCCAGGGTTTGGTTTCTTTTGGCCATGAACATAAAGTGTGTTTTATGGGTGATTTAGCTGCTTGTTGGCATGAAGAACAGCTGCGTGTCCAGTTTTCTATGTCTTTATCAATGCCGCTCCAATAAACGTGTTCTCGAGCAATTATTTTCATTCGAGTAATACCCGGGTGGCCTTTGTGAAGCATTTGAAGTACTCGTTTTTGCAAAACCTGAGGGATGATTATTCGAGAACCAAAGAATAAACAGTCTTCATGTATCGTTATTTCTTTTTTTAAAAGTTCGAGTTTGCTGGTTTTCAGTGCTTTGTTTTCGTTCCACTTTCCTGTTTTGACATATTGGAGAAGGGGATTTAACTCATTGTCTGTTTTTGTTGCGTCACAGATTTCTTTATTTGAGACTGGAAGTTGTTTGACGGCATTGATATACAGGGAGTTTATATCTTGATTGATAGTTGCTATCAATGTGTCTTCTTCTGATGTTTTATGTGGACCTATAAGGCGCGAAAGTGTGTCAGCTTGTCCAAAGGACGTGGTTCTGCAGTATTCAATTTTGAAATCATAAGCAAGCAGTGTTAGAGCCCAGCGTTGGAGTCTGTTTGCTGTATATGATGGTATGCCTTTTTTATTGCCAAAAATGGCAAGCAGAGGTTGATGGTCTGTTAATAGAGTAAAGTGGCGTCCATAAATATAACGGTGAAACTTTCTGACCGCGAAAACTAGTGCTAGACCTTCTTTTTCTATTTGCCCATATTTCTTTTCTGCTGGAGTGAGAGCTCTACTAGCGTGTGCAATTGCCTTTTCTGTTCCATCACTATATCTGTGTGATATCACTGCTCCAATGCCGTATTCTGATGCGTCGGCTGCAACTACAATTGGTTGGTTGGGGTTGTAATGGGTTAACAGAAGGTCGGATAATAAAATTTTTTTAGTTTCGTCAAATGCCCATTGACAGCTTTCAGACCACTGGAACACAGTGTCTTTTTTTAAAAGGGCGTCTAGTGGTGCTCTTAAATTTCTCATGCGTGGTACAAATGAGCTGTAATAGCTGATCAGCCCAAGAAAAGTACGGACCTGTCCAACATCTTTGGGTGGAGGCATATGAATTATTGCATCGATTTTTTTGGGGTCGGGACGACGGCCTGCAGCTGATATTACATTTCCCAAGTACGTGATTTCCGTCATTAACAAGTGGCATTTTTCAATTCTAATCCGGAAGCCATAATTTAAAATTCGGTCAAATAGAGCCTCTAAGTTCGTGTTGTGTTCTTCTAATGTCCGTCCCGTGACGATGACATCATCTAAATAGGCGGCAACGCCATCTAGACCAGTAATCATAGTGTCTATGATTTGTTGAAAAATACCTGGTGCTGATTTCACACCAAATGGTAGACGGTTATAACGAAACAAACCTTTATGAGTGTTGATTGTTAAGAGCTCTTTACATTCTTCCGTCACTTCTACTTGATGGTATGCTTCTGCAAAATCTATTTGGGAGAAAACTGTCCCTCCATTTAATTTTGTGAAAACGTCATCCATGGTAGGTAATGGGTGTCTATGGAGCATCAGTGAGTCATTTAAGCCCGTTGAAAAATCTGCACAAAGTCGGATGGAGCCGTTTGCTTTACGGACAGCAACTATGGGTGCTGCCCACTGAGAGTGATCCACGGGAGAGATTATTCCTTCTTTTAGTAACCGGTTAATTTCGCTATCCAATTGTTCTAAAGCGGCATGAGGAACAGGGCGTTTCTTTCTAAATATGGGTTGTGCGCCAGGTTTAAGCTGTAAGGAAGCTGAAACTTTTGTGCACAGTCCTAGTTCCTGTCGGAACACATCAGCGTATTTGTGTTTTAATTTGTTTGTAATGGCTGTGCGTTCCGCGTCTGTGTTGAAGCTCCGTATTTCCATGACAGAATAGTTTTCTAACATTTCTTTAAAGTCAGGAAGTTGTTTTATCCATGGCATTCCCATGAGGTCGTTTGAATCTGTGACGTAAACAGTACCCCGACCACGGTACTTTTGACCTGATTTATTTGCAACGGTAAATTTTGTCTCAAACATTCCTTCGGTCTTCACGGGTTGACCATTTGCTGCGCTTAAATTTGCCGTCGCTGTGGTAAGATTGGGGCGACCGATGGCTATCCATGTTGGACGAGAGATGAGAGTCACTTCGGCTCCTGTATCTAACCGAAGTTGAATCGGTCTATCGTTGATGATGACTTCAATGTACTGTTTGATTTCATTTCCGTTGTCTACTCGGTTAATGAATCGGTCTTGTCTTGAAGCACTCTTTTCTCTGTGTGTAAAAGAATTTTGTCTCCAGTTTGGATGATCCCGTGATACAAATTTTCGTGATTTGCGAAAATCTGGAGAACTCGTCGGTCTAACGTTAGGACACTCTCGTTTCCAATGTGGTCCGCCACAAATGGGACATGGTGTTTTTGGCTCTGCTTGATGTCGTGGTGACAATGGCTTTCGGTGAGGTGAGCTGTATCTGTTAATGGCCTGAATTTCTACATCCGGTCTTTCGATTGTTTTAGTATCATCCAGTGTAGTCTTAAGTCGTTCAGACTCTGCTATTAATTCAATGACTGTAATAGGTTTTTCGCTATTTTCGCTATCCAACATGCGTAACAGCCTGGAACGTATCTCGACATGTTCTTGTGCCTGAAGTCCTGCTACATATTGGACACACTTATGTGTCTCGTCTGACATTCCTCGAAGCTCTGCTGCCTCCGCAGCAGCAATGATCTTATTTCCATAAGTGTTAAAATCACTCCCTGATGTACAAATTATTCGACTAAAGTCAAACCTTCGTCGAAAGAGACTTTTCTTAGGGCCAAATAGTTGTTCAAGGGTTGTGATGGTTTCTTCCCATCCAATGTCGCTGGGAAGCCGTGGAGAAATTCTGGTAGAAAAAACTGCATAAGTGTGGTTGTCCAATAGAGTTCGAAGAAGTTCAGTCTTTGACTCTACTGGAAGATGTCTTTTGTGACCTTTGACAGTGTCTTCAAAACGTCTGAGCCACAGACTGAAAAATCGTCCTTCCTCTGGTTCGTAGGAAAACTTTTCCACTCTCTGACGTAGTCGATCAAAAAGTGTTTCTTTTGACTCTGTCTTTTTTTCTTTTTGGGACTCTATAAATTCTAACAGTTTCTTTTCTTTTTCTGAATTTTCTTTCATTAGCTTTAGGAATCTTTCTTCGCTCTTTTCCATCTGCATCCTGTGTCTCTCTTCGCTTTTTTCCATCTGCGTCTGAAAAAGTTCAAATATCTTTTGAATATCTGCCATTGCGTGATTTTATTCCTATCCTTCGTCGCCAATTGTTGTGATGTTTATTTGTTTAGAAATCAAGTATTGATTTACAGAATGTAACTGGATTTAGAATTATTATAACTAGCAAGTAAAACATTAACTAATTTATATCCTTTGTACCCGGGACCTTCCCTTCAGGGAAATAGGTTATTGATATTAATTTATATACACATACATATATATATACATACATATATATATATATCACATATATATATACATATATATATATATACCACATATATACATACACATACATACATACATACAAACACATACATACATACATATATATATATATAACACTCGTTCTACGATCGTTGGTCGTATAGAGTACTTTATGCAAACGAGTCGAAACTAGTTTATTCAGCTTATAGTTGTGCAATGGTTGAATTGGTGAAAGTGTTTTTTGCAAATTTCATTCTTCGAATGAAATGTTTGTAAAGTTTAAAAATGAAAGGCGACAAACAGAATGTTTTTTCACGTTGAAAGAAGCTATGGAACTAATTCTTGATGATGATGATAGCATTGAGGTTGACATACTTGTCATTCTTACGTCCGGCGCATCATAACACGTGACTGATGAATAAGCAAATGAAGAAGAAATGTTATTCTTTGTAATATATCCGGGAAGGTAGAAGTTGATTATACTAATGATGGGATGGGATTAGACTGTGTCGGTTCTTTGGGTGAAGAAATGTAGGTCGCAAATATGGTCAGTTCAATGCCGCGGCAACCAAAACGCCAAAAACGATTGAAATGCACTTGGACCAAAAAGAGTCATTTGAATAGCCACTTTTAAAACAGTCTATATATAACGAGTTTGAAACACCACAATGGTGCTTTGCTTGAAAAACCCCATATAGGCTGTTTAGGTTGTTTTATACCGATGAAATGAATTCATGCACGGTTGAAGAAACAAAACGATAGGGAAGATTCAGCAACTGGCCATGGTCACGATCTGGAAAAGGTGAAAACAATAGGTCGCTACAAGCTGGAAAATGGAATTGTTTTGGTGCTTTCCGCTAACTCGGGTTGTGAAACGACTATCATGAACTGCTTGACTGATTTATTGAATGTTAAATTTTTGGATTTTATTGAACTGTGTTACTGATAAAGTCAGAAATGTGTTTTTAGCTCTTCTGTTTATAGCCTAAAATTTATATTATAATTGTTTGCTTTGAGAAAAAAAATTGACTTTTAAACATTTTGTCGTTTTCAGTAGTCTATACGACCACTGTTCGAAAAACGAGCATAGAGAATTTTCAAAGTTTTCTTTCAAATAAAAAATAATAAAAAATAAATCTGTTAAAACATAAGCAAGTAACTTAGAAATGACAAAAAAAAATAAAAGAAATCTAATTAATAAAGTTTTGGACCTAAACGAGTTAAAGTTGTTTTGATTTTTTGAATTTCTGCCTTCAGTTCGTAAAGGTTGTCAGTAGCTTGACAAGCTCTGTATAACATATTCAATACAACACTGATTTTGAATCGTTCTGGGCAGAAACCTGCGCATTGAGAGTTTCTCAATGATTTGTTGGTTTTTTATGAAGATTATTTTTAGAGAACAATCAGTTTTTGTTACGAACAAATCCAGAAAAGGCAGTTTATTGTCAGGGTTAAACTCAGTCGTTAATTTTAAAATGGAATTATTTTCAAGAGAGGTCTTTTTTGCTGGTCGTAATCCCTGCAAAGAACGAAAATGTCATCCACATATCGCACATACATTTGAGGCTTTCTGCATATTTCTTGGAACACTTTTTCTTCAACTTTAGACATGTTAAATTCTGCAAACGTGGGGCCCAAAGGAGACCCATTGCGATGCCGTTGATTTGTAGATAGAAACGCCCATTGGGATGTTTAAACGGTACCTGGGTTGCACATAACCTCAGCAGGTCCGACAGAATTACGGGATTAAGAGATGGAGGTGACTTTGTGGGGTGATGGAAAACTTGTTGTACGATTATTTCGATAGTTTCCTCCACTGGAACGTTAGTAAAGAGGCTTTCGACGTCAAGAGAGGCAATGATTCCGGTCACATTGGAGGTGACCCGAACCAAAGTGATAAAGTCAGCCGATGATCTAACACTATATTTATTTGAACAATAAGAGGATATCATTTTTTGAGCGACTTTGCGGGTGTGTCATACCAATATCCAATGTTTAATATCAATATCCAACGTTTCATATCATTTCATATCAATATTCAATATTTCATATCAAAATTCAATATTTCATATCAATATTCAATATTTCATATCAATATTCAATATTTCATATCAATATTCAATATTTCATATCAATATTCAATATTTCATATCAATATTCAATATTTCATATCAATATTCAATATTTCATATCAATATTCAATATTTCATATCAATATTCAATATTTCATATCAATATTCAATATTTCATATCAATATTCAATATTTTATATCAATATTCGGAGACGCCGTCCCGTACTCTACTCCAAGTCACGACATCGGCCCGCCTGTGACCGGGGAGGCCAATATACACTCCACCCCGGGTCATAACGTAGAGGCACTGGTATCCGGTGAAGTTAATCAAGCGGTTCCGTCCGGTGATGGCAGCGGATCCGTGCGTGCGGACCGCGTGCCCGCATTCCCTAACTTAACTAACTGTGGCAACATAACTTTCCACAGATGAAAGTGAATAGCCGCATTTTATTCAGTTTTATACTTCTATACTTTTTTATACTTTTATACTCTCGTGAGCCTTTCATTCCGGTTTTATATTTTTAATCTTTCGTGTCGGCCATCGCTTCGCCGGCCACAACTACTTCTCGGCTTGCCTTGTTTGTCGTTTTGCTGGTCGCTCTGCCGTTTTCGAAGTCGATTTTTAGTAAGTTTACATACTTTCTCATTCCAATTCTCATTCCATGTCAAACATTTAACAATATCTAACACAATTTCATTCCACTTCACGCTTTCTGTTGCTACAGTAGTATTCCTGCTTTTTATTTAACATGTACCACAGTTTAATTTTATATCACATTAATTTATCTCCGCTTGGTTTTATCACAACTATATCGGTTTGCATTATATTTGTTTCCTAATAATCTAGTTTTAAGTAAACACGTTTCGCCATTATTCCAATTTCAGTTCGACTTTTATATTCGTCTGTTTTTTAATATTTTCATTATTTTCTATTTAAAGGGCTCTGATGATGGCTTTCGAGCCGAAACTGTCAGCCCGTTTCAAAAATTAATAAAGAATTTTATTCAAAAAACCAAATCGTTATTCGCAATTTGGAGTCTTATGTTAAGAAAATAATCAATAAAAAATGGCCAGTAATATTCAACAGAGCATGTATAAAAGAACTGCCGAGTTATATATATATATATATATATATATATATATATATATATATATATATATATATATATATATATATATATATATTTGTTTCTTGCATATAGCGGTACGATATTTTCTTGTACGCAAACTCCATTGAATATAATTGCCCATTTTGTATTTGTTAATTTTTTTGCCAAAGACTCAAAACATCAAAGTGAAGCCCGTTGTTGGGAAGATAGACTATTAACGAATTCCTTGTTTGCAGCCGTATTTACGTTTATTTGTAAAAAATTTAAAAAGACAATTATGTTATTTTATTTATTTTATAACATAATTGTCTTTTTTGTATTCACAACTACATCCAGATTGTGTCGATGCTGTATTATTTTTGCATGGTTTAAATAATGAATAGGTGTATGTTGATATATTTGAACTGTATAAACAGTTCTAATTTCTTTATTAATAAAATTGTTTAAACAATTTGTTGTATGAGAATTACTGTTGTTTATGATGCCGGGACTGGATTGGGAGAAAACCAGTAATGATGGGGATGGGGACAAACTTTGTTTGGGATGGGGAGTGTTTTTGTCCCCGTGACACTCTCAAATCTGCAGCACACATTCATTGTAATTTCATTTTGCTTTGTTGAACATTTTATTTTGTAGAAAAGAGTACTTGATTACTTATTTCTATGTTTTATTGACTGTGGAAAAACCATAGAACAAACACCACTTTATAAGGTGCCTACCCAATGTTTGTAATATTGAAATCTGTAAAACAAACCAAACCCTAATAAGAGCATTGCTCACCTGCATGATGAATAACCCTCCCACTGCCATAACGACTCCGATTGCATTGCCGATTGCCAACATACAACACACAAATGCTTCCGTGGTCATGTCAATAACATTTCCATCATGAGAAAATAAAAAGGTCTGAAATTAGAACAAAATACAGTACATTTAAATATTTAAATGATTAGAATAAATGAAGAATATTAAACATATCTATATATCGTCAGCACAGAGGGGCCTGATGCAGCACCTCTTCATCAATCATACATGCTATTATAATGACTATTTATTTCTTATTGTTTTTTTTTGTTGTCTTTTTTGTGATTTTGAATGTATGTATTGATAACTGAATAAACAAACTCATATATAAAAATGAGATTATGTCTGTATGTCTGTCTGTATGTGTGTCCTTTACGCATTGCTACACCATTCATCCAATCGTAATGAAATTTTCACACAACCTTGAGTCAATAGAGGAAGGTCACAAAATGAGCGGAGCTGGAGAGAGAGCAAGAACAGGAAAGGGAGCGAGAACGGAAAAGCGACCGAGAGCAAAAGAGCGACCGGGAAAGGGAGCGACCGGGAACAAGAGAGCAAGCGGGAAAGCAGCCAGGAGCGGGAGAGCAAGAGAGGAAGGAAACGGGAGCGTAAGAGAAAAATGATAGGAAAACCTCTAAAAACCCCGGGCAACGCCGGATACCCCGCTAGTTAATAATAAATATTTGTTTTAATCTATATATGTACAAAAAGAAATGTGTGTGTTGTTAGCTTGTTCGCTTATCACATCTGAACCGCTGGAGCAATTTAAACAAAATTTGGCAAGAAGATAGAGATCATAGGGCGGTGGTTCCCATCATTTTTCTACCGAGGTACAAATTTAATTTGTCAAGTATCGTGGTGGGCAACTCGCACGTTGAAAAGGAAAAACATATTTTGTGTCCTTCAATTTTCAAACTACAAGAGTGTGACCAACAAGAATTAACTTTACTAAACATTATGACCCGGGTGGTACCCCATCAAATGGGCCCAAGACAAAAGGGCCCTTACTTTTTAGATTACATCAAAGCGTTTACGTTGTTTTTTACAAACGTTTTATGAACTTTTTACAATCTTTTTACAAACTTTTCACAAACTGTTTACAAACTTTTTACAAACGTTTTACAAACTTGTTACAAACTTGTTACAAACGTTTTACAAACCTTTTACAAACTTTTACAAACTTTTTAAAAAAGGCCCGCATTCTTGGCCGCATTGCTTGAAGCTTACTTTCTATAGCCGAGATTTTCTGTATATTAGTGTACCTATATATATATCATATGTAATATTCGCTTTCTTTTAGTTATTTATTGAAAATGATTTTTTGGAATTATTTTTCTCATGATTAATTGTAATTTGACAAAAATATATAAACAGAAAAAGTGAAAAAAATTATAAAGCACAACAATTATTAAACAGCATTATTAATCTGTATATATAAAAATGACTGCCTGCGTGTGTGTGTGTGGGTATGTTCTTTAATGCATTGCTACACCATTCATCCGATTGTAATGAAATTTCACACAACTTTGAGAGTCAATAGAGGAAAGTTACTCGCTATGTTCCACTAATGACTGATGAACAAAGAATGATTTACGGCCGCGATTAGTAATTAGCAAGTTCTAAGGAAAAAGTGTTTTGCTGCCACGGATCCCAATAATTTCTACATAAGTGCATATTGAATTCAAATGAATTCAATTTACAATTAGATTGGCATTCACAATGACAATTAATAAGTCGCAAGGCCAAACGATGTCTGTTTGTGGCTTAGCATTGGGCACGCCATATTTTTCTCACGAACAATTACCTATACGTGGCCGATCCGACAGTCGTGGGTTCGAGTCTGAAGTTGAGACATATATATATATATATATATATATATATATATATATATATATATATATATATATATATATATATATATATATATATATATATATATATATATATATACACTAGCTGACCCAGCAAAGGTTGTTTTGCCTTATAAATTATTTTATTTTTTTTTTATTAAAAGTTTAATGTACAAATTATGTCAATTTAAAAAAAACAATATCTAAGAGCAATCGAGTGTACAATGTTTTTTGTCAGACTATCTTTAGCCAACACAAACAAACTGGATGGTTTGCCCTTGCAAGAACATGCCACGTATAGGTAATTGTTCGTGAGAAAAATATGGCGTGCCCAATTCTAAGCCACAAACAGACATCGTTTGGCCTTGCGACTTATTAATTGTCATTACGAATGCCAATCTAATTTGAATTCAATATGCACTTCTGTGGAAATTATTGGGATCCATGGCAGCAAAACACTTTTGCCTCAGAACTTGCCATTCATACAGGCTTCGACAATGTTTTTTATCAATTTTTAATAACAACACTTCCCCTTAGACCAGGCACATCGTCAGCGAGTTGTATGCTCTATTGAAAGAGCAAAATGAATTACTAAAATTCCTCAAATCACACATGCACAAATTAGAGAGTTGCAATCACGCTATTGTCATCAATCCTGATAATACACCAGCTGGAGAGCACAAACGTAAATTCAATGCGCCTGTTGTTGACGACGTTGCTGGAATCATAATTGGCTATTGTACATCTACACGTGAAAACGTGATTAGAAGAAAAAATAATAATCTTGAGTTCATTGCTGACACACACCATATATTATATATATATAATATGTATACGAGGGTGGTCCGATAAGTATGTATATATATATATATATATATATATATATATATATATATATATATATATATATATATATATATATATATATATATATATATATAAATACATATATATATATATATATATATATATATATATATATATATATATATATATATATAATATGTATACGAGGGTGGTCCGATAAGTACTTAGCCTCAATGCCATATGGCGCAATAATCGCAAGAAAAATTTACTATTGCGCAGTACATTCTCGTAGACTGCAACTGTCGAAATTTCAGACAAATCGAACTTGTGGTTTTTTTTTATCGCGTGTGGAAGAGCAATATCGGTCAGTAATTCGATTTTTGTTTTTGGAAGAGAAATCGCCCGGCGAAATTAAATAACGCTTGGATGCTGTGCTCGGTGATAATTGTTTTAACGAGTTTCAACGTGGTCGCACATCGGTTTTTGATGACCCATGCCCAGGTGCCCTAAAAGGGTACCACGGAGGATAACGTCACAAAAATCCACGATTTTGTATTGGCAGACCGCCGATTGAAGGTGCGCGAGAGAGCTGAGACAGTCGGCATCTCAAAAGACTGCGTGGGTTATATCTTGCACGAAATTTTGGACATGAGAAAGCTGTCTGCGCGATAGGTGCCGCGTTTGTACATTAAACTTTTAATAAAAAACCAAAATAATTTATGAGGCAAAACAATGTCTGCTGGGTCAGCTAGTATATATATATATAAACAAATATATATATATATATATATATATATATATATATAAATGGTAGAAGTAATTGAAACAAAGACAAAACCTTATAAAAACATCTGTAGGTTGAAGGCACAAGAATGGCGAGCGCATGAATACAACCAAGAGGAGTGAAGAACAGAAAAAGAACAAAATTGCAGTGATTGAAGTGACCGACACAGTTATTGATCCAAGGACAGTGGTGATCCATCTTCATAACACATCTAAAAATATTGTATGGTCTAGATTATGATTTTCTTGGGTATTTTTCTTACAAAAACATAAACAAAAATAGTTATCAACCTCTGACATTTTCTGCAGTGATGGGATCTTGGACTTTTGTATGCAAGACAAATATTACAAAATTGGAGAAACAATTTATCTTCTATACATTCCTATATACAATATTTTAAAAAAAGGATAATATCTCCACAACTTACAGTAGTGATAGTCACTGTAAAAATTTCAACATCAGTTACAGATCAAGGTTCACACAGTTAAACTTGCTAGCCTGCTATCCACTCATTAATATTACCCATTATTAGGGATGGACCGAAACTCGTCTCGGCAACTCGGACTCGGCAGATTTGGTGGTACTCAGACTTGGCCAAAAAAGAGTGGCCGAGGCCGAGTTTAAAAAAATTCCAAATATTACAACCATGTCTTCTACCAACATGTTGATTGCTCGAGGCATGAGTGCTTTTAAAGCGTGGTCCCTCATTGTTAAATGGCCGTTGCCAAATTTGACATAACAGGCATGTGTGATGCTTTGACGTGTTTGTGGCCTTTGGTGAATGTGTACATATAAGGTTTACTAGAACCGTAGAAAATAGTTTTTCTGGTGCTATTTCAACTTTTCTTCGTTATCGCATGCTTGCTCGAACTTAAAATCTATAAGTAAGGAACAAGCAGAATAGATCTATAACGTCAGCAAATGTAATCAAGACGGCGCTAGGAATTTTACTAAGTACTCGTGGCGACACCCGTTAGAATTCTTATTACGACGCAGTGGCACGAGTGCACACAATCTTGACCAACCTTGATCTGGAGCCAAAATGTGACTAATGTGCGACGATTTGAAAATCAAGACAGAAAAAATTTATCTGCGAGTACGTTTTGGTAATGAAACCCGTTATTATATTATAAGTCTATGAGCAAACTAGACTCATTGTTCCATCACGATAACCAGCCCTTTGATGTTGATAATAATGATATTGAAAATAAGTCAGTTTAATAACTTCGAAGTGAACAAAAATTTGTGTTATTATTGAATGCAACAAAATCAGTAATACTGTTCATGTCATATAAAAATCATATACGGGTTGTTAGTGCTACTTTGTAACTTTGTACAAGTCCTCAGCAGAGTAGCGGTAACAGTAGCGCCACTACTAATAAGACTGGTAGCGGTAGTGAAGAGCGGCGCTACTTTGAAAAAGTAGCGTTAACAACCCTGGTTGCAATTGCGCTGAGCATATACATGTGCTTCATGGTTTCGAATTGCTCTTCAGAAAGATCATTCAGTAAGATGGCTCTAATGAAGAACAAGCTGTGCAGCACCATGACAACTTCGCCTTGCTTTTGCAAGCCAGTCCCATGCCTGGAGAAAGGAGGGGGGACAAGTTAAAAAGATGAAAATTATGATCCACGACTGGAAATACTTAGGTGCTTCCTACACGCAGCCATTTCAGTCTTAAAACACCTGGTGTAAAGGACTAAAAAATATTATAGAAAAAAAAACAGCACCATGACAGACAGACTTCTGACTGCGTTAGAGCTTCTCAGCGTGGAAATTGATGTTTTGGACACCGTATCATTCATGGACATTGTCGAACAATTTGCAACTGATAAAAGTCGCAAACGTTTTAGCTTGCTTATCCTTGCCATTTATGATTTATGTCCGTCCTATGTAATTTCAACTTGTTTTGACTAATAAATAACTTCAGTTACTAAATGTATCAGACTGTCAGTAGATAAAGATTAAACCAGTTAAATAAATGTGTTGCTTATCCCAACTGTTGTTATGACTTGATTTGTCGGCATATATATATATATATATATATATATATATATATATATATATATATATATATATATATATATATATATATATATATATATATATATATATATATATAAAACAACATTTAGCATTTACTGATTTTTCTTTTAGTTTTGAAAAGTAGCAAATTGCAACCGACGAAGATTTAAAGACAGGAGCCATACAAAATTTATTTTGATTTTTATTAGGTATAAAATCTAAACGGACTTACTGGCCATTTTCGAAAAGTTCATCATCAGAGTCCGTATGAACTTAAAGAATATAAACAAAGCGGAGAATGGAGATGTACATTAAAAATTAATTAAAAAAACTATAAAATTAACAAATAATAATGAAAATGCGATAAGTTAAAAGAAATATAAATTCGTTTAAGGAAATTTAAATAAAGATTGGTTTAAATAAATTTCAATTTAAAAGAATTAATGTGAAATAAAATAACGTAATTAATATTATTAATTAAATCCAGTAATCCAGTAATCATTTCATGTAATAAAACGAAATGCAATTATTATTATAATATAATGATAATTAAAGTAAGTAGAAGGGTTAAAATAATAAATTATAAGCAGCAGACATTATAAAGTAAGAAGTTTAAAATAATATAATAAAGACTAAAAAACTAAAAATTTAAAAATATAAACCTCTGTATGGAACCTAACGAGAATACAATGAAATGCTATTTATTATTTACAGTGTCGAATTTTAAAATTCAGACAATCCATTAGATGCTGGAAAAGAGGTACTGTTACATTCGTATCACTGACATGTGGAATGTCTCCTTCAGCAGCCTCTGGGGAGGCACCCGGAGAGCAAAACTAAAATAAAAATCAGTAAACGCTAAATGGTGTTTTATATTCAACGGAGTGTGTCTACGAGAAAAACTATTTTTATTAATATCCTTCTATTAAGATAGTTCCATGAGGATATTAGTTTATTTGTATATTTAATTATTTTCTTATCTTTTGCCTCCTTTAACGCGATTGTATTTACAGACTATGAAGATGGCGAAAGCCGAAACGGCCCGTAAGTCTGAAATAAAAAAGGTTTTAAATGTTAATACTTTTCTTAATACATGTTGCAGTAGACAAAAAACGTTGTTCCGAAATATTGAGAAAGTATCTATAAAACTCATAGCGGCTAAATGGAGACTCAATTTCATTATATGTATATCTATTTCTCATTATACAAGCTGTATTCACACAATTCATATTTCGGGAACAGGAAAGCGACCGGGAGCGGGAGAACGACAGAGAGAGGAAAAACGACCGGTAGCATAAGAGCAAGCGGGGAAGGAAAGAGGAACGAAAGAAGCGGGGAAGGAAAGAGGAGCGAAAGAAAGACAATAGAAAAACCTCTACAAACCCCAAAAACGAGAAAGTGACCGGTAGATAGCGGGAGAGGAACCAGGAGCGGGAAAGCTACCGGGAGCGGGAAAGCGACTGGCAGCGAGAGAGCAAGCGGGGAAGGAAAGAGGAGCGAGAAAAAAAACGATAGAAAAACCTCTAAAAGCCGCAGGGGCGAGAACGGAGAGCAAGCGGGAACGAGAGAGCAAACGGGAACGGGAGAGCAAGGAAACTGGAGCAAGAGAGAACAACGATAGAAAAACTTTCAAGAACCCCGGGCGAATTGAAATCGCTCTTCGAGATTGATTTTTTTTAAATTGTCATAATTTTGTACATTAAACAAAAGTTTAATAGAAAAACCAAAATAATTTATAAGGCAAAACAATGTTTGCTGGGTCAGCTAGTATATAGTATATTATAATTATAATGAATTTATATAGCGCCAGATAAGTCAGAGGCGCTTACGAAGGTTCCTTTGGATCGGAAACTTCGAAGAACACGCTATTTTCATAGACATGAGTTAACCCTAGATAACGCTGAGTTGACGTGAGCTCAAGGAAATTACGTGCCTGGACCGGGAATCGAACCCGGGTCCTACGACTCTAAAAGCCGGTATCTATACCACTAGACCAACACGTCTCACAGACCAACACGTATATATATATATATATTAGAGATGGGAATCGAACCCAAAATTAGAAGTTCGAGTTCGGTTCGGTTGATCATTTTTGGGTTCGGGTTCGGTTTGGGTTCGGGTTCGGTCCCTTTTGGGTTCGAGTTCGGTTCGGGTTCGGTTGCTGTGGGGTTCGAGTTCAGTTCGGGTTCGGTTGCTGTGGGGTTCGAGTTCGGTTCGACTTTTATTCGAGTTCGAATGTAATCGACCAGTTAAAGTTTGTTCGAGTTTAGCTCGAAATGTGATGACTATTGATTGAGTTTAGTTCAATTTTTTAATACACAAATAATAGGTACATTTATTTTAACATTATTTAAAATAAGAACAAATCAGAAATTGTAATTGTATTTTAAAAATATTAGTTGCTCTTTCAAAATCTGTTGAATGCAAATAAAGTAAATGTAAAAAATAAAAGTATTTTATGTAGCACCATACTTATAAAAATATTTTAAATAACACTATAATTATAGTCCCAAACTGTAATGACTTTGAATGTTATAATAGTTTAATAGACATAATTTAAATTTAATCATTTCATCTTTACCATCTTCAAAAGGCAAACACACTTGAAACTATTCCAAATAGGACTCTTTGTCCATGTCGCATCTACTAATCGCGCCTGATTTTGAGACACCAGCTTATCAAAGTTTTTACAATCACTTCTAACTTTCGCTATATCAAGTTTTTTCGATGGAGAAGAAACAATGATACAATCCATTATAAATTATTGGATAGAAATGCCGCCGCTTATAACAATGAAAACAATAACAAAACAAATAACGCTGGTCCGTTTTTTCTTTTTCATAGATAAAAAAGCAAAGAAAAGTAATCAAATAAGTGATATTAAAAAGCTTGGCCCAATATTGTCATTTAATTTTCTAGGTTGGCTTTTTTTAATTTTGTTCAGATGATGTTTTAACTGGGTTCGAGTTCGGTTCGAGTTCGACCATTAATGGGTTCAAGTTCGATTCGAGTTCGACCGTCATTGGGTTCGAGTTCGGTGCATAAAAATTTGGGTTCGTTCGAGTTCGGTTCGAAATGCTAAAATGTGGGTTCGAGTTCGAAACGTTCGGTTCGATTCCCATCTCTAATATATATATATATATATATATATATATATATATATATATATATATATATATATATATATATATATATAGTACCCATTTCTATAGCCTCTTGAGGTATGTTATAGCGGGATTATACGGTACATATAAACATTAAACTCAATCAATATTAAACAACTTTATTATTTTTAATACTTACAGGTGCCCATCCTCCAGGAACAAAACCAGGTCCAACATATGAAGCTCTGAAGAAATTATACAAAATCATGTGAAGCCAACCGAACATGACAGTTAAATTTCCAACTGAGGAATAACTTTTCAGAGGCCACCAAATGAGGTGACACATAATTACACAGGTTGATATGAAAGCAATAACTGCTAATGCTATAATTGGACCCCAATGTAGTAATCTTTTAATTCTACTCTGAAATTGGAAAATATGATTATATATTGTTCTAAAATGTTTATGTTCCGAAATTTAAAGCTTGCTTTAAGTTCCATTTTGCAATTCATCATAACAATATAACAAATACTTAAACCTCTAAAATATATATACATATATATATATATATATATATATATATATATATATATATATATATATATATATATATATATATATATATATATATATATATATATATATATATATATATATATATATATATTAAGCTTCTGCGTCCCGTTATTTTTTTTGGAACGATACGATACGATTTCTGAAATTTGCCTCGAATTAAACGATACGATACGAGACGCCTCGAACAATAACGATACGATATCGATACGATATCATGATCTCGACTGAAGTGGAAATTTTATAAAAATTTACCAAATTTAATTTTTTTTTACAACTTGAAATAAGTTTCATTTGTTTAGTTTCGGTACATCTATTTGTCTAAATTTAGATTCTAAATAAAACACTACCGCCGATAGTAAGTATTTATTTACTTTATTTAGTACGCATTATGCGGTAGTTTATCAATTTAATTAAATGATTTTACTTGCCGATGAAAAGAAAAATTAAAATTATTTTTTCAAGTAATTGAAAAGTAGAAAACCTTCTAGCACACCAAAAGAACGACATTTTTAGGCAATTCAATAGTGAAAGTGGAAAAACCAATGGAGATAGAAATAGATTGCAGATTACTGAGATTGAGATTACTAGATTACTAAGATTAAACTAAAATGTCTTAAAATGATACTGTTTCCCGCAGTCTATGCATCTGGCAAGATTTATTTCTAAATCCTTGTCATTGACTTTCTGCGTGACCGTCTCTTCCTCAAAGTACTTCCAGATTTGACCCCGGTGACGCGGCATGATAATGATGACATTGTCATCATGACAAACACGAGAAAGTGCCTCTATGCAAGAATTAAGAACGTGACAAAAAACCCAGCGTGTTTATTTATAGGCGATGGCGAATGCGGTTAGCAATAGCAAGAAAGAAGCTGAGAAAGTTTCGAATTCCAGCTGCAGACGATACGGGCTACGGCACTGTCGTGCACACTACAGGTGGCACACACATACTCACACACAACCAAGAATATCATCGAGATTATAAAGATACATCTTAGATGAGCTACTATTACGGTCAATTACGGATATCGAAACACTAAAATAATCATTCCAATTCTATGTAACAAATTTGAAAAAATAAGTTTATGAAACAGACTAAACCAAAACATAAACATAGAATGATCATTACTATTACATTACTCATTATTCTCATTAATAATAATAGTCATCGATGTCAGCGAGTACGATTGCCTTGTAGGGCTTGTAGTATCAGTAATATGCAGAGCTCGACTAGCAGCCTAAGAGGAGCGTGGCTTTTTTGCTGCCGGTTCCCAGACTAAAAATAGTAAATAATGGGGCTACAGGCTGTCTGGAAAACCGAATTTAAAGTGGGGATGATAATAGTTATAAACTTCTGTCAATAGGTAGATTAATTAATCAATGTTGATGAATCAATTGCAAATATTCACAGTTGTGACAATCGTTAATTAAATATGTATGACTTTCGTTATTTATTGGAAAATATTTTTAAAAAATCTCGATATTTTTTCGGGATTTTTATCGGGAATGAAATTTTAAGTATCGCTAATTAAATTATATAGATACGAGACTTCTTCCGCAGGCTGTATCGTTTCAATGGCGATACGGAATCTCCCGTATCGTTTTGAAATCTCGATTGAATTCGAGATAACGATATCGGGACGCAGATGCTTAATATATATACATATATATATATATATATATATATATTCAGATAAACATGCTCTATTGAAATACGTACGCCATTTGACCGAAACTAACTTTTTAGTAGTCTGTTTACACTTTTTTAAAATGTTTAAAACATCACTACAAAATGTAAAACTGTAAGCTTTATTATAAACCAACTGGCCAGTTTCGGCTTTGACAGCCATCTTCAGGGTTGTTTACAAGACAACTTCTAGGCTTACCAAACATAATAAAGACAGTTCCAAGTCTGAACAATAAATAATTTAAAATTGAGACAAAATAAGTTAAAACTAGATTAATAGAAATTAATGAGAAATTGAAATGATAATTAATTAATTATATAATTACTTCTTTAATTTACAAATGTGAATGATTATTTTTCTTTTTAAAGCTGTACTATTCCTAGAGTCTAGAATCTAGAACTTCGCAACGACCGCATCAAAATATAAAAAGTTTCAATGTTTCATTTCAATTTCTTGTGATAATTTGATCTAGTGTGTACATATTTTCATAAAATTATTGCTAATACTCCAGTCATTTTCATTTTTCGCTATATTAAAGTTTACATATTGAACTATCATGTCTGAAAATGTCAACTCTCTAGGCCAATGAATAATTTAGATAAAACGTTTTTGCAAAACGAACTTTTTATATTTTGATGCGGTCGTTGCGAAGTTCTAGATTCTAGACTCTAGGAATAGTACAGCTTTAAAAAGAAAAATAATCATTCACATTTGTAAATTAAAGAAGTAATTATATAATTAATTAATTATCATTTCAATTTCTCAGTTTTCTTGCAAATCAATCAATCAAATTCGAGATGGAATCCTCACCCGTGTGCAGGACAGCTAAGGAATTCGAAGCTTTTCTACAGGAAAACTTTGGGGAACCTTTGCTTCCTCTTCGGAATGGCTATGTTTTTTTGTTATAATTAAACTTTACAGGGGGAAGACACCAAAGTGGGCAGGCATTGTTAAAGAACTGACGGGACCAGACCAGACGTTCCCTGGTGCTCAGCAATTCGTGGGAATGGCCGCCAAGAAAGTTCACACAGACGTAGTGGCCTACAAGAGATTCCTCTCAAAGAATTGGGATGAACTTGTTATTTATCTTAGAAAAATTTTTAAATTTCAACCAATTCCTTTACCACAGGTGAGGCAGCGGAGAATTCTTGAAGGTTGGAGAACGACAGGGGGTCCGATTCTCAGTCCGAGGGAGTAAGTGGAGTGAGGGGCCAAGAAGAAAAGGTACTCGGCGGTTCGGGTTTAGAGGTTATATCTATTTTGAACGAAAATTTGCCAGAACAACACGGGCTCAACTCGTCAATAATTTCTAATAGTTGGCGAGATTGTCCGAGTTGTAAAATAAAAAGGGAAGAGTTGAAGTCTTCGCAACTAAAAATTGATGAGTTAAAAAAAAACCACCAGTTTTTAGTACAGGCCGGTCGTTTACAATCTTAAGAGATTGGCGAAACGAAGGAAAGCCTCAATAAATCGTTTGAAGGGACAGTTAAAGGCGGAAAAAAAAGAGTAGACAGTGAAGTGTTGGAAACTTCGATGTCACTCCGGGGCGTGCGGATTAGTAGGTCTAAATTAACAGAAAATTTCAAGAAATTTAAGGTTACGGCCGAGGAGAAGATTCTGGGTCTCGAAGGTCAGCTTGCAGAAAAGGTTAAAGAAGTCAAGACGTTGGCCTTAGAGAACAAGAAATTGAAGGAGGAAAACCACTACTTGAGAGGATAAGTACTCGAGAATGCTGATGATTTGAATGAATGTGTATGGTCCGGCGATAAGGAAAGCAGTCTATAAAGATTTGCTCTGCAATGTATCTGTTAATGCAGTAGGGCCTGTGCTCCAGTACGTTAGCAAAACATTGCATGGACGAACTTTGGTTGACGTTCCTCATTCGCCGAACATTGCGAGGATGGCGTATGAGCCCGGGGTTTTGGCACAACTGCAAGTCGGCGAAATGCTGTCGTCTTGTACGAGTGCCACCCTCATGATGCCATCACTGTGGTAGATAAGCACTTACTGGAGATACACATAAGTTTTTCTCCTGGACAGGCTCACCTGAACTTGTGTACCGTGAGGGTCATTGGCGGGACGGGATCTGACTACGCCTCTGTAATCATCGCTTCTCTAAGGGAAGTAGCCCAAACCTACTCGGAGTTTCAAAAGCTGCCAGTAACCCAACTTCTTCCCCAATTTGTTTCAAAAATAAAGTGTTGCATTTCGGATCGGGCCCATGTTAATAATAAAGTTATTGAAATTTTAAGAAATGAACTGGAAGTTGAGTTATTGCAACGTCCCCCCTTTGGATACCGTTGCTTCAGACGCTAGGAAATGCCTCCTGCTAGTGGACCGAGAAAAGGGGCTGGCGTCGGCATCAGGAAAAGAAGGAACAGCTGTTTCGTTTCTTTACAACTTATCGAAGTTGAGATAACAGTTGCGTTGATCAAATTTAGCATTCCAAAGACGCAATAATCAGAATTACAAAATGGTTGATTCCAGGTACAGTTACAAGGGTGAGCCTTCGGTCTTCAACGCCTATCTGAAGGAAAAGAATGTCGTTCCAGGCACCTATGTCCGTTACGTTGGAAACCGGCTCCACGTAATGTTCCACATGGCTGGAATTGTGATTCGCCATGTGGACTTACTTCGGGAGTTCTTGAATAGGTAACATTGGTTTGTGAATACATTATTCGGAAATACACAAACTTCATATTCACTATTTATGTTTTATTACTAGCCACAGCAGCAACGACATCATGAAGTCTCTGAAAGAAGGAATCAGCGAAGCCGACACGATGATCCAGCTCCAGGCTCTTAGATTTGTAGGGAGATTGATTACCGTGCCTTGGATGACGTTGGTTTACGGAAACGCTTCTCACAAATCAAACCTTGAATTGGTAATTAATTAGTAATTAAATACATAACTGTTCTACTACTAACTCGTAAGCAAAGTAAGGGATTAATTACTGAATTTATCTTTCCAGGCTCCAGCTTTTCAAGTTGTGCGGAAAAACATCGAGGAATTCTCGGAGGAGCCCGCTCTTATGATCTCAAGTACAAAGGATGTGTTCGGCCAAGATGTTCAAGAAGACCCAGTTCTCCAGGCCCTGAAAAGTTACACCACATCAGGGCCAACACTCACGAAGCTCCCTTCTTCCCTTCTGAAATCTACACAAGCCGTCATCGATCGACAGATGAACAGTTACCTAAAGGGGAATTTGGCCAACCCTACTCCGCAAATGCTGGAAGACGCGAGCTCTGCGGCGACACACAATATGCAATCCGAACCATTTCTTTTAACCTGATAGATATTGCATTAGGGTAGGTCTTACTTGACCGCTTGAATGATGAATGGATTACGATAGTCGATAGGTATGGCAGACTACTTCATAAGACGGGCTCCCAACACAACTATTGGCTTTCTCGATGCCAAAATAAAAGCATCGGCAAACCACACTCTGGAATGGTTGGATGGCAAACCTGAAGAAGAGCAGCCAAAGATCATCAACTTCGCAACCAGGAAAGGAGCTAAGGTCTGTATTAGTTTATTTGTATATTTAGTTCTTACATGTTTTCTTATCTTTTGCCTCCTTTTACGCGATTGTATTTACAGACTCTGAAGATGGCGAAAGCCAAAACGGCCCGTAAGTCTGAAATAAAGAAGGTTTTAAATGTTAATACTTTTCTTAATACGTGTTGCAGTAAACAAAAAACGTTGTTCCGAAATATTGAGAAAGTATCTATAAAACTCATAGCGGCTAAATGGAGACTTATTTTTAATCGAGCTTGTCTTAAAGAAAATATATACATATATATATATATATATATATATATATATATATATATATATATATATATATATATATATATATATATATATATATATATTAAGCTTCTGTAGAACGTACCTACCATAGGATATTAGAATATCGTAAAAGGAACTGAGATAAAAATACGTATTAATAAAGTTCAAAATAAAATAAAATAGTATATTCAAGAATATAAGTATGGTCGTAATTGTGCTTATAGAAGTGCCCTTTAAGCAGCTTCTGCTGCACATGGCGCTATATAAATTGTCGTATATATAAAAAGAAGACAATGTAAAACTGCTATTTCTAGTAGAATTGGCCTGAATTCACATAGGTCCCCTTTATAGATATATATATATACTATCGGGGGTGCCCGGCATTGCCCGAGGTTTTTAGAGGTTTTTCTAATGTTTGTCTTTCTCGCTCAGGTTTCCTTCCTCGCTTGCTTTCCCACACCAGCTCGCTTTCTCTTTCCCGGCCGCTTTCATTCTCTCGGTCGCTTTTCCTCTCCCGTTTGCCTTCCCGTTCCCGGTCGATTTCCCATTCCCGCTTGCTCTCCCATTCCCGTTCTCGCTCATTTTCTCGTTTTCATTCTTTCCTAACATTTTTAGCGCATCAAAACGTAAAATAGATTTGCTAATACTGGCTAAAACTTGCTTGAAGCCTTCAAATGTTGTTACGTAAACTAAATATGAATATATATATATATATATATATATATATAGTTCCCGCTCGCTCACCCGCTCCGCTCATTTTGTGACAGATTTCAATTTTTTTTCTCTATATTTGATTCCCCTTGACTCTCAAGGTTGTGTGAAAATTTCATTACAATCGGATGAATGGTGTAGCAATGCATAGAGGACATACATACATACATACATACATACTTACATACAAACATTCATTTATATATATATATATATATATATATATATATATATATATATATATATATATATATATATATATATATATATATATATATATGTATGTGTGGGTATGTATATTCCACAAAAATGGTTTAAGCATTGTTGGATAATAAATTGCTCAACTAGACGATTATGGGCAAATCTGTACAGACATGTGAGCAGATGCATTAAAAAATTTTCAATCTAAAAAAGTTGAAAAATTACTAAGTTAAATGTTTAATAAACAAATTTTCAAAATTACCTTTCTTATGTATATCAAGAATGACAGAAGCATCAAAAGATATGGGACTTCCATCACCTCCCTAAAAATTTAATAACACACCGATGTACAATAACAGTCTCTAATAAGATATCATACATAAAAAAATAATAACCTTAAGCCTAACCAGCACTCCCCATAATATAATTTTTTGTACCAATATATTTAAGGTTGGTGTGCGCTTCTATGCACGATTACATTCTGACTTGATAATTGTTGTTTTTCTTGTTTTTTAAGCGATACTTTTATCCCTATTTTTAATTTGTTTAGTTCTGTTAATTATTTTTTGAATTGAGCTCTTTTTCTATTGTTTCGGCTCGGATTCCTGTTGTCGCTTAATGGATACGTTTCGACACAGCTCCAACTTCATGCACTCGCTTACCTCGGCTTCCCATTTTCAAGCATTGACCAATCTACCAGGAAAAACACACCAGATTTAACATCTGGATCCTAAATTGTTTAAAAGTAAGAACGAGATCCCCACTTCTCTTAATCTAATTAAATCTGGTCTCCTAAACACTCCGTCTGCTGCTGTAAACAAAGCAGCTTTGATCTATGATATGATTCATAGTCACAAACTAGACATTTTATCGTACACTGAGACCTGGATCACGTCTGACGCTCCAGATGTAATCAAACTCGATGCCATCCCGTCAGGTTACATACAGTTCACTAAACGTATTGCAGGACCTCCCTTGACAAAAAAGGAGGTGACGTCGCACTCATAATAAATAACTGCTTCAGAAGCACTCCTGTCCATTTAAATCATAATACTGAATTTGAAGCTATCTGTATCAAAGTTAGCACTCATTCTAAATAATCAGCAGACCATGAATAGGGCAGCCAGAATCGTCCTGAACGTCGATAATTCAAAAGGCACACGTCACCAATCCTTTGTCAATAACCTCATCCGTCTTCACTGGTTACCTATCACTCACCGCATTTCGTTCAAGATCGCTCTCCTCACTAACAAAACACTCACTACTTCATCACCCCCATATCTTCGCACCCTACTAGAAATCAGGAAAACTAGCAGATGTCTTCGCTCTTCTGCAGCTCCTCTCCTCCAGCAACATCACACCTCTAACAAAATTTCAATGCGTGCCTTCCGTCATGCAGCGCCGTGTGTATGGAATTCACTACCTCACGACATAAGAGCTACTGAGTCGACGGAACTTTTCAAGAAGAAATTAAAAACTTATTATTTTAAAATATTTTTGGGGACTTTTGAAAGCGCCTCAGCTAATCTTGGCGCTATATAAATACACTTATTATTATTATTATTCTCTCAACGTAACCACAACAAACTGCCCACCCGATTCAGACGTACCATCTTTTATTTATCAGTTAACCTTGTCTATAGAACTCATGAAAGACCATAAAATTCTTTTTGTTTTAAATGGTGACTTCCACCTTACCTGGTAAAGAAGCTTCCATTAATTCTACTCTACTGACTTTAAAAGAACTAAATCTAATCCAACATGCTGACATTCCTACTCATTACATAGGCAATCTACTTGACCTTATCATTTCACAAAGCACTTCCTCAAATATGTTAATCTACAGAATTTCTATATCACCAGTCACATATTCTGATCACCACCTTGTCTCATACATAGTTAACCTAGTCAAACATCACCCATACCCTTTAAAATCCAAGAAAATATAATAATATCGATTGGAATGAGTTTCATACTGATCATTAAGCATCTGCGTCCCGTAATCGTTATCTCGATATCAATCGGGATTTCAAAACGATACGGGAGATCGTTATTAAAACGATACAGCCTGCGGGGAACTCTCGTATCGAAATAAAATAGCAAAACTTAAATTTTGTTCTCGTATAAGTCCCTAAACAAATTCCGAGATTTAAACAAATTTTTTTCAATAAATAACGAAAGTCATTTATATTTAATTAACGATTGTCACAACTGTGAATATTTGCAATTGATTCATCAACATTGATTAATTAATCTACCTATTGACATAAGTTTATAACTATTTAACTATTATTATCCCCACTTTAAATTCTGTTTTTCTAACAGCGTGTAGCCCCTGAATATTTACTATTTTTAGTCTGGGAACCGGCAGCATATTTCTAAATGGTAGTTGTATGCAGTAATTCAGAGGTCGACTAGCAGCCTAAGAGTGGCGTGGCTTAATGCTAGAGGTAAATCGCACTCGTATAACATATTTTCAATGATATGTTGTTGATATTAATAAATATATTAATATAAGTGTCACAAATAATATGAATTGTTGGTTTAGTTAGTTCAAAGTTAGTTTGAGTAAATTGGAATAAAACTTATTTATAATTCGTAAAATGCCTTGACTTCACATTCATGTTATTATTACTATACCAGACAAGTTCAGCTACATCCGAGCTGGTTTTCTCGGCAGGAGGACAAATAGTCAACTGTAAAAAGACAAAGCTGCATCCAGACTTTGTTGACAAGCTGCTGTTTGTTCAGCAAAATCACGACTGGGTCACCATCAAGAATTGGATCCTTGCCAACAAAGATATTGGTGTTGGTGATAACGAGGCCGAAGATGAATCAATCAAATCAAATCAAAGAATCATTTGATTAGGCGCTCCCTTATCGACAAAGTCCATTACGGGAGCGCCATAAATTTAGAGATGTGATTATTTTGGACACTCCCAGCAGTGTCGGGAGTCAGGATAGTCTGTCAGGACCATCAACGTCCTAGCCAAATTAAAAATTAAAAATATTGACAGTTAATATTGACTATCAGTGGACAGTGATTTTTTTATAATATGATAATAATATCGTCAAAAAGTTAAAATTTTTGTGAAATAAAAAAATGACTAGATTTACCTCCCAATGTCTCATTATTTCTCGTTATCTCATTTTATTCGAGACAAAATTTCCACAGTTGACATTTCAGTCGAGATCCCGATATCGTATCGTATTGTATCGGATTTGTCTCGTTATTGGTCGAGACTTCTCGTATCGTATCGTTTTATTCAAGACAAATTTCAGAAGTCGTATCGTTTCGTTTAAAAAAAAAAACGGGACGCAGAATCCTACTGATCATCAAACCACCATCTCATCCCTCATGAACCTGTCTCTTAATGTAGACCTCCTTGCAGACTCATAGCCCTCCAACACCTTATGGATAAGCATGCGCCAGCTCTGACAATGTTGTGAGTGACAGGAAAGACATTAGCACAGCAGCAGCAATGTTGACAGAACTTGTCGTTGTGAATGTTGATACTAGGTCGATGTTGGAAATCATCAAAGCCTCTTTAATTTTAAGACGATTAGGGTCAGGATCATATATTAACTTGACTATGTTTGCTTGCTTGCTTGAGCCATATGTTAGGACCCTATACCACTCAAAAAAACCAACTTCCTGTTATCCAATCGAGTTGAAATTTTGTGGATTTATTTGTTGCTGCAGACTTTAGATTCTATCAATTTTTCAGATTGATTGGACAAAATATAAGTGAATTATAGAATAAAATCAATAAAACCTTTAACACATTTTAAAAAATTGAAAATTTCATGTAAAAAACCAAATTATTAATTTTTGGTTTCTTTAAAGAAAACAATATCTAAATTTAAATTTAAAAAATTTATAATAAAATATTTGTTTATTCCATATTGATTCGAAAATAGCTTAAATTTTCAATCTTCACAATCAATTTGAAAGGCACCCTTGCTCGGGTCGGGAATTTTGGGGAGCGAGATTTTTTTTCTTCGATTACGTTTTTCTTTGACGTTTTTTTCAAGGTAAAACATTTCCTTCATGGCAGGGATGTTATTGCAGCAAAACCTTGGGGGCAACATGTTGAAAAGGTCTCCATGTTCTTAATTTTTTTCCTTATGCCATATGTGAAGGAGAACTTGCGGTAGAAGAGCAAGTCTGGTCTGCCCGAGAAAATAATACTAATCTAATTTTTTTAAACCCTATTTCCATATCTCCTCCCGAAAAAACTGATGACCGTCGGGGGTAGTCGCAGTACTTTATCCAAAAATTTCCGAACGACCCGACAAATAGGAAGCAAACCTAACAAGACGCTGCCACTGATGCCGAATTCGTTATGGAGGCAGTCAAGAAGGGTGGAGTGACTAATTGTGTCAAAGGCAGCCGAGAGATCAAGGCCAGCGAGGAGAGTGGCCTTCTTAGAATCGCAAAAATGAAAGACGTAATCAAGGATGTGAAGCAGAGCAGTTTCAGTGGTGACGTGAGCGATAAGCAGACTGATAGAGAGAGTAGTTAGGGCTGGTTATGATATGAGGTTAAACTCTCTTTAGAACCGTCCTCTCAATTACTTTGGAAATCGTGGTGAGGTTGGAGATAGGTCTAAAATTGGGCTCTTTTGTGCACAGAAGGAAAGCATCCTTTGCGGAAAGAGAGATTACAATGCGTGTGAAGTTAGCCTCGAGGCTGGCAACGCTAATTAAAAAAAAAAAATTGCTTGCACTGGGGCTATGCTATACATTGTTGGATGGGGTATAAAAAATGAAATCGAATGGTATATTTGGATTGTCTTCGGTTCAACAAATAAAAAAGTTATAAGCGAAAAACGACGATTTTCCGCCGAAAATTGCATAAAATCAACATTGGCTCTTCTTTGAGAAAATCGATCTTTTTTTAAACTTCTGCACTGGGTATATCCGAGACGCTTGTTTTTAGATAATTCAATATCAAATCCAACAATATAACTTTCGCTTCTCAAAGTTAATAAATAAAAAAGTTATCGAATAAAACGTCGGACCATATACCAAAGAAACCGAGAAAGCGAAACATAAACAGACGCTGCGATTGGACAATCGAGTCTAGCTCACTGTGGCTAATTATGCAAAATATTCAAATATGCAAAGTCGCTACTCGTTAACACGTTCAAATTTTATTTTTAAGAAACCTTTATTTAACTTAAATAATAAATATATATATATAAATATATAGTAGCCAAATTTTTTTTATTGTTTTTCTCGCTCCCGTTTCCTTCCCCGGTCGTTTTCACGATCCCGGTCGTTTTGACGATCCCGGTCACTCTCACGATCCCGGTCGCTCTCACGATCCCGGTCGCTTTCCCGATTTTTAAGAAAATATATTGAAGTTTACGATTAAAAATTTATGATAACCAGGACAATTCTATTTATTTTTATAATCCATATGGAGAAAAACCGGAAGATATACGATTTGTAATTAATTTTACTAAATTTGTATCTACTTTATATAAGATGAAAAATAATGCTTTTTTTTTTATAAATCCACGTTTAATCATTAAAAAGCCACCCGTGACTAAGTATCAAAAAGATGCCTATAATTGTGGTATTTTTGTGGGTGTTTTTATTAGAAGGCTTGGTCGTGGAGAAGATCTGAGTGGTTCTTTTAATCCCGATAGTGAAAGGGAAGAGTGGCTAAAAGAAATCATGCTGGCATCGGACAGCATGACAAATTATTGTTTGTATTGCGGGACCGGTGGAGAGGGTGCAGGTGGGGACTGGGTGGAGTGTGAAAAATGTAGAAGGTGGGTTCACCAAAAATGCACATTTTTAATGTATTCGAAGGAAGAGTTCAAAACGAAACACTTCACCTGCATGCTATGCTTAGATTTTATTAAATAGATATTTTTTTTACAAACATTTTCATTAATAAAAATTTTTAATCGTAAACTTCAATATATTTTCTTAAAAATCGGGAAAGCGACCGGGATCGTGAGAGCGACCGGGATCGTGAGAGTGACCGGGATCGTCAAAACGACCGGGATCGTGAACACGACCGGGGAAGGAAACGGGAGCGAGAAAAACAATAAAAAAAATTTGGCTACTATATATTTATATATATATATATATATTTATTATTTAAGTTAAATAGAGGTTTCTTAAAAATAAAATTTGAACGTGTTGACGAGTAGCGACTTTGCATATTTGAATATTTTGCATAATTAGCCACAGTGAGCTAGACTCGATTGTCCAATCGCAGCGTCTGTTTATGTTTCGCTTTCTCGGTTTCTTTGGTATACGGTCCGACGTTTTATTCGATAACTTTTTTATTTATTAACTTTGAGAAGCGAAAGTTATATTGTTGGATTTGATATTGAATTATCTAAAAACAAGCGTCTCGGATATACCCAGTGCAGAAGTTTAAAAAAAGATCGATTTTCTCAAAGAAGAGCCAATGTTGATTTTATGCAATTTTCAGCGGAAAATCGTCGTTTTTCGCTTATAACTTTTTTATTTGTTGAACCGAAGACAATCCAAATATATCATTCGATTTCATTTTTTATACCCCATCCAACAATGTATAGCATAGCCCCAGTGCAAGCAATTTTTTTTTTTTTAATTAGCATTGCCAGCCTCGAGGCTAACTTCACACACGTGAGATTACATAGGTTAGAGATTGCTGTCAACAGCGTGTCGGAACAATGTATAAAAACTTGGTTAGGAAAAGGATCTAGGGGAGAAGGTTTTGAGTTAGCAATGAGTTTGCTTATTTCGGAAGGAGTCACTTCCTCAAAACTGGTTAAGAGAGGAGAATCATTTGATCTCCAGTAATGCTCAAAGTTATTGTTGTCGGAAGAGATGCGCTGACGAATGCTCACATTGAGCAATTCGATCTTCTGAGTAAAGAAAGTACTAAAAGAAACTGCCAATTTTTCACAATCACCGTCGAAAACTGTCTGCTTTTCCCGTCTATAAAGAAGGTTGTTGAGAGAGTGCCACAGGCTGCGAGGATTTTCAGAGCTTGAAAGTGTTGCTCTGATTGATTCGGCTCGAGAAGCTGGAATGGCATGTTTTGCAAGAATCTTGGCTTCATCCTATTCCTTTTTTATTCTCTGAGGAGAGGGAAGAAAAGTACTTTCGCTCGCATTTCCGTCGATGTTTCTTGGCAAGGAGAGCTGAGTCAGAGAAAATGTTGATGTGGGAGGTGATGCAATTTCTGATTGTTTTTATTTTGAGGTGTGCATGTAAATTAAGAATGTTGGTGATTGTTTCATCTATTAAATTGGCATATTGATCAGTGGATAGGCCGTCCGTGATGAGGAAGTTAGATGTTAGTAGGTCGTTGTTGAAGTTGGACCAGTTTATTGATTTTAGATTACGATAAGAAATAGAGGTACAAACTGGCGCAGGCTTTGACAGGTTGATGACAGAAGAAACAAGGTAATGATCAAAAATGAAATGAGATGGGTGAATGACAATATTAGAAATGATGTTTGGGTGCGAGTTGGGGGTTATCAAAACATCAAGAATGTTTCCTTTCACGTGAGTAGGCTCGTTGATAAGTTGTGTCATGTCGAATTCGCTCAGAAGACTGGCGATGTCATTGTTGATGGGTGATGGTGTGGCCAGGGTGTTGAAATCACCACATATAATTAATTTTTTAGGGGAATGAGATTCGAGAAGTAGTGTGAGCTTGTCGGCAAATTCACTTAGAATCCCAGGAGGGTGATAGACAACGATAATGATGAAAGGATGTATTACATTGGTGACCTGAATGACAATGTGTTCGAAGGTAGTGGTGGTGAGAGATGTTAAAGGCATACAATGAATATGATTGTGGTGAATGAGAGCGAGACCACCGCCTCTGGAGGTGGTTGACGATGTACGATGTTGGTGAATAACTGAAAAACCGGGTGGTGCAATGTCCTTTCTTCCGCGACAGCCGAGAGATCCTTCTCAACTATGCGCAGACTCAAATCTTATCTTCACACCACAATGGGGGAGACAAGGTAAAGGAAAGGATAACTAAAAAAACTGATATATAATAATAAATCAATCTCGAAGATCCTGCCGTTACCGGAGTTAATGAGATAAACAAGTAATGATTGGCAGGCACGTAATGTCCATGATTGACAGGCCGCCAACTACTATTAATATCCCGCTCCACCCACAAGCCCTGACTATAAAATTAAAAGTGAACACGAATAATGTTATTCATGGTTTTCATTTTCACACATTGTTTTATCATGGCTGGAAATTACCCTGATGTTACTGGGACATTATCTACTAAATTAAATAAAGATGTGGAAGATGACGCGGTGGGATGGGCTATGATGCACGGTCTTGTAGCGAGGATAAAATTCTGTCAGTTGTGTCAGACACAAATGAAACTGGCGAGTAGTGGTACTGTCGATGGTGTTGTCCCAACCAGGCCTGCCGCTCGACGAGGTCGATAAGGACCAAAACAAAATTAACATAGAAAATAATAGAACCAGAAAAATTAACATAGCATTTTAATAGAACAAGAAAATAAACATAACATAAAATCAAAACAAAAAAACTAACTTAGCATAACAATGAAACAGAACAAAAGTAACAAATTTTATTTACAGGGTCAGGTTATACCAAACAAATGTGTGAAAGGGATGATCGCCAAATCTTTGACTTCACGAAAATCAATGTCATAACCGCCGAAAACCCACTGCTCCCGGACTCAATGGTCTCTGTGCTATTTTCGGTGGTCAAAAATTTATAAACTACTAGTTGGCATCTCGCAATCACAAACTGTCAGCCATGCATATGACCATTATATATATCATTTTATAAACTGCTGTAGTTGGCAAGACGTAATACCCAACTGTCGGCCAAGCATATGACCATTAAGGAAAGAGCAGGGGTGCCGGAATGATTTTGAAAGTAGGGGGCCAATAAATTTTTTTGGGGTCTTTAAATACTCATAGGTGAGTTTTATAAAATTTATGATGAAATGCATCTATATCTGAAATCATTGATTTTAAACCAAAAAAAAATTATAAAATAAAAAGTAAAAAAATGAATGACAGTCTAGTAGTGTTTAGGTAATTACCATTTTACAGAAGTCCAAATGAACTACCATTTACAAAAGTTAATTACAAATTGCAACTTTTTACCAAAGATTTACAAATTTCCAACAAGTTTCGATTGTCTGTTATTTTTATTCCAACATAGTTTCATTTAGTTTGGGTCATTGTTGACTGCATATACGTTTTAATTCGACGCAATGCAAAAAACTTCTTTCTGATGTTGCATTTGATATCGGAAAAACCAAATACAATTTTAATAATTTGTCTGCTTGTGACAACAAAGTTCTTGAAGTTTCATTTTCACTGAACAATTCAACAATCAACAATTGACAGACTCTCGACATAAAATAATATTGGTATTTGACAAAAAGTGGGGGGGGGCCAAAACGGCATTTGACCCCTCCACTTTTGAAAGTTGGGGGCCACTGGCCCCCTCCGGTTCTGGCACAGATGGGAAGGAGTCGTATTCTATTCTATTCTATTCTCTGTTTATTTGTATCGCGCAAATTCAAGCGCAGGCGCTTCACAAATGCGCTGCGCCATTCGTTCAATAAAGAATTTAAAAAAAAAGTAAGATGAAAATAAAATAACAATAAAAAATAATTAATTATCGAAAAAGTACAGTTTTCAAAGATGCTTTGAAAGTATGGAGGGAGCTTTCACAGTTTCGAAGTTGAGTTGGCAAGTTGTTCCAGGCAGTTGGAGCAGAGAAGAAGAAACCTCTCCGGCCTATTGATGTTTTTATTCTTGGCACCAGCAGATGTTGAAGCGCGGCTGAGCGAAGAGAGGTTCTCGTATCATTAATCAATGGTTTGCCGATAGCCTCCGAGAGGTAGACTGGAGCATGTCCACGAAGACTCTTGAAAGTGAGCACATTCAATTTAAAAAGAACCCTACTCTTAACAGGCAGCCAGTGAAGTCGATTTCGGATGAAGTCAGTGACACTGGCTGATTTTGGCACCCGGAGAATGATCCTTGCGGCTGAGTGGAGTACAGATTGAAGTTGCGTGAATAGATAAGTTGGAGAGTTTACTAGGATGGCATTGCAGAAGTCCAAACGAGAGTGAATTAATGCTCGAACAAGAGTGTGCACCGAGCCAGGTGTAAGAGATCTTCTGAGGATGCGTATCTGCCTAAGGTGGTATTGGCAAAGCCGTACGATATTTGCAACATGTGGGTGAAAAGAGAGGTCAGAACTGATTATGACACCAAGGTCACGTACAGTAGAAGAGATGTCTATCTTTGACCCAGCAATTAGTAGTGGTCCAGCTGGACATTTTTTCACTCTTCCAGAAGTTCCGAGCCAGATGATTTCAGTTTTGGCAGTGTTTAGACAAAGTCTGTTTGATGTCATCCAATTTTTTATATCTTCTACACAAGATGACAGGCGTGACACAAGAGTGCCACAATTGTTCGACCTCTTCTGGAGTATTGCTCGCAGGTGTGGAATCCTCATCACCGATATCTTATTGACGATATCGAAAGAATTCAAAAAAGATTTACCAAGGCGATCCCGGCTCTCAAGAACCTTCCGTATGCGGTGAGACTCAAAACTCTCAATCTCCCATCACTTGAACACCGAAGACTCATCAGTGATCTTTGTTTGTGCTACAGCTTTTTGAACGGTTTTATTGATTCCGACTTAAAACATAGTTTTCAGTTCTCCATGTATCATTCCACTAGGGGTCACCAGTTCAAGCTAAAATCTGTCTTTAATAGAGTTGATGTTACCAAATTTTTCTATACTAATCGTATTATTAATATATGGAACCAATTGCCTAGCGATATTGTCAGTTCAACCACTCTCAGTAGGTTTAAATGTCTCGTAGCGGAAGCCAACCTATCAAACTTTCTCACATATAAATAGACTAGCGGACCCGGCGAACTTCGTTTCACCTTAAAGAGTGTATTTTTTAAGCAATAAAGAACAATAATAACAAATATCCTATATATAAGTTTAAAAGAAAACAAAAATAAAAAAACGTTCACTTTAATAGTTTATTAGAAAAACATTGGTTGAACTCGGGTCGATTCTCTTTAATCCAGCACTTTATGATACACTATGTTTTTTGTTTTGTTATCGGGCGAAAAAACAAATAAATCTGATGGTCTGCCGACACGTGAACACGCCACATACAATTGACCATGAGAAAAACATGCATTATCCAAGTTCAGACCACAAACACTCAAAGATTGGCCTTGTGATTCGTTAATAGTCATAGCAAATGCTAGGCGAATCGGAAATTGAATTCTTTTAAACTCAAAGGGCAAATCGTTTGGGATCATAGGAATCCTCGGAATGAGTATTTCATCGCCTTTGAATTTTCTTTTGAGGATTGTCGCGTGAAGCACATTGACCATTAGTTTCTTTAAAACCAAACGCGTTCCATGGCATAGTTTTGGTTGATTTAGATTTGTAAGCATAATAACTACTGATCCAACCTTTAGTTGTAAATTGGGCGGTGGTAAGCCAGGCACATCCAAGGAGTTCGAAAATTTAGTTGGATAGTTAGTGGCTTCATCTTCATTTGTTACACAGTCAATAGATTTGAATGAATGCAGAGTACCAAAAATTTGATTCTGAATTAGAATATTTAAGTCATCCACATCTTTATTCTTAGCCGCCAAAATTGCTCTCTCACTCAACCATTTGTTCTTTTTATGATTAGCAATAATGTCTGGGAACACTTTATTGATAAGCTCGTCTTTCGATGAAACAAAAGTGCAAAAATTGGGAGGAAAAGAAATCAATCCGGTCGATTTGTCGACAGGAACACGGCAATTGCATGGAGAAATCTTCAGCAGATGGATCGTTCAGCAATGCAACTCTCATGTTAGAAGACAGCTGAAGTTTCATCACATAGCGCCACAGATATGATGATTTGAGGGAAGCATTAATTTCATCGGCAGCAGTCGATCTTGGAATGACTGGCAGTGTTTGGCGGAAATCGCCAGACAATAAAATCATTGCACCTCCAAAATGTCGCGAGTCATTGCGCAGATCTTTCAGTGTTCTATCAAGTGTTTCCAATGCGCGTTTGTGCGCCATTGTGCACTCGTCCCAGATGATGATTTTAGATGCTACTAAAACTTTTGCCATTGCAGAGTGTTTTGCAATGTTGCATGTTGGTTGTTCAGTAGTTTGAAGATTTAAAGGCAATTTTAATGCTGAATGAGCCGCACGGCATCCTTCTAACAATGTGGCTGCTATTCCAGAAGAATCAACTGCTACTGCGATGTCTGATCTTGCACGAACAGTGGCCAATATCAAAGACATGAGAAACGTCTTTCTAGTTCCACCTGGGGCATCAAGAAAAAATAACCACCATTTCCATTATCGATTGCCTTCATTAATGTATCATACAATTTTTTTTGTTGAGGGTTTAAGAGGGGTACATTCGATTGAACTAATTGATCTAATTCATGTCGATTATAGCCACGTTCACGTTCTAATTCTCGATTAAAAGCATCATTTATTCTACGATCTGGCGCTGGCATTCCTAACTTGACTAACAAACTACCACACATCAGGTAACACATGTCTTCAATCAAGAGCAAAGCCTGGTTATGCATCTCTTCATTCACTTCAAGGTCGGGATTAGTTGAACTGACCCGTATTTGATGTAAAATGTCTTCTGACATGCTATTTTTGTATTTGTTCCACAGTTCACGTGGATTTGACGGAAAGCAGGTGGAAATTATAATAGCAAATAAAGTGCATATCTGACTTGGAGATGCTGAAATAATTGCTTCAGACATTGTCGTGTCCCATTGATTATCGTTTTCAAGCAACTTGAGCTCTTGACATGCAGCACGAAATGTTGGGCACACTATACCATTGATAGTTCGTAGTGATCCAAAAGATGTTGGGCCACAAACATTGACCAACAACAACCTCAAATAGAAGCATTCATCGTTTTTTGGGTGAACTGTATAAATACGCTCCGAACGAAGTCATTTGAAAACACTTATTGTATTTTTGAGTGTTTGCTAGAAAATGGCGTGATTCTGGTGTATCGCCACGAAGCAATGAATGCAGTGGCTCTGGCGGCGGTGTCAATAATGGCAATTTCACTTTACCATTAAGGCAGCCAATCCAGGCGTTTCTCCAGAAAACTTCCATGCGGCACAATGTTCACAAACAATGTCCATTGGACCAATGCACACGAAAGGATGAGAGCCGTAATAAATTGTGCAATCGTAGAGAAATGCTGCTCGATTCAAATTTGCAATTGTGTGTCGAAAATTAACTGTTTGTTGATCACTGACGTAAGCAGTTTCGGGGAGTAAATCTCTTTGCTCTTGTCTTCGAGAAGCACGAAGCCGGGCCATACTAACGCGGCGCCTTTCTCGCGCTAATTCCAGTTCTTCCGCGGTGGATTGGTTAACATTGTTCCGATGCTTAATTGCCTGACGGCTATTTTGGGAAAGATTAGATCTTCTGGGTCGCGGCATTGTTATTAATAATGTTTTTGTTAAAAGTAATAAAACTTTAATACTCGCAAATTAATTCCAACGAACGAAAATATAATATTGACAGAACAGCATTGACACTTTGTTAATGCCAAATGGAAAACGCGAAACTAAAAATTATATATCTATGCTAAAAATATCTTTTATATTTTTATGGCCCATAAACAATTATTTTATTTTATATTTTAATTGAAAAAGATATTTACTTAATTTTTCTGTGAGATTTTCAATTGTAAACAATGAAATAGTCAGAAAATTTAATAACATGCGCTCTACCCCATTTGCGCATAAATGTCATGTCGTGGAAAATTAAACATCTGTATATCTCGATAACCCGAACTACAATTTTAAAATTTATTTTTCCGTAAGACCAAATAGAGGGTGCTCTACAACTTTGCCATTTGAAGTTTTTTTCTAGGACGTACTGTTAAGGCTGTATAGCTACCGGAGTACATACTGCAGTCCCCATGGGCCACTCCATGGTTCAATGTCAATTTTTTTAGTTATTCTGTTAATAGGAGCTGAGAGAAATCCAATAAATCAAAAATCTCTAAAATCGGTTCAGCCGTTCTTGAGTTATAAGTGTCGTAACACAAACCCGACTTCCTTTTATATATATAGATATCTGATTGCTCTATTATTACTCCTTCTGTGACATCCTCATTTAAAAACTAGTATCTATCTGGTACCTAGATCTAAATACAAATATTTATCTGATTACCTTGTTGTTACTAATCCATCTATTATGTATTAGTTAATATTCATATATAGTCATATAGTTTATATTTTGAACACAACTTTTCTGTTCTACTTTTGCCTGGCTCGTCGCCTCAC
The DNA here is from genome assembly GCA_963978895.1 of Erpobdella octoculata. NCBI lineage: Eukaryota > Metazoa > Annelida > Clitellata > Hirudinida > Erpobdellidae > Erpobdella > Erpobdella octoculata. The sequence goes on from OZ022245.1 coordinate 18,015,924, forward strand.
ATCAGACGGTTTATTTTGTTTTGTTTTTCTTTAGTTTTTATTGTGTTCTGTCCAAACAGTATTAGTGGCCCTTTGGGTCCCTCTGTTCGTGTACCAATAAATAAATAAATAAATAAATTTACCACAGAACTGTGGTCATAAAATTGCAAGTCATCTGCATAGGCATGTACAGAAAAACCATGCTTTTCAGCAATAGAGATAGCATCAGCAGTGTACATCACAAAGAGGACGGGACCAAGGACAGAGCCCTGTGGCACACCAAATTCAACATTTCTTGAAGAGGAAATCTGATTTGCAAAAGTAGTAGAGACAGAACGATTTGAGAGATAGGAACAAAACCATGCTAGGGCAGTTCAGTCCAGGCCATACTTTCGATGAAGCCTCTCTAGCAATATAGAGTGGTCCACAGTATCAAACGCTGCACTGAGGTCAAGGAGACAGAGCAATGTGACTAAGCCATTGTCAGTAGCACAGAACACGTCCGACAGAACACCCAGTATGACGGTTTCAACGGAGTGATAGGTGCGGTAAGCAGACTGAACTGGAGGAAGAAGAGAGTGCTCAGATAAGTAGCATCCAAGTTGATCATTCACTGCACGTTCCAGCAGTTAAGAAATAAATGAAAGATTAGATATAGGCCGATAGTTTTTAGGATCTAGTGGATCAAGCGTAGATTTCTAAAGTATTGGAGTGACAATCGCATACCCAAACATTTTTGGAAAGATACCACTTTGAAGAGAGGTGTTAAGCAGAAGAGCGAGAAATGGCGACAACTCCGTTGCAACTTTCTTAATCAGCCAGGTTGGTGCAGGATCTAGAGAACAACTTTTGTTCGGGGCACTCATTATCAATTTTTAGACATGTTCTCGAGTGATGAAACTGAAACCGAGTAATGTTGCAGAGCATTCTTCTTGGGAGAAAACAGGAGATGGTGCCGATGATGTGGATGCTCTGACAGATTCAACTTTGTCATTGAAAGCCTTGTCAAAACAGTCTGCAGTTGGGCCGTCAGGAGACGATCGCGAAAATGGCTGGTCACGACAAAGCATCTCCCCCTACGTCCTCCAAAGTCTTTTTGGGTCGTCCTCAGCATCTGAAATTTTTCCATGCCAATATTGTTTTATCTTCTCAATATATAGCCCATGGAGATTGCGTGTCAGGGTTTTTAGATTGTGGTAGTCTGTCATTGTAGGGAAATGTCTGTAAAGTCGACGGGCATCCCCACAATCAGAATCAAACCACGGCGTCATGGGCCTGAGACGGCGACGGGTATTGCTTATTGGAGCCATGTTGTATGAGTATAGAATGGAGACGCTACAGTTGGCTGGTCTCATTTTATAAACTGCTAGTATCAAGTCATTTAGTTGTCGAGTATATGACCATTACGAAAGGAACAGTAGATAAGAAACTGCTAGTTGGCAAGAAAAACCATCAACTGTCAGCCTAGCATATGACCATATTAACGGAGGAATGAGAGTTAATGAGGAATTAATTGCGCTTTTGTCCAGAGATGTTGCGAGTACTTATGGTGCGAGTACGAGTATGAGTACCATGGTAACGAGTACGAGTACCATGGTATCGAGTATGAGTACAAGTACTTGAAAAACGTACTCGAGTATGAGTATCAAGTACTATATCTCTGCTACTCAGTACTGAGAGGAAAACGAGTATGAGTACCAAGGCTTCGAGTACGAGTATTTAAAAAACGTACTCGAGTACGAGTAGGAGTACCAAGTACTACATCAATGCCAACAGATTCTTAAATTTTTATAATATAATTTATTTAATTTAAATATATATATATATATGTATATTATAAAACTAAATAAGGTAATCCTTCCCACGAACGGCCTGTGTGGCGGATTAATACAAAATTTTCGGCTATAATTAACTATAAGCACAATGAAAAGTAAACACTAGTTTAAACATTATTAGTATAAATATTAGTATAAATATTAGTTTAAATAATTTATTTAAAATGGGAAATGTTATATAAAATAATTTTAATTAATTAAATGTAATTATAATTTAAAAAATTTTACATAGAAAAAATTTGAGTTTTTAGAAAAAGTGTAAGCGAAGGAATCGCGTAGCGTGTTCTAAAAGTTTATTTGGCACTTATATATAATGTAATTTATTTAGGGTAATCTTTCCTACGGACGGCCCGTGCCGAAAAAATAATCGTATTTTGATTATTTTGTTACAATAACATAAAAAAACAAATTTTATACCAAATTGAAGTTTAAAAAAAAGCATTTATTGTAATTTGAGAGACTTTGAAAATGGTAAGTAGTACCCTTCCAAGCACTATTTACATCGTAGTTGTGAGGTACGATGATCGTATGAATGAAATGAATAAAAAGAAATAAAATTAGTTTATAATAAAATTTTATTTAAAAAACAAACTATCAGTTATAAAAAAAATTAATTAAAAATTTTAAAACTTTTTCTATGTAAAACGATAAAGAACAAAAGGCGAGAGAAACAACGATGTAACCATGCTAGTCACTTTATATGAGGTCGCTGCTATTGCCCCGGTGGTTCGCCGTGACGGCGATCTGTAAGATTGCAATCCCGTATTAAAATTAAACTCTAACCCTAACTTTAGCCCTGACCTTACACCAGCACTAACCCTACCCTACCCCTATCCTAAGTATTTGCATAAAAAGTTTCAAAATAATTTTTTTTTCTCAATTTGAATGGTATTTTTAAATTCTTAGTTTGAATATACCATAAAGTATTAAAAAAATAAAATTAATAAGGATATAGCGAATCAAAGATCGCATACCGGCGCCTACCGCCATGGTAATAGTTATAACGTTATATAGGCGGAGCTACATATCTATATATATATAAAAATGAATGTTTGTATGTATATATATATATATGTCCTTTATGCATTGCTACACCATTCATCCGATCATAATGAAATTTTCACACAACCTTGAGAGTCAAGGGGAATCAAATATAGAGAAAAAAAATTTTGAAATCCGTCACAAGATGAGCGGAGCGGGTGAGCGAGCGGGAACTATATATATATATGTATGTGTGGATGTATGTATATGTGCATGTATGTGTGTCTGTGTGTGTGTTTATGTATGTATGTGTTTTTTTACAATATTTCAGCACTAAATGCTCATTCAAAGTATGTATGGGTGTGTATGTATTAGAGGTGTGCACGGTAGTGGGGACGGCGGGAATACCGCGGATTTTGCGGTAATTCCGCGGAAATGGGGACGAATGAGGTGGGGATACCGCGGTATTGGGGACGACTTTGCGGGGTTACCGCGGGGATGGAAAAAACGTTGCGGGACTACCGCGGGGATGGGGACGAGTTTTTGCGGTATCACCACAAAATTAAAATTGTTTTATTTTATAAAAAATAATTATTTTTTACTTTACCGAAAATGTATCAAGTAATAATTATCATCGCTAACGTTTTTAATCTTTGCAACGCGCCGTTGTTTATCGCTGATAATGAATTACCGAAAGTTTTCACGTCGTTGGTTGCATTATTTGTTTAATTTTCGAAATCGTAGTTCGAATTTCAAGTTAAATATGGAAAAGGCTGACATTCAAAAATTAGTTAACTCCAACACTGATCGTGTCAGTACATACTAATGTGACAAAGGAAAGAGTGTTGTTTGGAAGTCATTCAAGCTAGTCAGAGTAGTAACGATAACGTGCCGGTGGCATTCGTTAAATGTGAAAAATGCAACTCAATTCTGAAGTGGAAATCTCGCGATGGTACCAGTGTGTTAAGCACTCACATCGATTTTTGTATGTCAATCACCAGTGCCACAGAAAAGTCTGTTGTCATATAAACTTTATATTATAAAGGGTTTTCAGCGGCGTGATGTCGACCACAGTTCCACCAGCCGTAAAAACTGAGTTGGCCGACTCTATTGTGGATATGTGTGCCAAAGATATCAGGTTGGTTTTGTTCAGAAAATATAATTAAGTTTAATCCACATCTAACAATTTTTTATTTAAAAATTATATTAAAACTTTACAGGCCTTTTTCAATAGTTGAAGGTCAGGGGTTTAGACATTTGGTCAAAAAACACATAAACGTTGGAGCCAAATATGGTCAAGTAGAGGATATCGATAATATTTTACCTGACCGTACAACTATTTCTCGACGTCTAGAAAGTGTTGTGAGGCAAGCAAAGCAAGATCTTGTCCAGTGGTTAGCAAACATCAAATATTTTGAGTGTGCCGGCAGCAAGCACATCCTCTGAAAGAGTATTTTCAATGGGTGGACTAACAATAAATGATAGACGAACTCGGCTAAGTGAAAAAAACGTCGATGGACTTTTATTTATTCATGGTCTTAAATAAATTGTATTGATTCCTATTACAGTGTAATTACAATTATATATATATATATATATATATATATATATATATATAAACACTTAAGTTATAAATAATGACTAGTACAGGATTGAATAAAAATTGGGAATAAACGGTGCGGGGACGGATGGGGATGGGGATGAAAGATTTATGGACTGCGGGGATGGTTGGGGATGGGGATGAAACACTGCGGGGACGGTTGGGGATGGGGACGATAATGGCGGGGATGGATGGGGATGGGGATGACACTCACGGGGACGGTTGGGGATGGGGACGAAAAGTCGTCCCCGCGCACACCTCTAGTATGTATCTATGTATGTATGTATGTATGTATGTATGTATGTATGTGTGTAGAATCGGAGCTAAGGGGGGGAACTGAGAGCAAAAAAATGAGCGGGAAAACGGCAGGGAACGGATAACGACCGGGAGCGGGAGCGCAAGCGGGAAGGAAACGGGAGCGAAAAAGAAACGCATTAGGTAAACCTCTAAAAACCCGGCAACGCCGGGTGCCCCCGCTAGTTATTAATAAAATAGGGCTAAATAGGCGGAGCTAAATATTAATAAAATAATCTCCGCCTCGGGGCGGAGCTGAATATTCAACGGCAGGATCTTCGGGATTGCCTAATAATAATACAAAAATCATTGTTTAATTAATTTTACTTCCTGAGAGTTCAACCGTAGCAAATTACTCCTGCTCGTAACACATTTAGAAAACTATTTTAAACCATAAACACAAGACAAGATGAATGATTGGTTATGGGTAATCCGCGAATTTAAAAATGCGAGCGAGCTGCGAATGGGAGAAAGGGTAAACCGCGAATTGTTTGCGAAAAGATTTGGTGCGAAACAAGATATAATTTGCGTGATTGCGAACACATTTTCACAATGCGAATTATAATATTAAATTATTTAAGACATTTTTGTGGAAAAAATTAAATAAATAATTAAATTTTTAATAAGAAATAATAATTTTACTTACGCTAAAAATTCTAATAAATCACCTATATCATCGTTTCGTAGCATTCCAGCCCATATCCCGTGTGAAGTAACGAGCGTGCCCGTGTCATGGGTTGTTTTTCAATTTTTTTCGATGTATTCTCTCTATTATTTCTCTAATATTTTGTGCGCTCTGCATATTTCCATTGTTGGGGGTCCATGGGTCCAATTTTGATGACCCGACCCGCCCAGATGATTATCAATCGCGATCCTCACATTAATGAAGAAGCTGTCATCGACATTTGTTTGCAGATAAAACGTCGGCTGAATTTGAAATTTCATTAAATTTTTTCAATTTTAATGTCTCATGGTTTGTTGCTACTAATTATTATTATTACTAAAACTGTCGTTAACCCTTGATTTTTGTGAGTCGTAAACATGAGCGCCCGCATAGGGGGAAAGGGAGGCCCTAGCCCACCCCCTGGATTGACTGATTAAATTTTTTACACGAAAATAAACAACCTATAGTTAAAACATTTATAATTAATTTTAACAACTGTAACTCCTTTCATTGTCATATCGATATCGTAATCATCATTATCTTTGGGAATGAATCCCCGATGTTCTACTTGAATATGAGAAAAGAGGCGAGGAGAGAAAAATAAGAAGCTTGTCCCTGCAAAAATTCCTGTGGGCGCCCATGGTCATAAATTTTTCAGAAAACTTTACTAATCAGTCCTCCCACGAAAAAATTCTGGCTGCGCCACTAAGGAGGTCGTTGCCGGCAATATTCCGAACATTTCTATTACAATGATTGATGGGAAAATAGAGCTGGAAAATTCCCACTTGTTGTGATGTTTATTTGTTTAGAAATCAAGTATTGATTTACAGAATGTAACTGGATTTAGAATTATTATAACTAGCAAGTAAAACATTCACTAATTTATATCCTTTGTACCCGGGACCTTCCCTTCAGGGAAATAGGTTATTGATATTAATTTATATACACATACATATATATATACATATATATATATATATATATATCACATATATATATATACATATATATATATACATACAAACACATACATACATACATATATATATATATATATATATATATATATATTTATATATATATATATATATATATATATAACACCTCCCTCCTAAGCTAGACACCGCTGGTGTATGACTTGCTTTGGTGATTTATTACAAGTCGAGATGGAGCGTGTTGTTGTCTATCAGATCGCCTCAGTTGTAATGATGACGGTGAACGTGGTATTACTGATTCTGAGTTTTCAGTAGAAGGGAATGGCGTTGCTGCAAAGTCCTGTGTAGGCTGTTCTGGCTGGTGTTCGGTGCCTAGCTGAAAACGAACAGATTTTTTAAAACGGTCTGAATCCTGACCTTTCAGAATGCCTCTCTTTGTGTTAATGTTCTTTTCCATTGTTTGACCAGGTTCGGCAGTTGTGGCATTTTCTCCTTGTCTTGTATTCTGATAAAGTAAGTCAAATGTTTCGAGTAGTGTTGTTGTAAACTTCGATTCTTGACGTGGGCGTAACTGGTTGATGTGGCGCTTCCAGACCATTCCTTTTACGATAGTATCGTACAGAACTCTTCCCCTTCTACGGACAATCTTTCCTGGTATCCACGTCACAGGTCCCGGTCGATAATCGCGAACGAACACTAATTCACCGTTTTGGAACTGTCGAGGTCGTGCCCCATGATGGCGGTTGAACTGTTTCTCCATGTCATTTGATCGAGGTGTTGAATGTTTGATGTTTTTCGGATGTAATTCGCTTAATACCGAACGTAATTGTCTGCCTAGGAAATTTTCCGCTGGAGGGAGACCGTTCGGCGATGAAGCGCAGGGAGTGGTTCTGTAGCTGAATAAAAATGTTTGAAGAGATTCTTTGTAAGTTCCGTCATTTCTTAATTTAATCAAAGCTCTTTTGAAAGTGTCTACAAATCGTTCGGCCTGGCCATTGGATTGTGGGTGAAATGGTGGTGATCTCACGTGTTTGATCGCGTTTTCTTCACAGTATTCCTGAAAAACAGTTGAGGTGAATTGTGTGCCGTTGTCACTGACAATTGTTTCAGGCAATCCAAATTGTGCAAAGATCCGCTGGAGTGCATTTATCGTGCTGGATGTGGTGCTGTTTGCCATCTCTATTATTTCTGGCCATTTTGAGAACGTATCTACTACTACGAGATACATTTTTCCATTGAGCGGTCCAGCATAATCGATGTGAATTCGACTCCAGGGTTTGGTTTCTTTTGGCCATGAACATAAAGTGTGTTTTATGGGTGATTTAGCTGCTTGTTGGCATGAAGAACAGCTGCGTGTCCAGTTTTCTATGTCTTTATCAATGCCGCTCCAATAAACGTGTTCTCGAGCAATTATCTTCATTCGAGTAATACCCGGGTGGCCTTTGTGAAGCATTTGAAGTACTCGTTTTTGCAAAACCTGAGGGATGATTATTCGAGAACCAAAGAATAAACAGTCTTCATGTATCGTTATTTCTTTTTTTAAGAGTTCGAGTTTGCTGGTTTTCAGTGCTTTGTTTTCGTTCCACTTTCCTGTTTTGACATATTGGAGAAGGGGATTTAACTCATTGTCTGTTTTTGTTGCGTCACAGATTTCTTTATTTGAGACTGGAAGTTGTTTGACGGCATTGATATACAGGGAGTTTATATCTTGATTGATAGTTGCTATCAATGTGTCTTCTTCTGATGTTTTATGTGGACCTATAAGGCGCGAAAGTGTGTCAGCTTGTCCAAAGGACGTGGTTCTGCAGTATTCAATTTTGAAATCATAAGCAAGCAGTGTTAGAGCCCAGCGTTGGAGTCTGTTTGCTGTATATGATGGTATGCCTTTTTTATTGCCAAAAATGGCAAGCAGAGGTTGATGGTCTGTTAATAGAGTAAAATGGCGTCCATAAATATAACGGTGAAACTTTCTGACCGCGAAAACTAGTGCTAGACCTTCTTTTTCTATTTGCCCATATTTCTTTTCTGCTGGAGTGAGAGCTCTACTAGCGTGTGCAATTGCCTTTTCTGTTCCATCACTATATCTGTGTGATATCACTGCTCCAATGCCGTATTCTGATGCGTCGGCTGCAACTACAATTGGTTGGTTGGGGTTGTAATGGGTTAACAGAAGGTCGGATAATAAATTTTTTTTAGTTTCGTCAAATGCCCATTGACAGCTTTCAGACCACTGGAACACAGTGTCTTTTTTTAAAAGGGCGTCTAGTGGTGCTCTTAGATTTCTCATGCGTGGTACAAATGAGCTGTAATAGCTGATCAGCCCAAGAAAAGTACGGACCTGTCCAACATCTTTGGGTGGAGGCATATGAATTATTGCATCGATTTTTTTGGGGTCGGGACGACGGCCTGCAGCTGATATTACATTTCCCAAGTACGTGATTTCCGTCATTAACAAGTGGCATTTTTCAATTCTAATCCGGAAGCCATAATTAAAATTCGGTCAAATAGAGCCTCTAAGTTCGTGTTGTGTTCTTCTAATGTCCGTCCCGTGACGATGACATCATCTAAATAGGCGGCAACGCCATCTAGACCAGTAATTATAGTGTCTATGATTTGTTGAAAAATACCTGGTGCTGATTTCACACCAAATGGTAGACGGTTATAACGAAACAAACCTTTATGAGTGTTGATTGTTAAGAGCTCTTTACATTCTTCCGTCACTTCTACTTGATGGTATGCTTCTGCAAAATCTATTTGGGAGAAAACTGTCCCTCCATTTAATTTTGTGAAAACGTCATCCATGGTAGGTAATGGGTGTCTATGGAGCATCAGTGAGTCATTTAAGCCCGTTGAAAAATCTGCACAAAGTCGGATGGAGCCGTTTGCTTTACGGACAGCAACTATGGGTGCTGCCCACTGAGAGTGATCCACGGGAGAGATTATTCCTTCTTTTAGTAACCGGTTAATTTCGCTATCCAATTGTTCTAAAGCGGCATGAGGAACAGGGCGTTTCTTTCTAAATATGGGTTGTGCGCCAGGTTTAAGCTGTAAGGAAGCTGAAACTTTTGTGCACAGTCCTAGTTCCTGTCGGAACACATCAGCGTATTTGTGTTTTAATTTGTTTGTAATGGCTGTGCGTTCCGCGTCTGTGTTGAAGCTCCGTATTTCCATGACAGAATAGTTTTCTAACAGTTCTTTAAAGTCAGGAAGTTGTTTTATCCATGGCATTCCCATGAGGTCGTTTGAATCTGTGACGTAAACAGTACCCCGACCATGGTACTTTTGACCTGATTTATTTGCAACGGTAAATTTTGTCTCAAACATTCCTTCGGTCTTCACGGGTTGACCATTTGCTGCGCTTAAATTTGCCGTCGCTGTGGTAAGATTGGGGCGACCGATGGCTATCCATGTTGGACGAGAGATGAGAGTCACTTCGGCTCCTGTATCTAACCGAAGTTGAATCGGTCTATCGTTGATGATGACTTCAATGTACTGTTTGATTTCATTTCCGTTGTCTACTCGGTTAATGAATCGGTCTTGTCTTGAAGCACTCTTTTCTCTGTGTGTAAAAGAATTTTGTCTCCAGTTTGGATGATCCCGTGATACAAATTTTCGTGATTTGCGAAAATCTGGAGAACTCGTCGGTCTAACGTTAGGACACTCTCGTTTCCAATGTGGTCCGCCACAAATGGGACATGGTGTTTTTGGCTCTGCTTGATGTCGTGGTGACAATGGCTTTCGGTGAGGTGAGCTGTATCTGTTAATGGCCTGAATTTCTACATCCGGTCTTTCGATTGTTTTAGTATCATCCAGTGTAGTCTTAAGTCGTTCAGACTCTGCTATTAATTCAATGACTGTAATAGGTTTTTCGCTATTTTCGCTATCCAACATGCGTAACAGCCTGGAACGTATCTCGACATGTTCTTGTGCCTGAAGTCCTGCTACATATTGGACACACTTATGTGTCTCGTCTGACATTCCTCGAAGCTCTGCTGCCTCCGCAGCAGCAATGATCTTATTTCCATAAGTGTTAAAATCACTCCCTGATGTACAAATTATTCGACTAAAGTCAAACCTTCGTCGAAAGAGACTTTTCTTAGGGCCAAATAGTTGTTCAAGGGTTGTGATGGTTTCTTCCCATCCAATGTCGCTGGGAAGCCGTGGAGAAATTCTGGTAGAAAAAACTGCATAAGTGTGGTTGTCCAATAGAGTTCGAAGAAGTTCAGTCTTTGACTCTTCTGGAAGATGTCTTTCGTGACCTTTGACAGTGTCTTCAAAACGTCTGAGCCACAGACTGAAAAATCGTCCTTCCTCTGGTTCGTAGGAAAACTTTTCCACTCTCTGACGTAGTCGATCAAAAAGTGTTTCTTTTGACTCTGTCTTTTTTTCTTTTTGGGACTCTATAAATTCTAACAGTTTCTTTTCTTTTTCTGAATTTTCTTTCATTAGCTTTAGGAATCTTTCTTCGCTCTTTTCCATCTGCATCCTGTGTCTCTCTTCGCTTTTTTCCATCTGCGTCTGAAAAAGTTCAAATATCTTTTGAATATCTGCCATTGCGTGATTTTATTCCTATCCTTCGTCGCCAATTGTTGTGATGTTTATTTGTTTAGAAATCAAGTATTGATTTACAGAATGTAACTAGATTTAGAATTATTATAACTAGCAAGTAAAACATTCACTAATTTATATCCTTTGTACCCGGGACCTTCCCTTCAGGGAAATAGGTTATTGATATTAATTTATATACACATACATATATATATACATATATATATATATATATATCACATATATATATACATATATATATACATACAAACACATACATACATACATACATATATATATATATATATATATATATATATATATATATATATATATATATATATATATATATATATATATATATATATATATATATATATATATATATATATATATATATATATATATATATATATATATATATATATATATATATATATATATATATATATATATATATATATATATATATATATATATATATATATATATATATATATATATATATAACACCACTAATGTTCGAGAAAACTGACGCCAAAAGTGATCGTTTAGCTGCGAGCAGCACACGTATTTCAAACGATAAAGCGCTAGAAACAATAAGTAAACTGCGATAAAGTCTCTCACGTGATCCTTTTCGGCGATCTAATCGCAGCGTATTTTCGCAAAAAATTCACGTTTACTCTTTCGCCACTCGCCGCTCACTCCCATTTTTCCATTCGCGGATTACCCATGACCTGAATGATTAGCAATTGTTTTACGTAGGTGGGAATTTTCTGATTATTAGAATTTAACAGCGCTTCATTCTAATAATAAAGAAGTAAGCCGTAAAAAATGAAGTTTTTTTTCACAAATTTCTTATATTACAGGATTCGCTAGTTTTTCATTTATTGCAATTTTTTTTTAAATGACATTCTTTTGCAGTGATGGGTAGTTACTAACTATAAATAGTTAACTACTAGTTATTAACTACTCTACAGTAGTTAAGAAATAGTTAATAACTATTTTTTTTAAACTAGTTAACAACTAGTAGTTAACTACTTTTTAAAATAGTTATTAACTACAGTAGTTAACTATTTTTTTAACTACTTTACTTTTTTGGTGGCTGAAAAATACTCTTTAGATGATGAAACTGAAGTGGATAAGCCAGTATATGACATGTACGTAATTAATGAAGATCTAGTGGTGAAAGTATACTAGATTTGATAGAAAGTGAGCAAGATAATATTGATAATTCTGACGATGTGCTTTTTTTTACCTCCTCATAAACACTGTGGTAATCTACATACATAATTACCTATTTCTGTATCTTAGCAATTTTGTCAGTGAAATTAGTGCGCGCAGGCGTATAATCAAAGTTATTACGCAATCGTACACTATCAGTCCCAAATATCCAAAACGTTTTTCCTAAGCTTTTTTGCAAGAAGTTATCTGATTGCGTGTAATAAAGGTTTTTACGCAATTGTACACTGTCAGTACTAAAGATCCAAAACGTTTTTCCTAAGCTTATAATGCAAGAGGTTATCTGATTGCATAAAACATAATGCTGGATTTAAAGCTTAAAATAAAACATCGCTAGATATTGAAACTGTCTTACGAAAGTACGCATAAAAATTAGTGATTTTAATTTGCTTAAACCAGGTTTTTTGATGATACCACAATTAATAATGGCAGAGAAGAAAACGTTCTTTAGTTAATATCCGATAGTTTGATAAAAACCACAAAAATGATCATTTTTGACAGGCTACTTCTAGTCATACCTTAAATTTCGTGATAAGTGTTTGTGCATTGAAAGTAAGGGATAATTTTAAATACAAACAACTTTATGATAGATCAATGGCAAATGTTGTACCATTATCAAACTCCTTTCATCGCAATGTAAAAGATGCTGAGGTTGTACAAGACATTAATGGTTCAACATTTATAAAGCCAAATGTTACACGGCGGTGCTCAAAATTCTATTTGGTTGAAAGGATTGTTAATCTAGTTTTCAATAATGTTTGTGATTGTCAGAAGAAGTTAGGGCAAGCTGCATTTAAAGTTTTAAAGAGATTGAGTTTGCTTTTTTGAAATCGTTCATTCAGATTATAAAACCAATAGTCACCACCGCAAAGTGAAAAGTCATACGATGGTCACATTATTCCAACCATCATAGGATTTAAAAAATAACATCATGTTCAGATAAAACCATCAATGCTTTTTTACAAGCACTATCTCAAGGTATAGAAAAACGATTTGGTCCTGTTTTGGAAAATGAAGAATATCTTCTAGCAACAGCTGTTGCAATAATTTCCCAATTTAAATTGAATTTTTTGAACAATGAACAAAAAATATTTGATTAAAGAACATTTTTTGGCATACATAAATAACCAAGAGCTTGAAAAATCAGGTTTATTTAACTTGTATTTAACTGCAAATTTTAAAAGTTTTATTGGTTAATGTTAAAAAATAGTTAACTACTAGTTACTAGTTAACTACTAGTTAACTACTAAGCAGTAGTTAAGAGGTAGTTAATAACCAGTGATGGGCAACAAACTACTTTCAAGTAGTTAAACTTTTCTGTAGTTACATTTACTTTTAAGTAGTTAGACTATGTAGTTAAATACTTTTTGTCAGAGGTAGTTTAACTAAAGTAGTTAAATACTGTAAAGTAGTTAACTACTTTTAACTACTTTTTTCTATAAACTTGTACACTAATACATTGCATTGCTGTATTAGGCCTCACATGATCACCATTAATTATGTTCACCCTCTAATTTATTAAATAAAGCCATGACAAATTGTTTTTACCAATGCTTTTATTAACTCGTCGTCTCTGTTTCTCTGTCTGTCTGCTTCTCTGTCTGTTTCAAATCTTGCAATCAATTTTTGAGTCACTTCCTGATGATAGATTTTTTTCAAATTTTGCATACATGCTCAAAATAGAAGACAATGCAATATTCAATTATTAGTTTTACAATAAGTCAATTAATTTAGTTAATTTTAATTAATTTATATATATTTATGTATATGTGTACGTGTGTGTGTTCATTATATTTTTGTATCTAGGAATTTATGTATATGTGTTTGCAAAAAATTGATTGCAAAATTTGTGTTTTAATTACATATAAGAGCATTGGTTTTAAAAATTCGTTTTTAATTTACTTGTTTTAATTTATTAATGAAAAGACACATATTTTATAAGTTAAATATCCAGTCAATCAATCTACTTCAGATGGTGTCAAACATCGTCTTATAACATGTAGATGATTATCTTTTGAGTACATGACGCAGGAAAACAAGCTTTTCAAACATACTGTCAGACACTTTGCACCGTCTTGGCACTAATATTTTGACCTGCACAACTGAACAGTCTCTCAGCACCAGAACTGCTTGGTAGACTTGTATTAAACTTGAGAAAAACTCTTGTTAGATGAGGATACATGAGCAGTGAGTTTGTTGTTGAGTCATTTGAAGCCAGATTTTGGCGTAAAATATTATACAGGCTGATTTAATTTTTTTAGGCTTTAACTACTTTTAGGTAGTTAAACTAATTGTAGTTAACTACTCTAAAACGTAGTTAAACTATTCTTTAACTACCGGTTACTTTCGGGTAGTTAAACTTTTTGCCTTAACTACTCCCATGTAGTTAAACTAGTAGTTAACTACTAAAGTAGTTAAAAGTAGTTAACTACTGCCCATCACTGTTAATAACTACTGATGTTAAAAGTAGTTAGGAAATAGTTACTAACTACTTTTTTTATGAGTAGTTAAATATAGTAGTTAACTACTTTTAAAGTAGTTAAAACCCATCACTGTTCTTTTGTATTTATATATGCAAACATTTATTTAATTGCATTTGATTTGTTACCTGGTAATCCCGTCAGGTTGTATTGACAACAAATATTTTTTGACAACGCACAATCTACACAAAGCAACAGATAACCTTATTAACCGATATAGGAACGAATACGAATATAAGAATCAGAATCAGAATCCGAACATCATAGCGAACGTGAATATCAATGTCCTTACAGGCAAGCTACGCATCCTTTTATAGCCTGTTCTCACTCTGCATCCATACAACAATGACCGGAGTCTATGCATGCATCATACATCACACACTACGACACTACATCCCTCCCCTTCTTGGAGAACAAAACACCAAAAATAAAACAGCAAAAGTTAGTTCAAAACAAAATCCACAAATCGGGCAGGCAGTCTGTGTTCACGCTTGGGGTGTCGCGCACTGTTTTGAACTGGCTGTAGGCTGGGCTGGTCTTCTACAACAGCTTGCGGTATGATAGTATCGCTAGATGCGATATCCTCTTCCACCAGGTCTTCAGATAGCTCTTTAGTCTGTGCACAGTTCGATACTCGCTTATCCAGATGCTTGAATAATGACGAGTTGCGGGTAACTGATTGTCTGTCCGTGTTGCGTTCCGCAGTGATCATGGAATGATTTTTCGACGTGACTGTGTACGGCACTGGCATGTATGGTGTCAGCAATTTGTTGTGTGTGGCTGGCTGTTTCACAAGGACTGTGTCACCTTCACTGATTGTTGATGGTTTTACATATGCTTTTTGATCAGCGTACTCTTTTATTTTAGACTTCATAAGAGCGTCCCTCTCACGAAAACTTTTGTCGTCTTGTGTGTCGTCGACTGGAAATGATGGAAAGATTGTTTTCATAGGACGACCAAAAAGCATTGTTGCAGGTGGGCGACCAGTTGTGCTGTGGGGTGTGGCCCTATATTGGCGAAGAAAGATGTTTAGTTCCTGACGCCAATTCTTACGTTCTAGTTGTGCCGTTTTAATGATTTTCATCACTGTTTTCATGAATCGCTCAACTTCGCCACTAGCACGCGGCCATAGCGGAGTAATTTTGCAATGTTTGAAACCCATATGCTCGCAAAACGGGCGAATTCAATGCCATTGAAAGGAGGTCCATTATCCGTTTTCATAATGTCACACGAACCGAATTCAGATAAGATGCGATCAAGCTTTGGTATCACGCAGTGTGCTGCGGTTGATTGGACTATTTCGATTACCGGGAAACGTGAATAATCATCAACGACTACAAGTAATCGCCAGTCGTTAATTGAGCAAAGTCAACGCTTAACTCACTCCAGGGTGTTGATGGTAATTGGCTCATTTGTAGCGGTTCACGATGTGGGGTTGAGACGGCGATCTGGCAGGCAAAACATGTTTTAACGCGTTCTTCCACCAGGAGGTCAATTCCGGGAAACCAAACTTTTTCTCTAATCAAAGCTTTTGTCTTGACAATACTTTGATGTCCTTGATGTGCTAGATTGACTGCACGTTCCCTCAGTGATTCTGGAATGACTATGCGGCTATTGCGTAATAGTATGTTATCTCCACTAACGCACAGTTCATCGCGCACTCTAGCGAATGTATCAAAATCACTGGTATTCATATTAGTTTTACGCGACCAATTACCTGTACGGATTGCTTCGATGACAGCAAGCAATGTTTTGTCTTTGACGGTTGCTGACGCAATTTCAACACGTGTCATGGCTTTTGGCACTGCATGACCAACAAAGTAGTTGACGTATTCCTCGGCAATTTGTTCTTCACGGCTCGATCTGCCACTTGAGAAGGCTGGATGTCGTGAAAGATAATCGGCTGGGTTGTCATGACCAGGACTGTAGATGATGGTTGCTTCGTACGGTTGAAGACGTAGCGTCCAACGCTCGATGCGCGCTGGTGGCTTAGATCGTGGATTGTTATAGAGAGTGACTAACGGTTTGTGATCAGTGTAAATTGTCACTGGTTTGCCATGGATATATATATATGAAAATGTTCACAAGACCACACAACTGCAAGAGCTTCTCGTTCTGTCTGTGAATACCGTTGTTCGACATCAGTTAATGATCTACTGGCATACGCAATTATGTGTTCTTCGTTGTTCTTTCCACGTTGTATCAAGATGGCGCCAAGCCCGACTGGACTGGCGTCAGTGTGTATCTCTGTTTGTTTTTCAGAATCAAAATACGACATTACTGGAGCGTTGCATAGCTTCTGTTTGAGCTGTGCGAGTTCCGATTCTTGTTCATCAGTCCACAGTCATGGTGTGTCTTGTCGCGTTAGTCTACGTTGTGGCTCAGAAATAGTTGCATAGTTTGAAATGAAACGAGCACAATAGTTGGTCATACCGAGTAAACTGCGGACTTCAGATGCGTTGGTTGGAGTGTTCATGTTGACGATTGATTAAATCTTTTTCGGATCTGCCATGATGCCATGCTGAGTGAAGACGTTACCAAAGAATACGAGAGTGCGTTTTGCGTAAACGCACTTCTGCTTATTAAGAGTTAGTCCTTTTTCTCTCAGGCGTTGAAAAACAGCACGCAGATTGTTGAACATCTGCTCGGTTTTACCGTAAACGAGAATATCATCACTAATGTTGATTGCGCCAGTTAATCCACTTAGTGTTTCACGAATCGCATTCTGAAAGATCTCGGCAGCGCATGAAATGCCGAAGTTGAGACGTTTGTATCGACGCAATCCAACATGGGTTGAAAACGTTGTAATGTAACGTGATTCAGGTGCAAGTTCGAGTTGATTGTATCCTTGGTTTAAATATCTAGTTTAGAAAATACAGCTGCACCGTTCAGATCACTGATCAGTTCATTTATAGTTGGCGTAATATGTCTCTCACGTTTAATTGCTGTGTTAGCTAGACGCATATCGACGCAGACACGTTTTTGACCAGTTTCGCTCTTGGGTTTGGGTACGACAACGACTGGACTCATTCACGGAGTAGCCCCTTCGGTCCTTTCAATTATGTCAAGTTCTTCGTCGTGCTTGAGCTGATCCTCTAGCTGTTGACGAACATGGAATGGTACACGACGATGAGGCTGTGCGACTGGTAGTACGGTGTCGTCGATATGCAGTTTGACTTGAAAGTCTTTCAGTTTGCCAACACCACCGAATAGATCAGCGTATTCTGTCACGAGCTCATGGACAATTTGATCGCTAGGTGTCGTACGTTCACTGATCGGTTTTACGACATGGAGTAGATGTAACGCTTGAGATGCCTCCCAGCTTAGCAGAGACCCTTCATTGCCATTGATTACGTAGAACAGCGTATCGTACGATCGGTCCTTGTACCGAACATTAGCACAAAATGTTCCTAATACCTTGAGGGGATTTTGTGCACAGTAGGCAAACACTTGTTTATTGTTTACGTGTAATTGCGGCGTAGGTTTAATTCTGCTAAAATCGCGCTGGCTCATTACGCTTACACTTGCCCCTGAGTCTGCGATGACTTCAATGACGGTGTCGTTTATATTAACTTGAAAATGTGGTAAACTATTTCTGACACTTAGTCGGTTCGAATAAACATTCAGAGCACAAACATGCCGATCCTGCTTTAGGCGAATGCTTACAGATGTCCGATGAATGTTTACAGATGTTTACGTCGGCATCGACGTGACGAATGCGATGATGGTTGTTATATCGTGTGTTCGGCGGTCTACTTTGTGATCCACCATGCGATCTGTGTTGTGAGTCGTTGTTGCCGTGTCGTGATGTGCCATCCTTTGAGCGACATTGTGACGCAAAATGATGCAATTTCTGGCATGAATTGCAAGATTTACCATGCGCCGGACACGGAGGCGCTGGTGGCAGAGCGGTAGAGCGCTCGCCTGTCGATCATTAGGTCGGCAGTTCAAGCCTCACCGGCGTCACCAGCGTAACTCCATTAAGCAAGGAGTTCACTCGCATTGCTAAAGGGGTAGGCGCCTATAAATGGCTGCCTCTGCAAAGAACCCTTCAGTGGCTTTGAAGTCCTTTAGGATTTACGCCACTCTAAATATTGTCAAAGTAAAAAAAAAAGATGCTTTTCCATTTTGGTGTGGCCATGGACCACCACAATTCCGACACCTCACGTCGTCTGTTTTATTCTTTGAGTTGTTCGCATGGTTCAGTTTTTGTTTTAAATCGATTTTGTTCACCTGCTGCTCGTTCTCAATGTGCTTTGCATAAATGTCTGACAGCTCCAAACTTCGACCGATGTCTAGCAGTTTTGCAAGAGTCATATCTGGTTCGCACAAAGCTTTGCGGCGTAACGTGTTTGACGAACAACTTTGAATAATTTGGGTTTTGATCTCGCGATCGACGTTTTCAAAAGCACATGTTGTTGAGAGCTGTTTGAGACGCGTGTAGTAAGCTGGTAGTGATTCGCCAGTGAGCTGCTTTGATTGACGAAACGTGTATATCTGAAACTCTGTGTTGTGCCTTGGTGTAAAATACCTGTTGAGAGCTGTGACGGCTTTTTCAAAGTGACTCTCTCCATCGGCGGCTTCGGCGTCTGGCAGAGTATCAAAAATTTCGTTGATTTCCTCCCCGGCGTAGTGGAGCAGAAGAGCTTTTTGTCTTTTATCGTCGACGATGTTGACGGCTACTAGCAGGTTGCGAAATCTAGAAATCCACTTCGTCCATCGAAATCCTGCAGACTCTTCCCAACTGACAGCGAATGATGGAAACGATGGTAAAGTTTCAGCCATAGTTGATTAGTTGATATTGCGAACTAAACTGTTTAAGCGATGAAAACGATAATAGATTCTTCGGAGTTTATCGACAGAAAAAATTATCAAACTGTTCGCGAAAGTTCGTTTACGAATCCTCGTCGCCAATGTAATGTTTTTAGATTACGATATAATCTACACAAAGCAACAGATAACTTTATTAACCGATATACGAACGAATACGAATATAAGAATCAGAATCAGAACATCAATGCGAACGTGAATATGAATGTCCTTACAGGCAAGCTACGCTTCCTTTTATAGCCTGTTCTCACTTTGCATCCGTACAACAATGACCGGAGTCCATGCATGCATCATACATCACACACTACGACACTACAGTGATCAACGGCGTTTTAGGTTTATACCACAAGCACAGCAATCTTTAGGATTTTTTTTACTCTGAAATTACGCAAAAAATTTGTTTAAAATATTTTAATGAAAAAAAGTGGATTGTTCAATTGAATCAGGATATATATTTTTTTATACCCAGCCTTGCCCCTGGTCAAAAGGCCATCTTAACTTGCATCGCGCAATTTGCATGCATTGCATGTCTAGATATATAGTACAGTAGAACCTCTCTTATGCGACTTCTCCATTGCCACATAAAATCGGTCGCATAAGTGGGAGTGTCGCATAAGAGAAAAAGTCGCATTTTTTTAGAAATGCATATGAAAACAACAAAGAGTAATCAGTAGTTTATCAACTAACAGTCATTTAAAAATTGCAGTTTGACTGTTAATGGAATTCATCATCAGAATCTTTAGAATCAATGTCTTCAATGTTTTCCTTTTCTTGTTCAACCATAACTGGAACGCCTTGGACATTTGAACTTGTTGGCTCATTAGCATCACAATTGACATACTCTTCAAAATTGAATACCGTCAGGATATGGTCTGCCATATCATCATCGAACTCTTGAACCTCTGTAGAATTTGTGACATCACATGGACCGAAACCGCATTTACGAAAGCACTTTGTGATTGTCTATTTTTGGACACGGAGCTATGAAACTCAAAGCCAAATTATGGCGTCGAGTAATGTAATAGATTTTGCTATCTGTTGATTTGTTGCAGTTTGGTAATTGTCCAGTTTACTTATTAAATGACGTAAAACATCTTCCGACTATTCAACTTCACATTTTGAATAATGCCAACATAACACAGAACTCCGCCTTGCTAATTGCGAGCCAGTCCCAAGCCTGGAGAAAGGAGGAGGGAAAAAATAAAAAGGATCAAATTCTGGTCCACGACAGGAAGTACTTAAGCGCTTCCTACATACAGCCATTAGAGTCATAAAATACCTGGTGTAAAGGAATATAAACTACTACATAAAAAAAAGTCAACATAACAACTTCGCCTCGCTTATTGCGAGCCAGTCCCAAGCCTGGAGAAAGGAGGAGGGAAAAGTAAAAAGGATCAAATTCTGATCCACGACAGGAAGTACTTAAGTGCTTCCTACATACAGCCATTAGAGTCTTAAAACACCTGGTGTAAAGGACTATAAACTATTATAAAAAAAGCCAGCATAACATGGCTGTAAATTGAATGCGGTTTTAATAAATTGAACTTTTACGTTTGAGAACGGCTGAACAGTTATCGAAAAACACGTCGATTTTGTAGTTTAAATTTGTTGTTAATGCGGTTAAGCCACACTGTATAAGTCTATAGGTTTGACAATAGACTTATACTATATATATATATATATATATATATATAAACTATCGAAATAATCGTACAACAAGTTTTCCATCACCCCACAAAGTCACCTCCACCTTTTAATCCCGTAACTCTGTCGGACCTGCTGAGGTTATGTACAACCCAGGTACCGTTTAAACATCCCAATGGGCATTTGTATCTACAAATCGACGGCGTCACAATGGGGTCTCCTTTGGGCCCCACATTTGCGGAATTTTACATGTCAAAAGTTGAAGAAAAAGTTTTCCAAGAAATATGCAAAAAGCCTCAAATATATGTGCGATATGTCGATGACATTTTCGTTCCATGCAAGGACTACGACCAGCTCACAAAGTTAAAGACCTCTCTCGAAAATAATTCCGTTTTAAAATTCAACTTCAGACTCGAACCCACGACTGTTGGATCGGCAACACCGCCTTGCATCATGCCAACTACATTACCATCTGCGCCACTTCCACCGCCAAAAAACAGTGGTTGTTAAGCGCTTTTGTTGGGGTATGTTGAACACAAAATATGGCCTATATAACATGGCATATAACACAACTTATGCAAGGCGGTGTTGCCGATCCTACAGTCGTGGGTTCGAGTCTGAAGTTGAGACATTTATATTTGCGTTATTTCGTGGTGGATTGTAAGCCATCCAAGTTTCTGATATATGTGGCTCGTAAAAACATATCAACGCTATGTTTCCTTATAATATATATCATAAAACATATATCTTCGATAGCTATTAAATTAGCTAGTGATGGATTGTAAGCCGTACAACTTATATACTATCGAGCATTGATTCGTACCCACTCATATATATATATATATATATATATATATATATATATATATATATATATATATATATATATATATATATATATATATATATATATATATATATATATATATATATATATATATATATATATATATATATATATATATATATATATATATATATATATATATATATATATATATATATATATATATATATATATATATATATATATATATATATATATATATATATATATATATATATATATATATATATATATATATATATATTAACAATGCACACTTAAGGAGGGAGTCTAAAAGTGCACCTGAAAACTCATCACCAAATCCATGTCAGTAGAGCACTTTTGGATGATAATACAGAAATCATTCGTAGAGAGCGAAGGCTTAAATTATATGAGGCATTGTATATATCCAGAGACAAACCAAAGATTAACATGCAAAAAGATTTTTCGGATGGTACACTGTCTCTATTCAATGTTGCTTGCACGGATGTTGGGAAAATAAAAATGTAGCTGATGGAAAAAATGGTGGGTTTGTTGGTGTTGGTCCACCTGCGGTTGATTTTCTGGTTGTGCAACTTTCTTGTGACATTACATCTGTCCAATGTTTTTCTGATGGTGATAGCAAAGGCACTTCTAATACGGACTGTGTGTTGTCAGACATGAAAGCTTGTGATGATATGATAAATGTTTGTTGTAGATTTAGTAAAAATTGTGGTTAAAACTGGTAGTTTCTTAAAGATTTTTGAAGAGAAATTACTAAAAAGATGGCGGTCGCTGATGGTACTTTGGAGATTGTGAAAGAGGTTTTGATGGCTGATGTTTCCACAAAGAATGTGAAAGAATGCATGGTGAAAACATCCACACAAACTGATAGAATCTATCAGATAGATCAACTATAACATCATTAGAATAATTAATTTGTCCGTTAAACTTTTTTTTAACTAAAGTCGTTTAAATCGATATCTATTTTGCTTATAATAAATTGATTTAATCTTCATACTTGAAGCTATTCAATGCATCAGCCGTGCAAACGCTGCTTTCTGCTAATTACTGATTTTTTTTATTTATTTTTGTGTGTTTTTTTTACTTTTCTGCACCAATAGATTCTAATGGATTGCTGTTTAAGCTACTGATTTTTAGAAACTAACTTCTATATCAACTATTGCTGTTATAGTTGTTGGCGTTATTTTCTTGAAAGAGCGCCATGGTTTCCTTCAGTGTAAAAATTGAAAAATTTTTCCAGGGGGGGTCGAAGTCAGAGGTTGTAGAATAAAGGTGAATGCCCTGGTATATATATATATATATATATATATATATATATATATATATATATATATATATATATATATATAATGTACACATATTTAACCACTTTATTTTTTTCATGTTATGTTCAACAAAATTAAAAAAAATGTTTTACTATCCTTTTAAAAAATGTTACAAAACTCTTATTGACATTAATTAATAACTATACACAAGAAGTTGTTTAAGTTAAAATATAATTCTTTAGCTGAAAAAAGTCAATATATCTATTTCTAAGATGAAAAATGATATTTTTCATTTAAAAATCATATGGTTTAAAGAGTGTTACTATTTCAAACAAAATGCCAGAAATATATTTTCTTTATATAATGAGTGGCCTTGTCTATTGCTGAATGTCTATTTTTTTGAAGCCATGAGATAACATATTTTTGTAGTTGAACATCTCTTATTTCTGGCCCATTAATTTCAATGAAGAGAAGAAATCTAAGAGTGCCCTGCTGAAGCATATTTCTATCATCAGATTGCTGTCGATTCATTGCTGAAAAACCACGTTCACACTCGGCTGAACTGATAGGAAATATGCAGAGATCATTTTTAAGTTTTTGTACCAGGGAAGGAGATGATCTTGGCCTAATCTTCAGTTTGTAAATTCTGAATTGCATTAAGAGCTCAGCCTGAGAGTTAATATCAAATTTAACCAATTTAGCTAAATTCATTATTTCTTGATCACCAAACATTGCCCTGTCAATTTCATTTTCTGGCCAAACATTTACATCTTAGACACTTACACTTTTTAAAATTTGATCAGGGTAACGGGAGAAAATGTTGTCAACAAGACCTTGTAGAAATTGCTTTCTGAAATTGTCAAAAGTACTTTTGTCTCTTTCTGAAGGAGTTTGAAGAGATATCAGTGTATTGTCGTAACCTGAAATTAATAACACTTTCTTGGCATTATCTATGTTACCATCTCTGACTGATTGAATTATGCTTTTTAGCTTTGGGCCACATTTGTCTCTCATTGAAAGTAAAGTGAGAACAGTGGCTTCTAAGCGATCACCAACAGTCAAGATGGTTGTATCTCGATGCTGTAAGGGCAGACTGAATTGAGAAAGTACCTGAAGAGAATCTACCATTAAAGCAAGTTCTGCAATAACCAACCAATTTTTGAGTTTTCGATGTAATCCAGAATATTTTGATTTTTCTCTGCCGTTTAGTGTGCTTTCATTTGTCAGTTTGCTCATATGTTCTTGTAGAAGTGACAAGTTTTTCCACAGGGCATTCACAGCATTAAAAGATGACATAAGCCAGCGAATATCAAACACTTTTCCAATTTTAAAAATTTCAGCTGAAAGTTCATTGGCAACTGCTTCAAGTTCTACTAACCTTTTTCAAAACATTACACTGGGGGGGTCAGGCGGGGTCAAAACACGACCCCCCCAGTGTAATGTTTTGATTTTCTTAGGGAGGGTCGGCAATGTGTCTAGGGGGGGTCGAACCCCCCCAACCCCCCCGGCAATTTTTACCCTGGTTTCCTTGGTTCCAACTGCGTTGCTACGTCCAATCTCCGCACGTTATTCGTATACAAAGTACCAACTGCTGCAGGCTAGAAGAAGCCTCTGGTGTTCGCTCTCACCATTTACAATTTTCAACATATCTGAGCTTGGTTTGCGACGCCATCGTGGCTCTCGCGCCGGAAAATACAAACAGAGAAAAATTTAAATAATAAAAACGAGATGTACTACTTGCCCGCGACTTATCGTTCCGTCGGGTTTGTCACTACATCCTGATGACAGACGCTCGAGCACAAATCTCATTCGTCCACGCTTTCAAAGACACTCTAACCCCTCGATAAAAAAAACTGAGTCTTGGATCTCTTAACATCCGCTCCATTAATAACAAGGTCGATGCTGCACGTCAACTGTTGACCGATCATGACTAAGACATTCTAAAACTGTGCGAACCGTGGCATGAAGACTCCGACTCAGTATGCATTCAACGTTTAAAATCAGAGGGCCTCTCCGTCCTTGAACGTGCTCGCAAAATTGACCCAAAGTCAGACCGAAATCGTACAAATTATGTTAACCACGGTGGCGTAGCGATTATAGCTCGCTCTGGAGTCAGACTGACTATACTACAGCTAGCAACTGTGTTCACTAAATTCGAATATATCTGTGCACGTGCTTCAGTCATGAGCAACTCCTACATCGTCGTCGTGATCTATCGTCCTGGTTCCAAAGAAGTGTGCACGATGTTTCATAAAGAGTTCGGTTTACTCCTAGAATATTTGACATCATTCCAGAACCCAGTACTGATCACAGGTGACATCAACATACACATTGAACGTCAAGTGACTTGCACACGATTTAACTGCAAAGCACACTGTCGTCCTTCGGTTTGGTTCAGCACGTTCACCAGCCAACACACAAGATGGGTGGGACGATCGACATCATCGTTACTCGCTCTGCTGACGTCGTCTCCCAAGTCAAAACTTTTGAAACTGGCCTGTCAGATCACCTGCTGCTACAGTTCAACATCAACTTAGAATCGCCTGCCGCCTGCTACACCAAAGTTCTCTCACGACCCTGGCGTAAACTAAACCTCAACCAGTTTCGTATCGACCTACATCAGTCATTGAATACTGTGATGAAAGAGGTATCAACAACCGTTGACGAAATGATCGGCGTTTTCGATAACATTACTCGGTCTGTACTGGATCAACATGTTCCTGAGAAAACTATTTCACGTCGTCGGCGATCCTCAGACGCATGGTTTGATGATGAATGTCGGCAACAAAAACGTTGCGTTCGTCGACTTGAGCGCCGTTTTAAACGAACTCTTAATGAGTCTGATCGTGCCATATGGCTTTCATCACTTCGATCAATGCACAAGCTTAACGATTCCAAGCGCAGTCGGTTCTGGTGCCGATATATTGAGTCAAAAAAAGGCCACCCACGGGAGATGTGGAGATCTATCGACCGACTCCTTGGCCGTCAGAAAGCGTCTGCACCGATTCTTGATTTGATCGATGCTGATTCGATAGCGACGTTCTTCAAAAAAAAGTCGATGACATTCGTGCTTCTACCGTTGATGCCGGTTACCCAAGTTACAGTTTTGTTTTTCGCGGTAGCTCTTTTACAGGCTTTGAACGAACTAATATTAATTCCGTGGTTAAACTAATTAGCGCCGCACCAGCCGTGTCGTCACCAATCGATCAGCTGCCGATGTGGCTGTTGAACGAATGTGCTGACGTAGTGGCCCCTTTCATCACGAACCTGTTCAACCTATCGATGTCTAGCGGTGTAGTCCCGGCCACCTTCAAAACAGCCATTGTGACACCGATTCTTAAAAAGACCGGCCTGGACGAATCTGACCCAAGAAATTACCGGCCAATCTCCAACTTGGCCACACTGGGAAAACTTCTCGAACGCGTAGTTGCTGATCAACTTACATCTTATCTAAATCTCAACAAGTTATTTCCGGATTTCCGGAGCTTCAGTCGGCCTACCGCCAACATCGCTCAACCGAAAGTGCACTCGTAAAAGTTGTCAATGACATTATCATAGCCATTGACTCTGGCGACATTGCGTTACTGTCGTTGTTAGACCTCTCATCGGCATTCGACACGGTCGATCATGATATACTGCTGGAGAGACTTAAGCTATCCTTTGGCGTCCAATCAACACCTTTATCCTGGATAAAATCATATTTGTCAAAACGATCTTACACTGTCAGTTTTTGCGGTGTAATGTCACAAGTCGACCATTATTATATTGTGGTGTACCAACAAGGATCTGTTCTTGGACCACTACTTTTCATTTTATATACTGCTGACATTGAAAAAATAATTCAGTCATTTGGCTTATCTGTACATTTATACGCCGATGACACTCAACAGTACTGTAGCAGCAGACCGGTTGATGCAGCCACCCTTGAAAGAAAAACAGCCGAGTCAGTACAACAGGTGGCACAGTGGATGGCCTCCAACAGGCTTCAACTGAATGCTGGCAAAACTGAATGTATGTGGTGTGCCACGACGCGTCGACGGCAATTCTCGACTGCTGCCCAATTGACCTAGGTGGTTCAACTGTCACTCCATCCGTTATGGTGCGGGACCTTGGTGTGCTGCTCAGCTCAGACATGTCCATGACTGTTCACGTGGGCAAGGTGGTCGGAAAGTGCTATTACAAGCTGCGACAGCTCAAGACATGCAGACGATGCATACCAGTATCGGTTGAGTTGTCACTGGTTAATAGCTTTGTTGTCTCAAAAATCGACTATTGCAACGCTCTGCTCGCTGATCAACCTGACTATGTTCTCTGTCGCTTTCAGTCAGTACTCAACACTGCAGCGAGACTTGTTTTCGGTCTGAAGAAATTTGACCACATCTCAGATATCATGCGTGACAAACTTCATTGGTTAAGGGCTCGAGAGAGTGTCGAATTTAAGCTGTGTCTGCTGGTTTTCAAGGCCATGTATGGACTCGCGCCTGATATATCACGTCAACGTGCTTGCCCGTCAGTTCAGTTGAATCCCGTCGGCGATTGCTTTTTTCAACCGCTGGAGACCTGGTCGTGCCTGCGACGACTACGAAGTTTGGACAACGGGCCTTTTCTGTCGCCGCTATTAAAGCATGGAACTGTCTTCCCATATCTATTTGTTTATCTTGTTCTGTTGAGGCTTTTAAAAAAGCTCTTAAAACTCATCTGTTCATTAAGTCTTATAAATAAACTTTTTTTTATCATTTAATTTATTTATTTTTTATTTTTTGTGTGTGCTTATCCTAGGTTTTTGACGTTTTGTACAGCGCTCATGTGATGACTATTTCATTGTACTGCGCTATATAAATTATCCATGTTATTATTATTATTATTATTATTATTATTATTATCATCATCATCATAATCATCATCATCATCATTATTATTATTATTATTATTATTATTATTGATCAGAAACTTTGCTCGATGAATTCCAAGACTGCTACCACGTGTCTACACTCTCAAGGACTTTTTGTTTGTATTGGACGTCATCAATGGAGATGCCCGGCAAAAACTACTTTAAGTGAGACTCATGCACTACCTAATATTAACCTCGCAAATAATTCTTTTCATGAAAATGAGGACCAGCGTACTTATACTGATACCGTAAACTGCATATGCGGCAAAGAGTGTAAGGGTCGAAAAGGACTTCAGATGCACAAGCGATCGTGCAAAGTGGCCAAAACTATATCGAACAATATAGTTAATTTAAAATCTCAGACTGAAAAAGTAGAAACCCCGAGGGCAAACACCGGCGTGTCGAGCGATAACGGAGATGTAAACAACCCGAGAGCTAACAGGGATGTGCCGTGTCCGAATATTGCGCCTCCTGCTCCGCTCACCGGCATTAAACTTCCGAAAACTAAACTTCAGTGGAAAGAAGCAAACCTCTATTTTTGCATTAATATTGACATTCCTTCAGACATAATAGACGTTAATTCATACACATTAAATTTTCAAAACACCGTTTACTCATATTTTGCTGCCACCTATGGAAAAATAACAAAAGTAGACAAAGATTCCGAATACACCAAACTATACGTGAACAAACACGCAAAGGAGTTGAAACATGACATTGCCTTTGCCTTCTTGAAGAAAAATAAATCAAACATCGAAGAAATCAAATTTATCTCTAAACTAATAAGACAGAAAATAAAAGTCGACTCAAATAACACAAACAAACTATTTACTATCGAATCAGGATTAAAAAAAACTTCTGGAAGACATGCAAAACAATTTTCGAAGCCAAAGAAAGTGTCTCTCCTACTTTCAACACTGCCTCATGTCTGACATGTTACAAACAAACCCTTCACCAGTCCAAAAAACAGCGCGTTTTCGAAATACCTGATTGGATGACAAAGCTACCAGAACCACAATTCAAGTGCTCCTCTGATGCACTTTCCTACAAAGAAGTTTGCGAGGCCATCCGAAAGACTAGAACTAAAGGCAGCCCATGTCCACTAGACATGATATCAGTCATCATGTTAAAAAACTGCCCAATACTTCGAACGGCCCTTCACAATCTCATCGTTACCTGCTGGAAACAAAAATCAATTCCGGAATGTTGGAAAAAAATTTTACAGTTCAGATATATAAGAAAGGAGACACAAGCGATCCATCTAACTTTAGGCCCATAACTCTCCAACCAGTCTTATACAAAATCTACTCAGCCGTTATTCGCAATAGAATATACTCTTATCTAGATCGTAACAACTTCGTAGACAGACATGCCCAGAAAGGTTTCTGGCCGTCCGTTGATGGTGTTTTTGAGCGCACGCAAATGCTTACTCAGCTGATGAAAGAAGCAAAACGACACCAAAGGACCATTGTCATTACACTGCTAGATCTTCGAAATGCTTTTGGTGAGATTCACCATGAACTCATCTACTCATCTCTCAAATACCACAAGATACCCGACGAAATAATTGCCATCATTAAAAATATCTACACTAACTCATGGATCACCATTTCGCACAATAAGTCTGTCACACCACTAGTACCTGTAGAGCGAGGGGTTCTTCAAGGTGATCCCTGCTCACCGCTCTTGTTCAACATATGTTTTAATCCATTAATGAAAGCCATATCTGAGCCAAAACTGAAACAACTTGGCTATATGTGGGGCAAAGCTGCAAATTTAAGAATGCGATCGTGGCTTCAGTTTGCGGATGACACCGTAATTGTCTCTGACAATATACGAAACGCTCAAACTTTACTGAATTTAAACACAGCCTGGTGTCAGTGGGCGGAAATGAAGATTCGAATAGACAAATGCGGCACTTTCGGAATGAGAAAGTTAGCAGGCAACTACGCGCAGTTTCAGCCAAATTTGACTATAAACGAATCGTCAATACCTGCAGTAAAGAAAGACGAACATTTTAAATATCTCGGAAAAATGTTTAACTTTTCCATGAACAATGCAGAAATAAAATCACTGCTAGAAACCCGACTAATTGCGCTCCTTAGAACAACCTCAGAATTAAAAACCAAACCCCAAAACAAAATAAAGATCCTAAGGCTCTACATCCCATCCCAAATGAACTTTGACTTGCGTATATATGAAGTTTCATATACCTGGATTACCCAGAATCTAGACAATCTGATTTCCAACTCTATTAGAGAATGGCTGGAGCTACCAATTAGTTCATGCGTGTCAGAGGTCGCGTCTCTCTCTAAGGCCCAGGGCGGTCTTGGTATCCCGACACCAAGCGAAACAGCTAGAAAACTCAGATTAGCCCAGAGATTCAACTTACGAGCGTCGGAAAATGATGAAACCCGTCAACTCTTCGAGTCAACTTCAATTCACAACCCAACAATAGATCCAATAATTATGAATAGTTCTAATCAACTAAATGCTATTAAAACACTAAATGAAGAAAAATTAAAATCAACTTTCTCACGCATTGTCTCTCTCAAAACTCAGGGTAAAATAATAACTGCAATAAACGAAAGCCTAAAAAAGATTGAAGTGCAAAGATGGGCAAACGCACTGGATGAGCTCGCTGGCCCAATTTTCAACTTTGCCAAAAAAGCCATCATCCAGCAATTGCCAACTGCGGCAAACCTAGTCAGATGGGGGAAGACAACCGACCCCCTTTGTCCATTGTGCAAGAAGTGCCTACAAACAAATAAACATGTTATTTCCAACTGTGGCTCTGTGATCTCCTTGGAAAGATACAAGCAGAGACATGATGCAATCTTGACAATACTGGTCACCGAAATAGAGAAAAACAGTAAGCCGGATCAAGTAATATTCGCCGATCTTGATGGACCAGAATATCGCCAGGTCTCGACCCTGTTCAGTTCTCTGAGACCTGACATAGCAGTTCTGACACCGTCAACCATCGAAACAATAGAGCTGACAGTTTGTCACGAAACAAATCTGGTCAAGTCAAAGAAATTTAAAGAATCAAAGTACACTGATCTACACAACAACCTTCAACCTGAATACTCTAACCTAAAGATAATAAGTCACACAATAGAAATTTCAGCACTAGGATTAATCTCAGACTTAACTAAACTGAACAAAATTCTTTCGACCAAACTACCAAATGAAGTACTCAATAGACTAACTTGGACTGTTATTTCTAAAACATTTCAAATATACTGCAATAGAAACAAAACTTAATAACCTAATAGCGAATTTCTAACGATAGTACTGAAACCTCTTGAGATGCATGAGCTATTGTTTGACAAACTCTAATTTATCAAAATTTTAATTTTAATTCAAAATCTGAATAAACGAAGTTTTCATTATTATTATTATTATTATTATTATTATTATTATTATTATTATTATTATTATTATTATTATTATTATTATTATTATTATTATTATTATTATTATTATTATTATTATTATTATTATTATTATTATTATTATTATTATTATTATTATTATTATTATTATTATTATTATTATTATTATTATTATTATTATTATTATTATTATTATTATTATTATTATTATTATTATTATTATTATTATTATTATTATTATTATTATTATTATTATTATTATTATTATTATTATTATTATTATTATTATTATTATTATTATTATTATTATTATTATTATTATTATTATTATTATTATTATTATTATAACTCGGAAAAAAGAAATGATACTTGATGTGATGGTGACAGATTTTTCCCCAGATATTTTGAAGGAAAATTTAATGCAGAATGTGGCGTGACGGATGGGTTGTCAGAAACTGTGGACAGAGGCGTAGCGAGGGTTTTTGGCGCCCGGGGCGAAACTATAAATTTTGCGCCCCCCGGCGCCCCCGGGCCTCCCCTCGTTGCAATGAAGAAGTTAAAGTTAAACGTTACGTGTCCTATTGTTCTTATCATTTGACTTTTGTTGAGAAAAAGATTCGATGTTTACTTCGTTCATACTTTTGCCGTTCTCTTAAGAACTAAAAGTGTAGGTTTATATGCGTGCGTTTTGGCGCCATCTTTTCGCGATGAGTATTTGAAAAAAAATGCGGCAAGCAAAAATTTTATTTAAAATACCGTAAAGAACAGAAATATTTTTTTTAAATCCACAAAACTCAGTGAGAATAAATGTAATAAATAAATGTCAATAAATGCACACACTGATTAAATTAAATATGGTCCTTAGGCTGTGTGTCATAAACTTGATGTCATAAAGGAGGTGTGCTGCACAGGGCACAGACGTTCTAGATAGCAAGAGCAGCTTTCAAAACATTGGCTCTACGTCAACGATGTGAAATGACTGGTGGCTGGAGCATGAAGGGGTCACCAAGTTCCACCTTGCCTGAGCCGGAGATCTGTGCCTAGATTGTGGCTGGTGGGTTTGAAATGAAACACATGAGTGACATGGCTCTCTCCCTTCCTAAGAACCTAACAAGTTTTGATGCTGCAGAACAACTAAATGGAATGAAGCAGCAGATATACAACAAGACTGTGGACGACATCCTGATGCAAGGAAGGAAACTACTGTTTTTCTTGCATTTTACGCAAACTTTGAGAGAGAGTTAGTCTAGCATGAATATACTGTATCTTCCTCTTCGGCGCCCCCCCAAGATGGCGCCCGGGGCAGCTCTCCTCCCCCCTAGCTACGCCCCTGACTGTGGAGGAGGGCTTGGTGGATGAGGTGGTGGTGACTGATGGTTCTTCAGGGTTTCTGAAGGATGGTTTGGTACAAAATGTGACGGCAACTGGCGTTTCATCGGAAATCATAAAGGAGGGCTCATTGCAGAATGCGGTGGTGATTGGTGAAAGTTCTTCAGTTTTTTCGGAAGACATTCAGATCCCAAATGTGTTTACTCATCTGGATGATAATCAAAATATAACCGTTAGACGGAAAGACAAACGAAGATGAAAACTTTTTAATTTAATATTGTTTATAATATTAGTATGGGTTTTCTATGATGTTGGACTTTTGATACGATAAATCACTTAGTTTTAATTATTTTCTGATTAACTAGAATGCCTGCTGAGATTTATTAATCTGGTTTTAACTTATTTTGTCTCAATTTTAAATTATTTATTGTTCGGACTTGGAACTGTCTTTATTATGTTTGGTAAGCCTAGAAATTGTTTTGTAAACAACCCTGAAGATGGCTGTCAAAGCCGAAACTGGCCAGTTGGTTTATAATAAAGCTTACAGTTTTACATTTTGTAGTGATGTCTTAAACAATTAAAAAGTGTAAACAGATTACTAAAAAGTTGGTTTCGGTCAAATGGCGTGCGTATTTCCATAGAGCATGTTTATCTGAAAATATCAAGCCAATTTACTATATATATATATATATATATATATATATATATATATATATATATATATATATATATATAATGGCGGTGGTGGCTAAGCGGTAAAGCGTTCGCCTGTC
Source organism: Erpobdella octoculata (assembly GCA_963978895.1). Taxonomy (NCBI): domain Eukaryota; kingdom Metazoa; phylum Annelida; class Clitellata; order Hirudinida; family Erpobdellidae; genus Erpobdella; species Erpobdella octoculata. The sequence continues at coordinate 18,049,441 of OZ022245.1, forward strand.
GCCTTGTAGGTCGGCGGTTCGAATCTCACTGGCGTCACCATCGTAGCTCCCTTAAGCAAGGAGTTTACATACATTGCTCAGGTTGAGTGTCTCGCGGGGTTAACAACTCCTTTCACTAACCTTAAAAAAAAAAAAAAAATATATATATATATATATATATATATATATATATATATATATATATATATATATATATATATATATATATATATATATATATATATATATATATATATATATATATATATATATATATATATATATATATATATATTGGCAATAACATAAAGTAAGACAAGGCTCTTGTATTTCTATACGGTCGGATGGCAATTAGCGCCTTCGGCGCTTATTAATATTATCGTTGTAAGTGAAATGGGTAATCATGGAGAATAGCGGCAGAAATTATTTTCGGTGTTTTTAATTATTTCTCTATTATAAAATTATTATAATTAGAAAGAAAAATAAATAAGCATTTGACAGATCCAATTAATTTCTTAAAATTAAAATTAAAAAAGAAGTTAACACCAGAAAAGCGTCAGGTAGTAGAAAAACAATTATTCCCATAAACAAAAAACTGACTAAAAGTGAAGTGAAGTGAAATAAAATGTAAAAGAAATTATTTGTGCGAGTTTTTATAAAATATTTTTTGGAAATAAATAACTTATTAAAGTAAATTTGAGTTCCGTAGTTTCAAACCAGGGGGCAAATTCTTTGCTGAAAATCTGTTTCTTTAATTGAAAACTATCTAGTTTTATCTTTCTCTGAAAAACTGCTCGGACTTAAATAAACTGTCATTTTTTTCTGTATATAATGTTAGTCTGACTGCGTGATTAATATTTTAGCTTGTGATTGTTACGTTTTTCTTGCAAATATCTTTATTTTTAATTACGCTATAAACCATTTCTGTCGACTGCGTTTTTCATAGTTTTTGTTGTGGTTCTCTTGCACATTTCGTGAGTTTTCCGAGAGAATTTTATTATAAAAAATTAATAAACTGCTTGAATCATTAAATTGAAGTTATTGTGATTACAAAAATATAATTATTATAAGGGAAAAATAATTAAAAACACCGAAAATAATTTCTGCCACTATTCTCCATGTTTACCGTGAGATGCTCAAAAGTAGTATTCGAACCACTGAGCCCCGCACCATCTTTGCATCCAGGCTGAACATCATGAAGTTCAACTGGGACGCAAGCGTCAAGTTGCCCGAAGGTCAAAGTATTGTCTTTATCGCCGAGCAAGCCATGAAACAACGATAGAAGATTACTTTCTTCGAAGTTGCCTGCAGCACCATCAACTGAAGACGAGATGAAGCTGGTGGGGAAAACGACATTATCGCCAAACAGTGTTTGGCCATCTCCATGTGTAACGTCCCGAGCTGAAGCACAGCGGGCCATTTCATGAAGATCGACTTTTCTTCCGGAATCAGGCCAACCGCGCGATCCAAAAAAATGAACTGAAGTGTGGCGCCTTTGATTGCCAGCGCTCAGCGAATGAGATCCGCTGTCACGGCCGACAGAAACGCAAGAAACGAGGGACAATTATGTGCCGTCCAGAGCCATCATGAAGACTTGATCGTCCACATCAGACTCGTTTTCAGTTGTAGAGAGGGTGACGGGTCTGTCACCACGAGAGATACAACAACTGACTTTTGTAAGTGGTAGATCCGAGGTATGAGAGTCTATGGATCTATCACGAGTATTGTTTTGTACATCACTTGTACGCAGATGAGACGTTACAGAAGCAGGTAAACTTGTCGTCGAGTTGCCACCTATGTTATCGGAAGAAATGGTTTGTCTTTTAGAGTTGAATGTGGTGTTATTTGTCACAATATGATCAGTCGGACCGCGTCCATATTGTAACAATGAAGTTCGATTGAAACGATCATCTTGAACATTGATCGTGGGGCGGTGTCTCAAGATCAACAAAGTGAGTTTTGCTCTTTGTAGCTCATTTGATGTGGTCGCTTTTTTCCTTCTGTTGTTTTAACTTAAATTTCAATGTGTTTCATCTATCAATAGCCGTAATAATTTATTAACTGATTCAGCCTAGCTCTAATTCAATGTCTCCGTCTAAGCCTAAGTATTTCTGATTTTTAACTCTTCCCTTTCAAGTTTTATAATATTTAATTTATTGTTTAACATAGGGTTCTGAAGATGGCTTTTTATAGCTGAAACTGGCCAGTTAACCCTGATCGTTTTATTACTCATAAATTTTAACCAATAAATTCTTCAATTATTTGTCTCGTCATTTCAAATGGATGAAAAGGGCTTTAAAAACTTGTTAAGAAAGATGACTATCGTTAAGTGGTCAATTGTGTTTAATAGAGCCTGTTTAAAAGAATATATATATATATATATATATATATAAATAAATAATATAATATATATAAATATATATTATATATATATATATAATATATATATAATATATATAATATATACATATAAATATATATAAATATATATAAATATATATATATATATATATATATATATATATATATATATATATATATATATATATATATATATATATATATATATATATATATATATATATATATATATATTATGTACTAGCGGGGTTACCCGGCGTTGCCCGGGGTTTTTAGAGGTTTTTCTAATGTTTGTCTCTCTCGCTCCCGTTTCCTTCTCCACTTTCCCGTTTTCGTCGCGTTCCCGGTCGCTTTTCCGCTCTCGGTCGTTTTCCAGCTCCCGGTCGCTTTCCCGCTCAGAAGTTTTGTTATCGATTTTCTCTCTTGCTCGCGTTTCCTTCCAAGCTTGCTCTCCCGATTCCAGTCGCTTTCCGCGTTCCCGGTCGCTTTCCGCGTTCCCGGTCGCTTTCCCGTTCCCGGTCGCTTTCCCGTTCCCGGTCGCATTCCCGTTCCCGGTCGCTTTCCCGTTCCCGGTCGCTTTCCCGTTCCCGGTCGCTTTTCCGATTTGTGTGTGTAGACAATTTTATATCTGAGCTCAGCTCAATGCTAGATTTACCAATAACTGCAGAGTATTAAATTGTGTATAAAAAATACAATCAGCAAACTCTGGTAGTCTTCAAATCCGAAGCTTCTCATAGCTGAATAGCTCAGAAAGATCTGTGACGTAAACAGTACCCCGGCCATGGTACTTTTGACCTGACTTATTTGCAACGGTAAATTTTGTCTCAAACATTCTTTCGGTCTTCACGGGTTGACCATTTGCTGCGCTTAGGTTTGCCGTCGCTGTGGTAAGATTGGGGCGACCGATGGCTATCCATGTTGGACGAGAGATGAGAGTCACTTAGGCTCCTGTATCTAACCGAAATTGAATTGGTCTATCGTTGATGATGACTTCAATGTACTGTTTGATTTCATTTACGTTCTCTACCCGGTTAATGAATCGGTCTCGACATGTTCTTGTGCCTGAAGTTTCAGAAAGGAAAGATATTGTTGTTTTGCAAGGTTTATACAAGAAACTGTTGAATGCAAAATGGGCGACAAAGTTCAATGAAACTTGATTGCGGGAAAATATTGTCCCCAATTATGTATGGAATATATATATATATATATATATATATATATATATATATATATATATATATATATATATATATATATATATATATATATATATATATATATATATATATATTAGATACTTTCTCAATATTTTGGAACAACGTTTTTTGTCTACTGCAACACGTATTAAGAAAAGTATTCACATTTAAAACTTTCTTTATTTCAGACTTACGGGCCGTTTCGGCTTTCGCCATCTTCAGAGTCTGTAAATACAATCGCGAAAAGGAGTATTCCAACTCATCTCAGACACGCGGCTAAATCATTACGATCTAATCCCAATAACTCAAGGCTGATAAAATTGTAAGTTATGTTATTACTAGCTGGGTTACCCGGCGTTGCACGGGGATTTTAAAGGTTTTTTATCGTTTTTCTCTTTGGCTCCCGTTCCCTTAACCGCTTGCTTTCCCGTTCCAGGTCGCTTTCTCACTACTGGTCGCATTTCTGCTCACGGTCGCTTTTCCGGCCCCGGTCTCTTTTACTTTTCCCGATCCCGGTTGCTTTTACGCTTTACCGCTCCAGCTTGCTCTTTTTTTCCTGCTCGCTCTTTTCGCTCTTCCGTTCCTCCATTAAATTTTGATGGGCTGTAGCAGAATGCTGTGCACAGTCATCAAAATTGATCTGTTCTCTCGTTAACACTTTGTTGTTTGGTTTGCTCGTTTAGTTACGTCTGAACTTCCTCAATTTTAATTAGTGTTCTTTAATGTATTGGTTCCACTCTGCAAGTGTGATCTTCTGCAAAGGCTTATTATGATTGACTAAAGCTGAAAAAAAAGAATTTATTAGTTAACGCTGCAATAATGTTAAAATCCGCTCATATATCTCAACAGGTTATATTTTTTTAAAATACTTATAAATGCTTAAAATAGATTTATCACACACTGTTCAACAGCTGCTTTTCGAAAAATCGCTAGTCTTAGTTTTTGAGTTGTTCTTAGTTTTTAAGTGTCATGTCTACAGAAGGCATATAACGCTACATGTGGCATGTAGTAATAATAATATTAAAAACCTTCAAAGCATTAACTTAATGAATTTTCCGAGATCATCAATTTGGAACAATCGAAGAGTACCACTTTTATTTAGCAAATGATGCAATTATAAATTGAACAAAACAGCAGCAGATTGATAGGCTGGCTTGAGAACTTTGTTCATGATTTTGTTGAAACACAAAAATACTGCACTTGCTTTCATTTCTTTCAAATTTCATGCATCAGTGAAACTTTTACAATAAATTGGTGTTGCATGTAAGATTTTCTTTAAAATGTAATTTTCTAATTTCCTCTGAAAAGTAAAAAATAAAATAAGACCGATAAATTAAGTCATAACTACTCGTCAATAATAAATTAATACCAAATCGGCTAATGCCATCGCATAAAAGAACACCTACCTGCCCAAAAAAATTTCTCATTTACTGATTTTGTTAAGTCTGGAACTCTTTTTGTGAAGCACAAAATATTTCTAAAATTTAGAGTCTAAATAGAAGAAATTCCACCTGCAATTTATTGATTAGTCCTGAAAACCAAAGTTATCTGGATTTAAAAAATATACTCACTCACAATAAATTTTTCAATTTTCTTTTTTAAGTCTGTAAAGCACAAAATAATATCTGTTAGAGGTTAGACGGTCTAGTCTAACCGTTATACTGGTAGAGCGATAATGATAACCTGACACACAATGACCGAAACAATTTACAATTTAATATATACACAACAATAATAATTAGAAAATTAAATAATATAAGAATAGTAGCCGAGACGATAAACAGCGAATGTAAACAAAACATAGCTCTGATACAATAGCGAAAATATTTAAAAAAAATTAAATTTCTAAAACATTCAAAAACATTTGAACGATATACAGTAATTAAAAAAATAAAAAAAATAATAGAACTTTTGATATAATTGATATAAGTAAAATAATACTCACTTTTGATTTTGAGAAATCGCGACAACCAACAACGGCGGAACAGTAGGCGACGGAAACCCTCAGCTTGTTAAGCCGAAATATAATTGCATAGACGAAAATATTTCTAAAATTAATTTTCTAAAAACATTCAAAACAATTTTTTTAATAAAAAAGACATTATTTAGCTGGCAAATGTTTATTATGTAAAATTTCGTGCAAATCCCTTCATTGGTTTTGGCGTTATTAAAGAACGGACTTGCCTTTTATATATATATAGATGAACAACTCTGAATATCTGATGAAACTAAATGAACTAGTTGCTGATACAAATAAACTTCTGAAAATTACAAAAGATCCAACTTTTGCAATTAAACAAAGAGTTAATGTTTTAATTCGAAAATTAAATAATTGTCTCGACGAAGATAAAATGGCTATTTTAGAAGAAAAATTTGCACCTGGTTACTTATACGGTATGGTGAAAACTCACAAAGTTGGTAATCCTTTACGTCCAATAATCTCTCCACGCCCTACTCCTACATATCATTTAGCTAAATACATCAACAAGTCGTATTCTAATGTTAAGTAGCTCCGAAATACTGAGACTTCTAGCCATCATTTTTTGGTGATGGTCGGTGGCTCAGTTGGTAAGAGCGCTTGCATTTAGGCGAGGTGGTGTTGCCGTAGACACGTGGGTTCGATTCCTAGTAGAGTCGTATAAATATTTGCGTTATTTGTGGTGACAGTTTCCCCATTAGTTGCTTCAACCTTAGCGTTAATCGACTCGATTATGCGTGAAGGTAGAGAAGTAACGGTGATCTGGGTTCCCAGTCACGTGGGCATTACTGGTAACGAAGATGCTGATCGACTTGCTAAAAGTGCGATCAAGCATGCAGAAGTCGAACTTGTGATCGAGAGAGAACTAGTAGATTTCAAGAGGGCCATCAGGAAAGAGATAATGCGTGAGTGGCAAAAAAGATGGGATGAGGAATCCCATAGCCGCCATTACTGGTCTATTGAGTCGAAAGTCTCTCAAAAAATCAAGTTTGCCACAACGCCCTGGTGCAAGGAAGTTGCCATTACCAGACTCCGTCTAGGTTAATGTCGACTGAACCATTACTTAAAAATTTTGGACTTGCATGATACGGGTTTGTGCGAAACTTGAAGGAGTCCGGAAACTGTTGAACACTGGGTGCTCAACTGCAGGGCAACAGGTCATCCTAGAGCCAAGATGAGAAGAATCTGCAGACGGTTCAAGCAAGAACCCACCCTGCCAGTCGTCTTAAAGTCTCCACGATGGATCACAACATCGCGCTGTGATCAACGACCAGCCATCCAGCTTAATCCGGGATTGAGGATGACAGCAGGACGGCAATCCAGGAACGGTTATAGTAGAAAGAGGAAAAAGGAAGAAAAAGAATATTCTAGATTCGTATTCTACTGAATTTTTCTCTTCCTAAAGTGTTATTATTTAGCAAATTTCTGGCTCTTCTTATTTCCTTTCCTTTTTCCTTTTTTTTCCTCCCCACCCCTACCCTTCTCTCCCATTCCCCATGTCTAAAAATACTATGTATAGGGACATTAAACTATCATAAAAAAAAACAAAAAAAACAAAAAAAAGTGGTGACAGTTAGTCATCCTATTTGTAGGCCCTCGAAACATTTCAACGCAGTATTTCACTTCATAAAAATTATCTATCTGGCAGACTAGCTGTCGAGCCGAAGTAAGGAGTTCTGAGGCTATCATAGTCGTAGTCTAATGTTAAGTAGCTCCGAAAGACAGAGACTTCTAGCCATCATTTTTTGGCGATGGTCGGTGGCTCAGTTGGTAAGAGCGCTTGCATTTAGGCGAGGCGGTGTTGCCGTAGACACGTGGGTTCGATTCCTAGCAGAGTCGTATATATATATATATATATATATATATATATATATATATATATATATATATATATATATATATATAGGCGAAGAAGTTTGCCTGCCTCTAATTGATTGGAACTGAACAATTGATTTGTTATTCAGAATGTACGGCGACAATTTCCAGAAATGTTAGCTTTTATATATATACTAGCGGGGTTACCCGGCGTTGCCCGGGGTTTTTAGAGATTTTTCTAATGTTTGTCCCTCTCGCTCCCGTTTCCTTCTCCACTTTCCCGTTTTCGTCGCGTTCCCGGTCGCTTTTCCGCTCTCGGTCGTTTTCCAGCTCTCGGTCGCTTTCCCGCTCAGAAGTTTTGTTATCGATTTTCTCTCTTGCTCGCGTTTCCTTCCAAGCTTGCTCTCCCGATTCCAGTCGCTTTCCGCGTTCCCGGTCGCTTTCCGCGTTCCCGGTCGCTTTCCCGTTCCCGGTCGCTTTCCCGTTCCCGGTCGCTTTCCCGTTCCCAGTGGCTTTTCCGTTCCCGGTCGCTTTCCCGTTCCCGGTCGCTTTCCCGTTCCCGCTCACGCTTGCTCTCCCGTTCCCGGTCATGCTTGCTCTCCCATTCCCGGTCACGGTTGCTCTCCCGTTCACGCTCATTTTTTCTTTTCCATTCTTTCATAACTTCTGTTAGCCTATAAAACGTAAAATAGATATGCTAAGACTATATATATATATATATGAATGTTTGTGGGTTAGTTTGTCTATTATAGAAACGGGAAAGCGACCCGGAACGGACAGCGAGCGGGAACGGAAAAGCAAGCGTGAGCGGGAATGGGAGAGCAAACGTGAGCGGGAAAGCGACCGGGAGTGGGAATGGGAGAGCAAACGTGAGCGGGAAAGCGACCGGGAGTGGTAAAGCGACCGGGAGCGGGAAAGCGACCGGGAGCGGGAAAGCGACCGGGAGCGGGAAAGCGACCGGGAGCGGGAAAGCGACCGGGAGCGGGAAAGCGACCGGGAGCGGGAAAGCGACCGGGAGCGGGAAAGCGACCGGGAGCGGGAAAACGACCGAAAACGGGAAAGCGAACGGGAGTGGGGAAGCAGGTGGGAAAGGAAACGGGAGAGAAAGAGACAAACATTAGAAAAACCTCTAAAAAACCCGGGCAACGCCGGGTATCTCCGCTAGTACATACATAAACACACACACAGACACACATACATGCACATACACATACATACATACACACATACATACGCACATACATATATATATATAGTTCCCGCTCGCTCACCCGTTCCGCTCCGCTCATTTTGTGACGGATTTCAAATTTTTTTTTTTATTTGACTTTCCCCTTAACTCTCAAGGTTGTGTGAAAATTTCATTACGATCGGATGAATGGTGTAGCAATGCATAAAGGACATTAACATACATAAATACAAACATTCATTTTTATATATATAGATGAATGTTTGTGGGTTAGTTTGTCTATTATAGAAACGGGAAAGCGACCCGGAACGGACAGCGAGCGGGAACGGAAAAGCAAGCGTGAGCGGGAATGGGAGAGCAAACGTGAGCGGGAAAGCGACCGGGAGTGGTAAAGCGACCGGGAGCGGGAAAGCGACCGGGAGCGGGAAAGCGACCGGGAGCGGGAAAACGACCGGGAGCGGGAAAACGACCGAAAACGGGAAAGCGAACGGGAGTGGGAAAGCAGGTGGGAAAGGAAACGGGAGAGAAAGAGACAAACATTAGAAAAACCTCTAAAAAACCCGGGCAACGCCGGGTATCTCCGCTAGTACATACATAAACACACACACAGACACACATACATGCACATACACATACATACATACACACATACATACGCACATACATATATATATAGTTCCCGCTCGCTCACCCGCTCCGCTCCGCTCATTTTGTGACGGATTTCAAATTTTTTTACCAATGCTTTTATTAACTCGTCGGCTCTGTTTCTCTGTCTGTTTCTCTGTCTGTTTCTCTGTCTGTTTCAAATCTTGCAATCAATTTTTGAGTCACTTCCTGATGATAGATTTTTTTCAAATTTTGCATACATGCTCAAGATAGAAGACAATGCAATATTCAATTATTAGTTTTACAATAAGTCAATTTATTGAGTTAATTTTCTTGAGGATTTTATCGAGGGGTTTCTTGAGGGTTTTCTTGAGGGTTTTCTTGGGGGTTTTCTTGAGGGTTTTCTTGAGGGTTTTCTTGAGGGTTTTCTTGACCACAAAACGCTAACCGACTGGCAGACTATTTTACCAAGTTAACACAAACCACACTCACTGACCGCGATTCTCAAGCGTGTACGAAATTTTCATGAAAATAGTTGAGATATTTAAATTCGATGCTTTTTGATGATATTTTTATTATTATTACCAATGCTTTTATTAACTCGTCGTCTCTGTTTCTCTGTCTGTCTGTTTGTTTCTCTGTCTGTTTCAAATCTTGCAATCAATTTTTGAGTCACTTCCTGATGATAGATTTTTTCAAATTTTGCATACATGCTTAAAATAGAAGACAATGCAATATTCAATTATTAGTTTTACAATAAGTCAATAAATTTAGATAATTTTAATTAATTTCGATATTTTGATATAATTAAGATATTTCGACTTTAACATAAAATAAAAGAGTAATATAATAAAAAATTGATTGCAAAATTTGTGTTTTAATTACATATAAAAGCATTGGTTTTAAAAATTCGTTTTTAATTTACTTGTTTTTATTTGACTCCCCTTGACTCTCAAGGTTGTGTGAAAATTTCATTACGATCGGATGAATGGTGTAGCAATGCATAAAGGACATTAACATACATAAATACAAACATTCATTTATATATATATATATATATATATATATATATATATATATATATATATATATATATATATATATATATATATATATATATATATATATATATATATATATATATATATATATATATCTTTTTTATATTTATAATAATGTTTTTAAGACTACCAGAAACAGCTAAAAAAATTAAAAATTAAAAATTGGTGCTTTTATAATGCTTCTTCGAAATTTAAACCCAAGAAAGGGCTTGTTAAATGGAACGCGACTGGTAATCAGAAGTCTCCATAAAAAATTGCTTTAAACCTGAAATTATTAGAGGAAGTAATATAGGCGAAGAAGTTTGCCTGCCTCTAATTGATTGGAACTGAACAATTGATTTGTTATTCAGAATGTACGGCGACAATTTCCAGAAATATAGCTGGGTTACCCGGCGTTGCCCGGGGAATTTAAAGGTTTTTTTATCGTTTTTCTCTCTGGCTCCCGTTTCCTTAACCGCTCGTTTGCCCGGGCATCTTTGCATCTATTGAAACATTTATGCAGATACTTTTGATTTTTAATTAAAAGAAATACAACAAACACATACAGTCATTTTATTGCAAAGCTTTCTGATACACAATGTTTTTTGTTTTTCCATAAGGTGCATTAATAGTTATACTATTATACTTAAAATACATTAATAGTTATATTGATATACTCACTCACAATAAATTTTTCAATTTTCTTGTCTGTAAGCACAAAATAATATCTGTTAGACTAAAAGTAGCACAAAATAATATCTGTTAGAGGTTAGAGTGGTTAGATTGGTTAGAGTGGTTAGACTGGTAGAGCGATAATGATAGCCTGACACACAACGACCGAAACAATTTACAATTTAATATATACACAACAATAATTAACAATTAAATAATATAAAAATAGTAGCCTAAGTAAATAATATAAGAATAGTAGCCTAAGTTTTTAAATTACTTTGATTTCGAGAAACCGAGACGATAAACAGCGAATGTAAACAAAACATAGCTCTGATACAATAGCGAAAATATTTAAAAAAATTAATTTTCTAAAACATTCAAAAACATTTGAACGATATACAGTAATTAAAAAAATAATAGTATAGTATATAGTATATTATATATTACTTTTGATATATTGATATAATTGATATAAGTAAAATAATACTCACTTTTGATTTTGAGAAATCGCGACAACCAACAACGACGGAACAGAAGTCGAAAGCAACCCTTAGCCACTGATCTCTATAATATAACTGGATTGCGCTTAGACCTGTCTGGGTGTCGCCGCTGGTCGCCATTTTGGAAGGCCAACTATCTAATTGATTTGTTATTCAGAATGTACGGCGACAATTTCCAGAAATTTTAGCTTTCGCAATGACAATTAATAAGAGTCAAGAACAGTCTTTTGATCACGCCGGTGTATATCTTCCTGAGCCAGTCTTCGCTCATGGTCAACTGTATGTAGCGTTAATTCGAGGAAGATATCACGAAAATAAAAACGTTTTAGTGAAAGATACCTTATATTTAGGAGATTTATTGAAAAACTCAAGAATTTTTACAAAAAACATTGCTATCAAAGAAATCCTTTACTGAATAAACGAATTGCAAATAATTGTGAATTAGCCAATTATTCTACTCATCTACATGCATAATTTCTTATGTATGTCTGTATGTATGTATGTATGTATGTATGTATGTATGTATGTATGTATGTATGTATGTATGTATGTATGTATGTATGTATGTATGTATGTATGTATGTATGTATGTATGTATGTATGTATGTATGTATGTATGTATGTATGTATGTATGCGTAAAATAATATATAATTAGATTTAAACAAATCCGTCAGCTCACTTTTCCTGTCTTGCTGGATTTGTCTGCTGCGTTCAACACGGTGGACCACGACATGCTTTGCCAAAGATTGCTGTCTTCCTTTGGATTTTGTGGGGAAGCGCTCAAATGGCTGCGGTCCTACCTCGTCGAGCGTGAATGTCGGATAAAGATCGGTGACACGTCTTCCCCCGGGGTCCTTACTGCTTTTGGAGTTCCTCAAGGGTTGGTCTTAGGTCCAACTCTCTTATCAATATATAGGGTAAACTGACCAAATGCTGGCCACTGACCATAACTGGCCAGTTTTCAGGCGCATTTAAAAAATATCACCATGACCTAGAATTTTTTTTAAGTTTTAAACTCTTTGGTTAAATGTAATTTTGAAGTCTAAAGTGTTATTTATCCAGGCTCCCGGCTTAATTTAGCGCTACAGAGAAGCTCAAAAGTTTGCAACTTTTCGGTCTTAAAAGTTCGAAAACTTTAATTGAAATTCTTTTTTCAACTGAACCAGTGAATTATCTGGACCTTTTACAAAATAAATCCAAATGAAAGGTAACACTATAACTTGTTCTCATTTACTTTTGTCAGTTAGTTCTTTTATCTAAATTTCTACTAAAAATAACTTAGAAATGAGAAATAGTAGACCATACAAAAAGACCAATTAATGGCCACCTATTTGACCATATACTGGCCATAGTTTTGGGAAGCAGCAGTTTTTGGAGTATGCTGGAAAACTTGCAAAAAAGCATAAAGTTTCTTTAAAAAAGGAACTGCTAGCAAAAAATGATGGAGACTTATGAAAAAACGAAATTTGGAAATGACTCTGCGCTGTCCGGAAAGAGCAGCTGCTGTACGTCATATGTGCATAGACAAGCAGAAGGTTCAAAAGTATTTTTAAGCTTTAGGAGAGCTGATGACTTCGGAATATGGATAAAACTGGTTCTGATATTTTGTCTTATCCTGCTCCTCAAATTTCGGGTGGCCAGTAAATGGTACTCCATGGCCATTAATTGGTACAAATTGATCTTCCTCAAAAAATGGCTCCAAATATTTATTTTAAATTTTTGCACGAAAAAACCATAATTTGTATTTGATAAAGATTTTGAAACTGCACAATGTTCATATGGGCTGAAAACCTTCGTGACTTGCAAAAAACTTGTGGCCAGTAATTGGTCAGTTTACCCTACTGCGGATCTATCCAAGGCCATCGATCGTCACGGGCTAAGGTATCATTTCTACGCTGACGATACACAGATCTACGATCACTGTGATTTTGGGGGTGCCGCAGAACTTTCCACGTCAGTCTCGTATTGGTACTGTCTTACCTTTGGGGCCTCCTGGAAGCCGGAGACATCAGAATGTCGTCTAGGATTGTGGGTCCGAGAACGTTGAGAAGTTGCAACGGGCAAAGTGACAGCGGCGCTCAAACGACGACGTTGAGGTTTCCAAATATTTAGACTAAACAGTATTTTCCTTGCCGCTCGCGTAATGCGGTTTAGAGTGGCCTGTTTCATATCGTATCAGCATTTTCTACAGAATGGCGGTTCTTTGTGTGGTTCGACTGGCAAAAACAGGCAGAAAAACACACTTTCAAAGGTCAATATTGACAGTAATAGTTGCTATTTAAAACTGAGTGAAAAAGTATACAGCATTTTCTACGGTAATTAAAACTTATCAACTGTAAACTATTACTGCGCTCCTAACTTTGGAGACGGTTGATGGAGATGCGGTTTCACTGGCTACAGAAGAATGCGCCAGAAGAATGTACTGATGCGCCAGAATCGTTGGAGGTTGATTCTACTCATGATGTGTTTCAGCACGTGATAGACAATGTGAACATTAAACAGCGAAGGCGAAAGAAGTAGATCGTATCTTGTTTATCCCCCCCTTATGTTTGACTTGCTATTTATTTTATTTTATTATTTATTTGTTTGTTTGTTATTATATTTTATTTATTTGTATTATTTATTTTTCTCCTTTCGCTTTTCGAATATTTGAGCAACATTTTCGTTGCTTTTAGTTTCCGTGCTGATGCTTCTCCGTTGTGTTTACTTTCGTTATAACCAGGGGCGCCCAGAGGGAGGGTTAGGAAACAAATGCTTCCTCGCAAAGCTAGGGGGGGAGGGAAATTCCCCCCTGATCTTTAGTTTTACGGTTAAAAAAGTTTCAGATGTGTAGCAGATTTAAGCAAAAGAACCCTACATTTATGTAGCAATTGCCTTTGTTCAAACCTCAGACTCTCTTTAGTGATAATTCAATAAACAGTTCTGACATTGAAATGATTACCCAACTCTCAAGCCCCCAGGCCAAATCGGAGGGTACAGCAATTTTTCCAAATTCGATGAGTTTTTTGGGGGGGGGAGTGTGGGGTGCTACATTTATTCATAAACTTATTTTTTTACAGTTGCTTTAACTTTTGAAACTGAGTTTGACTATCTTCAGTTTGCAGTCTTTATTTTCTATCATTAATAAATTTCTAAAGATACCAAAAAAAAGACTGCAGACTGAAGATAGTCAAAAATATTTTTTGCCTGAGCAGGCTTTCTTGTTTTATTTAAATTTTAGCAAGCCCCCCCCCCCCCGAGGCCTAATCGGAAAGCCCTGCAATTTTTCCAAATATGAAGGGGTTTTCTTTGGGTGGGGTGTTACATTTATTAATAAATTTATTTTTTTACAATTGCTTTACAATTGCTTTAACGGGATAGTCAAAAAAAATTTTCGCCTGCAGCGGGCTTTTTGTACTTTTTCACACTTGAGTACCCCCCATCATTTTCTGCTGATTGCGCTCCTGAGTATGCACGCTTAATATCTATTTTTAGCTTAAACATACATTCAGGGCCAGAGAAAACGGGGTAAAAAAAGAAGGGGGATAAAAAAGGGAGAGGGGAGTCTGCCTCCAGCAGCCAGGGGGGAAGGCGCCCCTGGTTATAACTATTACCACGGCGGTATGCGATCTTTGTTTCGCTATATCTTTATTAATTTTACTTTTTTTACGAATACTAGCCAATTCGTCGCAAAGCCGTTTCGTCGCAGGGTACATTTTCGTCGCGACATTGCAACGAAAATTCCCAGCTTGCGACGAAACGGCCCAGAACGCGACGAAAAGTCTAACAATTCCGGCGGGCAGTGTTCCGCTGCATGGCGAAAGAGATGGCAGATTGCGGATATCCCATTGCAATAGACGAAAATGTACCCTGTGACGAAACGGCTTTTCGACGAATTGGCCTGCCGGAATTGTTAGACTTTTCGTCGCGTTCTGGGCCGTTTCGTCGCAAGCTGGGAATTTTCGTCGCGACGAAAATGTACCCTGTGACGAAACGGCTTTGCGACGAATTGGCCTGCTTTTTTAACACTATGGTATATTCAAACTCAGAATTTGTACCTTTATTTAAAAATATTAGTGAAATTAAAAAAAATTATTTTGAAATTTTTATGCTACTACTATGCTTCTATGGTACTTTCTTTTAACATGCCTTTGCCGCTACGATTATTTCTTTTCTATTGTATTTGTGTTTTGGTTTGTTGTCATTTAGTCAGCAAGAAATAAATTTAACCGTGAAAAAATCCTAGCAAGCACTTATTATATATCGTTGGAAAGGTATGAATTAGGAGAATATGAAAAACGGAATTCTATAACTGTATAACAATGCGGGGAGTGTAGGATAACAAAATAACAAGATGGCCGACAATTCGAAAATATCCTTCCAAAACAATTATTTATAACAATGTTACAACTTAACTTTAATGCTAAATAGTCTTAAAGCAGTGTTACTTGAATAATTTTGATGACATTGGTAATGAGGGCCTTTTAAAGCTAGTCCAGTAGTACATAGATCCACTGGTACAATTTGATCTTGATTATAAATTTTGCGATATCAGCCATTTTGGAAAATGGCTTTTTATGGTTTTCAAAAGTCATTACTGCCAAAATTGAACCTATGAACAACAATCAAATACAAACTAGTTCCAGAATTTGTTTATTCACATACATCCATAAATAATTTCTAATTTCAACATATAATAAAAAAACAAACAGAAACACTAAAAATAACAATTTTTATTTCCTGTCCTGGAAATTGCAAGACATTATGATTGTAAACATCCAGCATATTGTGAATAATCATTTTTAGAAATTGGAAAATATTGATATTTTGAGTCATTGTTTTCACTTGGTTGCCCAATTTATTGCCTAATGCCTGGGGTGTCTACCTGAGTTGCCGACCTCCGAGTTGCCGACCGCAATGACGTATCAACTTGCCGACCGATGATTTTTAAGATCGTACTAAGTTGCCGACCTCGTCAAAAAATTTTCTATTTTATTTTTTATTTTTAGCTAATAGAATCGTTCAAAAATAACGAATCATTTAAATAATCCAACTGAGACTAAAAAGAATCGTTCAATCTTATTTGGTTCATTTACATAATTAGCGTGGAGGCGGAACTCAAAGAATTTGCCAGTCAATGTCAAAGAGCCTCAACTTTGGTTTATTACTATCACACGGTCAGTTTCTCACGAGGTTAAGCGAAAAGTAAACGTAAATTAAAAAGCAGCTCTACTTTATTCTACTAGCATAATAGAGTTAAATATGCAAATAATGGATAAATAAACTTAACTATTGCGCAGCGAACCAGTAAGAATCATTTTTATTGTTAAGAAAAACATTTTTAATTAATATTAAAAATAATTATTGTTAAAAAAAATTTAATGAAGAATAAAAATATTATTTTTTATTTAAATTGACACTGTACTGAACAGTACGCAACAGTCTGTACGTATCAATTTTACCAGCCACATGCTGGGAGTGTGCCTTTGAAATTCTTTCCTCCAGTCGGATATATTTCGGCTTTCTTCTCGGAGGAGATGCACCAGCTTCAGATTTGCTTATGTCTTTCTCCGCAGAGGCTAGACAAATCTTGATTGCGTGAATGTAAATAAATATATTGGGATGGACAGGCAAACATTGATTCAGTCCAGAGTGCCAACCCTCCATGGCATTATTAACTTAATTGACATGGAGGCGGAGCTTACCGAACTTGCCAGCCAATGTCAAAGAGCCTCAAGTTTAGTTTATTTACATTAACTCATTCTTTTAACAAAAATATTATTGCTGTAGTATAAATGAATTGTATTATTATTATTATTGTTTAAATACAAAATAACAAAGAGTTGTTTTTATTTTCTTGGTGGTCGGCAACTTCATACGCTTTGATAAAACGCTGGTCGGCAAGTTCGACGTTATTGGCGAAAATCGATGGTCGACAACTCGGAGGTCGGCAACTCGGTACGGCACCATGCCTGGTTAATCACGGTGTCTACCGGAGTTGCCGACCGTAATAACGTAGGAACTTGCCGACCGATGTTTTTTAAGATCGTAGGAAGTTGCCGACCTTGTCAAAAAGTTTTCTGAAGTAATTAATAATATTTTTAGCTAATAGAGATGGGCGAAGTTCGAACGAATCGTTCTAAAATAACGAATCATTTAAATAATTCAACTGAGACTAAAAAGAATCGTTCAATCTTATTTGGTTCATTTACATAATTGGCATGGAGGCGGAGCTCAAAGAACTTGCCAGCCAATGTCAAAGAGCCTCAACTTTGGTTTATTACTATCACACGGTCAGTTTCTCACGAGGCTAAACGAAAAGTTAACGTAAATTAAAAAGCAGCTCTACTTTATTTTACTAGCATAATAGAGTTAAATAATGCATAAATAAATAAACTTAACTATTTCGCAGCGAACCCATGGCACGATCCTATATGGATGTTTAGGTTAGATGAGTCAGTGAAAGAAATGATTCAACAAACGACAAACGAGTTAGGAAAGAAACGATTCATTTAGCAAGTGCGTGTATGGATACTTAATTAGCTCAGCAAATGAGTTAATTGAACGAATCATCATGATGAATCGAATCAAAACAATCGATTCAGTAAAAAGAATCGAACTATAATTAGATGGTTAGGGGAGAACCGTACTGAATGGCCACTGTACTGAACGGCTACTGAGATTATCTCATTTGTTAAATTATTTGTTATGCCCATCCCTTTTTTTAAATGTATATATATATATATATATATATATATATATATATATATATATATATATATATATATATATATATATATATATATATATATATATATATATATATATATATATATATATATATATATATATGTAAGACTCTACTAGGAATCGAACCCACGTGTCTACGGCAACACCGCCTTGTTTAAATGCAAGCGCTCTTACCAACTGAGCCACCGACCATCCCCAAAAAAGGATGGCTAGAAGTCCCAGTCTTTCGGAGCTACTTAACATTAGACTACGACTATGATAGGCTCAGAAGAGCGCTTGCATTTAGGCAAGGCGGTGTTGCCGTAGACACGTGGGTTCGATTCCTAGTAGAGTCTTACAAATATTTGCGCCGACAGTCACGGGCATACAGGTGCGCACCTCTGAAAAATCGGAACAAACAGCAACGTCCAAATATCCAGGTTCCATGTCGCACTCAAGAGGTGTAGTTACAAGTCCGGCCCTGTCATCAATCAACTCCTCCTCCCCAGGTCGCCTGTCGCACTCGTTTTTACATTTTTTTAAGACATCCATGTCTTCAACTTTTCCCGTGTGTAGATCATCTTCACGAAGATCGGGATCGAAGGTAGAGTCAAATCCAACTAATTCGACGGGATGAAAGGCGCAACTATCTCTCCGTTTTTCCTCATTGTTTAATATTTTGGGCTCTTGAAATTTAGAGTCACAATTACTACATTTTTCCACTTTTTCTTTTTGTGGAACAAATTCAGGACTTATTTCAGTTTCTTGAGTCTCAGAGTCGAGAACAGTTTCTTGAGACCCAGATTCGAGAACAGCTTCCTGAGACTTAGAGTCGAGAACAGCTTCTTGAAGCCTAGAGTCGAGAACAGCCTCCTGAGACTTAGAGTCGAGAACAGCCTCTTGAGACTTAGAGTCGAGAACAGCGTCGAATCCAACAAATTCAACGGAGCGACGGTCGCAACGATCCTTACGCTCATCACTGCTATTCAATACCTCGGTCTTCTTTCTTTTGGTTTCGACTTGTCCCACAATTGAACTACCAAACAGTTTAAGTAGATGACTAAAGTTATTATCCTGAATGTTGATACTTGGTCGTTGGTCTTGAATTAATAAGGCTTCTAAAATTCTAAGTCTTTTTGGGTTGCTATTTGTACCAATAATCTTAGTGTTGTCGACAAGAATTTGTCTCGTCAGATTACAGAAGTGTGTCTCGCGGAAATGTTTAGCAACACTCCTTCCTTGTAAGTGCATCGTCAGTCTTCTAGACAAGGACGTTATTGTAGACCCTATGTAGGTAGTTACTTGTTTTTCAAAATGATCATGTGGGCATGTAAACTTATAGACGACGTTTTTCCGTTGAAGTTGTTTGCTATTATTTGATAAATTGTTGCGCATAATTAGCGAATGAGTAGTTTTTGGTCTGTAAGACACGTTGAGTCGAAGTCTATACTCATCTGTGTCAGCAACTTTGACTTGGGTTTTGACGATGTTCTTGATAATTTCTTCGTCGATCCTATAGGAGCTATGCATTTGAGCGCCATAAAACAAGTTTAGAATTTTTTTACCAGTGTCTTTAAATTTGTCCATATTTGAGCTGTCTTTGAGGAATCTAGCAGCGATGTCGTCTACCAGTCTATTGGTAAAATTGTTGTTAATAAAAGTTGTTTTGATTTTTTGAATTTCTGTCTTCAGTTCGTCAAGGTTGTCAGTAGCTTGACGAGCTCTGTGTAACATATTCAACACAACACTGATTTTGTAGCGTTCTGGGCAGAAACCTGCGGCGTTGAGAGTTTCTCCATGATTTGTTGGTTTTTTATAGAGATTCATTTTTAAAGAACGATCGGTTTTTGTTAGGAACAAATCCAGAAAAGGGAGTTTATTGTCAGGGTTAAACTCAGTCGTGAATTTTAAAACGGAATTATTTTCGAGAGAGGTCTTTAACTTTGTGAGCTGGTCGTAGTCCTTGCATAGAACGAAAATGTCATCGACATATCGCACATATATTTGAGGCTTTTTACATATTTCTTGGAAAACTTTTTCTTCAACTTTTGACATGTAAAATTCCGCAAATGTGGGGCCCAAAGGAGACCCCATTGTGACGCCGTCGATTTGTAGATACAAATGCCCATTGGGATGTTTAAACGGTACCTGGGTTGTACATAACCTCAGTAGGTCCGACAGAGTTACGGGATTAAAAGGTGGAGGTGACTTTGTGGGGTGATGGAAAACTTGTTGTACGATTATTTCGATAGTTTATATATATAAACTATCGAATTTTTATATATATATATATAAGACATATATATATATATATATATATATATATATATATATATATATATATATATATATATATATATATATATATATATATATATATATATATATATATATATATATATATATATATATATATATATATATATTTGAGGCTTTTTGCATATTTCTTGGAAAACTTTTTCTTCAACTTTTGACATGTAAAATTCCGCAAATGTGGGGCCCAAAGGAGACCCCATTGTGACGCCGTCGATTTGTAGATACAAATGCCCATTGGGATGTTTAAACGGTACCTGGGTTGTACATAACCTCAGTAGGTCCGACAGAGTTACGGGATTAAAAGGTGGAGGTGACTTTGTGGGGTGATGGAAAACTTGTTGTACGATTATTTCGATAGTTTATATATATATATATATATATATATATATATATATATATATATATATATATATATATATATATATATATATATATATATATATATATATATATATATATATATATATATATATATATATACAAATGAGTAATTCACAAACAACAGCACGGGGGTAGTAGTGCAGCAGAGGTTTCAAATGGTTTAAAAATCTAAAGTTTTGAATTGATTGGTAATTTGTAACCAGTATAGTTTGTTTTGTAACTACAAATTATTTCTAACACAAGAGCTGTAGAAGAGAGTCGTTAATTAACTTTTAATTAGCATCTTATCTGACTTACTAGCTAATCCCAGGTTACTCGTTTGACGCGCTCGATGAACTGAGATGGAACAAAATCTACTAGGAAAATATAATACAACACAATGCAAATATCATTTATTAAGCGTCTTTATTAAAAATATTTTTTCCCACTTGAAATAACACTGGTAAGTACGGCATTCTTCAGACCGGTTGTTTCTTCACAAAGGCGTGTTAAACTCAGATCGTCTGAGTTTATTTTGTATTTTTATGAAATGTAAACTACAGGGATTATTGTTGTAGTAAAAATTAATTGTATTATTATTATTTTTTAAATACAAAATAACAAAGAGTTGTTATTATTTTATTGGTGGTCGGCAACCTCCTACGCTTTGATAAAATGCTAGTCGGCAAGTTCGACGTTACTGGCGAAAATCGATGGTCGGCAACTTCGAGGTCGGTAACTCCGTATGGCACCTTAATCACAACACATTGTCATGGACGTCTATATAATAGCATCTGGACAATCAGCCAAATCCTTATGAGCTGTTGTGTTGTACCCAGTTGGTCCCATATCTATTTAGCTGTTCGTATTCGAGTTGTTCGGTCTGCGTTTAGATTTAGTTATAAAGCCTGTACTGGTTACTTTTAACATTGAAAATGTTGATAACATTAAAATATAATAATATTTATCGTTGAAATTACGCTTTAGTTTAGTGACTGCGCTCAACCCTTGTTTATTTAAATATAGCTATTTTTAGCTGTGCGCTATCGTAAGTTTGTCTAGATTGATGTTTGGAAACAGTTGGGATTGCTATTATTTTGAACAATTGGATTTATTTCTGGGTAAAGTTTCCCACGACGGATTAATACATAATTCTCGGCTATAATTAACTATAAACACGATTAAAAGTAAACACTAGTTTAAAAATTATGATAATTAGTATAAGTAATTTATTTAAAATGGGAAAATGTCATATAAAAAAATAAATAATGTAATTATAATTTATGTACGTTTGAGTTTTAAGGAAAAGTATAAACGAAGGATTTGAAGGAAAAGTTTAAACGACGCAAATACACAATGTTCGCTTACAAATATTCAAATTTCGACGTTGCTTCGAATAAACTACTTTTTTTAACATTTATTTTTTAGTTTTTCTTCATTAAAAATTTGAAATTTTGTTTATTTAAAGAAGTTAACTTAGTTTAATAATTTCCAATTTTCTTACTTCTTGCAAACCGTCCCGAGTTACCGGGCGGTGAGTTTTAAAATTTTGATGGAATTTTTATTTACAACTGATAAGTAAGGTTTCCCACGGACGGCCCGTGCCGAAAAATAATCGTATTATTTTTATTTTGTCACAATAACATAAAGAAAACAAATTTAATACCAGTTTTAATTTAAAAGAAAAACATTTATCGTAATTTGAGAGACTTTGAAAACGTAAGTAGTACCCTTCCAAGCCCTATTTACATCGTAGTTGTGAGTGGTGAGGTACGATGATCGTATGAATGAAATGAATAAAAAATAAATAAAATTAGTTTATAATAAAATTTTATTTAAAAAACAAACTATCAGTTGGGTAATCTTTCCTACGGACGGCCCGTGCCGAAAAAATAGTCGTATTATTTTTATTTTGTTACAATAACCTAAAAAAACAAATTTAATTTAAAAAAAACATTTATCGTAATTTGAGAGACTTTGAAAACGGTAGGTAGTACCCTTCCAAGCACTATTTACATCGTAGTTGTGAGTGGTGAGGTACGATAATCGTATGAATGAAATGAATAAAAAATAAATAAAATTAGTTTATAATAAAATTTTATTTAAAAAACAAACTCAGTAATAAAAAAAATTAAATTTAAATTTTAAAACTTTTTCTATGTAAAACGATAAAGAACAAAAGGCGAGAGAAACAACGAGTTAAACCCCAGTCTCTTTATATAAGGTCGCTGCTATTGCCCCGGCGGTTCGCCGTGATTGCAATCTGTAAAATTGCAATCCCATATTAAAATGAAACTCTACCCTACCCTTACTCTACCCTTACCCTACCCTACCCTTACCCTACCCTTACCCTACCTTTACCCTACCTTTACTCTACCCTTACCCTACCCTTACCCTACTCCTTACCATACTCCTGACCCTATCCATAATTTTTTTTAATTTTACTAATATTTGTTTTATGTACATTATTTATTTAATTAAAATAATTTTTTATAACATTTTCCCATTTTAAATAAATTATTTATACTAATTATCATAATTTTTAAACTAGTGTTTACTTTTCATTGTGTTTATAGTTAATTATAGCCGAGAATTATATATTAATCCGCCACACGTGGGAACGATTACCTATAAATGACAATATACTTCTACAGAAATATAATTAAAGTAAATCTTCGAAAAGACTGGAAACCAACTGCCAGTTCAAAAATTTGCTCAATTTTTTTCAATGATGTGGACTTTGAATTCAGCTGTGTCGATACAAATCAGCATCGAAGAAGGAGAAAACTAAAATTAGAGTCCGGACAGCTTTTTCAACGTCGACTGAAAAAAGGTGCAGTGCCTAGTATTTTTCCCGGTGCTCCAAAATACTGCTAAAATTGTAGATTACCGTCAAGATCTACTGTTTGTGCTACAGTTTCAATTAGCCACGAGTACGAAATAAAAAAAAATGTTGAGATGGAGAAGAATTTTTTCAAAAATGGTTATTTAGCTGGTAAAGTTAAAGTGGCTGTTTGCATCTCGGTGGCAGAAAATCTGTCAACGGTTGTCAGTGTGGTTAATGTAAATGTTCCAGCCGACACATTCAAAGATTTGTTAACAAACGGAGTAGTTACGACAACGTCTCAGCTTATTAATTTGGCAGCTCGAATGAAGACTTGGTCTGAAAATTTAAAAACTATAACCTGTCCGTCATTCACAAAAAATGGCTGTTAGCATTTTAAACGAAAGAATAAACATCTTAACAGAATGCAGTCCAGAAAGTGACAAACAATGCAAACTTGAATTTGTTTTAGAACAAGCCAATCTGCTTACAAAAAGCAAGTTTCATTGTCATTACTCACCTGGGCTCACAATCATGTCATATATATGATTCATGCAGAAAGTCCAGCAGCTTATAACACTTTAAGAGAATCGAGTTGTGTAACTATTCCATTGACCAGCATTTTGAAAAAGATCATCAAACGTCTTGTTGAAATGTATGGGCTCCATAATTTGGTGCTTGCTATTTAATTTTTGTAAAGCAGATCCTTGATATCAGCAGCAGGAAGATTTGACACGACCATCAGAGTACGCTTTCATTTTATGCGTACATTGCTGGAAAGTTTTTAAAGAAATCACCAGAACTGGCAAAATTATTTCTATCGTCATCGAGTCACAGAGTGCTTTTCTGCAAAATAATTGATTGCACACCTTTGAATCTCAACTCAGAACTGACAACATACAATTTTTACTGTTTTAATTATCACAATGTTAAAAGATTGAAAATTTTCTAATAACTTTGACTTTACTACTAATAACTATAATTGTTATAATTTTAAATTTTTAAGTTTACTTTTTCTTTATTTTTTATGATTTTTACTTTTTATGGATTTTGGTTAAGTAAAATATATTTGTTTTATCTCAAAACAGCGTTGTATTTTTCACTCCACATAATTTAGCTATAAATCAAACTTATAATGCGTATATGAAGCATTGCGCAGTCATGGGACCAACTGGGTACAAGGCTATTATTGGCTGACTGTCCAGATACTATTATATAGACGTCCATGCACATTGTGAACAAGATTATGTTTCACAAACTGAACACACATCATGAAACGTTTCCATAGATGCACATACACATCCAGGTTTGCTGCAATGCATGAAAACTTATTAAGAAAAGCATAAACATGTTGACTTGTTCATATATATATATATATATATATATATATATATATATATATATATATATATATATATATATATCTTTGAGACACGCTCCAAGAAACACAACTCGCCATTTGGCAGAAACAACTTTTCGAGCCAAATTCTCGACCTTATATATATATATATATATATATATACAAAATGATATATTTACAACTTACAACACATTATGAACAAGATTATATTTGACAAACACAGCAATTACCAAGAAACGTGCCCACACATGCACATACTAAATATACACACAGTCTGATTTACTGAAATGCGTGGAAACGTATTGGGAAAAGGAGCAACTTATTTATATGTTCATATATATATATATATATATATATATATATATATATATATATATATATATATATATATATATATATATATATATAATGACATATTTACAACTTATTATAAACAGTATTATGTTTAAATTTAACATGTGCGCACATCTAGCTTTAAAAAAAAGACATACATAAAATATAAAACACATACACACAAATGACTCGTTAGTTTGCTGGTCGTAAAAGCAAAAGTTTAGTTTGGAATTATTTTAAATATGATGTCACTACAAATACAAGTGTTTGTCTAGCAAAAAAAGATATTAGTAACGTCGATGGTGCTATAAAACTATAAACCAGTGCGTTTTCAACTGGCCGATAAAAAATTCAAAAGCGCAGTGATACAAATTTGTTTGTCTTAGCCACTAATATATCGACCCAGATACAGCTATCTAGATATATCGACAAAATACGTATATCTAGTGCTGACCATACCATAACCAAGATTTGATACAGTTTTGGATTGCTTGACAGTTTTAAAATAAATATATATCCACTATTTTCCCTCTTGGCTTTGGACATACTGGCAGCACTTCTTCACAGGCATATGTGGAGGAATTTTTTATTATGTGGCCTTTTGAACGGGAGGAAGAGACATAGACTGAAAAAACTTAGAAATGAGAGTATTTTTTAAATCGAATAAACAGTTTTTCAATTGACTTGTTTAGTTAAATTTGCAAAATAGGGAGGTTGCAAACAAAACTAAAATTATTATGAATTGAAAACAAAAACGAAACGGTAATAATAATTCCTGAGGCAAAACTAAACTGAAATTAAAATTATTGAAGATTTCAAAACTAAAACGGAACGGTAATAATAATTCCTGATGCAAAACTAAACTGAAATTAAAATTATTGAAAAATTCAAAACTAAAACGAAACGGTAATAATAATTCTGGTCGCAAAACAAAACTGAAACTAAATTTATTTCTGATACTAATTAATCACTGATATATATATATATATATATATATATATATATATATATATATATATATATATATATATATATATATATATATATATATATATATATATATATATATATATATATATATATATATAGATATATATAAATATATATATATATATATATATATATATATATATTGCGAATAAACTGTGGAATCAATTTATCTTTGAGACACGCTCCAAGAAACACAACTCGCCATTTGGCAGAAACAACTTTTCGAGCCAAATTCTCGACCTTTCGGCACAAAACTCTCTGTTCGAGACTACAATTAGCCAAAAACTTTTCCATTAAACTTTTATTGTCAGACCGTTTCAGCTATGACAAGGGTCGTGATGTACGCCAGGAGTTCCCCGTGTTCTACAAAAATCAAATGAATCTCAATTACAGAATTGATGAAAGTATTATAAAGAAGATAATAAAAAAGGAAGTTTCTGTTATAGACCCCGTCAGGAATAAACTGGGTTTATATATTTATTACAAAAACTTGAAACTTTTCAATTTGGTCATCAAGAATGATAGAACAAGTATCACTGACCCGTTGCAACAAAGTCACGTGGTGTACCATTTCAAATGTTCTATTCCACATTGTAAGGTGGATACATACATTGGTCACATACCACTACGTTGTCAAGGAGACTCACGATGCATCTCCAGTTTGGGAGTATTCTTAATCATTATGAATGTATTCATTTGAAAAAGCTAACACGAAAAGAACTTGAAGAAGGTGTTTCGATTTTAACAAGTGAATCCGACTCTTTCCGGCTGAAAAGTAAAGAGGCTCTCTATATCTTATTTAATGAGACCCGCAATTAATAAACAATTTGATAAATTTCCACAGATTCTCCACTTATTCGGTGTCAAAGAAAGCAATATGCATCGGTTACCCTGTATTCCTTCTAACGACGAGGATAACATAAATGATGATACTTCTGACTCGTCCTCTGACCCAAATACTTTGGCTGTTGAGGCTGCTCCTGACGTATCTCATTGTAATGTATCTGAGGAAATTCTTGTCTCTTCTAATATAACACAGCAAAAGCGCATAAATTGATTTCCAATAGTATAAATTTTATATTCTTTTGATTTGATAGGTAGAGTGTTTTTTCGTTTTTTCTTTTGTTAGTGTGCTAATTCTTTGACAATTTCGGTTCTTTCTGTTTGTTTACTTTTCTCGTTTTACTTTTGACCCTGAGGATGGCTGACATAGCTGAAACGGTCCGTCGGTCTGACAATAAAAGTTTAATGGAAAAGTTTTTGGCTAATTGTAGTCTCGAACAGAGAGTTTTGTGCCGAAAGGTCGAGAATTTGGCTCGAAAAGTTGTTTCTGCCAAATGGCGAGTTGTGTTTCTTGGAGCGTGTCTCAAAGATATATATATATATATATATATATATATATATATATATATATATATATATATATATATATATATATATATATATATATATATTAAATATTTTCGATTTATAGTGAATGTCGGATAAATGTGAAGATAATTAAAAAAGTGTGAAGACTAAAAAGTAGACAATAAAAATAAATAAATAAAACTTTTCAAAAACTAGTCTTATGACAAGACCATATATATAGAATAAGTATATCGGCCCGCCTGTTGTTTAGGAAGGCTTTTAGCTAGGCAGCCAAGTAGACCGGATGCGAATATACAAGCCGCCTCGGAAACTTCCACTTGCATATTAATTAGTGTGCTATATATAGACTGAGTGAAAGTTTCACCTAATTTAAGTCGTGAACGCTTCCATATGCATACTAATCCCGAAACCCGCCAAAAATTTTTGTTTGAGTGGGTTCGGTTTTGTTTTTCATTGCTTCGCCTTCGATTAAAAAAATGAATAGTATTAATAACAACGTGCGAAATCGTCTTCGATTGAAGCTGTTAAAGAAAAAGCCGTTGGTTTGTGTTTCGGATATTATAATTGTTATTATATCGGTTCCAATGCTGATAAGTTTCTTGCGTCAAATACTCTCAACAATTAATTTTATAATACACAATATTGCACAGCCATGTCAGCCAGAAGTTGATCCTAACTTTGAAGTGTCAGCTGCTACGCTTTCCCCAGAACCACTTTCAAAAGTAAGTATCAACAATAACAACAAGCCTATTGATATAATTTGTCATTAAGCTCAACTAAAAATGTTGATACCAGTGATAAACAATATTACAGGCACATCAGTCAGAAGCAGCTGGTGGTACAAGTGAGCAACTTCAAGCTCAGATCAAACAAATGGACTTCCCAGAACCACTTTCAAAGGTAAGTAGTAACAAAATTAATAGAAATAATTTGTCTTCAAGCTCAACTAACAATGTTGATACCAATGATAAACAATATTACAGGCACATCAGTCAGAAGCAGCTGATGGTACAAGTGAGCAACTGCAAGCTCAGATCAAACAAGTGGACTTCCCAGAACCACTTTCAAAGGTAAGTAGCAACAATAGGGCCTAGAAAACTGGTATGCGTGTGAAGTTAGCCTCGAGGCTGGCAATGCTAACTAAAAAAAAAATTGCTTGCCCTGGGGCTGTGCTATACATTGTTGGATGGGTTATAAAAAATAAAATAGAAAGGTATATTTGGATTGTCTTCGGTTCAACAAATAAAAATGTTATAAGCGAAAAACCACGATTTTCCGCCGAAAATTGCATAAAATCAACATCGGCTCTACTTTGAGAAAATCGATCTTGTTTTAAACTTCTGCCCTGGGTATATCCGAGACGCTTGTTTTTAGATAATTCAATTTCAAATCCAACAATATAACTTTCGCTTCTCAAAGTTAATAAATAAAAAAGTTATCGAATAAAACGTCGGACCGTATACCAAAGAAACCGAAACATAAACAGACGCTGCGATTGGACAATCGAGTCTAGCTCACTGTGGCTAATTATGCAAAATATTCAAATATGCAAAGTGGCTACTCGTTAACACGTTAAAATTTTATTTTTAAGAAACCTCTATTGAACTTAAATAATAAATATATATAGTAGCAAAATTTTTTTTATTGTTTTTCTCGCTCCCGTTTCTTTGCTCTCACGATCCCGGTCGCTTTCCCGATTTATTGCAATGCAGCCAGCAAAAACTCTGAAAAAGATGAGCCAAGAACAGAGAACGGTACCGAGGGTTCTAAATCAGATGAATCCACAGAGGATTCTAGATCAGATAGACTAAGAGTCATTTTAAAATCAAATAACAGTTTGATGAAGGGATTTAATGGAAAGTGTTTTCAAAAAACCTTTTGAAGAGTTTCTTGAGAAAGATCTAAAAGATGTGAAGGAAGAAGAAAAACCAGACAGTTCCGATAAACCGTGCAAAGATGTTCAGGACGAGGCATGCAACAAAGGCTGTGATGAACCGTGCAGAAATGGCGACGATGAGCCAAAGAAAGACTCTGTTGATGAGCCAAAGAAGGACTGGAAGAAATTACGTCAAACGGTCAAGAAACTTGACCATGTTGTTTGCGAATTGCGGTCAAAAGCCACGAGTAAAGATCAAGGTATTTTGGTGATCGTGGCCGAGTTGCATTTCTTAAAAGCGACTATGCTGTTCGGGACGAACAAAATTAAGAAGGGGGTAATCATGTAAAATCGCTGATTTTACGTTAAGTTTCCCATTGATAGACGTTAAAGGACTTGGAATAACTATTAGGGACATTATTTATTAATAGACCAGAAGGTATAACTAGCCCTAGCAAAGCCTTCATTTATTATTTCCAATAAACTGCAAAACCATTCTATTGAGCCCGGTATACGATTTGGTGATATCGTAATATTTGTTTTATTATTTTAAAAACTTTAGAATTTTAATTCTCAGCAATTTTTTTTTGCTGAACCCGTTTATGCAAGTCAGATGGATAATGAGTAAACTTTAAACAATAACACAGGACAAAAACATCTTTTAAATTTTAATCTCGGTGATGGTTAACAAACATACTGACCACATATAAAAACATCTTCAGCCTCATTTAGATAATAAAAAATGGCACATTTTAATCACAAATAAAAAAAAACTGTTGAATGATTGAAAAACTGAGATATGTGATGAAGTTAAATTAACGGAACGGATTTTTCGGAACAAATTTTTTTTTTATAATTCTCTTTTTCTCCAGTATCGCTGATCCAACTGGCAGATATCCTTAAAATTGCAGTTATCAATATATTTAGAATAGTGAAGCCTAACCCTCTCATAGAGACATATACTATTGCCACAGAAAGGCCAGTTGACGGGATGTCCTTTAAGCAGCATTTCAATGTAAAAAAGTTTTTCGTTATCGTTTTGACATTGGCGAAGAACAAATTGAATGTTAGCTGCAAATGGAGAAATTCTGGAAGCTTTGAAAGTACGATTTATGTTCAATTCATAGTTGTCATGGTTTAGTGGGAGAGAATCTTTGAAAAATTCAAGAGCAGCAAGCAAAGGAAAAATGGTCTCTGCATGAGCAAAATAGAAGGTACCCTTCTTTAACCTGTTTTAATTAAAGTACTTCAGGTTTAAATTGTTTTGTCAATGATAAACTAAAACTGATAACACTATTTTATAATTACAATAATATTCACAATGTAAAAATAAATTTATGCAATAGACCAGTGTTAATATAGAATAGAGTGTCAAATGCGTGAAATATAATAACAAATCCTTAGAACCGCCGACTTTCAGGTCCAAAGGTGAATGCCTTACCGCTATACCATCAGCGCTCGCCCGGTGCTTGTTACTCTTACCAATATATATATATATATATATATATATAGAAAAGTATATAGGATGAACCTATCTTTTAAGATGGCTTGCAGTGTGTAAGGCACGTAGGCCTCGAAACATAGAATTAGAAACTATACGCAACAGACAATCATCATAATAACTAGATTAAAGCAATTGATTGAAAAAACCATTATTTAAATATTAATTTTTTTTAAATTCACAAAATTAATTTTTTTCAAGAAACTTGAAAAGAGTTTTATTTTTTTAGTTTCAGGGCATCCATTTGTCTAAATATAGCGCTACCGAAAGTATACACTTCGAAGGAATTGACCATTTCTTCAAAAGTATTGGGAGCTGGCAGAAAATAATTTTTACGTTGAAGACGGCCTACTTCACAACAAGGAAACTTAAGTCACTAAAGGCAAAGACAGTATGGGATGTTCTTTTACAGCTGTTCATGAATTTTTCAATACCAAAAGTAATCAGCCCAGATTGCGGAACTAATTTTACCAGCCAACTGACTCAAGAATTTTTGAAAAGTTTTGGTTGCAGTCCTAAATGCAATACACAGGGACATCCTGAAGCCGCTGGATTGGTAGAACTGAGCAATCAGAGTTTGAAAATGATTATTTACAAACAAGTACAAGAGAACGCTAAGGGATGGCATAAATTGTTAACATTCGTTTTGTGGAGTTTGAGGGAGAAGCCATCTTCTACCACACATATTAGTCCGTACACGTTTGTTTATGGTACTATTCCGCGCGGACCGCTGTCTGTGTTGAAAGAATCATGGGTGGGAGAGCAAATCCTTCCACTCAAGTTAGGAAAGAAACCAGAAGAATATTTGGGAACCCTCAAAGAAAATTTAGATTTAGCAAAAGCCTACTCAGATTATTCCCACATCGAACAAGAAAGTATGCTCATAGTTACAACCTCAGGAGCACTGATAGAAAATACTAAGTAGGAGATAAGGTTGTGGATTTGGTACCGAATTCTGGCGAAGCAAAATGTTTCAATCGATGGGAAGGACCGGGAACTATTAGTCAAGTAAAATCTCCTTATTCCTACATAGCAGAGCTGGAAGGAAGACGTCAACAAGATCAAAAGGTATCATGAAAGAATTGAACAGGCCATAGTAAACAGTTGCTCATTAATTTTTGATAAAGACGAAGATTTTGGTCAGATCACCACCATCGGAGGAAGGAACTCTGAAGGAAATAAGGAAGGACTCGTGATTGATCCTCTTAAACTGGAGCATTTATCGGTCGAGCGATGTAAACGACTACAAGATATTTTAAATCAATATCGAAGGAAGAGGTTAAAAGACAGCTACAAGAAATGTTGAATAATGAGATTAATCACGCTCTCCAAGAGTGAAATGGCAAGCCCGGTAGTATGCGTTTTAAAGAAGTCTGGTGGTCCCAACAGTGTGCGGCTTGCTATTGACTATAGACATGTGAATAAACATTCCATGTGTGATTGTTTCCGACGCCGGATGTTCAAGAGGTTCTACAAAAGGTCGGAAGAGCAAGGTGGATTAGTGGTTTGATGCGAAGAACGGCTACTGGCAAATACCGATGAAGAAGGAATCGCAATGGCTGACGGCATTTGTTTGCGATGAAGGGCTATTCGAATTCAAGAGAATGCCTTTGGACTGAAATCGGCCAGCAACACTTTCATACGAGGAATGACTTACTTGCTCAGAAGCATCCGAGAATTCACCGGACCGTTTGTTGATGATATTGCCGTATTTACTGATACATGGGAGAATCATCTACAACATTTGAATACTTTTCTGAATTGTCATTCAAGATTCTGGGTTGACTTTGAATTTAAAGAAATGTAGTTTTGCTCTGGGACAGGTGAACTTCGTAGGACATTCTGTAGAATCCGGTCTAATTCAGCCAGATCCAAAGAAAATAGAAACTTTAGAAAGCTCGAGACCTCCAAAGACGAAAAGGGAAGTCAGAAGACTGATTGGTTTCTTCAGTTATTTCAGAAACTTCATTCCTCAATTATCAGAAACATTGAAATCCATCACCAATTGGAGACAAGCAAAAGAGGTTCCAATCAGATCATATGGAAAAACCAACATCAACTAGCGTTCGAGAAAGTCAAGCATCAATTGCAAGAATTGGTAGCTCTTGATACTATTGACTTTAATAAAGGGTGGTCTTTACGTTGATGCAAGTCAGGTGGTCATAGGGGGATGTCTGGGTCAGTGGTCGGAAGAAAGAAAAGAATTACCCTTTGCGTTTGCAAGCATGAAGTTGACAGAGACACAAGCCAGATGGTCAACTATTGGAACCTAAAGAAATTTAGGTCATGGGTGTGCCTTTCACGAATCATTATCTTCTCCGATCATAATCCGTTGACATACTTGAATGAGGCAGCTCCCAGAATGGGCATTGGCACTCCAAAAAATCAACCTCAATTTCCGTTATCATCCGGGAAAAAACAATATGGTGGACGACTTCTCACGCGCTCCCGACGATGAACCAAGAATCATCTCGGTTCATCGGGATACAAGGACGGACGATGAAGACAAGGTGAGCCGATAACGAAGAATCCTTTATCGTCTTTGAGAAGGGAGGTATGTCACGGTAGTCTCCATCTTCGATTGTATTGAATAATTTTATCGCGCGGACTAGACGGAGATCGCGACGAAAAAGGCCGACTAGACTGGTAGCGTCGGTTTGCTTAAATAATCAAGCTTGCTCAATTTAGGTGTGCTTCGAATTATAGCGTCTTTTCTATAAAGTTTACGATAATGATTTTTTGTCCGTTGTGTAGATATTGTGCAGGCCTTTAATTGGACCTAATATTATCGAGTTCTGATGAGAATTAAATAAGTTAGAGCTTTTTTATTATTATTTTTTTTATTATAGTTTTACGTTCTTATACATGGTACTTTTAGACGGAGAAAAAAAAGAAATGATAAATAAATAAAATAATAAAATAAAATAACGGGAAAAAGCATAAAAAGAAATGATAAATAAATAAAATAATAAAAAGGTAAAAAAAAGATGTCCATTATAAGAGAGTTAGAATAAAAAAGTCAAAATATGCATCTAAAATATTCTTTATCTTCTTTGTTTTTGCGCAGTTGACGATGAATGGGAGGGGCTGCTTGTCGGAATTCGAGAAGAGCATCACGTGTGAAAGTAGTTCGTTGACTCATGGCCTGACAACTCGTGTGTGCATTGCTCATGAATAAATTAGTAGTAGTCAAGTCAAGCGGCAATGGAACTCAATTTCACAATATTAAAAAAACGCAAAATTGCTCGTAAAGACAACTGTGACTAGATACAGTGAGGTTAATCAGTAAGACGTGCCAGTTTAAAGTCATTTTGAACATCGCAAAAAACGCCGTAAGCAATAGCGTATTTGTATCCATGGTGATAATTTAAACTTTTAAACGACGCTAAAACACTATTAAAACGCAAAGTTGTCAGCAAAAACAACTGTCATTCGATGCATTAAGTTAATTTCGGTTAAATCATGCTAGTTTGAAGTCATTTTGAACGTCGCAAAAAACGCCGTAAGCAATAGCGTATTTGTATCCATGTTGATAATTTAAATTTTTAAACGACGCTAAAACACTATTAAAACGCAAAGTTGTCCACAAAAATAACTGTCATTCGATGCATTAAGTTAATTTCGGTTAAATCATGATAGTTTAACATTGAAAAAAAAATTCAGAAGTCAGCTAAAAAGTCGAAATTAGACGAAGCTCAACGCATGCCACACGCCGAAGCGCCGCCATTATTAACTCCTTGCAACTATGGCTACCAATATGTAAACGGTGGTCACCTCGCCGCAGTGATCACAACTGGGAAACCAGTAAAACCAGGCAAGAAACCAAGGACCTAAAACGAACGAATCTATCGATAAATGCTACCTCAACTGGGGCAGCCGATGTGTCACCATTGGGGACCCATGGTGTGGACAAAAAATGGACTACTGGCCGAACGACTAAATTTATTAAACCAAAGAATGAAATACGAATTGCCGCGTGGAACGTACGAACGGGTCATCACGTCGGCCAAAAGGAGATTATCGCCACCGAAATTACCAACTACAAAATATCGATCGCCGCCATATCGGAACTACGACTCACGGGATCCGGGACGATGATGATTAGCCCACCGACGACCGACGAGACTATTACGCTCTTCTACTCCGGTGCTGACAAGCGAGAAGCGGGTGTTGGATTTATGGTCGGCCAGCGGGCTGCCCACAGTGTCGTCGCCTTCCAACCAATTTCTGAACGTCTGGCAGTCCTTTCCATCGATGGCACAATCAAGACACACATCCTATCCGTCTACGCGCCGACCGAAACAAGCTCAGATGCTGCAAAAGACGCTTTCTACGCCTATCTACAAGCTGCGACTGATTCTATACCGCAAACCGAAGTTACCATATTGGCAGGCGACTTTAACGCTCACGTCGGCGACAACCGTAGTGGCTGGGAAGAAACGCTTAGACGATTCGGCCACGGAAAAATCAAAGACAATGGACAGCGACTGTTGTCGTTTGCGTCAGTAAACAACCTCGTCATTGGCAACAGCCTCTTCCAACACCCGAAGAAACATCGGCTCACGTGGAGAAACCCGTCGGGGAAAGATTCGGCCATGCTCGACTACGTTCTGATCAACAAGCGTTTTCGATCGACGCTCAACGACGTTCGAGCAATGCGTGGCCCTGATTGCGGATCTGATCACTACCTCATGCGGGCCAAAATACAACTTCGACTCCAAAAAGCAAAGAAGAAGACGCCGGAGGCTGTAAAGAGAAACTGGACGTGCCTACGCGATCCGGCAGTTCGACACAAATTCCAGCTTGCTTTATCGAACAAGTTTGCGATCCTCAATACATTGGACGATGTCACCGATGAAGAAAAACAAATAACCAAATCCGTCATCGAATGTGCGGCGCCGTTATGTCCACCGATCCGT
This sequence comes from Erpobdella octoculata, assembly GCA_963978895.1. Classification (NCBI taxonomy): domain Eukaryota; kingdom Metazoa; phylum Annelida; class Clitellata; order Hirudinida; family Erpobdellidae; genus Erpobdella; species Erpobdella octoculata. The sequence continues at coordinate 18,085,333 of OZ022245.1, forward strand.
CGACGAACGCAGCCATGGATTTCGGATGAGTGTCTGGATTTGGTAGCTGAGCGGAAAAGAATCAAGCACGTCGATTTCGAACAATACCGGCGACTTAATCAAGAGGTAAGGCGGAAAATGAAGATCGAGCGAGAGGTGTATTGGAACGATGTTGCAGCCGAAAAGGAAGAAGCCGCATCACGACATGAATATCGAACATTGTATCAGACACTACACCGTTTAGGCGGAAAAACGAAATCGATCAACGATAACATCAGGAAAACGGATGGAAAGTTTGTTAGTTCGTCCTCCGATCGATTACAGAGGTGGCGGGAATTCTTCCACGAACTATACAACCACGGTCCGCCTGCAGGACCAGCCGCGGACCCGCCACAAATCGATCAACCGCAGATCCCATTTCCCGTCGACGTACCAACAATCACAGAAGTGAAAGCGGCCGTCAAATCGCTCAAGAACGGAAAAGCGCCGGGCATCGATCAAATTACAGCCGAGATGATCAAAGCTGGTGGTAACATTCTATTGCAACGTCTACACGTCCTATTGACATGCATCTGGGACACGGAGTACGTACCATCAGCGTGGAAGAAAGCGATCGTCGTTCCCATTTTAAAGAAAGGAGACAGTCGAGAATGCAAAAACTACCGCGGCATTAGTCTCCTTTCAATCGTTGGAAAAGTATTCACGAAGATCATTCAGTCACGACTACAAAAACATCGTGAACAATCGTGCCGTGAGGAACAGGCCGGATTTCGACCGAATCGTGGATGCATCGATCAAATCTTCGCACTACGCCAACTCGTAGAAGAGAGGGTTCGATGTGGCCGGCGGACTGTTGTTGTCTTCATCGACTTCAAATCGGCTTTCGACTGCATCCATTGGCCATCATTGTGGACGGCATTGGAAAGAGAAAACATACCACCGAAAGTCATCCGTTTGTTACAAGCGTCGTATAGTGGTTCGACCAGCTGCATCCGAATTCGAAACAACCTATCGGACGAGTTTACCATTCAAACCGGTGTCCGACAGGGAGACGTCGCCTCTCCGCTTTTATTTAACGTCGTGATCGATGCGATCATGAGGAAATCCTTCGAAGGAAGGCGTGGTGTTCGCGGACGATAGCGCCGTCTTCGCCGACACCGACGTGGAAGCTACAGATTGCCTGAACGACATCGGCAATATTGCCAAGTCATACGGCCTAAAGATCAACGCCGAGAAGACCAAGGTATTAACAACGGACAGGTCGCCAGCTCATGTCCACCTAAATGATGTCCAGATCGAGCAAGTGACGAAATTTAAATACCTTGGATCGATCGTGGAGGAAAAGAAGACGTCGTCGTCGGCCGACATCCACAGCCGCGTTGGCCAGGCGACTGCGGCATTTGCAGCGCTCAGATGGTGCGTTTGGAAGAGAACGAACATTGCAATCAAGACAAAAATTCGTCTTTACCGAACACTGATTCTTCCGATCCTCCTATATGGCTCGGAGACATGGACATTGTTTAAACCCGATATGAATAGACTTGAAGTATTCCAAATGCAATGCCTGCGGCGAATACTGGGAGTCTCCATCCGCGACCGCATTCGAAACAAGACGATCCGTGAACGGTGTGATCGACAACCACTAATCGACGAACACATCCAAAAACGGCGACTACGGTTGTTCGGGCACGTCTGCCGAATGGATGATAAACGGCTTCCCAATAGTTTACTTTGGCGGGAGCGACCGCCTGGCTGGCGCATTCAACGTTCGGCGCCAAAGAAAACATGGCTGAAAATTATTGATGGGGACCTCAAGAGGAAGCGACTGACCGCCGATGGGGCGAGAAGGGTTGCGGCCGATCGAGAAAAATGGAAGATTGTCGTGGAAGACGTTCGTGGTCCCGTGGCACCGACAGCAGCGTATTAGCTTCGAGGACATCCTCCTCCCTAGGCGCCGGCTACGGACTAAATAATAATAATAATAATAATAATCTTCTTTGTTATGGAGACATTAATTGTATTAATTATATATTTTTATAATTGACAGTTAATATTAATATCTACGCTTGTGGATATTAATATCTTTGTTCCTTCCGTTAACTTCCCTTTTAGTTTCTCTCTCGTGGTTGATTGAGCACTGTATCGTTTTTATCGTTATATAAACTATATTCGAAATATAACTAACGTCGTTGTTTATCGGTCATAACATTTTGGCGACGAGGATTTGAAATGGCTGAAGAAAAATTTTATTCACTCATGGCTACGTTTTTGGAGAAAAACCGACGCCGAGACGAAAAAAATCGACGCCGAGATGAAGAAAACCGCAAACGTGAAGAGGAGATGCGTACGCAAATTCTCGAAGACAACCGCAAACGCGAAGAGGTTTTTACAGAACTCATTCGGTCGATGATGTTACAATCATGTGGTCCAATTTCAATGGTGAGAAACAAACCAGATTTGGTACCAAAGTTGATGAGACAAATTTCGGAATTCAGCCATGACCCCGAGTCCGGTAGGACATTCTCAAAGTGGATTGATCGTTTCGAAGCAGTTATGATCAGCCATGGTACCGAGTTATCCGACCCAGATAAAACGCAAGCACTCGTGTCAAAGTTGGACTTGCAATCGTACGGGAGTCTCACCGACCACATCTTGCCGAAAACAACAAAAGATCTGACCTACGACGAAACCAAGGAAATTTTGGAGTCGCTGTTTGGGGACAAGGTCTCGGTTTTCAGGAGAAGGTTCGACATGTTCCGGTTGGTAATTGGTGATCTTGGGTACAGCAAGCTTGGTTCAACAATAAATAGAATGACGGCACTGGCTTAAGTCGAACAAATGTCAAAAGAACATTTTAAATGTCTTGTTTTTGTTTCGGCACTGCAAGGAGCTCGACATGCTGACATCCGAACAAGGTTGTTGAGGAAACTGGAGACTCAAGAGGAGTGCACGTTAGCTGACCTTGTTAAAGAATGCGAATTCGTAACGAGTTTGAAAATAGATTCGGACGTCATCGACAACGTACAAAATGTTAATGCAGTAAAACAAATGAACAGGAAGAAGCCTCGACCTGGGTTCCCTAACAAGGATATCCCCCGATCTTCGACCAAAGGTGTCTGTTTCATCTGTGGTTCGCCAGAACATTTTAGAAAAGATTGTCCGAAAAATCAGCCAAAAGCTCAACAGAGAAAAAATAAAGCAATTAAGAAGATTGTTGGTAATGTGGTTGCCAATCGGAGATACACTGAGGTTAATTTTGGTGAGACTCAGGTTAGAATGCAGTTAGATTCTGGTGCCGACGTCACACTCAACAAGGAAACATGGGAACAAATCGGTTCACCTGCCTTGGTAAGGTCAACGACGACACTGGGATCTGCAAATGGAAGTCCGATTGAGGTCCTGGGACAATTTGATGTAAAGTTCACCTGTGGAGGACATTCAGGTCACGGTCGCTACGTGGCTGACAAAGTCGAGCAATTGTTAGGCATTGAATGGATGAACCAACTTCCTCCTCTTCAAAAAGCATTCAACGCCATCTGCTGCAAAATGGAGCAGAAGCCAAAGGAGGAAGGGGAACATCTTGCCAGCAGTTTGAGTGAACGTTTTCCAGATGTTTTCAAGGAAGAATTGGGAAAATGTCAAACAAAAGCTCAATTGTTCGTCAAGCAGGGAACACGTCCAATCTTCTGTCGACAGAGAAGGATTCCGTTTGCTCAGGAAGAAACAGTTAACGTGGAGCTGGAGCGTTTGGTGCAGCAGAGAGTTCTGAAGAAGGTTGACTACAGCAACTGGGCCGCACCGATTGTTGTAGTTGCCAAGAAAAATGGAGCAGTCAGGATATGTACAGACTTCAAAACAGGACTCAACGATGCACTGGAAATGCACCGACACCCGCTACCTGTGCCCGATGAAATCTTTGCTCGTCTAAACCAAGGCGCAAGGTTCACTCAGATTGACTTCGCTGACGCATACTTGCAAATGGAAGTTGATGATGACTCGAAGGAACTGGTCACAATTAATACACACAAAGGTTTGTTCCAGTACCAGCGATTGCCCTTTGGAGTCAAATGCGCACCTGGCATTTTTCAAGAAGCTATGGATCGAATGATCACAGGACTGGAAGGTTGTGCAGCATATCTAGATGATGTCATAGTCACCGGATCTACGCTGGATGAACACAATCGAAATGTTAAAGCTTTGTTCAAGAAAATCGCTGAGAGTGGATTTCGTGTACGAATGGAAAAGTGTTCATTTGCTAAAGAAGAAATCAAGTTTTTGGGGCACATTGTTTCAAGAGATGGCCGTCGACTAGACCCCGAGAAAATTCAAGCGATTGTTGAAATGCCAGAGCCTAAGGATGCAAAGCAGTTAAAATCATTCTTAGGCATGATAAGCTATTATTCATCCTTTGTACCAGAGATGCGATCAATGAGGGGCCTTTTGGACGATCTCGAAAGGAAGGACACATTTGAATGGACTGCAGAGCACCAGGAAGTGTTAGGAAAGATAAAGAAGGTGCTGCAGTCAGATCTGTTGTTGACGCACTACGACCCTGAACTGGACATTGTCGTTGCTGCGGACGCGTGTGAATATGGAATCGGAGCTGTGATCTCCCATCGTTTTCCAAACGGCATGGAAAAAGCGGGCTTTTGGAAAATTGCAGGGAGAGGGTGCGACGGCTGACGTGCTGCAAAAGTTCTTGCTGACGTATAGGACAACACCTCTACCATCATCAGAAGAACTGAAAACACCCGCAGAGCTACTCCTAGGCAGACAATTACGAATTCCTTTGTCAGACCTCCAACTGAATAAATTCCATTATCAAGCTGAAAAGATGGAAAAGATCGAGAAACCCGGTTCTCATAAAAGAGAGTTTACAGAACAAGATGCTGTCTATGTGCGGACATACGACAATCCGAATCAGCCAGAATGGACTCCCGGTAGAATCGTCCGACGTTTGGGAAAATCTGTTTATGACGTTGAAGTTGGAAGAAGAGTGATGCGGCGACACTACAATCAGTTTCGAAAACGGGTATCAGAAGAAGCTCTAGTGGTTATATCTGATGTTTTCGACATCCCTCTTCTCCCACCAATACAGTCATCCCAGAAGACGACCGATACTTCTAACAGTGCCATTTCGGTTGATGTTTCAGTTAACGAAGAAATGAATGCTTCCAAGAAAACTTATCTTGTTTAGGAGGGGGAGGTGTTATGGAGACATTAATTGTATTATTATTTTTATAACTTACAGTTAATATTAATATCTACGGTTGTGGATATTAATATCTTTGTTCCTTCCGTTAACTTCCCTTTTAGTTTCTCTCTCGTGGTTGATAGCTGAGCGCTGTATCGTTTTTATCGTTAAATAAACTATCTTCGAAATATAACTAACGTCGTTGTTTATCGGGTCATAACATTCTTCTTCCCCTCTTTCGCTGGTTTTCATCATTGTAGCGCATCTCCAGCTGACTCCTTAATCCCGGAATCAGGGAGAATGGCTGCTGCAGTCATCATTGCCGGATCCAGCTGGGCGGTCATCGATGGACGTAATTTCTTTGTTGCTTGTTGTGTTTTTCACCTCCTCTTGGTTGACCCATGCCGCCAGAACCTGTAAGATCTTTTTAATCATAGATATTACCTCTATTATTGGGCTTGATTCGGTTTTTGTTTTCCTTGATTCTTGTTTTTCCATTGTCTCCGTTTGTTAAGTTATAAGGAGCAGCTCTTTGTTGATTTCTGTATGTTCGGCAACTGTGGATTCCTTTCCTTTGCTTCTCAGGGCCTCTGAATAAGACTTTCTCCCTGTTGTGGTATTCACGTTTTCTTTAGCTTTTTGCCATTTAGGACATTCATTGCTGCCTGTCCTGTGATCAGGAGTCATACAGCTGGCACATACAGTTCTCGCTTGTTCTGGCGCTGGGCAGCTCTTTATGTCGTGCTCTCCGGCACACTTAGGGCAGGAGGTTTTGGCCTTGCAATATTTGGCCACATGACCAAATTGATTGCAATTGAAGCATCTTACTGGGTTCGCAATGTATTCCTTCAATCTGATGGTTAGGAATGAGATTTTAATGTGCTTCGTAGGAGTCTGGTCCGGCTCAAAAGTGAGGATGACCGCAGTGGATTCCTGAAATCTTCCATCTATTCTTTTCTTAATCCGCACAGCTGCGACACATCTGGATTTGTCGATGATTGTTCCTATCGAGATTTCTATCGATTTAGTGTTCTTGACGAAAGGTTTAAGAAAACTGACATGGTAACCGGCTATTTCTTTAAGATGTTCTAGTTTTTCTCTCACTTTTTGTGGCTATGATTCTTAGTTTTCTTCCTTTGGCTGTAATTTCTGGTTGCCGGTTGAGAAACCCGGACAGGCTTTCTTCAATTTTGAAGGGGTTGATCTTTGTGAGTTCGTTCAAGAGAATGCACTCCACAATTTCCTCGGGTTGGTTTTAGATCGTCAGTTGTTGTTGCATGTTTTTTTGGCTGGGTCCTGTTTTGGCTGAGGCTACGCTCCTGAAGCTTGCTGGGATCTTGGCGGGAGTAAGGGTTTCAGCAATGATTTTCTCTATAACAAATGGTAGTGTTCCCCTGACGGCAGTTGTCGGCGGTTGCTCTGCAGAGCTGGTTTTCCTCTGGGGAGGAGTAGATTCCTCACTGTCGGAAGCCTGAGCCCATGCTTCTTCGATGATGTTTCTCGAAGGCTGGTTAGTTTTAACTTCTTTTTCGGCCTCACGAGACAGGGCGATACTTCACAACACGTGCGAGAGAGCGATAAAACAAATTCCGAGAGCTGGCAACAACATCAACACGAACAAGAAAAACCAAGTTAGAGCTTAAAATGTAACTTAATTTAAGCAAACTTTCTTGAAAAGTTGGCGCGTGCTGACGTAAGCGCTTTCGTTCTGTGATGCGATTGGCTCGCGTTAATTACCATAACTCTTTTGACAAATTGTTGTTTCTATTTAAACTACAAAATCGACGTGTTTTACTTTTCATCGATAACTGTTCTGCCCATGGTAACATTGATCTCTCGAACATAAAAGTTCATATTCTTCCTAAGAACACCACATCCAAATTACAGCCGTGTGATGCCGGCATTATTCAAAATGTGAAGTTGAATTTTCGGAAGATGTTTTTACGTTATTTAATAAGTAAACTGGACAATGACCAAACTGCAACACATTAACAGGTGGCAAAATATATTACATTACTTGATGCCATAATTTGGCTTCGAGTTTCATGGCTCCGTGTCCAAGAAGACACAATCACAAAGGGCTTTCGTAAATGCGATTTCGGTCCATGTGATGTCACAAATTCTACAGAGGATCTAGAGTTTGATTATGATATGACAGACTATCAAATCCAGACGGGAGTCAATTTTGAAGAGTATGTCAATTGTGATGCTAATGAGCCAACAAGTTCAAATGTCCAAGGCGTTCCAGTTGTGGTTGAACAAGAAAAAGAAAACATTGATTCAAAAGATTCTGATGATGAATCCATTAACAGTCAAACTGCAATTTTATGTTAATAAGCTTTTTAGGGTTATCATAGCTGGGAGTGGGTACTGGGGATAAGCTCCCAGTTGCCTATAAAATACTCCTAATAGCTTGTGTCTCATACAGCCTCTGATAACCAAGTCCAGCTCCTGGCCTGCTCGTTACCGGAACTGCTTTTACTAACAGGAGAAGGGGCGAAGGCAAATCTCTGGCGCTTCAAAACCAGAAGCTTAGGACAGATGGGGTTCGTTAACCCGGGAGGGCAAACTATCTAGGGAAAGGTAACCCCTGATTTCAAACCAATGGACAGATGGGGTTTGTTAACCCGGGAGGGCAGCCCATCTAGGGGAAGGAAAACCCTGATTTCAAACCAACGGACAGCTGGGCTCGTTAAGCCAGGAGGGCAGCCGATCTAGGAGATTTCAAACATCTGGTTCTTAAGGCTAGCAACCTAATTGCCAGGAATTTATTTTGCCACAAAAACAATATCTGAAGTACCCATTCCGGGCAACCCAGCTGGCGTCACCAGACGACAAAACTCTCTAGTGACAGAGTGTGATGAAAGCGGGATAACACAAAGTCACACTGCTGATGACATCGTCTGGGGACATAAGCACTTAGGAAAGGTAAACGGGGTTTCAAGATAGGAACCAACAACGTCCGAACCATCAGGGATAACGGGGAAATAAGGCACAAAATTCAAAGCCGCCCCAAAGAAAATCATTCAGATCTACTTGACTTTCCCGATGACCGTCCGTCTCCTACTCCTCCCTGGAAACTCGTCACGCCTACAATCGACACGTCACTTGTAGGTTATGACAAGAATTGTCCATCCATGCTGCCTACAGCATTGGAAAAAATTGCTAGTTACGAAGATACTTTGGCAATCTACACAGATGCATCGAAAGTCGACGAGAAAATGGCCACCGGCATCCATTCCAGAGGCATGAACATCGACATCTCGCAAAGAACTCCTGATCATCTATCGATTTTCACTGCTGTGACGATAGCAATTAAATCTGCCCTTGACACCTTTCTCCACAAATCATCGGTGAGCGCTGGAACCAACAACAAAATGACCATATTCACAGATTCTTTTAGTTCGGCAACGACAATCAAATCATCGGTGAGCGCTGGAACCAACAACAAAATGACCATATTCACAGATTCTTTTAGTTCGGCAACGACAATCAAACATCGAAAGAAAAGCCATCTTAGAACACGTGCCAATGAAGTTTTGGCTCTTGTGAACGAAGGATTAAACCTATAGTCTCAACGCGGTATCATCTTGATGTAAATTGGTCACGAGAAAAACAAGTAATCTTGAGTCGAATTCGTCTGGGAAAGACCAAACTAAACTATGAAATGTTCAAAATGGGTATCACTGATTCGGCCGTTTGTACGAAATGTAACAAAGAAAAGAACGAAACAGCGGAACACTTCCTCCTAGAGAGTCAAGGCAGAAGTCAACTCTAAAATAATTTAAAAAAATACTTCGAAAGAAAGAAAACTGAGATAAATCTTAAGGAAATTTTATTCGACAAAACAGCAAACGAATATATATTCTAAACTTAAATGAGACAACTTTTTTCATAATGCGTTCCACTTTTCTAAATTGTGGAATGAGAATTTAAATAAACTATTGAAATTCATAATACGAAGTATTTTTATTTTAATTAATGCCGACGCGTTTCGGAGAGAAACACTCCATTTTGCAATAACACTCAATTTTCAAGGCAAATTAAACACAACGGAGAACCAAAAGCATGGAAACTAAAAGAAACGAAAATGTTGCTCAAATATTCTAAAAGCAAAAGGAGAAAAATAAATAATACAAATAAATAAAATATAATAACAGATAAATAAATAATATTACAAAATAAAATAAATAACATCAAACATAAGGGGGGGGTCGGGGGGATAAACAAGATACGATCTACTTCTTTCGCCTTCGCTGTGTAATGTTCACATTGTATATCACATGTTGAAACATATCCTGAGTAGAATCAACATCCAACGATTCTGGCGCATCAGTACAGATACATTCTTCTGTAGCCAGTGAAACCGACAAGTCCATCAACCGTCTCCAAAGTAAGGAGCGCCTCGGCGTGTGGAGGCTTTTGTTTTGGTTCTGCGCAGTAATAGCTTACAGTTGATAAGTTTTAATTACCGTAGAAAATGTTGTATACTTTTTCACTCAGTTTTAAATAGCAACTATTACTGTCAATATTGACCTTTGAAAGTGTGTTTTTCTGCCTGCGTCTGCTTGTTTTTGCCAGTCGAATCACACAAGGAACCGCCATTCTGTAGAAAATGCTGATACAGGCCACTCTAAACCGCATTACGCGAGCGACAAGGAAAATACTGTTTAGTCTAAATATTTGGAAAACTCAGCGTCGTCGTCTGGGCGCCGCTGTCACTTTGCCCATTGCAACTTCTCAACGTTCTCGGACCCACAATCCTAGACGACATTCTGATGTCTCCGGCATCCTGGAGGCCCCAAAGGTAAGACTTGGGAGCCTTACTAAATAGCAAATTCGAGGCAGTGCGTGATGTTGTCGAACAGTTTGACATCAATGTGCTGACTCTGACAGAAACGTGGCACGATAAAGGCTCCAAGCTACGAACGATGGGTTACTCTGTTATGGATCGTCCAAGACCACGTTCGCCATCGCAACAGTCCAAGCGGGGCACAAACCATGGTGGCTTGGTGGTTATTGCAAATGCTTTGGTCAAGCTGAATGTTCTCAATGATGAGTGCTCCCCAACGACGTTTGAGCACCTTGCTTGTCGAGTGTCAGCTCGAACTAATTGCCTCAACTTAATCGTAATATACAGAACAGGACGACTGACGTCAATCTTCTTCACTGAATTCTCTGAACTAATCGAGAAATTTGTTGTTACTTCTCCAACACTCTTCATAACAGGAGACATTAACATACATCTCAAGCGGTTAAATGATCCAGACACTCGGGCTTTCAACGACGTCGTCTCGTCGCTCGGCTTACGTATTGCTGTGGATGGTCCTCATGAATATGAACATGGGTCGTTCTTGAAAGGCAGCAGCCTTGTGACGTTACACCTGTTTTGAGAGCGGACACGGGTATTTCGGACCACTTGCTACTGCATTAGGAAACTCGTCCCGATGAGTGGATATCGCTTGATGTGGACCAGATGGTCGCTGGATATGGCTCGGTTCTTACGGACGCTCTTGACATGCTTCTCCCAATCATCACTTTTCGTCCTCGAAAACACTTACAACCATGGTTTGATGAAGAATGTCAGATATTGAGACAAAACCTTTTCAGGAAAAGAAAGAAAGAAAATAACTCCAGTCAGCTAAAGCAGTGCACAAACGTCTATCTTCGGCAGCTTCGGGCCAAACAGAGGTCCTACTACACGCAGCTTCTATCTGAAGAAAGAAATCCTGCCGAACGATGGAAGATAATCAGAAGGGCTTCAGGCTCTACAAAAGTAAAAGAAACTACGGAAGTACTTCCATCGGGGGTTTTGTTTGCTTGAATGTTTGCAAACCTTGAACAAAATTTAACTAACTTCCCGTCATCCAATCAAGCTGAAATTTGAAATATAGGCTCATTCCTCATAACAATGCATTTTATTAAAGTTTGAAAACTTTCTGAACAAAATTTATTTTTAATTAAAGTTAATGATTATAGATTATCTATGTTTTAAAATAAAAATAAATAAAACAGAATTTTAAATTCAAAAAAATGTTGTTTTAATATAAAATTTGCAATAAATGAAAATCTGGCAAATCTTGACATATAACGAATTTTTAGTTTTTTACGACTTACTTGTTTTTTTTATGACTGAAAAACTTTCCACGCCAAAAGTGCCTATGTATGAACATCAATGCATGACAGAATTCAATTATAGTTTACGTAAAACAGTTAGAAGGTTTCAAGCAACTTTTAGCAAATCGATTTTATGCTTTATGGACAAAATGAAGTTAGGAGGGAGAGGAAGAAAGAAATGGAGCAGGAGAACGAGCAAGAGTGAAAAAGCAAGCAGGATTGGGAAAGCGAGTGAGAGAGATTAGGAAAGCAAGTGGGAGCAGGAATGAAAAAACGAGCAGGAACGGGAGAGCGAGAAGAAGCAGGAGAGCAAGCAGAGATAGAACAGTAAGGGAATACAACCCAAAAGAATACGAGTTTGATACAAATGAAGAATTAACAAATTTAATAGCAGAAATGAGAGAAATGATAGCAGCAAAAGAGAAAGCGTGAGAAGAAAACAAAGCATTACAAGAGAAAAATATAGGCTACAACATCAAAACTTTAATAAAACAAATGGTTATAAAAAATAATGCGCCCGCAACGTTTTTTGTTGTATATGAATTATAGGATTATTATTTTATACTTTTTAGGGTGCAACAAAAACCTTGTTTTTAAACAAATGTATTTTTTATGATGTAAAAATTTTTCTCTTGTAATGCTTTGGTTCCTTCTCATGCTTTCTCTTCTGCTGCTATCATTTCTCTCATTTCTGCTATTAAATTTGTTAATTCTTCATTTGTATCAAACTCGTATTCTTTTGGGTCAAACCCATTGTCCTTCAATGCCGTCAGGAGGCGGCCCACGAGGTCGGGCTGTATTCCCTTACTGTTCAGCCCCCGTTTTCTTAGCTTCCGCCTAAACTCAGCAACGGTAAGTTCTTCCAGTACTTGTAAAACCATTCTTTTAAATCCCACTTCTAACACCAACTGTTCGTTATTGCCAATCATATACGGGGTTTTTGTAATGGTTTTGTAATTTATTGAAAAATAATGAAATAAAGCCTTAATATGTGTATTTTTCTACTTTAATAATAACTTTTTTATTTCTTCATACCACTATGACTATGCAAAGACAGAGTGGTGCCATATCCCAACAGAACTTGTGTGAATAATATGCATGTTACTTGTAACGTTTCTTCATTAGATGTTTTTTTATCAGACACTTGTGTTTCTGTGGTTAATGATGATAGTGTATGTAGTTTTGCTTCTGGTCGCATCATTGGAATTAACTACAATTCCGTTGTTAGAGTCTTTTCGAACTGATTTTTATTTATTTATTTAGTTATAATTGTTATTCAAGTATTTTATATTTATTTATTTTTTTAATTTTATGGGATATTACAATTTCACTTAATAAATTTAAATATAAGATAGGTTTCCTTAAAATGTACTTGCTACTTAGACAGGGCAATAAAACCATGCAATTTTGTTAAAATTCAAGTAAAAAACTTACTTTTTACCATCTATGATACTGTCGAATGTCTTAAAGATTTCAGAAATCAAAATACAGCTTTGCTTATAATTGATTTCATACCCTGGTCCTTTCTTCCAAAAGTCCTAGTGATTGAAATAAAAAAATTTATCAAATATTTATCATTTCCAGTTTTTGGAACTTTCACAAGTAATATATTACTATTTCTCGAACCAACTGAAATGTTTAGCTTAAAATATAATATAATACAATTATGAAGTACTCTTCAAAAAGTAATATATTACTAATAAAAGTTACTAAAAAAGGTAACTTTATAACATAGCTAACACTTTTACTTTATGACAAAATATATATATATATATATACTAGAGATAGCCCGTCAAAAATGACGGATTTTTTTAAATTTCATAAATTATTTTTCGATTGTACCGTCACCTCTTTTGATTTTTAGGACTTACAGTGTACAATTGCATAATAACTTTTATTACACGCCTGCGCGCATTAATTTTAGCAGTACCATGGACTTCTTAATATAAGACCTTATATTAAGAAGTCCATGGTATATAGTTACAATTGCATAATAACTTTTATTAGACGCCTGCCCGCAATAAATTCTTACGTGCACATTGATATCGTCTATACGACTTATTACGTAAGCGTGACAGAATCAGTGAGTGAGTGAGTAACGTGGGCTACTATAATATAGATATATATACAGGTTGTTCCTGGCTTGTCCACGCGGAGTGATTCAAGCGGAGTTCCGGAGGAAGTTTTGGAGGAGGTGTTGGAGTCTGTTCCCGAGATGTCAGTGCCAGTGAGAGTTCCAGAGAACTAAGGTAACAATCAATCAACCAATCAGTTAAATTTGTATAGCGCTATTTCCTAACGGAAATTGATTCGTCTTCAGTAATATTTCATGTAGGACAGTTCCGTGTGTGGTGTGCATCGTGCTTGCAACTGAAGTAATCTATGAACAAGAATCAAATACAAATTAGTCCCAGAAGATGTTCATTTACATAATTCATAAATAATTTCATATTTTAACTAACAAATAAAAAACACTGAAAAACAACAAAAACACTTGAAAAATAACAATTTTTTGTTTCCCGGTCTGGGATATTTTTTGTCTGGTTGTCTATATCCCTTTTGTTTGTTTATATAAAGTAGGTCCAGTAGAACACCTTGTTTAAAATAATGAATCAGATGGTTATTCACAGGGAGTACCACGTTAAGGCGATTGACAAGCAAGACTGTCATGATTTTGATTTGTCTTTGGTAATACTTCTTGTACGACAATTCCGTGCGGTGTGTGTCGTGCTTGCACTCAAAGGAGTCTCCTCATTATTGTCAAAGTTGTCCCAAGCAATTTTATTACTTATTACTTACTTGGTTTGCATGAATATTAATGTAGCTTGGAGCTTGTGATTGCAGAAGTTGCACTTGATTTGGCATTGAGATGTCAAGACTGGCTGAGTATCACAGAGTGTACGAATCAATTTAGTATTGTTTGCAACTTTGCTCCTCCATTGAATGTTCGGATCTTTGTAACCACCAATAGATGTTTGAAGGTTTTCCACTTGCTTTGAGTTGCTGTAGCACACATGACTTGCTAAGACTGCAACATGATGTGATTCAGATAGCGCCCATGCGACATTGTTCCAGACTACCTCAATTCAATTCAATTAAATTCAACTAAAATTTATTAGTCCCCTAAACAAAACAAGTTTTGCCCAAAGGTGACGGCATGAAATAATATAAATTTTAAAAGTTTTAAACGTTATTAAGTAAATGAGTTTTTAAAGAGGTTTTAAAGTCAATAATTTCTAATATCCTGATGGTAGATGGTAGGAGAGATATGTTCACAGGTCAATGTACCAACCACCAGGCGGGCGGCGGAATGAAGAACACTCGTATAAGGATGGAGAGTCGAAACGGGGAGGCCAGCCAGAATTCGATTACAGTAATCCAATCTTGAGAGAACAGAAGCATGGATGAGAATCTTGAGACAGGACTGGTCCAGAGATGATCTTATCTGTAGAATGCAGCGAATGTGAAAAAACAGGCACAACATACTGAGGATATATGAGGGATGAGGCTAAGTGAGCTGTCAAAGAGAACTCCTAGGCTACAAATAGATCCAACAGGAGAGACAACAATGTCAGCACCAAGGGGTAAGCTGTAGTTTTTAAGAAAACGGGTATTGGCAGGTTTGTTAAGATTGGTATTGGCCAAATACCAATACGCTAATGACAATATTTTTTGTTATTGGGGATGATATTGTCAATACTTTTACGATGAAGTTGAAGTATTGACTCGGTATCGTAAATACTTTTTAAGCCAAAATTAGCCAATAGCCAATATTTTTTTAATTATTAAAAAACTGAATTTTTTTAGTAAAACAAATTAAAATTTATGTTGTCATTCAACATAGAAAACTAATTATCGTAGATATCGATGCATGCTTTGGTAACTTGTTTCCTTCTTCCCGTTTGATTGGTGTGGTTTTCCTTCGATAAGTTTGTTTAGTAAGGCTTTATAGTTATAATGTCTCTGTCAACAACAATTAGTGATCGGTTAGAAGTTCCGAAAAACTTTTCATGTATATCGGTCCTGCTGATAAAGCTGATAATTCCATTTATCGCTGCCTGCTTTGTCCACCCGGTGATAGTTTGCATTTAGTGGTATTTTAAGAAAATTAGATCTGCAAAACTCATTTTGATGTTGTAGTTCATTATGACAGAATTATAGAATTATTACATATAGAATAGATTCAAATATATTTTGCATTATTGGCCTAATACCAATTATAAAAATTTTTAGGCATGTCATGGCAATAAACTAACTGTGTTCACAACTGCATGTGCAGAACTATATGAGAATAAAAGAAAAAAAGAAAGAGATCCAATTCACCAGATGCTGTCGAAAGGCAAAACTCTAATGATGGTACTGGTGGTCTGCCTTTAAAACAGCGAAAGTTAGATACTCAAGCAGTCACACAACATTTGATAGATGAATGGGTTATGGACTACTTGGTTAGTAGTCTTTTGCCAGCTAGTCATGCTGATGCTCATGATTTTTTGTTCGTTTTTTAAGCGTCTGACTCAGCAACGTTTTGTTCCGAGATGCAGACAGACGGTAAAAAAGCATCTTGAAGACCGGTTCCTTTTGCAAAAGTTAAAACTTAAAAATAAGTTAGCAACTAACTGTTGAGACCGTATGTACTACAGCTGACTGTTGGACAAGTCGACCCACGTGTTTTCTAAAAATACACAGGAAGAAGAAGCAGCGCCTGTATCATTGCAACCGTCACAGGATTTTTTTGCAGTCCTACAAGCTAGACGACAAACAGAAAAATCCAGTGAAGACAAAGATGAAGTGGACAAGTACTTGGCTGACTCATCTTCGTCCTTAAATTCGTTAACTACCTTTCCAAGTATTCGTAAACTCTACGTTGAAATGAATACTGGATTGCCTGCAAGTGCTGCTGTGGAGCATTTGTTTTCGTTGAGTAGGCGGGTGTTTGCACCATTGCGCTCAAGGCTGAACAGCCAACACTTTGAAATGATGGTTTTTCTTTGTTTAGCGAAATGGTGACTGACTAACTGTATTTTTTTATCATTGTGCAATAATATCTGACTTGTTTTATTTTGAACTTTTCTCTATTTTCATTTGTTTTTTTTACTTTTGTGCCATTGGATATGTTTTTTATTAATAGACTTTTTTGTACTAAAAAATAAAATAATTGATGAATTGTTTTGGGAAGTATTGGTGTTTGATATTTGGTAATACTAGCAATACGTTTTAAAGTTGGTATTGATATTGGTACTGTCAATACTTTTTCATTTGCCTATTGGGATTGGTATTGTCAATACAATTTTTGGATATTGTTAACAACCCTGGGTATTGGTCACTCCATGATGAAACCATATAAGTTCACCTCTTTGAATAATATTGGTGTTAATGTGCTTACAAAGGTCATGTGATGCTGCATCAGATGATGCTTTTTGCTCCAACATTCAATAAGTAGTCTTTTCCTCAAGATATACTGCTTTATCAAGGTGTGAACGATTTTTAGCTTTAACGTATGCCTTCCTGCATGACTCATGATACCTCACCTCCTTGGCCAGTAAATCTATGCCATCTATTTTGTCCACCAAAGTGAAATCATTCTTTGTCTTGGAACACTCTTTTATGTTTTATTCTGCAGTTTTACACACACTTTGATGGGAAAAAAACTACATACCCTAGTTTGGCTATCAGTAGAGCGATGAAGAGATTGTCGACACTTAGTGCTTTCAGCGTTACTCAAACCTGATAAAGTCTCCAATATCTTTGACACCTTACCCACACTTGTGAAACTCCAGTAACCCCAACCGTGATATCCATGAATGCCAGAATCAAAATTCTTCAGCATGTTTGTCGCTCAGTGTGTGATGAAAGCCATTTGACCTGTAGTGTGCTGGCATTTTGCGTACACACATGCTCATGGGCAATACCTGTGCTATGTCCTACCTGTACTGCTAAAGATTGCATGCTTCACGCACCTGTTAGTGGCATTCTTCTTTGCCTTCGCCATTCTGGTTTGCCATGTTTTGTACTTTCCACATTAATGTCGTCTTCCATTGGTGTTGCCTGTTACGTCGTTTGTAAAGAATAAAGATTCTAATTAAACTGTCTTCAATTCTATTAAAATATGTAGTCATGTCAAAGTGACTACAATTGGTGACACCGACTTAAACTTTGATGTTTCTTTAGGATATACTGTTGCATCGTTTATTTTTAAAAAAATTTTAATTATTAACTGTCTTCAACTCTGTTAAAATATGTAGTCACGTTAAAGTGATTAGAGACAAACCACAGGTGGTCGCTTCCTATGTATTTTAGGAGCAACAGGGTGTTCATCGAACATTATTAAGCTATAGGAATCAAAACCTACAGCTATATACTATACTATTATCTAGGGATGTCACGGGTTCAACTTTTTGACTTTTTCGGGTTCGGGTTTTTTAATTTTAAACTTTCCAGTTCCGGTTTGAGACTTTCCAAAAACCGGGTTCGGGTTTTCAATTTTTCAAAGTTTGGGTTCGGGTTTTCGACTTTCAAAATTTTGGGTTCGAGTTTCAAAATTGAAAACTTTCGGGTTCGGGTCGAGTTTGGTTAGTACGATTTACATATTTTTATAAATAAGTCTGGGATAGAATTTTGGGCTCTATATTATTTAGAGTTGGTTTAATGGATTGAACAAAATAATTGGGAGGTTCGGTGATTACAATAACAAACAACATATGAACAACTACAGTACATATTTATGTTGTTTAGTCTTGGTTGGAGTTTAAATTTCAAAAAGGCTATTCTGATAACAGGGAGTTCTTGTTATATAAAAGTAATCTTGGGTTATATTTGGGTTTCTAGATAAGTTATTATGTAAGAAATTACCAAATTTAAATTCACGGATTAGTACTTTCGCAAATCGGCTCCGCCGGCTAATCTGGCGACTTAGTGGTCTAGCTCATACAGGTACCAATAAATATGTTACGCAAAAGTGATTTTACAAGATTTGTATAGTCCGCGTTTTAATTATTCCAAATAATAAATGGATATATCAAAATACATTCAAATTACAGATTGTTGAGAGACACAGACAGCTATGTTACGCAAAAATGATTTTACAAAAATTTTTATAGTTCGCGTTTTAATGGCTGCATATATTAAAAATACTTGCTCCATATAATAAAAATATAATCAAAATACTTGCAAATTGATCGTATAAACACAGCCTTTATAAAAAGTTAAGAAGAGTTCATTTTTCTTGATGTTCGAATCAAATTGAGTCGCGTGGAACTTTTTGTCTTATTTTTTAAAGTTTAATATCTCCTTAACTCTTTTTTATTTAACATCAAAAGTATATAAACAAGTGCATTTTTGAATTCTTCATGTTTTAGGCTTTATTCAACAATTCACTTTGTTAGTCCGATTATTTCTGAGAGAAATGTCTAAAGAAAGAAGTTCGGGTTTTAATTTTTGAAAATTTCGGGTTCGGGTTTTGATTTTGTAAAAGTTCGGGTTTCGATTTTGTAAAAGTTTGGGTTCGGGTTTCAAATTTCTAATATTTCGGGATCGGGTTTCAAATTTTCAAAATTTCGGGGTCGGGTTTTTATTTGTCACATGATGAATTTATATAGCGCCAGATAAGTCAGAGGCGCTTACGAAGGTTCCTTTGGATCGGAAACTTCGAAGAACACGCTATTTTCATAGACATGAGAAAGCAATGCGAGTGAACTCCTTGCCTAAGGGAGTTACGCTGGTGACGCAGGTGAGGCTTGAACTGCCGACCTAACGATCAACAGGCGAGCGCTCTACCGCTCTGCCACCAGCGCCTCAGGTTCAGGTATCAAAAAAAGACCGGGTAGTACCGAACTTCGGGTTCGGGTACCCGTGACATCCCTACTATTATCTATACACTATATACCTATATACTATACAATTAACTAACTAATCAAAGTTGTAAAAAAAAAAAACAACAAAAATTAAAACAATTCAAAATGTATGAATTTTAATTATGTACTATACCATTACCTATACATTCTACACAGCCACTAACTAATCACTAATAATAATCACCTGTAATATATATATATATATATATATATATATATATATATATATATATATATATATATATATATATATATATATATATATATATATATATATATACTAGCAGTGCCCGTAGCGGCTTCGCTCGCATGAAATTAGAGAGTTTGAACCGTGCATCCATAGTAGATATCAATTTTTTAGGTCTCGGCTCGGCCGTCGACAACTTAGCCCAGCCCGTTTTAAAAACCCAAACTCCTTGCCTAGCACAGCCCGTCTGAATTAGGCCCGGCCTATTCTTACAGGCCTAGAAGTTCTATATACTTGATGAAAAACTTCGGCCCGTCCCACCTTGACTTCAGGTTTGGCCCGGCCCAACTGAAGACCCTAAAATCACTAAAATATCTATATCCCACTTTGATTTAAGGTTTGGCCTGGCCCATGTGAAGACTCTAAAACAACGGCTTGGCCCAACCTGTGATAAACTGGACTTAGCTACTTTTAACCGGCACAAAACTTCAAAATACTAATTTTTACATTTGTAGCACTTACAGTTTTTGAGTAGCAGTTATTTTGAAATCAAATAACCCTTATTTCCACCCCACATTTGAGGTCCTGGAAACCAAATTTTTAAAAAATATTGAAACACTTATATCATTATTTTTTGAGTAAATACTAAATACTAATTTTGACATCTGTAGCATTCACACTTATTGAGTAGCAGTTACTTTAAAAACCAAAGAAACCTTTTTTCCACCCCACATTTGAGATCCTGAAAACCAAATTTTCAAAAAATAGTGAAACACGTATATCATTATTTTTAGAGTAGAAACTAAATACTAATTTTTACTTTTGTAGCATTTACAGTTTGAGTATCAGTTACTTTAAAAACCAAGTAATCCTATTGTCCAGCCTAAATTTAAGGTCCTGGAAACCAAATTTATAAAAAATTGGTGAAACACGTATATCTTTATTTTTAGAATAGAAACTAAATACTAATTTTTAAATCTGTGGTATTTACAGTTTTTGAGTAGCAGTTACTTTAAAAAACAAATAACACTATTTTCCATCCCACATTTGAAGTCCTGAAAACCAAATTTTCAAAAAATGCTAAAACACGTAATTCATTATTTTCGGAGTAGAAATTAAATACTAATTTTTACTCCTGTAGCATTCACAGTTTTTGAGTAGCAGCTACTTTAAAAACCAAATAACCCAATTTTCCAACCCACATTTGAGGTCCGGGAAACCGAATTTTCAAAAAATGGTGAAACACGTATCTTTTTATTTTTTAAGAAGAATCCATATACCAAATTTCAAAATCTTCTCATTTTTGGTTTTCGAGATATACATTGTTTTAGAAAAAAAATTGTTTTCCAGTTTCTTCACCTCAGGAGCAAAATTTTCAAAACTCCTTTCTTAGCGGATGCTTACGCAATAAAAGTAATATAAGTTCCAAATTTCACGTTCCTAGGATGAGGCGTTTGAGCTCGGCGTTGATTATCAGTCAGTCAGTCAGGACATGTTCTTTTATATATATAGATGTATGTATGTATGTATGTATGTATGTATGTATGTATGTATGTATGTATGTATGTATGTAGCAGTGCCCGTAGTGGCTTCGCTCGCATGAAATTAGAGAATTTGAACCGTGCATACATAGTAGAGTACCTACTGCACGGATCAATTTTTTAGGTCTCGGCTCCGCCCGTCGACAACTTGGCCCAGCCCGTTTCAAAAACCGAAATTCCTGGCCCGGCACGGCCCGTCTAATATGGGCCCGGCCCGTTTTTACAGGCCTAGAAGTTCTATATACTTGATGAAAAACTTCGGCCCGTCCCACCTTGACTTCAGGTTTTAGCCCGGCCCGTCTGAACACCCTAAAATCACTCAAATGTCTATATACTTGGTTAAAAATATCGGCCCGTTACACCTTGATTTAAGGTTTGGGCAGGGCCGTATGAATACCCAAAAATAACGGCTTGGCCCGTCCGTCCGGTGATAAACTGAACTCATCTACTTTTAACCGGCCCAAAACCTCAAAATACTAATTTTCACATCTGTAGCATTTACAGTTTTTGAGTAGCAGTTATTTTAAAATCTAATAACCCCTTTTCCACTTCACATTTGAGGTCCTGGAAACCAAATTTTCAAAAAATGGTAAAACACGTATTTCATTATTTTTGGAGTAGAAACTAAATACTAATTTTTACTCCGGTAGCATTAACAGTTTTTGAGTAGAAGCTACTTTAAAAACCAAATAACCCAATTTTCCAACCCACATTTGAGGTCCGGGAAACGGAATTTTCAAAAAATGGTGAAACACGTATCTTTTTATTTTTTAAAAAGAATCTCATTTTTGGTTTTCGAGATAAACATTGTTTTAGAAAAAAGTTTGTTTTCCAGTTTTTTCCCCTCAGGAGCAAAATTTTCAAGAATCCTTTCTTAGCGGATGTTTACGCTATAAAAGTAATATAAGTTCCAAATTTCACGTTCCTAGGATGAGGCGTTTGAGCTCGGCGTTGATTATCAGTCAGTCAGTCAGGACATGTTCTTTTATATATATAGATATATATATATATGTGTGTGTGTGTGTGTGTGTGTGTAAATTTGTAAACTCTGTACTGTACTGTAAAGAGTAGTAAAGACTAAAAAGTAAAGGATGAACAAGGTTATTTTAAATTCAAAGTTTTAAAACAACCTAAATATATTACTTACGTCAAGCTGAAAGAAGATCCACCCTGTAGAATCGTTAAAACAATAAATTGAAACCTTTTAAGAGCAGAGCATCCCAACTTATTCAACAATTCAGCGGCGAAGAAAGTAGAATATGGGAATTTCCAGAATAAACAAAGTGGTTTTTTAGTATTAAAATCAAATTAAAACTTCTTTTGTTTACTATGATTAAGCACACGCCTTTTATAAGACGAAGTCTTGCACAAAGGCGAGAAAGGGTTCTTTGCAAAGGCAGCCATTTAGAGGTGTCTACCCTTTTAGCAATGCGAGTGAACTCCTTGCTTAAGGGAGTTACGCTGGTGACGCCGGCGAGATTCGAACTGCCGACCTAACGATCGACAAAAATTCAAAATGTTTGAATTGTATTTATATAGTTTAATAAATTTTTTAAACATACTTTTGTAATTTATTTAAACCTTGTATAATATGTTACGCTAGCAACTTTTACTCATTTTAGCTGTGTTGAACACCGTATTTCTTCAAACATCTCGAGATTCCACGACTTGCTATGAGGCAAACAAGCAGATTCACAATTCTGAAGATATATACTATATTATAGTGTAGGTGGCTGTTCCCCCCCCCTGGGGGAGATAAAGTATACCTGGCCCACAGACTATTCACGTAATGCTGTTAGATAGCGTGCAATCGCAAAGCAACGGTAATTATGTATGTTGATATTTTAAAAAATCCATCCATTTTAACCGATTCTCTCTGGCATTATATATTACATATTACTTTAATATGAAATTAGCCATTACTATTAAAAATTACTGATAAAAGTAATACTGCAACAGAAATCTTTTACATAAAATATATTCTAGAACATAAAACAATGTAATATTTCTACCGCAATATCTGAGGCATAATTTAGGATATCCAATGCTTCGTCCGAAATAAGATCAAGCCAGTTTGTTGAGTTCAATATTGATAGCTCGCATCCTGCTATACCCAGAAGAGAGTCCAATTCACCTGAATAAAAAAAGTTTTGAGACAAAAATCTGTGAGCTGTTGTGTGGATAAATACATCCTTACTCAAGCTAAGGTTCAAATTGGTTGTATTAGTCATAGACTGAATATATTTATTCAGTTCAAATTGCATTGACTTCAAATACAGTTCTGCTTCAATGATAGCTGATTTATTTTTTTCAACATTGTTAACATATTTTTCACAGTGATCATAAAATCTCAACAAATCATCTCTAGTAGTAGCTGTTGCATTAAACTTATAACTAGAGACTTCTTGGAGCCCACTTAAGAAGCCTTCAAAGCTTTTGATGGTTCTAGATTTTTTAGTTACATAAAACTCAATGTCCTTTCTGCCACTTTGTCCAAAAAAATTAGAATATTTGAGTCCAAATTGCTGACCCAATTTTTTCAGCTCAGCAATCCCTGCAGGAGCAATGGCTTTATCTTCACCGCCCAAATTGTATAGAACTTGATAAAGTGAAGCTATAGCATCGTGAGACAGAGAAGCATCGCTTAATTTTGAAAGAATGCTCTTTGCATTTTTCAAATCTTTTTTACCTGGAAATCTTGTTCCATGTCGAAAAACTGCAGTAACTTGAACAACTGTGGAGTTACTATTACTAGTAGAACATAGAAATGGTGTCGTATTGTTTTGTGAGCTGAAATAACTGTCAGAGTCTAGACCATCTAAAACAAGGGATAGCCAGTACGGGGTTTTGGTAGATATATGACAGTGAAGACGTTCTTTGGCCGAACCATTTACATAATAAAAGCTGAGAAGGCAAATATAAAAAATATAATACATAGCCGATGCACGATTAGGTAATCTTTCCTGCGGACAGCCCGTGCCGAAAAAATATTCGTATTATTTTTATTTTGTTACAATAATCTAACAAAACAAATTTAATACCAAATTTAATTTAAAATAAAAACATTTATTTATTTGAGAGACTTTGAGAGACTTTGAAAACGGTAAGTAGTACCCTTCCAAGCACTATTGTTAAAACCGTAGAATCCGGGGTATAAACAAATTCTAAAAAATGTATCGGCGTAATATAAGCTCCGCTCCTTAATTTCTATGCTCCGCCTCTAGGATGGGATGTGCCTGATCGACTTAAAAATATATTTTATTTTTTTTAAATATTATTTAGTTTAATAATTATCAAAATTAATTTAAAATATTGCTTAAATATAAATTGTTTGGGATGTGCTTTGATGCGAGAAGCGAAGCGTATTTACCAGACCGCAAGACCATTAAGCTGATTAGAACAATTACCACTTGTCTTCGCGAATTATTCATGTTCACAGAACAAAGAAAGCATCTATAGAGGACTGAAAATTAAAACTTGTTAATTGTTTTTGTTTTGAATCTGGGCGTGTTATTCAAAGGCTCTGAAACAGATTAAAGCAGTATTTTAAAAACATGTTTTTTTCAAAAAAAAATTCCAAACACGTTTTCCCCAGAAAAGAAACGCTAAATACGATTTTCTCAAAAAAATAAACACCAAAGACAATTTTTTTTATAAATTTATTTAAGAACTAATATTTTCATTAATAACATATATACATCAAACGGGATAACACGTTCGAATGAGCTCTAATGCCCGCTGAAAACACTCCTGTCTATCCCCAATTGAACGGTGCCACATGTACTCATCCAAGTAGGACTCAATGTGGAGGTGGAAGGTTCCACGCATTCGCTTAAATTTGTCTTTAGCGCACCTCCATAGGTTTTCAACTCCGTTAGTGTGAACCCCATTAGGAGCGACAAAAGCCAAAGAATGATTCACCGTAGCGTGAGGCAACCCAGTAACGGCTGACAAGTTGCGGTATGGCGCCCACTCATCGCTCCAGATAATGGTGCCTGTAAAATCAAAACACGTTTATTGGTAAAGCTAGGTCTCTCTTTACGTTTATCTTAAATTTATTACCTGGCAAGACATGCTGCTGGATTATGGGTAAGAGTGTCGCGGCATCTCTCTTAGCAACATGCACAATGAATGCATCTTTGGTAATTTCATCAATGTCTCCAAACACCCACTTTCTCCGGACCGGCCTGGCTCTCCCATTTCTGGTCTTTTTGGATGCTGACACACAGCTCTCATCAATTTGCACAATGTGCCCCGGGCCTCCGATTTGTACTGGGTTGTCCCTTCTCCACCATGTGCAAAGATCCCTCTGGAAGTTGAACCAATCCGGTAGAGTGTGGTCCGTATCTAATTCCAACAAGAAACCGACGGCTGCTTGCGGAATTTCTTGCATTGCCCAGTAGAATGTCAACTGAAATTTTATTACTAAACATTAAACAAAAAAAGATTTATATAGAATCATTATATACAAAAATTTCAGTTATTTCTTTAGTTTCTGTAAACATAAAAAATTACAATCTTTTAAAATGACTAATGACTTACCATTATACACTTGTTCAGCGGGATGTTGCTTCTTTGGTAGAAGCTATTAGCTCGGATAGACTTGCTTGCACGACAACCTCTAGCGTGGCACCGCCAAACACAACCATCCGATATGTCACTTCTCGGCACCAAAACCATCGCAGTTTGGCAACGATGACAAGCTCTACTTCTGGCTAATAAGCCATGCCTCATTGCCCACCTCACTGCATCTTCAATTTTGAGCACATCGGCGTTTAACTGCATTGAGAAAATGCCCGAAACGCTAGGATATACGATAGCCGCCATAATATCGAAAAATCGCAAATTGGAAGTGAACATCTGGAAAAGCGGTTGTGGGTTAAATACCACAATCGGGTTGCTTGTGAAAGACCTCTTAGCCAATCACATTACCGGCTTTAGTTGCCGGTCAGCTAATTTTCAGTCATTTATAGATGCTTCCTTTTCTTTTATCTTGTGAATGTGAAAATATCGCGAAAACAAGTGGCAATTGTTCTAATCAACTTAATTGTCTGGTAACTGACTAGCGAATACGCTTTGCATCTCGCATCAGAGCAGACCCCAATTAATTATCAACTGCTAATTTTCCGTCATTTATAGATTCTTCCTTTGTCTTGTGAACATGGAGAATTTGCTAAAACAAGTCGCAATTGTTTTTATCATTGGTCATGATAAAGACCAGATAATGCGCTCCGCATCTCGCATAACAACAATTTACTACATTACTTTTAATTTTAATATTTATATTTTTATATTATTTGTTAAATAAAGTTAGTGGTTATTTTGACTGTTCTAAACATTAACACACTGGCTTTCCATTAAATCATATAAAAAGCCGCAACACTAGCTGTCAATCATTCTATTTAGACCTGTCAATCAAAATAGCGGCCATACTTGTTTTTGTTTGTACCCCGGATTCTACGGTTTTACCAGCACTATTTAACTATTTACATCGTAGTTATGAGTGGTGAGTACGATTATTGTTAACCATATATAAGTATAGTATAAAGTCTTGTAGATTTAGCTTTTTGATCCAAAATTTTAATAGAAAAGTTAGAAGACAAGTGCATTAAACTATAGTAGTTGTTATAACTAATATAAGGTAAAACCGTATAAATCGTTGACAGAAATGTAAACAAATTTCTGCCAGGTTGATTGACAGGTCACGTGCAGTAAATAAGCTAATCAGGCATTCCTATGCATATTTAATTTATATAATTATTCACGCTGATAAAATAAAACGCAGATTTCGTATAACAAAAATTTTCTTTTGAAATAAAACGTAGCAAGTTTTTTTTTTTTTGACAATATTTAGAGTGGCGTAAATCCTAAAGGACTTCAAAGCCACTGAAGGGTTCTTTGCAGAGGCAGCCATTTATAGGCGCCTATCCCTTTAGCAATGCGAGTGAACTCCTTGCTTAAGGGAGTTACGCTGGTGACGCGGGTGAGGCTTGAACTGCCGACCTAATGATCGACAGGCGAGCGCTCTACCGCTCTGCCACCAGCGCCTCTAAGTTAATAAAATTTGTTTTATTACAACAGTTATTACATGGTCATAATCTTCGCAAGAGGAAACATGCTTGTAACTTTATTATTAGAATGCTCTTCTACGACTCTTACTAACCTAACATCTTTCTACTCTATTAGCTGATTCAGTAACATTATTCTATTATTATTGTCTAAAATTAATTATTGTCAGTCATTAAAATTAGCGGAATATTGAACGTTCGTTATAGACTTTCTTTTAATTTCTTGTTTTCTTGCTTATTTGTTTATGATTTCCTACGTTCTGTCAGGTTTTTTATTAAAACACGAACAAATAAATAAATAATATGTCCGGATGAGCTCTGATGCCTTCTGGTAGTAGACTTCTCTTTTCTCATTCTTGCGATGTCAAATTAAGATACTCGTTGAGGTAAGAGGTAACATTATGCACGTCAGAGATTCCCCGCATCTTTTTCATTTTGTTTTTCGTATTCCGCCACAGATTTTCTACTTGCTGGGTGTGTAAACTGAATTTAGAAACCATCTGCAATTTGGTGTACTTAAACTACACTTTCGTCAATTTGTACGACGTGCCCGGGCCCTCCTATTCTGACCCAATATGTGCAGAGATCCCGTAGCATGTTGATTGTTGAACCAGTTAGCCAAAGTGTACCCAGTGCAAGAAATATATGCTAGACCATTGTCTGCCGATCACTTATAGTCCAGTCGCTCACACGTTGATCGACATGCCAGATGCCCTTAATACTCGTCCATCGATCACATATAGCGGGTTGTTTTTTACCGGATTCCTTTGACACGCCTTGCCCTTATTCTTTCACCCTCACGCCATCTAAACGCTTAACTCAAACCCTTGACTCTTACTTAGAGCAGGAGCTACTGGGGTTAACACCAAGGATTCACTAGCGCAATCTATTTAACAACGCGTCCGTTGATAATAGGTATAGAATAGATCGGACCAATTAAAATTAAAACTGTCCATTCATTATTAACAATAACATAAATTACTTACTGTGCATTCATTATTATCATTAGCATAAATAATAATTTAAGTTCACTTTTCTTAGTCGTGGGCGGGGCTAAAGGGTAAAACCGTAGAATCCGGGGTGAAAACAAATTCAAAAAAATGTATCGGCGTAAGCTCCGCCCCTTAATTTCTATGCTCCGCCTCTAGGATGGTAAGTGCCTGATCGACTTAAAAATATATTTAATTTTTTTTAAATATCTAGCTTAATAATTATAAAAAATAATTTAAAATATTGCTTAAATATAAATTGTTTTGGATGTGCTTTGATGCGAGAAGCGAAGCGTATTTACCAGACCGCAAGACCATTAAGCTGATTAGAACAATTACCACTTGTCTTCGCCAATTATTCATATTCATGTTCACAAAACAAAGAAAGCATCTATAAAGGACTGAAAATTAAAACTTGAAAATTGTTTTTGTTTTGAATCTGGCGTGTTATTCAAAGGCTCTGAAGCAGATTAAAGCAGTAGGTACCTATTGATAAGTATGATAAGTATGCTCTCTTAGATGGTTAAAAAAAATACATTTGACTTCTTTTTGTGACTGACTACAACTTATCCCATATTATTAAACACTTGATAATGCATTATATGTCAATCAAATTAGTACATTAAGTAATAATGACGAAATCGCAGTTGTGGATTTTAGGGTTTGTCTCAAAATAAAAGGCTCAGTAGTAGATTAGAAGACTGTGCAAAGTTGTCGTTACACTTTAATGATTGAAATTAAAAAATATACAGTCACTTAATTTATTTTTTTATCAACCATCACCATAAATTCATTTTGAGATGGTTTTTTATTAGTCTGCAACAATTAAAAATAATGTTTGAGAAGATCTTCAAAAAAAAAACAATTTGTATATAATTTTTTCAATCCCTTGAAGAAACTCCCATGCAAAAAAATACAAAAACACTCTTTAACAAATTACTTTTAAAATCACGTTTTTTCAAGAAAAAAGCCAAACGTTTTCCCCAGAAAAGAAACGCTAAATACGATTTTCTCAAAAAAATAAACACCAAAGACAATTTTTTTTATAAATTTATTTAAAAACTAATTTTTTCATTAATAACATATTTACATCAAACGGGATAATACGTTCGAATGAGCTCTAATGCCCGCTGAAAACACTCCTTCATATCCCCAATTGAACGGTGCCACAAGTACTCATCTAAGTAGGACTTGATGTGGAGGTCGCAGGTTCCACGCATCCGCTGAAATTTGTCTTTAGCGCACCTCCATAGGTTTTCAACTCCGTTAGTGTGAACCCCATTAGGAGCAAAAAAAGCCAAAGAATGATTCACCGTAGCGTGAGGCAACCCCGTCACGGCTGACAAGTTGCTATATGCCGACCACTCATCGCTCCAAATAATGGTGCCTATAAATTAATACACATTTATTAGTAAAGCTAGGTCTCTCTTTACGTTTATCTTAAATTTATTACCTGGCAAGACATGCTGCTGGATTATGGGTAAGAGTGTCGCGGCATCTCTCTTAGCAACATGCACAATGAATGCATCTTTGGTAATTTCATCAATGCCTCCAAACACCCACTTTCTCCGGACCGGCCTGGCTCTCCCATTTCTAGTTTTTTTGGATGCTGAAACACAGCTCTCATTAATTTGCACAATGTGTTCCGGGTTTCCGATTTGTACTGGGTTGTCCCTTCTCCACCATGTGCAAAGATCCCTGTGGAAGTTGAACCAATCCGGTAGAGTGTGGTCCATATCTAATTCCAACAAGAAACCGACGGCTGCTTGCGGAATTTCTTGCATTGCCTAGTAGAATGTCAACTGAACATTTATTACTAAACATTAAGCAAAGAAAGATTTCTATAGAATCATTAATATCATTATATACAAAAATTTCAGTTATTTCTTTAGTTTCTGTAAACATAAAAAATTAAAACCTTTTAAGATGACTTACCATTATACACTTGTTCAGCGGGATGTTGCTTCTTTGGTAGAAGCTATCAGCTCGGATGGACTTGCTTGCACGACCTCTAGCGTGGCGCCGCCATACACATCCATCCGATATGTCACTTCTCGGCACCAAAACCATCGCAGTTTGGCAACGATGACAAGCTCTACTTCTTGCTAATAAGCCATGCCTCATTGCCCACGTCACTGCATCTTCAATTTTGAGCACATCGGCGTACAACTGCATTGAGAAAATGCCCGAAACGCTAGGATATATACGATAGCCGCAATAATATCAAAAAATCGCAAATTAGAAGTGAACATCTGGAAAAGCGGTTGTGGTTTAAATACCACAATCGGGTTGTTTGTGAAAGACTTCTTAGCCAATCACATTACAGGCTTTGGTTGTCGGTCAGCTAATTTTCAGTCATTTATTGATGCTTCCTTTTCCAAGTGGCAATTGTTCTAATCAAATCAACTTAATGGTCTGGTAACAGACTAGCCAATACGCTTTGCATATCGCATCAGAGCAGACCCCAATTAATTATCAACTGCTAATTTTCCGTCATTTATAGATTCTTCCTTTGTCTTGTGAACATGAAGAATTTGCTAAAACAAGTCGCAATCGTTCTTATCAATGGTCATGATAAAGACCAGATAATGCGCTTCGCATCTCGCATAACAACAATTTACTACATTACTTTCAATTTTAATATTTATATTTTAATATTATTTGTTAAATAAAGTTATTGGTTATTTTGTTTGTTCTAAACATTAACACACTGGCTTTCCATTAAATCATATAAAAAGCCGCAACACTAGCTGTCAATCATTCTATTTAGACCTGTCGCTCAAAATAGCGGCCATACTTGTTTTTGTTTGTACCCCGGATGCGATTATTGAATCGACGGAGTGGCGAGAACCAGCTCCTGTTAAACCAATACGATTGGTCGCCTTTCAGCCAATCCGCGCGTCATGCACACCTGACCTAGTTCGTGGTTAAACAAAGTTAAAATTCAAAGATCTGCATTTTGATTTCAAATTTAATTACAATCTCAAATTTTCAAAAAACCAATCCAACAAATTGAGCTTGCCTCCTAATACTTTTACAGCTAGCAGCTAGATGTAAAAGTGACAAGGACAAAATAACTAAATAACTATCAAGAGTTTAACTATCAAAATAACTAAATAAATAAACAATAACATTTGTGACTATGACTTTCGATATGAAGAGTATATCGGGAGTATCGGAAGATGTGAGTCGTAACGTGGTTAGTAATTATTATTATTAAGTTTTATTGAGTAAACTGCAAGTTTACTTGAATTTTGAGTGCTTGTATTTGTCTATTATTGTTCATGTCATAATGTATTTTGTATTTTTCTTCAGCTTCTGCAAATGTTACCATCAGAGTTTGAGTAGGGGAAAGTGGGGTAATATGGGGCCTCGGGTAATATGGGGTACCCACCTTTTTATTATAAGGACAACGTTATAAGAATATTTAATTAGCGATCTATGGTCGTATTGGTTATGTAACTCTGCCGCATAGCCCATAAAGCAATTTTGTTTACGAGTTTACGTAATAGATAGAAATCATTTTTTAACGTTTTCTGTTAAGTTCAATCAACTGTGTTTCTCTAAGCATAAAAGAGAGAAAAAGTAAGATATTTTCTAACAATTGTGAATTTCTATTTTTTTGGGATATACTTTAACAGTGTTTTTGATTATCAGCCGCTACAATGTTGATTTGCCAAAATTTTACAAGATTTTATTCGTGGTATACTGTTGGGTAATATGGGGTATCTGGGCTGGGGTAATATGGGGTACACCCCATATTACCATATTCATGATTTCTTCACTTTTTACAAGCATTTCCACATTGATCTGTTACCTTTATTTTATTATGTCATTACTTTAGACTGCTTTATTATCTTTTCAGATGCCACGTAATTATGCAAAACTTACAATACGGAGCCCAGAGTCAACATCTGCAATGACCCTCATTTAATATTTTTAAAATGTTTTTATTACTTATGTTATTGTTTTAATAATACAATATTGTTTTATAACAATTACTTTTGTTGTCCTCGTTATATTTAGGTTTAATGAAAGCTGGAACATATCTAACATTCAAGTACCCCATATTACCCCACCTCTAGTGGGTAATATGGGGTACTTGAATGCTACACTTTATTCAATTATTTTCTAAAAAATGAAATCATATTTGCTTACATGTTTCATTAACTCATAGTAATATGTCTGCTTGGTATACAGAGAAAAAAAAATTAAATTTCTGCCACTATAATATGGTTTAAATTATATTTTTTTGTTAAGTACCCCATAATACCCCACTTTCCCCTACACCATAAAATCTATCAACTCTGTTGATGCTGAAAATGAAAATGTCAGGCACTTCAAAAGCAACTTCACAATTAATATAACCACTTCTAATGAGTTTGATCAGTGGCGGCAAATGTTTGAACAATTAAATAAATGTCAATTCACGATTGCTCACACAGAAAAGTGTGAAGGGCGCTACATTAGTTTCAAAAAACTTTTAACCTGCACGCACAATGTCCAGAAAGGTACAATCGGTGTTCGCAAACACACAAAATGCCCTGCTAATTTATTGGTCAAAATGAGAGTTGTTCCAAAAAGAAAAAAAACGAGCAAAATTTGATGTTGAGTCACCATGTGAAATTTCTTTGACATGGAAACATAATCATCCCATAATTGCAGCAGATGTTCTGAGACACCACATTGTTGACCCTGAAGTTGACAAAAAATTAATTAACTTGTTTCAACATGGGCACAGCCCAAGCTCTGCTCTGAATTGTATAATCATGGATATTGAAGAGAATTTGCAAGATGATGAAAAGTTGGAGTTTGTTTTGGCTGATTGGGCCATCTGCCCAGACTATCAACATTGTTATTATATATTTCAACAGCTATTCAGAAAGCAATATGGTGATCCAGCCAATAATTTAAAATTACAGGATTTTGTAGATGCAACAAATCGAGAAATTGGTGAACTCTGCATTGTTCGAAATGATTATGAAAACAGTAGCCAAGTAGCTATTGTATCACTATTTATGAAGCGAGTTCATGAGCATATCCAAGAGGCTGGAGAGTTAGTATTTCTTGACAGTTCTGGAGGTTTAGACAGAGACGGGTTACGCAAATTCCTGTTTATGACTCATAGTAAAGCTGGAGGTAATTAACTACCAGATAAAATTAAAGAGATACTACACCTTAAATACAAGAGGATGTCATGTCATTGACACATTGGCCTGAGAGTGAAATTTGAGTCATGATTCAAATTGAAATAACTCGAGAAGAGAAAGTAATTATTACCAGGTGTGAAAACCAAAATATCTTTGGATTTCATGATCTGGAAATTATTTATAGGGTGTAGTATCTCTTTAAGGGTATACAACAAAGCTTAGAGGTCTTTAATAAAAACCAGCCTTGGAAATTGATACAGTATTAATTTTTTTAGCTCTGCCATTAGCTATCGGCATCACTCCCTCGAAAAGTTTGAATGCTCTGACGTCATTGTTTTCTCTTGTCAAAAAAGTTTTACCTGGAAAATCATTCTATGGCAGAGGTCCTGAAAACGGACCGCAGTTGTTTATGACCGATGATTGTGCTGCCGAGCAAGGTGCTCTCACTAAAGTTTGGCCAATGTGAGTATTGTAACTTCGTTCTGATCTCTGTTATTAAAACACAAGAGGTGGGTCAGTTATACTTTATGTTCGTCTATTTTAAAAATTTTGTTTCGGTACTGAAACCTTACCGAATTTCGGTTCACCAGCCACTCGAGTGATAGGTTTTTTTAACCCATAGAACCTTTTGAATCACAAAAATTTTAATATTGTTTAACTGGAAGTTGAAACTTAAATACCAACCAGTCCAAATGCATGCATTTTACAGGATTAAAAATCCAAACTAATCTAATTTTGTACAAGCTTGTTATTATCTATACTTCATGTTTGTGATTTGTTTGTTAACATCTTATAGGAGCAGGAAGTTTCTTTGTCAATTTCATGTCTTACAGGTTTGAAGTGGATTTTCACGTATTATTGTTTATTCTTTGTTATATTGTTCTGTTGCATCTTAATACATACCTAAGTTTAACTTTTGTTATTTAGTGTAAACTTGAAGTGACACATAGTGCTAAATGTTTTTATATTCAGGCCTATATTGATTTTATTGAATTGTTATAATTGGAGGATTGGTATAAATTGGTGCAAGTGTCATTACTTTTAAATATCTCGACTTCTCAAGAATGAAAAATAATTTGTATTATTTCAATTGCAAAATGTCCTAATAATTTATGTGCATTTTGTTTTTTAAATCACAACTAAAATGTCGTTAGCTGAAACAAATTCAGCTTTGAAATTGTTTGTTGATACTTAAAATAATTTATTAGGCCAGTAATATTGCTAATATTAATGAATTTTTTAGGCACAATGGAGATGGTTATTGCTGGCTTCCCATAGCATCCAGAAGCAGGATCGACCAGAATTATTTGCATTTGTACGCTCAAACTGAGGTGGACCTGCTGTTTCACTAAGTTATTTGCTGCTTATTAAAGGGATACATGACCCTCAAAAATTATGTACTAAACACCTAATAATTATTACCCAATGTTGGAACAGATTTCAAATAATTTGAATTTCTAATATTAATTTATTATTGTTTTTAAGCTACAAATTCTTTTAATGCACATTGTATGTCTAAAAGATCATATTTATTATTCGTTATCATGTTTGTTGTTACATCGTAGGTACGAGCTATTTCTGGTGTCTGCTACTGTGAGCAAGTACCCTAACTTCAGGGACCATATAATGGAGTTATTTGCAAAGAAGAAATCCAAGTGGTGTCAAGCATATCGACAACAATCACTGACACGTGGAAACAACACAAACAATTATGCATAGGCATCTATAAGAGTTTTAAAAGACCAGGTTTGTGTAGTTTTAAAAAGTAATTGGACAGTGTACATAGTATTGCGAAGGC
The DNA here is from genome assembly GCA_963978895.1 of Erpobdella octoculata. NCBI lineage: Eukaryota > Metazoa > Annelida > Clitellata > Hirudinida > Erpobdellidae > Erpobdella > Erpobdella octoculata. Next base: position 18,120,206 of record OZ022245.1, read on the forward strand.
CATGCAACTTTTATTTCCTAGAGGTGGTGTCTCCTATACTTTTTTGAGGATTTTTTTGTTTTTGTTTTTCTTATTATAGAAATTGTCAGACTGCAATTTCTTCAAGGCCACTGACCTTTAGCAAATGCAAGTGAACTCCTTGCTTAAGGGAGTTATGCTGCAGTAAGATTTGAACCACCAACCTAATGATCGGGGGCGAACTAATTTTATCGCTAGTCCACCAGCGCCTCATATGCACATGCAGGTATAAGGTATATTTTCTTATTCATAATGAGTTAGTTGGAGTTATCCATGCAACATTATTTTGTTCTTTCACATTTTTTGACAAAATTGTTTTAGTGCTACTGCTACCTCCTCTTTCCCCATTTAAAAACTACAGGACTGCTGAGTGCATATTTATGTTTTGACCCGATTTAACTAAAGGCTGTTTGATTTTCAGATTTTCCAAAGAACACGTGTCTTCAACTTAGTTCAGATGGTCCACTTTCTCATCGAAAGGTTTTCCCACTACTATGAGAAGCGATTGCTGTTTTACAGCAGCAATCGTTTGGTAAGACCATCACACAATCAAGAAATTTGAGCATATAATGGCCAAGAAATAGAAAAAATTTCAGAAGATGTTTACGAAGTTCAGTCATCTAAGAAAACAACCATGTATAGTGTAAACATAGCAACAGTCATGCGTACGTGTATAGATGGGGGCACTGGAAAAATTTGCAAACATGTCAGATACGTCTATGAAAAGCAAAATCTGGATGCCAGCCAGGATGTAGGCAGGATTTAGTGAGTGGGGGGCTATGAAAATTAGTTAGGGGGCTACTGACGAACAAGGGCACCGAAGAAGCCTGAGCGCGAGCGCCGCAGGTGCGAAGCCCCTCGCGATAAGGAGATTCGCCAAAGCATTTTTTAGCATTTGGCACAAAATGGCATCCAATTTTGGATATCCTATTATGTGATTTTAGATTTTCTAAGAGTTGCAGTATTGTTGCTCGTAATAACAAAAATTAACAATTTTTACAGGCAATTTTGTCAAATAACAGTATGCTTGTTATCCACAATCTTGATTTTTGATGCGTGCATGGCACACCTCTGGGATGACAGCACTGAATCAAATTGTCCAAATTTAATTACTGATTAAGACAACCGTTATAGTCCACAATAGAATAACTTGCTTATTTTATTTTTGATAAAAACTTGTACATCTGTATCAAATGCCAAGAAATCAATAAAATAAAATCGGATTTAAATATTTTTTTTGACAAAGATCAAACCACATTATAATAAAATGTACTATTTAGTTTACTTTCTCATTTTAAGTTACTAAACATCCATTCATGTGTTACACGTACAACTTGTCATCAGTTTCTAAACAATCTAAATAGAAGATTAGATTATATGCCAAGTCTTTCATTAAACTTATATTGTTATAAAGATTGTGTGGTTTGACAGTAAGCTTTAAATTGTTTCTTCGAATTAATCAGTTCAGAATATTGGGGTTGATAGCATTGCAGTGTCAGACTAGCACTAAAAATAGTAAATTATGAAAATAGTTTGAATTATTGAAAGTCATTCAAAAATCAAAAGTCAAAGTTTGTCAGCTAAGCTGAATTAGCTTTTTTTCTGTTTTAAAACTGTAAGATTAAAGTTATTATAATATTGTAAAACTAAGTCCAAGCACTGATTATGAAACTGATGACAATTTTCATGTTTAAAACATGAATGGATGTGTAATAGCTTGAAATGAGAAACTAAACTAAAAATGTGCAGTTCATTATTATATGGTTTGATCATTGTCAAGTCAATTATTTGAATCCGATTTTATTTTATTGCATTCTTGGTATTTGATAGGTATCCATATCAATTGCTTTACAGAGCGATTTTTTAAATCCTAGAAGTACAAGTTTGCTCTTTCTCTCATGGGACATTGATCTTCTCTGTGCTCGTAGTACTCGTGCTAGACAAAAAAATGAATTCTTACAAGTGGCAATCGAGATGTCAAGAGTCATTGCAGCTGAATATAATAGTGCCAGTTCAGAGTAGGAAATGCATCTTTAGAGTCCAGCATAAAATTCATCACTTCCTGGAGACTGCAGCCTGGTTGAAATTTGTTTTTTAGAAACCTACTTGTAATGAGAGCCTCGTCTGCAATATATTTTTCCACATCATCATGCCTGTCTTGTTTTAGCAGTTGCGTCAACGGTTTAAGGTCGTTGACATCTAAAAACTTGTCTGATGTTGGTAGAAGGGCAGAAACTGCACAAGTCAAACCTTTAGAATAACTTAAATAACTATCAACAAAGCTCTCCATCAACTCTCCTAATATACTGTTCAACGTGCTAAAATAAACAGCACAAAGCTGATTACACTCTGGTGAACACTATTGCTCATCACTCTGTCCAAGAGTAGACATAACTACAGAATCACGTAACGTCCTACTCTGTACTTTTGCTCTTTTTTGGTATGTGTTGTAGCAATGGTTCATTCTACAGGCATGCAAATTATTATTATTAATTTTATATTTAAATTTACCTTTATTTATTTATTTTTATTTAATTTTATTTAATACATTTATATTTAAATTTAAATTACATATCATAACTTCATCATCACTTGGCTGGCTTAGGTGTAAATATAGTGAAAAAACCTGCCAAAAATTTTAGTGGGGGGGCTTAAATTTTTAGTGGGGGGGCTGCAGCCTCCCCAGCCCCCCCGCTAGCTACGGGCCTGATGCCAGCAATAATTATCATCTCGTGGATGGACGTGAACTGATGTACATGGTTGCAACAGGACATCCTGCTCCTTTTGGGTGGCTTAATAGCCTACATAGTGAAAATTTCCTTTCCCAAACGGAGAATGCAGAGAACATCTCCATCAATGCTGGCCCATACATTACTGACCCAACCTCCCGTAATATTTTGGACGCTTCCAACCGCGTTGAAGATGATGCTGCTCAGTTGATCGAAGCTCAACGAGTTTCACGAGCTTTTCAAAATGCATATAGATGAAAAAGCAGACACCAGTAGGCAAGAGTTCATTGCAGCCTACAGGGCTGCCTCGGCTTTTCTACGAAACGTAACAACAACAAATGCTGCTGTTTCAGTGCTGCATACGGTTGGTAAATATAACAGAACTGGTACTAGGAGAAATTTGAGTCAAATTCCAGTTCAAACAACGGCTTTGGCTCGTCGAAAGAAGTGTTTGCGTGGTCGTACTCCAGGTGAAGCTGGTCGAGCTAGAAAAGGCGTTATCTTAAAAAATAATAAACACGATTACAGCATGCCAATTAAAAAAAAATGCATTCCATTCATAACCTTCAATATTGTGTAGATAGGAACATATGTATAGGACAAAAACATTCAAAGCAGTAGTAGCCCTATTTTTAATTCATGTTTATTTTAAATTACTTTGCAAAAAAAATGTACAAAATTCATTTATTTCTATAATGATGTCTGTTGTGTTGGAGTTAATTGAAGTGGGTAAAAAAACATTTATTTGTAGGATATTAAAATTTTTCTTATAATTTTACCTGTAAATTAAAACCTTGCAGTTAAACCTTATTGGATATTAATATACAAGTAACCACAAAATTTAATTTTCCATTTCCTACTGCACAATACAAAGATTTGCATAGATTACATATATCTTGCAGGGACGTAAATTGCACCCCCCCCCCCTGATTTTCAAAATTTGAATTTTTTTACCTAGAGTTTACTATATATTTATTTAATTTTAACTATACTTAACCTAGTGATGATGCAATACGTATTGGAATCCTCTGGCGTGTATAGACAATTCCTCCCCCCTTGATTTCCAAAATTAAAATTTTTTTTTACTTAGAGTTTACTATATAATATGTTAATTTTAACTTTACTTAACCTTGTGATAATTCAATGCGTATTGGAAATCTTTTTGCGTGTGTAGACAATTTTATATCTTAGCTTGATGCTAGATTTACCAATAACTGCAGAGCAATAATTTGTGTATCAGTGTTGGTCCAAAGCTGTTTTCTGTGCCAAAATACAATCAGCGAACTCGTGGAATTTTACCCTATTAGTGGTATTGATACAATGTTGATTCCCTCACAGCTGTCTACATCAAAGTTATTATTTATTACACAAAAATAAAACAAAATTATACCCACCCCATTTTGGACATCTTTTTTTACAAACTTTTATTTAGGTTACAATCTCTGTTTGTTTGTTTGTGTGTGTGTGTCTGTCTCTGTACGCAAATCTTGCAAGTGAAATTTAACCAGCATTTTGACTAGCTAGGAAGTTGAAACTTTCAGCATAGCTTTATATTTGATGAAAATACATGATTCAATTAAAAAAAAACTTTGAACATCTTTTGCATTTCTAAATTGAATGTATTTGAAATCAAAGTGTGTGTTGAAAAACTCGTTTTTCCTTTACTTGTTTTACTAATCCTGTACTTGCCCCTGCATTATGATTAAATCATTCATCCCCCTTATACCCAGTGGAGCGTGGGGGATTCACTTTAGAAATTTTTTTATATTCTCTTCCAAAAAGCTGATAACCGGTAAGGGGTAGTCGTAAGTATTTTTCAAAAAATTTTCAAAGACTTTCAATTTCTCTTCCCAAAAAAGCTACGGTCGTTTTCCAAAAACAAGGTATTATACCCAAAAAAATTTCAATTGATACTCTGATGGTGGATGCATTTCCCCATCTCTCTCTGCTTGTACCTACGTATTTATATAAATGTAAAAGGTAATGTGTGTGTGAGAGCATTCGTTTATCACATCCAAGCCGCAGGAGCAATTTTAACAACATTTGGCATGCAGGTAACTTCATTGATAAAAAAATTTTGAAAAATTAAAAAAAAATCTGTTATTTCTTTGACGTTCCATTGGCAAAAACGAGAAAAAACTAAGCACAAAAAACCCGGACAACACCGGGTAACCCTGTCAGTAAGCTATATAATGGCGGAAAAATTTTGCCCCCCCCCCTGGAAAATGCTGAATTTACGTCCCTGATATCTTGCATAACTAGGTGATTATAAATACTTGTAAAATACATCCAATAGTTTCAGCTATAGGTTAAAAAAATTTCAATTAAGCTGAAACGCTTTTATAATTTTATCTAAAGTTTATGATCATCACGATTTCAAGACGTAGATTTGATTTATATCTAAATCCTAAAAGTCAGCGCTAAACAAAGTAATTTATAATTTTTTATTTGGCTAATAAAATCAAATAGTTTAAGGCCCTCGCGAATTCACGACGTCGATTCAATTTTTTAGATTGACTTTTTCGGACATTTGAGATTTGAAATCAAAATGCAGATCTTTGAATTTTAACTTTGTTTAACCACGAACTAGGTCAGACGTGCATGACGCGCGGATAGGCTGAAAGGCGACCAATCGTATTGGTTTAACAGGAGCTGGCTCTCGCCACTCCGTCGATTCAATAATCTCACCCCGGATTCTACGGTTTTACCGAATTTATGTTTCATTGAACTCTCCCTTTTCTTATATAGCTTAAAATTGTGCCCTCTGGTACTTTTGTATCTCGATCTCTCAAAAAATCTTTCCGGATTTAAGTCAACCAATCCGTTCAATAATTTGTAAGTCTCAATTAAGTCTCCTCTAGTTCTCCTCGTTTCAAGTGTGGTCAGATTACATCTACTCAAACGTTGTTCATAATTCAGTCCTTTTAACTCAGCAATCATCTTTGTAGCTCGTCTTTGCACTTTTTCAATTATGTAGATATCTTTTTTAAGACAAGGGCTCCATGCCTGCACACAGTATTCCAAGTGTGGCCTAACTAAAGATTTATACAATCTTAAAACTGTATCTTTATCTCTGCTGACTATGGTTCTTTTGATCATGCCCAAAATTCTGTTTCCCTTCTTTGCAACCTCTGCACATTGTCTAGACTGTTTAGCATCTTCATTTACTAATAATTGTGGGCGCCGTAGCACGGTGGTGAAAGCAGTTATGCTATCATCCTGCCGTCGTGGGTTCAAATCTCAGTCACGGCAAGGCGTAATTCCGTTGAGCAAGGAATTCACTCACGCTGCTCAGGCCAACTCAGCCTTTCATCCTTTACTGGTCGATAAATGAATACCAGTTTCACGACTGGGGTGTAATAGGGTTCGGCACATTCCGATTTCGGAGACACGTGCGGATGGCAGGTAATACTGTGTGATCCCATATGCACGAGTCGTTCCCGGCGCCTCTGAAGCTTAGCAACTGGCGCTTCTAATCGATCCTACTACTACTACTACTACTACTACTACTACTACTACTACTACTACTACTACTACTACTACTACTACTACTACTACTACTACTACTACTACTACTACTACTACTACTACTACTACTACTACTACTACTACTACTACTACTACTACTACTACTACTACTACTACTACTACTACTACTACTACTACTACTAATACTACTACTACTACTAATACTACTACTACTACTACTACTACTGTTCAATCATTTATTTTCTCAGATTTCAAAAATCCAATAATTTACAGCCAGGACAAAATAAACATAAGAATAAAATGTCCTATAAACTTGACAAAAATATTTCACGTCCCCACGTGGGCCTGAGATTTCCCCGAGACGATTATAAATCTGAACCATGACATTTCTACACTCGGTAAAACATACAATTTCATGCAAAAAATAATTCAACGTTTTCCAACATTCTTCAATTTGTTGCGTCGCCGACCTACTCTCCATGTACAACATTTAAAGAATTTCCAAATATTGTAAGTATTTAATAACACTGAAAGTATATAGTAAGTCAACAATTTTTTCCCGACACCAAAGCTAGTCCAAAACTTGTAGGACTTCTCTGACATCACCCCCCTCCAATTGCACACAAAAGCTGTAATGACAGGCTTTAAGTTGAGAGCCTGACCTGGGTTGTTTTCTTTCATCCATGCGTGGACGTCCCTGATATCGTACTTTCTGATTTTCCTGTCATGTTCCTCATTCAGGTTTGCAAGATCAGAAACAACAGAAACGTCGCATACAAAATATTGGTCATCCTTCCATGCACAAAGGTCCGGAATTCTCAAACCCATTTCGGTTTTAATTCGCGGTTCTACTTTTGTGATGAATCCCTTTGATTGGAATTTTTCTTCCAGTTTACGAACGATGATGTCGTGACGTTCTCGCCTAGGTCCATCACTCTTGGGACAGATTTGAATCATGTGTCCTAATGATTCAGGTATTCTGCATCCAGCGTCGCATGACGTATCGGCCAATGGTCGTCCCCGCGACGCCCTAAGCTTGTTGTAGAGAACGGCTGCACGAACTTTAATGCACTTGATGAATACATCTGATGGCACTCTGTTCACTCCGTCTAGATCCAGTCACTCAATCCTATTCCTGATGAAAAAGACTTCAAACCATAACCATCTACAGATTTATAAAGATTTTCAGTTGTTTTTAGTTGTAGTGATTTTTGAGCACCTTCGATTCCACTCCCAAGTCTTCCGAATTTCCTAATTTCTGACAACACAGATAGACTTTCCTGCAGAACATTCATCAAAAACACATCGTTGCCATATTTAGCCTGAGTTAATAAGCTATTGAGTCTTTTTCGTCTCAGAATAGGGGCCCATTGCCTCAGCTGCAAAATTCCCAGCCCTCCGCTTCTAAGAGGAGCATGGAAGAATGGCACAGGCGTATCCTTTGGCAACCTAAGCCAGCGCCTCACGGCAGCTCTAATTTGTAAGTCGGCGGCAGTTAGTGAAGACATCGTTATAAAATCGAATGTCAGATGGTGGACCAAACTTGGCAAGACATGCGTTCTGAGAATATACATTCTTTGAAATGGTTTCAGTGGTGCTCTTGATATTGCGTGTAAAGAACTTTGAATAAAACTGGCAATTGAAGTAACTATCTTTTTTGGTCCAACTTCAGTACCAAGATACTTGTACGTTTCTTCAATATTCAAAGTTCTTATATTGGAATTTTGCACTTTTAGATATGAGTGGGGGTTTACAATCCATAGTTTTTTCTTGCTTGTGACTTCAGTTCTTAACGACGCGCATTTGCTGGGATTCATGTGCAAGCCAACATTTGCTAGAGCACTTTCAACTTGTTCCACCAGCATTTGCATTCCTACGTCAGTTGACGACATGAGAACTAAATCGTCAGCAAAAGCTATGTAATTACATTTGACAGAATCCTCGTTTCAAGAAACTCCGATTGACTGATCAACTTCATTCATTATCATATCAATCACTGCATTGAACAAGAGCGGTGACATGGGATCACCCTGTTTCACACCTCTGTTTACTGGGATTTTATGACTATTTTCTTTTCCCAGTTTCATGTGAACATAGCAACCGTTATACAAATCAGTCAAATATTTGAGAAGCAACGGAGGTGTTCCGAGACGAGTCGCCGCTCTAATAATTGATCCTTGTGAAACTGTGTCGAAAGCTTTACTGACATCAACAAACGTCAAATTCAATTTCCGTAACTGCTCTCGTTTTTTACGAATCAATGATTTAACCAACCAAATATTGTCTGCAAGACCATCTCCTGAACGGAATGCTTTCTGTCGTGGTGACAAGGGCCAGTACTGCTCCATGCGCCTGCAGAGGACGCGATGAAATAGTCGACTGATGATCGAGCTGACTGTAATTGGTCTGAACTCGGATGGATTTTCTGTTCCTTTCTTCTTTGGAATGCAGGTTACAATGCCAATTTTTAATGCCGAGGGAGGCATTCCTGTCAAAAGCCACAGTGACATGTGTGCCGCCAACTCCTCAATTGCAACTTTGCAGAGATGGCTTTTCTTCACGCCGTCAATTCCAGGAGCTGAATCTTTAAGCTTCTTTATAGCTGTTATTAGCTCTCGACTGGTGACCGGCGATTCCATTTCATATTTCACCGCTGAAGTAACGATAACTGGTCTCACATCCACTTTAGAGTCCTGAATAAAAACTCTTTCCCAATACTCAAGCAGCTGATCGTGAGGAACCGGCCTGACCTCTTGTTCATAATCACCATTCAGAACCGAGCGAGCACCGAGAGCTAAATTTTTTTTAAACAGCTGTTGCACTCTTGAATAGCACTCGCGTCTTTCTTTCTGTTTTTTAGCTCTTTTTGATGAACCGTTTTCCGTTTTGACAAACTTCCTGGTGTGATTTTCAGATGCACTCAAAACTGGATTTTTTTTTGTAGTAATTTTTTTGTCGTTTCGGACTTTTGCCATTTTGAGTCTGTCAGCCTCGATGAGAGGAGATATTTTATCTGAAAACCAATCATTGAATTCTTTCTCGAGGAGATTTCGTTTTGTTTCCGCGTCTGTCCTGGCATTCAAAAGGCTGGAGAATTCGTCTTCCGTCAATTTGAAGAGTCGATACCTTTCTATAACAAACTGTTTCAAATTCAAAGAACTCTCTCTGTCGTTGCTAGTTGTATCGTGAGGAAAAGAATTATTTAAAAAATGGTTATTTATATCAGGACCTCTGGCTGCTGGGATTTCTGAGATTAGAAGGGATTGCAAAAATATTCGATATTGTGAAGTATTTCTTATTCTTTTGATGGCGTCAGTGGTCAGAGCAGGAAAATGATCGTGCAAAACAAGATTAATTCGTTTCTTTTCTTTTACGGTTAATTGAAGTTCTGCCTCAGCCAACTTTTTCCAATCAGATTTTATGTCTGGAATAATTCTGTCTTGAACTGTGTCGGTGTCGTTGTCCCTGTTTGAACGGTTGCCAGAAATATCCTGCGATCTGTCATCATATTGCTGCAAAAACGTCTTGTATTCTGGAAGTCTTCTATGACATTTAATTGCTTCTAACGTTCGATGATTAAATCTTTTCTGTAGTTCAATATTTATTCGTTTCACACCAACCCCAGCTAATTCCATTTCTAATTTTGCCAACATCTTAGATTCTTCCTCGAGCCATCTTGACTTTGAATATGATTTACCAGCTCTTTCGGCATGATATTCTCTTGGGTGTTTTTTGACCTCGTGTAGTTTTACACCCTTCTCTGTGTTGAAAGTGGCAGAACAAAAGTGACATTTTGGCTTTTCAATCGTATCAACATGTTCAGCTATAACGTGTTGTTGTACAGGAGACACAATATCGAAGGCAGAGTGAACGCTTAGAGGAGGAACACTCCTTGTATTTTGAGCAGTTTTATGCCTCAAATTATAACCTTTGCGTTCCACGTTGAAATTTTCAGTAATTTTCAAAGTTTTCATTGAAAAATTATGTAAACTGCTATGCGAAGTTTCTTCATCGTCCATGGCTCAGATAAATTTGTTTTGTTTTGTAGGTTGCGTAGTCAAATCGATAGAGATCGTTAGACAAAAAATATAACGGTTAATTTATCGCAACCTACGATTTTCCCCTTTTAAAAAAAAAGTTATTTCAGGTACTCACCGACCCACTGGGCAGGTAGGGGACACGTTTAAAACAGTAAAAGCATTGTTAAAAACAACAAACTTTATAAATTCAAAGTAAAACGTCGGAGCAAAAGCCGCACGTCCGCACTGTTCGTTCGCTCGAGTACTACTACTACTACTACTACTACTACTACTACTACTACTACTACTACTACTACTACTACTACTACTACTACTACTAGTACTACTACTACTACTACTATTACTACTACTACTACTGTTCAATCATTTATTTTCTCAGATTTCAAAAATCCAATAATTTACAGCCAGGACAAAATAAACATAAGAATAAAATGTCCTATAAACTCGACAAAAATATTTTACGTCCCCACGTGGGCCTGAGATTTCCCCGAGACGATTATAAATCTGAACCATGAAATTTCTACACTCAGGAAAACATACAATTTCATGCAAATAAGTAATTCAACGTTTTCCAACATTCTTCAATTTGTTGCGTCGCCGACCTACTCTCCATGTACAACATTTAAAGAATTTCCAAATATTGTAGGTATTTAATAACACTGAAAGTATATAGTAAGTCAACAATTTTTTTCCGACACCAAAGCTAGTCCAAAACTTGTAGGACTTCTCTGACATCGCCCCCCTCCAATTGCACACAAAAGCTGTAATGACAGGCTTTAAGTTGAGAGCCTGATCTGGGTTGTTTTCTTTCATCCATGCGTGGACGTCCCTGATATCGTACTTTCTGATTTTCCTGTCATGTTCTTCATTCAGGTTTGCTAGATCAGAAACAACAGAAACGTCGCATACAAAATATTGGTCATCCTTCCATGCACAAAGGTCCGGAATTCTCAAACCCATTTCGGTTTTAATTCGCGGTTCTACTTTTGTTATGAATCCCTTTGATTGGAATTTTTCTTCCAGTTTGCGAACGATGATGTCGTGACGTTCTCGCCTAGGTCCATCACTCTTGGGACAGATTTGAATCATGTGTCCTAATGTTTCAGGTATTCTGCATCCAGCGTCACATGACGTATCGGCCAATGGTCGTCCCCGCGACGCCCTAAGCTTGTTGTAGAGAACGGCTGCACGAACTTTGATGCACTTGATGAATACATCTGAAGGCACTCTGTTCACTTCGTCGACGATCCAGTCACTCAATCCTATTCCTAATGAAAAAGACTTCAAACCATAACCATCTACAGATTTATAAAGATTTTCAGTTGTTTTTAGTTGTAGTGATTTTTGAGCACCTTCGATTCCACTCCCAAGTCTTCCGAATTTCCTGATTTCTGATAACACAGATAGACTTTCCTGCAAAACATTCATCAAAAACACATCGTTGCCATATTTAGCCTGAGTTAATAAGCTATTGAGTCTTTTTTGTCTCAGAATAGGGGCCCATTGCCTCAGCTGCAAAATTCCCAGCCCTCCGCTTCTAAGAGGAGCATGGAAGAATGGCACAGGCGTATTCTTTGGCAACCTAAGCCAGCGCCTCACGGCAGCTCTAATTTGTAAGTCGGCGGCAGTTAATGAAGACATCGTTATAAAATCGAATGTCAGATGGTGGACCAAACTTGGCAAGACATGCGTTCTGAGAATATACATTCTTTGAAATGGTTTCAGAGGTGCTCTTGATATTGCGTGTAAAGAACTTTGAATAAAACTGGCAATTAAAGTAACTATCTTTTTTGGTCCAACTTCAGTACCAAGATACTTGTACGTTTCTTCAATATTTAAAGTTCTTATATTGGAATTTTGCACTTTTAGATATGAGTGGGGGTTTACAATCCATAGTTTTTTTTTGCTTGTTACTTCAGTTCTTAACGACGCGCATTTGCTGGGATTCATGTGCAAGCCAACATTTGCTAGAGCACTTTCAACTTGTTCCACCAGCATTTGCATTCCTACGTCAGTTGACGACATGAGAACTAAATCGTCAGCAAAAGCGATGTAATTACATTTGACAGAATCCTCGTTTCCAGAAACTCAGATTGACTGATCAACTTCATTCATTATCATATCAATCACTGCATTGAACGAGAGCGGTGACATGGGATCACCTTGTTTCACACCTCTGTTTACTGGGATTTTATGACTATTTTCTTTTCCCAGTTTCATGTGAACATAGCAACCGTTATACAAATCAGTCAAATATTTGAGAAGCAACGGAGGAGTTCCCAGAGGAGTCGCCGCTCTAATGATTGATCCTTGTGAAACTGTGTCGAAAGCTTTACTGACATCAACAAACGTCAAATTCAATTTCCGTAACTGCTCTCGTTTTTTACGAATCAAAGATTTAACCAACCAGATATTGTCTGCAAGACCATCTCCTGAACGGAATGCTTTCTGTCGTGGTGACAAGGGCCAGTACTACTCCATGCGCCTGCAGAGGACGCGATGAAATAGTCGACTGATGATCGAGCTGACTGTAATTGGTCTGAACTCAGATGGATTTTCTGTTCCTTTCTTCTTTGGAATGCAGGTTACAATTCCAATTTTTAATGCCGAGGGAGGCATTCCTGTCAAAAGCCACAGGGACATGTGTGCCGCCAACTCCTCAACTACAACTTTGCAGAGATGGCTTTTCTTCACGCCGTCAATTCCAGGAGCTGAATCTTTAAGCTTCTTTATAGCTGTTATTAGCTCTCCACTGGTGACCGGCGATTCCATTCCATATTTCACTGCTGAAACAACGATAACTGGTCTCACATCCACTTTAGAGTCCTGAATAAAAACTCTTTCCCAATCCTCAAGCAGCTGATCGTGAGGAACCGGTCTGACCTCTTGTTCATAATCACCATTCAGAACCGAGCGAGCACCAAGAGCTAAATTTTTTTAAACAGCTGTTGCACTCTTGAATAGCACTCGCGTCTTTCTTTCTGTTTTTTTAGCTCTTTTTGATGAACTGTTTTCCGTTTTGACAAACTTCCTGGTGTGATTTTCAGATGCACTCAAAACTGGATTTTTTTTTGTAGTAATTTTTTTGTCGTTTCGGACTTTTGCCATTTTGAGTCTGTCAGCCTCGATGAAAGGAGATATTTTATCTGAAAACCAATCATTGAATTCTTTCTCGAGGAGATTTCGTTTTGTTTCCGCGTCGGTCCTGGCATTCAAAAGAGTACTACTACTACTACTACTACTACTACTACTACTACTACTACTACTACTACTACTACTACTACTACTACTACTACTACTACTACTACTACTACTACTACTACTACTACTACTACTACTACTACTACTACTACTACTACTACTACTACTACTACTACTACTACTACTACTACTACTACTACTACTACTACTACTACTACTACTACTACTACTACTACTACTACTACTACTACTACTACTACTATACGCCAAGATCTTTTTCTTCTTTCGTTTCTTTTAGCTGTATCCCTTCTAACTCGTATTTATATCTTGGATTCCTTCTACCCAAGTGCATAACATGACACTTGTCAACATTGAACCGCATCTGCCATTCCTGCGACCATTTGAATAACTGCACAAGATCGTTTCTCAGCACTTCGACATCGTCACTATTGCACACTGTTTTGCATAATTTAGTGTCGTCTGCAAATTTTGATATTTTAGCTGCTATTCCTTCATCAAGGTCATTTATATAGACAAAAAAAAAGAAGTGGTCCAAGCACAGAACCTCTCACTCCCACTTTTTGTCTTCTATCCACCAGCCAACAATCTATCCATTTTAACAGATTACCACCTATACCAACTGCTTTCAACTTTGAAGACAACCTTTGATGAGGAACCGTGTCGAAGGCCTTGACAAAATCTAAATAAATCACATCCACCGACTGACATGCATCCATACCTCCATAAACCTCTTCAAAAAAATCCAACAAATTTGACAAACACGATCTTTTCTTCACAAATCCATGCTGACTATCTTTAATTAATTTATATTTCTCCAGATGAATCACAATTTCATTTTTGATCATTTTTTCCATAATTTTGCAAGCAATACTGGTAAGACTAACTGGTCTGTAATTGCATGCTTCGCCTCTGTTGCCTTTTTTTAACAGTGGCACCACAACAGCATACCTCCAGTCCTGCGGGACCTCCCCAGTTTGCATTGACCTATTCATCAATTCTGCCAGCACATCTCCGATCTCATTTCTGACCTCAAGCAAGAACTTTGGGTGCAGCTCATCCATCCCAGGGCTTTTATCAGTTTTCAATTTTCTTAGCATTTCAACAACTTTCATTTTTGTAAAAACAACTTCAGTTATTAATTCATCTGTATCACTTTGAAACAAATCTTTAGCCTTAAGGATATTTTGGATATCTTCATTAGTAAAAACAGATCCAAAGTAGTTATTTAGAATGTCTGCTGTTTCTTCATCGTTCGTTATTACCTGCCCTTTGTCATCTTTTAATGGACCTACTTTGTTTTTTTTCTTCTGTCTACTTCTCAGATATTTGTAAAAACTTTTGCAATTCATTTTTATATTGTTTGCCAGTTTCTGTTCATACTCCAATATGGCCATTTTAATTGTTTTTTTCACTTCATTTCTTTTCTTTTTGTATTTTTCTTTTAATTCCTTTAATTTTTTTGTGTTTGAATTTTTCCTTCCAATGGTACAATTTAGATCTCGATATTTTTTCCATACTTTACATTTTGCTCTTTGCTTTTTAATTATCAGTCTCGTCATCCATGGATTTTTATTATTCCAGTTTTTCTGAATTGGAACCTGTCCCTCAATGACTTCTTGCATGCTTTGAATAAACACTTTCCAGCTACTTTCTACATTCAATCCAGTTATTTTGCTCATTAAATTTTTATTTATGATACATTTTTTTATGTTATCATAATCAGCCTTGAAGTAGTTGTATCTAACATCTTTTGATATTGTTTGCTTAATATCACTTATTGTCAAATCCCATCTGATAATCTGGTGGTCACTTGTACCAAAACATTCACCCACTATTATATTTTCAACTATATTTTCTTCAGAAGTTAATAATAAGTCAAGAGTATTTCTTCCTCTTGTTGGTGCTCTGATCAGCTGTGTCAAAAATTCATCATTAATGAAGTGTAGAAATTGCTCGTCTTTGTGTGTCTGACCCTCAAGAGTATCCCAATTAACGTGGTAAATAAAATCTCCTATAATGATCACTGGCTCTTCATTTGCCTTGGAATTCAATTCACACAATCCCTTGTCTGCATCTTCATTAGAACTCGGAGTTCTGTAGCAAACCCCAATTATTAATTTATATGTTTTCAGCTTCAATTCACACCACACGCTTTCTTTAAATTTTCTGTTGTTTAGGTCCTCTTTTTGCACTGCATTCAAATCATTTTTCACATACAACAGTACACCCCCAGCACCATAGCCAGTATTCTTTTGATTTTCTTTGTCTTTTCTAAACATATCATAGCCTACTAACTTTAGTTCATCATCACTGATTTTATTGTTTGTCCAGGTTTCTGTTAAGCCAATAATATCTGGGTTTTCATTTTTCACATATATTTCCAATTTAGTCATCTTTATCCTATTAGCCAGACTTCTTACATTAGCATAAAAACATTTACATATTTTTTTGCCTTCGTCCACCGTAGTCAAATCTCTCCTATCTTTTTTTTCATTGTTTCTTCTTTTCATTTTCTTGAGTGCCACCTTCTTCTTTTCACCATGCTCCACTATATTCAGTTTCTTTTCAGCTTTACTATCCTCATGTCCCCCGGCAAGCCCTTTACCCTGTATAGCCAGTTTCCCGTTGTTTCTCCATTCTGCTTCTCTCTGCATTGTTCAACCAGCTTTCTGCACTGTTCTCTTTCAGTTCTTGTCAAGTCATGAGTGACTGAGATTCTCTTGAACTTTTCTTCTGCTTTTTGAAGTCTGGACAATGATTCTAGAGCTCTGTTTTTGATTGTAACATTACGGAACTCTATAAGTAACGGTCTTTCCTTTTCTCCTTCTTTGTATTTTCCTAATCTGTAGATGTTTTTTATGTCCAACTTTTCATCGCAGGGCACCTCCAAAACATCATTCAAGAAGCTTAACACCATTTTTTTGTCTTTACCTATTCTCTCACCGTGCTCCATGTCTTCTTTTCCAGCCAATCGATGTAAGATAATGTTATTTTTTTCTTTCTCTCAGTTTTTTCTCTTCTATATTGCGTTCAATTGATTCCTCTACTTTTTTCACTTTTTCATTTATTGCCTTCAGATCTTTGTCAACATTTCTTTTAACAACAGTGCTCCACTCTTCAGTTTTTTCCCCTAAAGTAATTTGTATCATCTTTTCTACTGTCATCTTAATTCTGTTAAACTTCTCTTCCATCTCTTTAATCTGTGATTTATGTTCCTCATAATGCTTGACCTCTTTTTTCCACTATTTCCTTATTTCTAAGCAGTTCCTTTCCTGTTGCTTTTCAATATTCTTTTCCAACAATGCAGTTCTTTCACAACCTTTGCATATATCTCCGGCAAAACTGTCAACTCCTCCGTACATCTCACATATCTCAAATTTTTCAGATTTCTGGACATTTTTGAAAAATAAATCACCGAAAATAAATCAAAGCGAAATAAATGAAACACTGAAGTAAATACTTTTTAAATTTAGTACAGAATAAATAATTACAGTTTTTAAACAATTGTGAATTGGAAAATAGATTTTGAGAATCACTACTGTAGAATTATGGACAATTATAATGTAATGTATGCACACTTAAAATATAATAAAAACTATAACATAAATTAAAGTAAAATGACCAGTACAATGAAATTATAATTGAAGAGGTAAATTAAATAATTAAACTTTTAAAAATCACGACTGAATTTTGAAAAAAAAATAATGGCGATTGAAATCAAAAGATGGTGTTACTACACGCTTGAACTGTACGGGCTTTGCTGATTGGTTGAGTTGGTTTCTTCTGAGCTTTCTGATTTGCTGAATGCGTTTATGACGTCTGCTTTGGAGCAGAATTGTCGTTGAAGATACAGTGGAAGAATTTCGATTGTTTAATTTGTATTTATTTGTTAAAAATCATTAGCATTGAATTTTTTCTTTTCATTTTTTCTTTATTTTAATTTTCATGAGTTTTTCGAGTTTAATTACTAATTTTATTAGAGATATTAAGTAGAGAATATCAACGTTGAGATGAAACAGTTCTTGAGACTTTTCAGATTGTATAATTTCGAAGTTTCTGCTTTAATTAGCTTTTTTTAAATGTAAAACTTTAGCAATTTACTGCATAAAATGTTATACTTAAAATTGTCGTTAAAATTTTTGATAAATTCGAACCAATTCTTTAGTATGACCAAGCTGAGAATTTGTAGCGTCAACGTTTCAAGAATTCAAAATGTTGATGATGATCTCGCTTAAGTTTGGTGGTCTTGCTAAAAAATTCTACCTGTCTGTGGTCAGATTGTTTGATCAGAGATGTGATTTCTTTCTTTTTCCAGGTATTTCTTTTGAAGAGACTCGCCAATAAATCGGTGGCAGGCAAACAACAAACAACTTCTAATTTTTAACAAAATTTAATAATTAAATTAACTTAAAAGAAGCAGAAGATTATTTTCAATTTAATTATTTTAGAATTTCAATCAATTAGAGTTTTTAAATTAGTTTTTTATCTATAATTCAAAGGAGCGTAAAGTCCTGCAGCCGCACACACACACACACTAAGACTACTAAGACATCCGTTAAACCACCTGCTAGCTGACAGGCGTAAAGTTAATCTAACTTTAATCTTGAGAACAGCGCTAGCAGCCCCGCCACTAGACGTCATGCTCTGGGGGGCGAGCTATCTCTAAAGGGGGGCGAAATGAAAATGGCCAAAAAACCACTAAAATTATATCGGGAGTTGAAAAGACAATGTAAATATTATATGTAAAACCAAGGTGCATCAGCAACACCCATATTGTTTATTATTTTTATGACTTCATTTTTGATTTGCCCAGAATGTTTGTATGTATGTATGTATGTATGTATGTATGTATGTATGTATGTATGTATGTATGTATGTATGTATGTATGTATGTATGTATGTATGTATGTATGTATGTATGTATGTATGTATGTATGTATGTATGTATGTATGTATGTATGTATGTATGTATGTATGTATGTATATATGTTATTCATGCATTGCTACACCATTCATCCGATCGTAATGAAATTTTCACACAACCTTGAGAGTCAAGGGGAATCAAATATAGAGAAACAAATTTGAAATCTAACACAAAATGAGCGGAGCGGAGCGGGAACTATATATATATATATATATATATATATATATATATATATATATATATATATATATATATATATATATATATATATATATATATATATATATATATATATATATATATATATATATATATATATATATATATATATATATATATATATATATATATATATGAGTAATATACTTTGGCAAAATCCCCTCTCGTAAACATACTCCGTTAAAAACAAACGACCACTTTGCATTAATGACTTTTTTAATAAACTGTTCAAAATATTTAATTTTACGACGTAAACTAGAGTCCATTTTAAAATTTATATAATACAAATAATAATAATTAGGACTGACTGGCCAGTTTCGACTACAGTCATCTTCAGAGTCCGTAACCTAAAATGTCGTATTACGTAAACAGCTAAAGAATATATAGTAAACATCAACATAGAAATAGTGTTGTGCCTATATTAAATAAATATTTAAATTAAAGTATTTAAAACCAGAGTATGACGATATAAGTAAATTACGAGAGCTTATAAAATTGATAAATGAAAAGAAGTATAAAGATAAATTAAATAATAATTATTATTAATAAAATAAAATAAATAAATATAAATAGATAGGACGAATTAAATGAAGTCTATAATACTAATAATAGAAATTAAAACACTTAAAATTATTAGAAGATTAATGAAATTAAACTATAGGTATCTAGTGACAGTATATTGAAATAAAAAAGTATGAAATAAAATAATAAAAGGTGAAAAATTTAAATAAAACCATGTGATGAATTAAAATAAAAGTAAACTTATATGAAAAATTAAAATAAACGAATGACTGTGCAAATGGGATACATATAGATGATTCAATTAACGCCGACGTCTTATAGTTATATTTGAAGACTCAAACAAATGTTGAAATGACACCGCTGGAGCCTGAGCCTCAGGTGGAGGCTCAGGTGGAGGTTCAGGTGGAGGCTCAGGTGGAGGTTCAGGTGGAGGTTCAGGTGGAGGCTCAGATATATATATATATATATATATAAAAATATATATATATATATATATATATATATATATATATATATATATATATATATATATATATATATATTCTTGTGGTGACAGTTAGTCATCCTATTTGTAGGCTCTTGAAACATTTCAACGCAATGTTTCACTTCATAAATTATCTATCTGGCAGCAGAATAAGCTGTCGAGCCGAAGTAAGGAGTTCTGAACCTATCATAGTCGTAGTCTAATGTTAAGTAGCTCCGAAAGACTGAGACTTCTAGCCATCCTTTTTTGGGGATGGTCGGTGGCTCAGTTGGTAAGAGCGCTTGCATTTAGGCGAGGCGGTGTTGCCGTAGACACGTGAGTTCGATTCCTAGTAGAGTCTTATAAATATTTGCGTTTCTTGTGGTGACAGTTAGTCATCCTATTTGTAGGCTCTTGAAACAATTCAACGCAATGTTTCACTTCATAAATTATCTATCTGGCAGCAGAATAAGCTGTCGAGCCAAAGTAAGGAGTTCTGAACCTATCATAGTCGTAGTCTAATGTTAAGTAGCTCCGAAAGACTGAGACTTCTAGCCATCCTTTTTTGGGGATGGTCGGTGGCTCAGTTGGTAAGAGCGCTTGCATTTAGGCGAGGCGGTGTTGCCGTAGACACGTGGGTTCGATTCCTAGTAGAGTCTTATATATATATATATATATATATATATATATATATATATATATATATATATATATATATATATATATATATATATATATATATATATATATATATATATATATATATATATATATATATATATATATATATATATATATATATATATATATATATATATATATATATATATATTGCGAATAAACTGTGGAATCAATTTATCTTTGAGACACGCTCCAAGAAACATAACTCGCCATTTGGCAGAAACAACTTTTCGAGCCAAATTCTCGACCTTTCGGCACAAAACTCTCTGTTCGAGACTACAATTAGCCAAAAACTTTTCCATTAAACTTTTATTGTCAGACCGACGAACCGTTTCAGCTATGTCAGCCATCCTCAGGGTCAAAAGTAAAACAAGAAAAGTAAACAAACAGAAAGAACCGAAATTGTCAAAGAATTACCACACTAACAAAAGAAAAAACAATATATATATATATATATATATATATATATATATATATATATATATATATATATATATATATATATATATATATATATATATATATATATATATATATATATATATATATATATATATATATATATATATATATATATATATTTCTAATAATTAGGAACAAGATGTTCTTTCAAACACGCTTTATTAAAGACTATAGTCTTTAATAAAGCGTGTTTGAAAGAACATATATATATATATACGCGGAAAAGCGACGGGAGCGGGAAAGCGGAGAAGGAAACGGTAGCGAGAGAGACAAACATTAGAGAAACCTCTAAAATCCCCGGGCAACGCCGGGTGCCCCCGCTAGTAGTTTATAAAAATAAAATGACAAAAAGTGCAATAAATATAAATAATCAATATTTATCGTAAATCTTTGCATTACAAAATTAATTTTGTTTTGTTTTTTAATTTTAAGCTTCTATTCTGATATTTTAGGTTTTTGAGGTTGGATAGGCCAACTAGTGGGCCCCCCTGAAGTGGTTTAACATGTATGGATAAACTACTTCCGGGTAGCCCCTCCCCCCGGTCATCAGCTATTAGTTTTTATACAGAAAAAATAAAAAAGTGGTTTTGAAAATATTTTGAAAAAGCAGCTTCATCAGTTTTAGGAGGAAAATTAAAGAAAGGCTTTAAAAAGTTTTAGATTTTTTTTCAAATATAAGTGGGCCGTGAGAAAAAGTTGCATCCCAAGGTTTTGCTGAGATGTTTGCAGTGATGCGTTAATAAGTTAACCGCATTGGATACAAAATACACTATATTGCAGGTGTGTTGATAGATACCCAACATTCCCAATTTTGTGAGTATTCTAGAATACGCTGCTTTCGCCCGCTATGTATCAGAATAACGGTTTACAGGCTTATAAAGTTCAAAAAGGTACATAACTTAGAATTTTTTAGTAAGGGGGGAGGGCGAAATACGTTGTCTTATCTAGCTAAACACTACATAATAGGTTTATAAAGTTCAAAAAGTACATGTCTTAGAATTTTTCAGGGGGGGGCGAAATTTGCTGCCTTATCGAGATAAGAACTTGTATACAGGTTCTAAAAAATAGGTATGTATCTTAGAATTTGGGGGGAGGGCGAAATTTGCTGCCTTATCCAGTTATGAACTTGTATAATGGTTAACAGGTTTGAAAAAGTAGGTTCATATCATAGAACTAGAGTTAGCCCGCCAAAAATGACGGATTTTTTTAAATTTAATTATATGTTCTTTTCTAATTGCCGTACCACATTTTTTTATCTTTGAGACTGTCATTGTACACTTGCGTAATAACTTTTATTACACGCCTGCGCTCACTAATTGTTATCAACTGCTGATTGCTGACCCCTGAGTAATTGCTTGCATACATACATAGTGGTTTTGCCTGTCCCAAGGACGATGTTTTAAAATTACGATGTACATTGGATACATTTTATAAAAAATAGTCAACAAAAACAAAATGACATTTGATAACCATAACAATTTTTTTGTCTATATAAGCAAATTTAATTAAATTTTTTATTTTGTTCAAGTTTTCAATTTACTAAAGTATTTCATACAAATTCAAAAGTTGTGGAATTAAAGAGTGCAATAATTAGTTATTAAAGAATTTCAGTATACACGACATTTCTTGTGAATTGACGGCCATTGTTGAGAAGTGGTCCTTGCTTCTGATATTTTTTTAAATCTCATCATATAATATTTTTCGATTGCAGCGCCACTTCTTTTGATCTCTAGGACTGAGAGTGTATATAGGTACAATTGCATAATAACTTTTATTACACGCCTGTGCGCAATAAATTCTTACGTGCACATCAATATCGTCTAATTAAGTAAGCGTGACAGAATCAGTGAGTGAGTGACGTGGGCTACTATAATATAGATTGGGGGGGCGAAATCCGCTGCCTTATCCAGTGATGAACTTTTATAACAGTTTACAGGTTTATAAAGTTCGAAAAAGTAGGTACATATCTTAGAATGGGGGAGGGCAAAATATGCTGTTTTATCCAGCTACATAACAGGTTTATAAAATTCAAAAAAGTACATGTCTTAGAATTTTTCAGGGGGGCCGAAATCCGCTGCCTTATTATCGAGCTATGAACTTGTAAACAGGTTTGAAAAAATAGGTACATATCTTGAATTTGGGGGGGGCGAAATCCGCTGCCTTATCCAGTTATGAACTTTTATAACGGTTTACAGGCTTATAAAGTTCAAAACATTACGTCTTAGAATTTTTCAGGAGTGGGGCGAAATCCGCTGCCTTATCCAGTTATGAGCTTGTATAACGGTTAACCGGTTTATAAAGTTCGAAAAAGTAAGTACATATCTTAGAATTGGGGGGCGGAAACAGGGGCTATTTTATCCAGCTATTTACTTAACGGTTAACAGGTTTATAAATTTCAAAAAAGTACATATCTTAAAATTTTCCAGGGAGGGCGAAATATCTTATAGGGGGGCTTTGTTCCCCCTCGTCCCCCCGTAGTTGCGGGGCTGAGCGCTAGTCGAGTGTCATGAATTAGCTTTTTTCGCCCCCCACTGAGTTAAGCCCTCATCATAAATACGGGCCCAGCCTATGCCTAAATCCGCCCCTGTTTCCGCCATGGGCTAAAAACCTTCCTTTTCGATAAATTCTTAGGTGGTCTTCTCTTTCTAAACTCCTTAATAAAAAATCTTCTCCTCCTTTTTCTCCTGATGACTATCATAATTTTCTTACTACGAAAATTGAAAGCATCAGATCTTCTAACAATAGTCAAATCCCTATTTTTTCTAAATTCTCTACTGAAACTTTTACTTTTTTCTCTCCTATTACACTTGACTATCTTACTAAACTTATTAACTCTATGTCTTCTTCTACTTGCTCTTTGGATCTCATTCCTACTACTATCTTTAAAGAGCTTTCTTCTGTTCTTTATCCAATTTTACTTGATTAAATTAATCTCTCTTTATCTACATCTGTGTTTCCCTCTGTTCTTAAGTCCTCTTTTATTATCCCTACTATTAAAAATGCCTCTCTTGATCCTTCTTCTCTATCTAGCTATAGGCCTGTCTCTAACCTATCCTTTATCTCTTATTTGCTCATGCACAACTCTTTCCATAATTTTAGAAGGATCAAGAGAGGCATTTTTAATAGTAGGGATAATAAAAGAGGACTTAAGAACAGAGGGAAACACCGATGTAGATAAAGAGAGATTAATTAAATCAAGTAAAATTAGATAAAGAACAGAAGAAAGCTCTTTAAAGATAGTAGTAGGAATGAGATCCAAAGAGCAAGTAGAAGAAGACATAGTAAAGATGAGGTTATGGTATTGTTTGAGATGGTATTGCCACTCATACCAAGAACCCTTAGACAATTTAGAACGATAAGCTCGCTCGGCTTTACGTGCAGATTGCTTCAAGAGAACACAATCACGATCAAACCAAGGAGCTTTTTTAGAAAAGAGTCGAAACTTAAACGTCTCAAAAGGAACCAAAGTATCCAGTATGGATGAAATCGTCAGATTGAGATTGTCCATAAAGGAATCAACATCAGTGAAAGAAGAAGAAGAAAACCCAGAGGTGAGAAATAAATTTGAAAATTGAATATTATCAAATCTAGACCAACACCTTTTAGTGACTGGAGTAAGATTAATTAAAGGTTGAGATAGAGGTAAGGTGAAAGAAATAAAGTAGTGATCAGTAAAGTGAAGATTAACAGGTGAAAGATTGCTTATATTAGAGAAAAGAGGAGAAATAATAAGATCCAATGTGTTACCCCGATTATGAGTCGGAAAGTCACAATGCTGAAAGAAGTTAAAAGTAGATAAGATTTCAAGAAATTGAGAAACAAAAGAGTCCTTAGTTTTATTAATAGGAATATTAAAATCCCCAATGATAAAAGAAGGAGTAGATAGAGAGAAGAGAGATTCAGAAAGGTTGTAGAAATCCTCCAGAAATTGTGGTTTAGAGCATTTAGGAGGCCTATAGATACCTATTAAATTGAACTTAAAAGAATTAATTTTAACAGAAGTAAAGAGGCATTCAAAAGATGAGAATTTAGTAGAAGAATTGAGAGAGACAGAATAGGAAGACTTGAAGAGAAGGCATATGCCACCATAGGAAGAATGTTGAGCAGAAAAAGGATTAGTAGGAGGCCTAGCCTGCTCAACAAAAGAGAAGCCAGTAGGAACAGAAGCAAGGATTGATTGATTGATTGATTGATTGATTGATTGATTGATTGATTGATTGATTGATTGATTGATTGATTGATTGATTGATTGATTGATTGATTGATTGATTGATTGATTGATTGATTGATTGATTGATTGATTGATTGATTGATTGATTGATTGATTGATTGATTGATTGATTGATTGATTGATTGATTGATTGATTGATTGATTGATTGATTGATTGATTGATTGATTGATTGATTGATTGATTGATTGATTGATTGATTGATTGATTGATTGATTGATTGATTGATTGATTGATTGATTGATTGATTGATTGATTGATTGATTGATTGATTGATTGATTGATTGATTGATTGATTGATTGATTGATTGATTGATTGATTGATTGATTGATTGATTGATTGATTGATTGATTGATTGATTGATTGATTGATTGATTGATTGATTGATTGATTGATTGATTGATTGATTGATTGATTGATTGATTGATTGATTGATTGATTGATTGATTGATTGATTGATTGATTGATTGATTGATTGATTGATTGATTGATTGATTGATTGATTGATTGATTGATTGATTGATTGATTGATTGATTGATTGATTGATTGATTGATTGATTGATTGATTGATTGATTGATTGATTGATTGATTGATTGATTGAGCGCTTTTGAACCCATCGTTGCAAAAAGCGCTATATAAATTACTGAATTGAATATACGCTTAAGAAAAAAAACAGGCTATCAAAACATTAAAAATTAAACTCTATGATTAAACTATTCAGACATAGAAACAATTTTAAATTTGGAGCAGTGTTTAATAGTGTATTGTACCACTTGAAATTATGTTATGTTTTGTTGTTATGCACCGACTTTACTCCTTTTAGAATATTTGAATCGATTATTTAAAATTCAACCAATCAGGCATCACGATTTTGAACAACACGTTGTATTGTCTTTGTTCTTGGCTAAGATCAAGATGGTCTGTTTCTGCGTAAAGGAATATCGGCCGTTGCTAGTCATATAATTTTTTACTTGGATAACTTACTCGGATGAAGTTAATGCAAATTTCTACGCAGGTAAACTAAACCTCAGTGTGGTTATTATCTGCTTTATCATTATGCTGCGGCAATAGCGGAAATACGACTAATATTCCCGGTATGGCGGCGGTCGCTGCTATTGCCCCGGCGGTTAGCCATGGAAATAATCGGTAAAATTGCTACTGAGCCGGCAGTCGCGCCGTATGTCTACCTAAAATTAAACCATAACCCTAATTCTATCCCTACCCCTAACCCTTCAGAAAAAATGTACATCTTTATTAGGTAGTCGCACAAAAATTTCAAAATAATTTTTTTTAATAAAAATTAGTTTTTTGAAAAGCAGAATACAATTGTAATCATAAAATACCAAAGATTTCAATTTATGATTTATATTAACCGAGATATATCGATTTTAAGACAGCAAATAGTCCAGGAGAATTAAAACTTTTCCTTGTTGTACCTAGACAAAATTTGCAGCAAGCTGAATTTTTGGATATATTGTTTGATTTTTTTATGATTCTTCCTGCAAAAATCGGTTGAAATCGTCATTTAGGAAATTGGTTTTTTGACGCTTTTTTAAAAGAGATTTACCGTAGTGAGCGATAAGTTAGTATTATCGTAAATTGTCGTAAAACATCGAATTTCTAAGTTAGTATTTTGTAAAACATCTATTTTAGGTAGTCGCATAAAAATTTCAAAATAATTCTTTTTTAATTTCACTATTATTTTTAAATAAAGGTACAAATTCTGAGTTTGAATATACCATATAGTGTACAAAAAAATTAAAATTAATAAAGATATAGCGAATCAAAGATCGCATACCACGATAGAACATCGACTGCGTGAGACAGTTAAAAACTGGTACCTACAACGAAGAAGCTCAGTTTACAGCGTGCACAGCGCAAAGAACGCCTAACAAGGCTTTGCGCGTATGGGTTAAGAATTCCTTCTGTTTCTCATATTCAATATGAATTTATTTAGAAATAGAATTCCAAACAAAAAACTTGATAAATATAAAGTTATTAAAAGTTTAAAAGTGGGACCACGCATTTCGCTTCCCATGCGCCATAGCACATTACTGAATGTCACTGCATGAGCTCGCGGTAGTTCGCCGTCTGCTTGTTGTTTTAAGACTGATATTTGTTTATGTAGGAGAATCAAAGTACTTTCTGTCGCGGATCATAACTTGATCTGTATAATTGCCCTCCTCTTTTTTCAGCAAGGCGGAGTTAAGGCGGCTGTCTGTCAGGAAAGCGCTTGAAGATTGTGAGAAAGTCCACGGCTTCGTCTTCATCATTTGTTCATTAAAGTTATTAAATAACCTTTTGAATGAAACTAAACTTATACTACTGAGATGTCTCTAAGACGAGATATAGAGACTCAAACACTATCTTAAAATCTATAAATCTATATTATGTACGTCAGTTGCAGCGCGCCCACGGTTATGCGCTGCTACACGATCTACATTAACGAAGTAATTTTTATAGTTAGAGACTTAGTAGTGTTATGAATTTTTACTATGTTATAATAGACATAATAACCTTTCGAATGAAACTAAATTTATTTTACAGCGAGGTCTCCCATACGAGATATAGAGACTCAAACACTATCATAAAATCGATAGTATGTACGTCAGTTGCAGCGCGCCTACGGTTAAGCGCTGCTACCCGATCTACATTAACGAAGTAATTTTTATAGTTAGAGACTTAGTAGTGTTATGAATTTTTACTATGTTATAATAGACATAATAACCTTTCGAATGAAACTAAATTTATTTTACAGCGAGGTCTCCCAGACGAGATATAGAGACTCAAACTCTATCTTAAAATCGGTATTATGTACGTCAGTTGCAGCGCGCCTACGGTTATGCGCTGTTACCCGATCTACATTAACGAAGTAATTTTTATAGTTAGAGACTTAGTAGTGTTATGAATTTTTACTATGTTATAATAGACATAATAACCTTTCGAATGAAACTAAATTTATTTTACAGCGAGGTCTCCCAGACGAGATATAGAGACTCAAACACTATCTAAAATCTATATAATTCCTAGAGCTTGCTTAGAGTTTAGCTGGCGCGCGGTGCTCAAATTTTAAGCACCACCCTATCAACTTAAAACTCGATTTGTGTAACTGGGAGAGTTAGTGTAGCTACCAAATTTAACATTGTTATAGAAGAAAAGAAACGAAATTTTTTAAGCCTAAAACCATATTTTTAGCGTCAATGACCTATGAAATAAAGCCTTAAATCAATAAAGGCTCACTTTGAATCAAAGTGAAAGGAAAATGAACTGTGCTAACTCATTTATATAGACAATTTTGGGTTCAGACATGATTTACAATTATTTTTATGTAACCATTTTTATTGTGGCTTTATTACATCCAGAGATATAAGCAATCCCGTAACACCATTTTAGCTCGTTCCACTGCGCCTGATAAACTTTTTAGTCTTGAATGTTCAGGCGTTGCGCGCACAGGCGCGTTTCGTTTATGCGACTACCTAATCTATTTTATTGTTCTTTTTCGAAATGGGTGAACTAAATGAAATGGTATGTTTAATTTGTCGAACTGAATTCCGTTCCGACAACGTCTGTGATACAGTCAAGATGGTTACACTAGGTGTTAAAGGTATTGAAACGTTATGTCAATTCAGCGTTTTACATGGTGATGAACAGTAACAGAGTATCTGTTAAATAAACCAAATGTAGCTAATGTTCATGACCATTGCCAGAGAGACTACACTAACAAAAGAAGTTTCGATCAATTGCAACAAAAGAATGAGCAGCATGCAGAAGGTGTTGGTGTTGATCAAGAGAATTTTAAGTGTAAATTATTACGATCGTCTGTCGAGACTTTCAATTGGAAGCAACATTGTTTTTTGTGTGGAAAAATAGATTTTGGAGACAGTAGAAAACATTTAAAAGAAGAATCAAGTACTGTGATGACATTGAAATTCAGAGAAACTATAATTGAAACTTGCCACAAAAGAAATGATGCATGGAGTGTCGAAGTTCTTGGTAGGTTAAATTCATGCAATGACTTACGAGCTGAAGAAGCTCATTACCACAGAGTGTGTCATTCTGCGTTCCTAAAATGTAGATCATGACATGTCGGAGATAATACCGCTGGCCGAAACCATCCAGGTTGACATCCAGATGACGACATGTTAATTACTTTTGAAAAACTGTGTGACTGGTTAGAAGAAGATCAAGGAATTTATACAATAGCTGAATTACAAATTAAAATGCAAGAATTATCGGAAGTATATTCATTAAAACATATAAAACGAAAGCTGGAAGAACGCTACGCTGAGCACATATTTTTTGCCGAAATTTGTGGTCGGAAAAATGTTATTTGCTTCCGTAACATGGCATCTCACATTATAACTAAGCAATGGTATGCTGAAAAAAAGAGTAGCTTAGAAGATGAGAGTGAACGTATCATAGTGGCAGCAGCAAAATTGATAAGAGCTCAAATAAGGGAAATGTCCTCAAATGAAACTTATCCAGGAAATGATGATTTCTCAAATATTGAAAATGCCAGAAGGTGGATTCCTAGTTTGTTGAAAATCTTAATTGAAAATATTGTTTGTAATGAAATAAAACAAGTTTCCATATGTCATTCTATTGTGCAGGGGGCAAGACAAAGATCTCTTATCTCTCCAATTTTGTTTGGCGTTGGAGTTAGTTTAGATCACGCTTTTGGATCTAGATGGCTGCTTGATTTGCTGTCACGGTTGGAATTTTCAATTTCATATGATGAAGTTAAACTTTTTAAACAATCAGTGGTTTAGAATGACTCATCTGATACTCCTTAGTCTTTTCCTCAATGTTTTACGCAATGGTCTGGTGATAATCTTGACCACAACATTATCACTTTAGATAGAAGTGGTACCTTTCATGGTATGGGCATCATATCAATGTCTACTCCGTGTAATCGATTAGGGTCAGGACACTATGCTGAATCAGCTGTACCTCGATTGTTACGCCTAAAATCCTGTTGTGTTGTGAAAAACCGAGGTATTCCTATATTGGGATACACATTCCCCGACAAGTCATCGTTATCATTGATGTCTTTCAAGCCCATCTCTCACTTAAATTTTCCTTATGTGTTGCCTCCTTCTTTAAACTTGAAACTTGCCTGGAAAATTGGTATCTTGTGCTTAGGTGAAGATCAGCAAAGGCCAAATTTTTTCCGGCTTTATGGAACATGCTTGTAAACCTAACGGAGATTTCAGATCATCATCAGACATAAGGATGCTTCCGATTATTGATTTGAACCCTAATGATATGTCTTGTATTTTTTCCACGTTAACTTTCATAGAACGCCAGGCTCAAAAGCTCAACATTCCAACGGCTTGTGTGACTTTCGACCAGCCGCTGTGGTTAAAGGCTGTTGATATTGTGCATTCATCCAAACTGAACATAGTATGTCGTCTAGGTGGGTTTCATGTCTTGATGAATTATTTGGGCAGCATTGGTCGTGTCATGGCCGGCTCAGGTTTGACAGAAGCGCTGCAGTGCTGTTATGGACCCATAGCCATAACTCACATGATGACGGGAAGGCAGTGGCTATATACATACATATATGAAACCAACTCGTCTCTGTTCTATAGCTTTTTTTAGTGCCACATTGAGAATAGTGATCAAAGATATCTAAAGCCACGCCCCTCTTAGGCTGCTAGTCGACCTCTGCATACTACTGATACTACAAGGCAATCGTACTCACTGACATCGATGACTATTATTATTATTGAGAATAATGAGTAATGTAATAGTAATGATCATTCTATGTTTATGTTTTGGTTTAGTCTGTTTGATAAACTTATTTTTTCAAATTTGTTACATAGAATTGGAATGATTATTTTAGTGTTTCGATATCCGTAATTGACCGTAATAGTAGCTCATCTAAGATATATCTTTATAATCTCGATTATATTCTTGGTTGTATGTGAGTATGTGTGTGTCACCTGTAGTGTGCACGTCGTCTGCAGCTGGAATTCGAAACTTTCTCAACTTCTTCCTTGCCAACCGGATTCGCCATCGCCTATAAATAAACCCGCAGGGTTTTCTTCACTTTCTTAATTCTTGCATACCGGTACTTTCTCGCGTTTGTCATCATTTAGAGTCTAAATTTAGACAAATAGATGTACCGAAACTAAGCAAATGAAACTTATTTCAAGTTTTAAAAAACAAATAAATTTTGTAAATTTTTATAAATTTTGTAAATTTTTATAAATTTTGTAAATTTTTATAAATTTTGTAAATTTTTATAAATTTTGTAAATTTTTATAAATTTTGTAAATTTTTATAAATTTTGTAAATTTTTATAAATTTTGTAAATTTTTATAAATTTTGTAAATTTTTATAAATTTTGTAAATTTTTATAAATTTTTTAATATTTAAATATTTTTTTTTCAATGAATTCCTTTAACCCGTTTTAGACCATCGTACGTTTTACGAACGCACTTATATTTGGCGTTGCATAAAATTCAGCTGTAATTTTTTTCCTGTTAAAACTTTTGTTTTATGTTAAGAAAGCTTCAATACACTGTATAAAATTTTTTAAATAATTTTTTTATTCGTATTAAGTAGTTTAATCTGGGTTAGAATATGAGCATTTTCAAGGTTTTCGACCGATATTACTTTAAAAATTTATTATGCTAATTTCATGAGAGTTATCATAACAAAAGTTTGAAATATCAAAAGAGGATGTACTCAAAAGTAAACAGCAACGTTAATTAAATTTTATTGTGTTTACACTAACCCACAATCTGAACATGTATGAGTCATGCTCGTTCTACGATCGTTGGGCGTATAGAGTACTTTATGCGAACGAGTCGAAACTAGTTTATTCAGCTTATAGTTGTGCAGTGGTTGACTTGGTGATAGTGTTTTTTGCTAATTTCATTCTTGGAATGAAATGTTTGTAAAGTTTAAAAATGAAAGGCGTCAAACAGAACGTTGAAAGAAGCTATGTAACCAATTCTTGATGATGATGATAGCATTGAGGTTGACATACTTGTCATTCTTCCGCCCGGCGCATCATAACACGTGACTGATGAATAAGCAAATGAAGAAGAAATGTCATTCTTTGTAATATATCCGGGAACGTAGAAGTTGATTATACTAATGATGGGATGGGATTAGACTGTGTCGGTTCTTTGGGTGAAGAAATTTAGGTCGCAAATACGGTCAGTTCAATGCCGCGGCATCCAAAACGCTAAAAACGATTGAAATGCACTTGGACCAAAAAGAGTCATTTGAATAGCCACTTTTTAAAACAGTCTATATATAACGAGTTTGAAACACCACAATGGTGCTTTGCTTGAAAACCCCCATATAGGCTGTTTAGGTTGTTTTATACCGATGAAATGAATTCATGCACGGTTGAAAAAACAAAACGATAGGAAAGATTCAGCAACTGGCCATGGTCACGAACTGGAAAAGGTGAAAACAGTAGGTCGCTACAAGCTGGAAAATTGTGTCAAAACACTGTACATGTGGGCCAAGTGTGGCAAACGACTTCATCGGAATTGTTTTGGTGCTTTCTGAAACGACTATCATGAACTGCTTGACTGATATATTGAATGTTAAATTTTTGGATTTTATTGAACTGTGTTACTAATAAAGTCAGAAATGTGTTTTTAGCTTTTCTGTTTATAGCCTAAAATTTATATTATAATTGTTTGCGTTGAGAAAAAAAAGAAATTGACTTTTAAACATTTTGTCGTTTTCAGTAGTCTATACGACCACCGTTCGAAAAACGAGCTTAGAGAATTTTCAAAGTTTTCTTTCAAATAAAAAATAATTAAAAATAAATCTGTTAAAACATAAGCAAGTAACTTAGAAATAACAAAAAAAAATAATAGAAATCTAATTAATAAAGTTTTGGACCTAAACGGGTTAATGTATTTATTAATATTGTCTGTCGCGTTTAGTTCATCATTCTATTTTATCTCGTTTTACTCGAGACAAAATTTCCACTTCAGTCGAGATCCCGATATCGTATCGGAATTGCCTCGTTATTGATCGAGGCGTCTCGTATCGTATCGTTTAATTCGAGACAAATTTCAGAAATCGTATCGTTCCAAAAAATAACGGGACGCAGAAGCTTAGTGCTGGCGCAGCTCCTCCAGAAAGAAAGCCAAAGTAGGTGCAAAGCGAGAATAGACTTCAAGAGGCCCACCAATGACATTGCGATGGAGAGATAAATACTGAAAAACTACTATGGACTGCAATATAGTGTTGATTTAATTAAGAAGTAATGTTTTACGTTTTCTTAATGCATTTTTTTATGACTTTTAAATTTGTTAAGGCTTTGTACAATAAAGACGACACTCATATTTTTAATTTTTTGTTATTTTATTAAAAATAAACTTTCCAAACACAAAATCGGTTATAGAATGAACCTAAACATTGTGCATGGAAATATCCTACAATTTCTTCTAAAATGCGACAGGGGGTTATTGGGGGTGTGGTGGGTGATATTTATAAATAATCTGTCTTTTTGCAAAAATGTCCACCCTGTCAGAAATTCCTAGCTAATTGCCTGATTATGTACATTTTCATTTAAAATTATATGCATGTTAAGATGTATTTTCTAGGGGAATATTATTCGGGTACCATGAAAAGCATTTCCTCTCTAGTTTTAAACTGCACAATTCTAAGGATTGGCCCTGAGCTTTATTAATGGTGACTGGTAATGCCAATTAAATTAAAGTCTCTAAATTAAAATGGGATATTTATTGGAATCATAGGAATGTGAGGACTGAAGATATCTTCATCTCTGAAAAGTCCTGTCAAGATTGTTGCACTTTAGATGTTTTTCATTAATATTTACAGCAAGCCGTGAGTCGTTACAAAGTTTGATATTTTGCAACATGATAATTAGTTTGCCGATATCACATTGCAATATGTTAAGAGGTATCCTTGACAGATCAAGTGAATTCACAAATTCTGTTGGACAATTAACCATTTAACACATTTTCACAACAGTAAAATGGCAAAATTATTAGTTTTCCAATGTTAGTGGCATTAAAGCTAGTTACAACTTTATCTTGCAAATGAATGTATTTTTGTAGAGCAAGGCTTGATCTGTTTCAAACCGATGACTATCAAAGATTCTGTTGCATATATAGAGGATGTATGTATTGGTGAAAAGGATGACTATTTTTAAATGTCCTATTCTTCATTCTCTCATTTTCTTAATTCGATATAAATAACAGTTCATTGGGCTGCATATTTCATTAGTTTTTTTCGCCTTATATGATCTTAACATTGATGTGATATCCTTTGGCTCTATCTTAGTAAAATGATGGGATATTGCAGGGCATCTTAGCATAGATGCAACTTTTGTCAAACGATCGTTTCTCCGATGAATAACAATATCTCTTAGATGGAATTGGTCTCTGACTATAACTATTGCCACTCTGTCTATAGGGCCATCTGTATATTATGTACCCAATAGACTCCAGATTCTGAACTCTCTAAATGTTGAACCATATACATTTTTAGACCCCTCCCATTTTGCTTACAAACATAGTCATAAAAATTGTTTTTCAATTGTGTTTTATTTACATCATGTGACAGATAGACTTCGGTATTTAATTATAAGCATTAAATATTTGTTTTAAAACTTAAGAAAGCGACATATTTATCAGTGTACTATGATTATTGAAATTATTACAAATATTGATCACTAATGGACTGTCTGCAACTGTTGAAAATTAAACACAACTTTTGTATTCAGTACAATTATAAAGTTTTATTTAACAGCAATGGAATAGAGCTCGGTCTCTAAAAAATTTGGAGATGAGAGATGGTTCTTCTGTGCAAGAAAATGCCCAAATTATAGTCGAAAAAATGTCAAAGAGCCAGGTGACTGCGTAACTATTCAATAATAATCATACAATTTGAAATCTGATAAAATGTAGTCACAACAATGCCGAAAAAGGGCCACATAATGGTATGACTCCGATAGTAATTGCTTAAGGGAAAGAAAAACGTAAAATTTATTCACACAAGTATACGGCAAGTTTCCCCAGGCTGGTGTTAAGTTACAAAATAAAACATAAATACAAATGGGTCAGTGTCTGCTAAGTTTTCAAACACAAGCGTCACAATAACAATGATGAATGACGTAGACAACCTTGTGATTCCCCGACCCCTCCCTTCAGGAATTTTGTCTGATAAATGATGAGACGGTGTTGGTTCTTTAGGTGAAAAATTGAGTTACATGAAGAAAAGTATAATTTTTCTCAGCTAAATGAACAAACCAAACTTATGGCCTACTTTTTACCAGACCAAAATCAAACTTTGCTGTCAACTAAACCAAACTCTGTGTTTGCCTACATGAACCTTAGAAAAACCCATTAACTATCCAATAGAACCTAAATATTTTCAATGTTTGCTTGTTTCACTGTCGATACTGAAATATTTTTAAATTAAAAATTAGTTTGCTGTATCAAGAAAGTTTATGCATAGTTTCGTTGCTACTTTTACTTTTTACCTTGTGTCTTGAGCTATTTTTCTGTGAATAATTTGTCCATAAGCCAGCTGTCAATAATTTTTGTTGTGTATATTAAATTGTCTGTGAATTTTTTTGACCTGAACATGTTAATGTTTTGTCATTTAACCCTGTGCTTTCAAGTAGATGGTGATCACAAAAGCATTGAAATGTCAAAATTTTTAAGATGCAAATGAGAGGCCATTTTTCCGATGTCTCATTCTTTCTTTTATTTAATCATTTTCTTACTTAAAAAATATGCTGTTTCATAATTCAAATTAATTGCTTTCATTGCAGTTTATTTAACACTATGCAAGAGTTTGTTGACTATATAATTGAGACAAGCAATGATGAACAGATTTCTTTCTTGGAAGCAATAGAAGCTGTCAGCAAAAGCTGTAAAGAAGAATTGAACTATGAGGTACAAGCAAACATTGTAGAAAACCTGTTGTCAGGAACTTCGAACAAGTTAAATTTTTCATCTGTAAGCCCGGATCATGCAAAGCAAATCAACACAGTTTCCTCATTCACCAGTGCATTGAAAGGAGATGACATTGACTTCTTTAACATCACTGATTGTGATCTTAATCTCTTAGTAGATCCAAAGACTGGCAAAGGATTATTTGACGATGAATCTTCAGAAGATGAAATTCAAGAAAACATTAAACCAATGCCAGAAGAATGTACAACAGCTATTGAAGTTATTTCTCTATGTGCTTCTAAAGAAGTTGGTGACCTGGATATAGTTTCTACAGAAAAGGAGAAAATTGAACAGCTTAAAAGTTCTAATAAACTCGCTGAAGAATTATCTCTACCAAAAAATAATAGGGTGGTGCTCATACAAATTGGAAGCTCTCCAAACAATGCTAGTAAAATAAAAAAAGTTGAAAATGCTCAACATCTGAAGTCTTTATTATCTAATTGTGAAAAATATGATAAACCACCTTTTTCTTATAGCTGTTTGATAGCAATGGCTTTGAAAAACTCAGAATATGGTTATCTTCCTGTCAGTGAGATTTACAGCTATATAATGTGAGTTAGTTTAAATATTGATAAGTGTGTATTTATTTCATTTATCTTTTTCATTTTTCCCAGAGATAAGTTCCCTTATTTCAAAACAGCACCAGATGGATGGAAAGTGAGTTAATGACTTTTAACAAAATGTTTTTAAATAAATATGATGTAAATTTTTTTAATTAGAACTCTATTCGGCACAACCTATCCTTAAACAAGTGTTTTCAAAAATTGGAGACTCCGCTTCTGAATGGCACAAGTCGAAAAGCTTGTTTATGGGGGCTGAATGAAGCCAAAGTTGCTAGACTAAATGAAGAAATATCAAAGTGGCTCAAAAAGAGCCCAGAGAATTTTGGTGAGCCAAGTTTAACATGTACAATTTTGAAATATTGGAATTTATGCTGCATACAGAGCATGGGGTATATTAGGACGTAACTGGGCTATTCAATTAAAAATAACTTCTTTGAAAAGAAACTTGAACATAATTTTTTTAGTAATGCTGTTTTTCTAACGTTTTACACAGTTTTATTTAACTAGACTTTTCTCTGTCTGTGGTGAAATTTTTTCTGTCTCTGTCTGCAGTCAATATTTTTATTGATTTTTCACCAACTTTTAGACAAGTTAGAACTTTGAAACTTTCAGCATAGACTTTAGCCACCTGCCAAAACAATATTCAATAGTTTCCAAAGCGATTTAATCATTATTTCAAATAATTTATTTTGTAAAGAATATAAAATATTCATTAGGTGGCGCTTGCATCAATTAAATGAACTTTTAGATAACCATGACTATAACAAAAACTTATTAATATTAAAATTTTGACTAAAGTATTACTATAAACAATGATAAAATATAAAGTGTGTTTTTAAAAAACTTTGTTTTTTGTACATTCTTGTTATTAATTATTTTCATGACTTCAGTCTCTTGTAGTTTTTCATCATTATGTGGTTTTATGCATTTGCCTTTTCATTAGCAATTGTAAAGCACTTACCGTAGAAAAATTATGGCCAAGAAATAGCTGGCCGGCTTATCCGCGAGTCAATAAAAATTTTTTTTAAATGTTGATGAAATGTTACATTTTTTCGTGCATTTTCAAACTAGGCAGCACATTTCTCTATGATCGAAAAGTCATTGCCTAGATAGATTTCTAGTGTGGTGTAGGATTGCACATAGGTGCTCATCTTAAACACTAAAGATAAAACATCAGTGGCCCATTGAGGTTACAAATAGAAACTGATTAAAAATTGCAAGCTTTACACACCAATTTGACTTCACTCCACTTGCCAAAGACCGGACTGAAAACGGTTGGCGACTGCATGTTTGCCGTTGCCGGCCCCAGACTTTGAAATGAGCTTCTGACTATTGAATAATTTTGAAAGAGTTTAAAGACACATCTGTTCGTGGCCTAGAAGTCTCAATGACATTATGCCTTGTAAAAAATTATCATATAATTAAAAAATGGTTTTAATCTTTCACTCTATGAGGAATTATACTTGTTATCTAATAAAGCCATTTTAGATGAAAAACTTTTTTTCACATGAAAATCATTTTTTAGCACTGGATCGATAGAAAACAGATTTTTAATATATTTCAGAAAAGTTAAAAATATCTAAAAAAAAAATTTTAGTTTTGGTTGAATTGGTTATAATATACTTGTTTGTAGTAAATGAATAATCGATAATATTAATTGATTTAAAATTGCACTGGAAATTTCACAATTTTTTGCATTGCAACATTTGAGAAAAATTAAACCCCCAGGGCCATCCCTAAATATTGTCCAAACTCAGAAAAATGTACACAGAGTGTTATTCATGTAAATGGAACAATTTGAGAAGGTTTTAGGTAAACATTTCAAAAAATTTTTGTTAAGGACCACCCTAATGGACACCCCTATACCTTATAGTACCACTGGTGAATTCTCACTTAATTGTTGATGAGCTCGCGAGCATACGGCTCTGGGCCAAAAGAAACAACTTAACATTAAACCATTTATAAACGAAAGAATTGATAGTACGTCGCCCCAGAACAAAGGCAAACACACTTCCTACCCCTCTAATCGAAATAGAAAGAGTAGACACAATATGTCTACCCTTTCCCACCACGGCCACCAAAATGTCACTGTCTTCCCTGCAGGAATGACGTGAACACCAGGAAGAAAAAACTCGGAACGACAACAAAAAACTTTATTAAAGAGCAGTTAATAACAAAAAATCAAATACAAAACACGCAGGACTTCGCCTGATACTAAATAGCTAGCTCTCTCTGGCTGGGTTCAAAGCGCTATATATATATTGTTATAATATTCAGGTTCTTTGAAAATGGTCCTTTATTACTTAGAAGAAATACACACTTAATCAAAAACTTGTATCTTAGTAACTGTAATTTAGATTGGTTGATTGAAGTTATGTAAACACTCACTGTATATTTTTCTCTCTTTCTTAGTTATAAATCTTCTGAGGTTTATCAGCCTTGATTATAAACCGTAGATATAAATATATATATATATATATATATATATATATATATATATATATATATATATATATAGCCTCAGAAAACGCGGAAAACAAACGCCTGAGAATAAATGTCTAGGTAGTTGAGAGTCTAGACAGGTCGACGGGTGCAAGATACACTTGTCAGGAGGTCCGGTAGATCGGCCCCTGACATAACTCCCCCTCAAAACGAAGATGTTGAACAGCCTTTCAATATCTTAAATGTTATCTTTCACAGTACTGGATGAAGAATGGGTGTTCGTTCGTCGATGTATCGTGCCTACCAGGGCTTCAAGGTCGGGGACATCGAAGAGGAAGATGCGGAGATGTCCTTCCTGAAAGTAACTTTTACTCCCACCAGTAAAACCACCCATACAACCAGCTCGACCCATCCAAGTTTAATCCCATACCGGTCTGAATTGTATTAATGAAGGAATCATCATCACGTCATATCAAAGAAGTTCAACTACTTCAACAATATCATTAATTATAGTATAGTACAACGATCTGCAACTAAGACAACAAAAGAGAAAACCTATGCCCCTAGAAATACTACTAGTACAATGTGCCTCTGGGCTTATGCTCGAAAACAAATTTTCACAGTTTATAACAGTAAATAATAAACGTAATTACGACAACAAGTAAAAAAATGTCGTCCAGCTCTCCGTGTTCAGAGACTACTCCCCTATCCGGGAAAGGAAATTGGCGGCTCCATTCTTACGCCCAGCCCGATACTTGAAACTCAAGTTATACTCCTGCAACGCTAGTGCCCATCGCATTAACTTAGCGCTAGTAGGAGCCGCTTCCATGAGATAAGAGAGGGGGTTATGATGAGAATATATGGTCACCATGGATAGCATTATCCAAAACTTATATTTCTTACGGGTGTTATAATGATGCTCATAGCTATCTTGTTCGTTTTTATGTAGAGTTTTTCTGGCTCTCTCTGAAGCTGCCAGATCTTTCTGAAGTTCAACTTCAATGTGCTTGTATTTTTTGTTTCTCTCGTTACCTGCATTTGACATCTCTTGTTTGGTTACATTGATAAATTCGATCTCGTGCATGAATTCTTTGATCTGGACCTGGTAACGTTTGAACTGCTTCACAGCTTCATCTTTGACTTTCAAAGCATCAGCAAGTTGTTCCTCCATAGCTCTGAAGTTACCTTCAACCTTCTTCCGGGCATTCGTTGCAAGCTGCTTCTGTCTCCTCTCTTCTTCAAGTTCAGCTTCCGTGTCTCTTATCTTTTTAAAAAAACCCTTTCTACCTTCTTCATCCATTTCTTTTCTTGACTGAGCCTCTCTCATCAACTGATCTTCCAAAGTTTGCATATTCACTTCCAGTCTCAACTTGGCATCTTTGGTTCCTTGAACTTCTTCTTCGAGCTGTTCGATCATCTGCTTCTGGGCTTCCACCTGAGTTTCAAGAGCTCTCTTGTCTTTTTCTACGTCATCTTTAGAAGAAACCAGGTCATCAAGTTCTCTCTGCAGTTGACTTCTCGCTCTGTTTGATTCGGTCAAATCTTCGTTCAGCCCATCAACTTGTCGAGTCAGGTTGAGAATTTTTGTTCTTTTTTCTCTTAAACCCTTCTCCAAGTTCTCTCTTTCAATTGTCAACCTCTCAGAGATGGCTTTTTCTTCTGCCAGGCTTTGAGCGAATTTTCTTTGCTTTTTGCAGATTGCAGTTTCTTCTTAGATTTATTGAACTTATTGTTTTCTTCAACTAATTGTGCGATCCTCTCTTGAAAGGTTTCAACTTCTCGCGACCATTTCTTTTTCGATTCTTCAAGAACGTCGTTAAATGCATCGTGTTCGTCAGCTTTAAGCTTGTATTTTTTGTCAATTACTGAGAACTTTGACCTTTCGTTGTCCAGAGGAATAGTGATGTCATCGAACTCAGATTGCAGTTTCTTCTTAGATTTATTGAGCTTATCGTTTTCTTCAACCAATTGTGCGATCCTCTCTTGAAAGGTTTCAACTTCTCCCATCCATTTCTTTTTCGATTCTTAAAGGACGTCGTTCAATACATTGTGTTCGTCAGCTTTAAACTTGTATTCTTGCAGCTGTGCAGCCATGCTTCCCGATCGAGCTTCGACGGTTCTCTGAACTATCATTCGTTCGCATTCTTCCATTCTCCATCGCTTTGTTTTTTCCCTGTCTCTTTCAGCTCGTTCCTTCCTCCTTCTCACCTCTTCTAATTTTAGCCATCTTAGTCTTCTATTTTCTCGTGTTTCTTCTAACATCCTCTCTTTTAATTTCAACTTCCTTTCTCGAAACGATCTATCTATTAATTGATTCTCCAATTGTCTTTCTATTTCCAACTTTCTCCTCCTTTCTTCGCCGTCCAACATACCACTACGGTTTTGTTTTTCGTGACGTTCTCCTTGTCGATCTCCCATGTCGGATCTTCGCTAAACCCACCAGAGTCTTTCTTTTCAACGTTCCCCGCTTCCTTCAAATTTTCTGAATACACATTCCCTCCCAGTAATTGCACTAGGTTTCCATAACCCTCAACACCGGACGACATACTATCCATCTTTAACCAGATATAGTATTAAATTAAAGACCTACTAATCTAAACTCAGACCGGCGGGAAAACTAGAAAAAAACTCAGACCTTGAGCACGGATGGGTCGGCCGATTCTAGCCACGGAAAGCCTCGTAACTGGTTAGCTGATCCGATGATGATCTCGGAAACGT
Organism: Erpobdella octoculata; assembly: GCA_963978895.1. Classification (NCBI taxonomy): domain Eukaryota; kingdom Metazoa; phylum Annelida; class Clitellata; order Hirudinida; family Erpobdellidae; genus Erpobdella; species Erpobdella octoculata. The sequence goes on from OZ022245.1 coordinate 18,161,894, forward strand.
CTGGCGAGCCTTGGTCACAAGGAGAACTTCACCAGCAAGAGATATCTTCTTCCCGAACTTGCTTGTCCAACTTTGCTGGAGAGCACTTCTTTCTTCCTGATACTTGATCACACCGCTGCCACCAAAATGTCACAGTCTTCCTTGCAGGAATGACGTGAACACCAGGAAGAAAGACAACTCGGAACGACAACAAAAAACTTTATTAAAGCGCAGTTAATAAAAAAAAATCAAATACAAAACATGCAGGACTTCGCCTGATACTAAATAGCTAGCTCTCTCTGGCGGGGTTCAAAGCGCTATATATATATATATATATATATATATATATATATATATATATTTATTTCGAGCGTAGTTTGGTGTAATATTTTCTTTTAAGCACACTCCGTTAAAAACTATGGCCCACTTGGCGTTTATCAATTTTTTTATGGTGCCCTCGATTTTGCGGTAATTGAAAGACGTGAGACTTGTTTCAGATGTTTTATTTGGCTTACTGCAGTTTCGGAAATCCTTTTCCATCTTCAGAGCCCAAAGTAATAAACTAAAAGTCAGCGTAAAATAAGAAACGGAAGCAAGACGAATCAAAACAAGTTATATTAAATTAAATTCCATTAGAGTGCAAAAGTAAAACGAAAAACGAGATTACTTCAAATTAAGTAAACGAGTGAGCGCTAAAGCACGAACGCGACAACTGAAAGGTGAGAGAGCTAGACGAGGTGAATAGCTGTAGTTGTGTGTACGAATATGGGAAGGGGAGATAGTGTACGAGAAACGTCTTGTAGGTAGAATTGGTGGAATTTATAGGTGTACAAATGGTGTATGGCGCGGGCGGTGTACAAATTAATGAAGTATAAATAGGAAAGAGTAACAGTATGTGTGTGGTAAGAAATAATGTTTTATTTGTGTCGATTACGACGCGAAGTAATGTTAGGGTTATTAATAATGTCAGAAGAGATATGTGTATTAGGAGAGCTTGTGTTCGCGGAAACGAGTGAATAATCGACAAAAGTCTGATAATTAATGTCTAGGTTCCTGTCTAGATTGAGTCTAGACAGGTCGACGGGTGCAAGATAAACTTGTCAGGAGGTCCGGTAGAGCGACCCCTGGCACAATGAATGTACTGGGAGTCCTGATCGACGGAAAACTCTCATTCCGTGTGCAGATTCTATACTCCGAAAAACCTTTATCCATAGATTGTTGAACTCAAAATAACTTGAAATATGCCGAACACTGTATTTAATCTCTGAAAGAGACAAGTTCCTGATTTTATTTTATGTCTTCAACTTTATCTTGTCGAAACTCGTATTCCCTTTATTTAATTCTTATTTTTATTAATTGAATATAAACCGTTGTGCGTCATTGTCAGGCTGGTTAATAAAGATTTTACTTTATTTCATTGTCAGGCTGGTTAATAAAGATTTTACTTTATTTCATTGTCAGGCTGGTTAATAAAGATTTTACTTTATTATTCTGGTGGCAGAGCGGTAAAGCGTTCGCCCGTCGATCGTTAGGTCGGCAGTTCGAACCTTGCCGTCGTCACCAGCATAACTCCCTTAAGCAAGGAGTTCACTCGCATTGCTAAAAGGGTAGGCGCCTATAAATGGCTGCCTCTGCAAGTTCCCTTTCTCGCCTTCGAGCAAGACTTGTCTTGGAAAAGGCGTGTGAAAGAGAAAAATAAAAAAAGATTTACTTACTTACTTACTAACCTAACAAGCAAACCTAAAGTCTTGAGCTGCACTTCTCTTCCTAGTGTCATTTTATTGGGATTGTTATATTTAAAATTCTTTTCACTAATTGAGAAAAGTTATTTTGTCTTTTTTAGTGCAGTAAGAAAAGTGCATTTTGTTTTTTTAATAAGTGTCATTTGTAATTTGGTTGTGCTAGATTAATTCATGTTTTTTAAATTGGAAACTGGTGAGAAGATGTTGTACTAAAATAATATGTTATGAAATTTGAAAGGCCCCGGGTGTGGAGAATCGGATGACTTGGAGATGTCACAAGCGACGAATACAGAGGCTGTAACTCAAATCAGTGGTTCAAATAAAGCTGGTGTTCAATGGACCATCAAGAATGATTCCTCTTTAAAATGCAGTCAAGACTTCAAACCATTCAGACTAAAGGTAGTATTGAGTTGCTGGGTATCATCTGTTAATTTTATAAAGTATAGTTCTATTGCTTTTTTCCAGAATGTTGATAATACAAGTACATACAATGCTGCTAAATCAACATCTTTGAATGTAAAGATTAAGATTGAAAAAGAAGATATGCAATTTTATGATCCTTTATTCACAAACTTCAATTCACAAGTATGTAGAAGTAGTGCAACTTGCTTATCTCTCAAATACGTTTTGGTAAATATACTACCTAGTGTTGAAAATTTGTTTTTTCTTTGCATAGATCTAATCCAACCTTTAAAAAAATTTGCATTTTTTTACACAATAACCTTTGATGTTGGTACATAGGGACTTTTGGACTAGGAGGTTTTTTGCTGATGAAACATGAAATAATGAGCTGATTTTTGAAAAAAAAATAGATAAAAACCTTCTCCTTAACCCTATGTCGTCAACCCTTTTTTGCAACACATTTTGTCAACCTGGGGTGTAACACACCCCAGCTTCAAACATGATGACATTATGCGTTTTAAAGTATTTTATTGAACGTATCTAAGCAAGATAACACTGATGAAAAATTAAAATTATTGTTAACACATAAACTCTAAAATGCAAAAATTGTCACTTCTTAAACACACGATTGCTTTGTATATTGGCCGGCCGTGCATAGATGTCCAGATGTTTGCAAACCGGCATGTATAAGCACTCTTATAAAAGCCATATCCTTTATTTACCTCATTAGTTTCTACCCACACATGTTGTTCAACATCTTTATTTTGATGAGCTGTATTCCATTCATGAAAATTTTCATTTGCTAGACAATTAGTCTTTCTCACAATCAGAAATACCATGTCATCCGTCATAAGTAATCCAAAACCGTTAGACGTGTCTTGGAAGCTTTGTCCAACAGCAGTAATGCCTTGTTTTTCAGTCAAAACATTTGCTGCCGCCGTCTGCGCTGATGGTTTTGCTGTTTGCAACCAGCAAAGGCAATTTTTGCCAGTGAGAAATGGAGCAGCGATTATTGGATGATTTTGAGACGGGTAAATCTTACGACGTACCGGTGGCGGTCCACGGTCGGATCTAATTTCAGATTTTACATCACTTGCTTCTTCAGAATCACTTCTGCCATCTTCATTAAAGTCGTGTTTCACTTTTTCACATTCTGGTAATCATAATTTTGTTGAAATGGGCTTCAATATTGATTGGGTGTCGAACACCCCAGGATGACGGAATATGCGTAGGACCCTTTAACCGTTCGCATTTCGAAAATCCATCATTCAAATTTGGCCAAATATTGTCAGAGTCTTGGGAAGGAAGGGCTACTAGATGTCACATAAGCATTTAATTTTATTTAGTTTAATAAATGAGAATCAGGCTCATTTATACCCTCTGGGATGTGATACACCCCAGGTTGACGACATAGGGTTAATGAGTTCTCTACTGTGTCAAAATTTTGTAGCATTTAGTCAAGCCGTTCCCGTTCTCGAATGTAGCGCTTAGCAACACATTTAGCGACTTATTTTAAAAACGCTTATATTAACTTGCAACGTTGTTTGTTTGTATGTAATTTGTTTGTTTGTTTAAGCACAAATGTTATTCAGAAACACTGTGACTCGCCCGATCAACGAAGTTAAGCAATGTTTAAATTTTAGTGTTTAAAACTAGATATTATAATATAAGACTATGAATCTCTAAAAAACAACCTTAGCTTATTTTATCACAATTGTAATAGATAATTTCTACTGTTTGGGGATCTGTTGCAATTGCAGCCAATTAGAGGCCATCAGGTATTTCAACAGCCCAAAAAAATGATACCAGGAACTCATTTATGGAGACTTTTCACATTGGTTGAGTTCAAGCAGAACATGCATCGGCAAATGACTTTGTCTGTGTGTCCTTTATGAGTTGCTACAACATTATTCCGATTGTAATGAAATTTTCACACAACCTTGAGAGTCAGTAGGGGAAGGTTTTTGTGAAAAAAATCGAGATAAAATGAGTGAGAGAGCGAGCATGAGCCGGAACTGGAGAATGAGCGAATGAGCAGGAATGGAAAAGCGACCGGTAGCGAAAGAGCAGGAAATGGAAAGCGACCGAGAATGGGAGAGCAAGCGGAAAAGCGACCGGGAATGGGAGAGCAAGCAGGGAAGGAAATGGGAGCGAGAGAAAAAGATAGAAAAACCCCAAGCACCCTGCTAGTAGATAATACAAATACAACCACACAAATTGAATTGAAATAGAAACTTTTAGGCAACTTAAAGAACAAATAATTAAGCATCTGCGTCCTGTAATCGTTATCTCGATATCAATCGGTATTTCAAAACGATACGGGAAATCCCGTATCGTTATTAAAACGATTAATTTCACATTTTCAATGTTATGTTGTTGATATATTAATAAACATATTAATATAAGTGTTGCAAATAATATGAATTGTTGATTTAGTTAGTTCAAAGTTAGTTTGAGTCAATTGGAATAAAACTTATTTATAATTCGTAAAATGCCTTGACTTCACATTCATGTTATTATTACTATTAATATTATTACCCACTAGTACAAATGTTATTTTAAAGCCCTTTTAATTCATTTTAAATGACAAAAATTGTGATTGAAGAATTTATTGGTTAAAAAGTAGATAAATTATAAAACAATCAGGGTTAACTGGCAAGTTTCAGCTATATAAAACCATCTTCAGAACCCTATGTTAAAACAATAAATTAAATATTATAAAAGTTGAAATAGTTGAGTTACAAATCAGTAATCAGAAATAATTATAGGTTTTGTTTACACAGAGACATTGAATAGGAGCTAAGCTGAATCGACTTTCACTTAACAGATTAATGCGGCTATTGACGGATGAACACATTAAATTTTAAGTTGTAACTAGGAATGCGACGGTTCTGAATCTGGATTCGGGTCCGAATCCCCGGATTCGGAAAAGATTCGGATCCGCCGAATCCAACACTGAAGATTCAGTTTAAACGGTTCCAAAATTAATGTCCTTTTAAAAACTCGTGGACTGCTCGTACTCCTATTTATATGAATAAATGGATGTGCAACTTTCTTTCTCTACAAACGTAACGTAACGAATCTTATAAATATTTTTAGTCAATACTTATAAAACTTTTTTTAAATATATTAATTTTAAATGCTTGCTGCTGGGATTCGGATCCATACGGATCCAGCATCAAGATTCGGATCCGCGGATCTCAAATTTTCGGATCCGTCCCATTTCTTGTTGAAACCACATAAGGAAAAAGCGACCATATTAAACTTGCTACATATATTTAGCTGATTTAATATATCTCGTTTTATTAGAGACAAAATTTCCACAGTTGACATTTCAGTCGAGATCCCGATATCGGATTTGTCTCGTTAATAGTCGAGGCGTCTCGTATCGTATCGTTTTATTCGAGACCAATTTCAGAAATCGTATCGTTTCAAAAAAAATAACTGGACGCAGAATCCTACAAATAATGAAAGATATACACAACGTGCCATTGATTAAATATTTTAGGTGTTGAATACCATGTTGTGCTTAATAATATTTAATATCATTAATCTGTCTGTGGATTCATGAGCATGTGATTGATTAATTGAGTGAGTGAGGCTGAGAGATGAGTAGATAAGGAAGATTTTTCAAATTAAATGCTTTTATTTAATTTCACTCTTCTCTTTGTTTGTTTGCTTGTTTGTCTGTGGTGATCAAATCTTAGAAACAAAAATTCACCCACTTTTTGACCACCTAGAGCTCTAAAACTTTCAGGAAAGCTTTATTTTGGATGACAATACAAGAATTGAATGTTTCAGACATGAATTAGGCCTTAAATCAATTAAAATTAATCTAATTCGATTTTATATGAAAGTTAGTTGTAATAAACAAAAATTTGAATTTCAAGTTGACCGTTACAGGTAAACGCAAATTCGACTAATATTCATCTACGTAGAGCTTTGAAACTTTCAGAATAGCTGTTTTCTCAATAACAATATATGAATGAAGTGTTTTAGCAGGCTTGCGGAGCCGGAGCCGCTAATTTTTGTGGGAGCCAGAGCCGGACCCAGAGCCGAAAATATCTGGCGCCTCCGGCTCTCAAAATTTTTTTATATGAGCAGAATATTTTTCAAGCTTTGAAATTCTAAAATTATTTGATTGTTTATCTCCCTCAAATTTGAAATATTTTATTATTTTACAAACGTCACAACAGCAACAGCCTTCAATCAAATGATAGCGTGAGTGCACATCACCACAAGAAATCTTTAATGAATTGTTTTTGTTTCGTTTTAGTTTGTTTACCTGCCAAACTCTGTTTTTGGTTACATTGTTATATTTTGACTATTTTTTATTTTATTCAAAATTTTTAAAACTGCATTAAAAATTAATACAATTATGTTCAAAATACACACTCGATATGCGCTTCAAGATTTGATTTCGTTTGATGAGTGATTATATTCTTATAAAATAACTAGCGGGGTTACCCGGCGTTGCCCGGGGTTTTTTAGAGGTTTTTCTAATGTTTGTCTCTCTCGCTCCCGTTTCCTTCTCCACTTTCCCGTTTTCGTCGCGTTCCCGGTCGCTTTTCCGCTCTCGGTCGTTTTCCAGCTCCCGTTCGCTTTCCCGCTCAGAAGTTTTGTTATCGATTTTCTCTTTTGCTCGCGTTTCCTTCCAAGCTTGCTCTCCCGATTCCAGTCGCTTTCCGCGTTCCCGGTCGCTTTCCCGTTCCCGGTCGCTTTCCCGTTCCCGGTCGCTTTCCCGTTCCCGCTCACGCTTGCTCTCCCGTTCCCGGTCATGCTTGCTTTCCCGGTCACGGTTGCTCTCCCGTTCACGCTCATTTTTTCTTTTCCATTCTTTCATAACTTCTGTTAGCCTATAAAACGTAAAATAGATTTGCTAAGACTATATATATATATATATATATATATGAATGTTTGTGGGTTAGTTTGTCTATTATAGAAACGGGAAAGCGACCCGGAACGGACAGCGAGCGGGAACGGAAAAGCAAGCGTGAGCGGGAATGGGAGAGCAAACGTGAGCGGGAAAGCGACCGGGAGTGGTAAAGCGACCGGGAGCGGGAAAGGGAGCGGGAAAGCGACCGGGAGCGGGAAAGCGACCGGGAGCGGGAAAACGACCAAAAACGGGAAAGCGAACGGGAGTGGGAAAGCAGGTGGGAAAGGAAACGGGAGAGAAAGAGACAAACATTAGAAAAACCTCTAAAAAACCCAGGCAACGCCGGGTATCTCCGCTAGTACATACATAAACACACACACAGACACACATACATGCACATACACATACATACATACACACATACATACGCACATACATATATATATAGTTCCCGCTCGCTCACCCGCTCCGCTCCGCTCATTTTGTGACGGATTTCAAATTTTTTTTTTTTTATTTGACTCCCCTTGACTTTCAAGGTTGTGTGAAAATTTCATTACGATCGGATGAATGGTGTAGCAATGCATAAAGGACATTAACATACATATATACATATATACAAACATTCATTTTTACATATATAGATTAAAATTTTTTAAATTGCATATTATTTTGTTAACTTTATAGTAAAAATATTTTAACTCCGTGAAATAATTTTAAAATTAAATTTTGGCTGCGCCAAAAAACAAACGTACCCTTTTGTATACATTTAAAATCGACTAAAGACAAAATGGTCGGTTTTAATATTTAACAATTGTCATATAAGTAGAGTAGATAAACTAATAAAGTGTAAGTATAAACAGTTAAAAATGTTTCAGTGAAAAGTTTGCGCAAGTTTGTCTCGTGTGACACCCCCTTTATACGGTGCCGAGCCACGGAAAAAAATTGCGGCTCCGCAGTCCTGTGTTTTAGATAACAACTAATCCATACATCGAGTTAAATTTATGAATTTTGATTTCATATGAAAGAAATAAACAATGTACAAGATTGAGCGTAACGGTTGTTTTAGATTCAAAAATTTTAATTCGTTGACTCAGATAAAGAGGCAAATAAAAGCTTTTTTTGATTTATTTAATCCTTTAAATTAACTTCGCCTTTCTGTCTGTCTGAGTACAAACCCCTTTCCTGTTATTAAATTGATGTGAAACTTGGTCCATAAACTCGTGAGGCCCAGACATTAATTTAAGGTGGTCAATCACAAAAACAAAATATTTTTTCTTAATTCTTTAGTTGAACGCTATGATAAAATATTGCGTCATTGTTTATTTCATTGAAAAACAACAAATTTTAAATTCCACTTTTAATCATGTTCAAGTTCCATCAAACACATGGGGCTCTACTTTTGCTAACGTTAGCATCTTCACTAACCCTACGTGGACGCCGACTATCATCAACAAGTTCCATCAAAAACATGATGCTCTACGACAAAGAGTTCCATTCATTCAGCCTTATATAAGCCTCCAGGCAGCTCGCAAATGTGTAAATCTACAGGCCAAAACATTCAAACAATAGCGCAATGACACACGCAATTCAAACACACAACGTTGCGCAATATACCTTGCACCACCTACGCCGGAAATTCCAATATATATATATAGGGCCAGGCACGCACATTGCGTTTACGCTGGCGTGACAGATTTATTACCATGAACAGCAATGGAGAGACATTTCTAACTTTTGCAAGTGGGGCTAAAATCAAATGAAGGGGAGGGGGATGATTAAACTAAAATTCTTTTCTGAAAAGATCAAAAGAGTATATTTATTATTTCATTTTATCTTCAGGCTTGGGATGATGATCTCGAAACAGAAAAAAAACCTGGAATTTTGTCCTATTTTGCTTTTTCTTCGAAAAGACCTCGGATTAGTAATGGTTTGATGTTTGAGTTTTTGTTAAAATTTATTAAAATGACTATTTCAAAACATGTCGGTCTATCAATTAGAAAACTTCAGTTTGAGTAAGTGAAACTAACTGAAAATAAATTTTCTCCTGTTTTAATGTATTGAGAACATTTCATGCTATCATTTGGTAGCTTTCCTGATGTTTTTATGTAAATTAAATGTTTAAGTACTGTTTATATTCAGAATGTCTGCAAACCATTTTTTCCTAACATTTTAGCACTGGCACTTTTTACCAATGCTTTTATTAACTCGTCGTCTCTGTTTCTCTGTCTGTTTCAAATCTTGCAATCAATTTTTGAGTCACTTACTGATGATAGATTTTTTTCAAATTTTGCATACATGCTCAAGATAGAAGACAATGCAATATTCAATTATTAGTTTTACAATAAGTCAATTAATTTAGTTAATTTTCTTGAGGATTTTATCGAGGGGTTTCTTGAGGGTTTTCTTGACCACAAAACGCTAACCGACTGGCAGACTATTTTACCAAGTTAACACGAACCACACTCACTGACCGCGATTCTCAAGTGTGTACGAAATTTTCATGAAAATAGTTGAGATATTTAAATTCGATGCTTTTTGATGATATTTTTATTATTATTACCAATGCTTTTATTAACTCGTCGTCTCTGTTTCTCTGTCTGTCTGTTTGTTTCTCTGTCTCTTTCAAATCTTGCAATCAATTTTTGAGTCACTTCCTGATGATAGATTTTTTCAAATTTTGCATACATGCTCAAAATAGAAGACAATGCAATATTCAATTATTAGTTTTACAATAAGTCAATTAATTTAGATAATTTTAATTAATTTCAATATTTCGATATAATTAAGATATTTCGACTTTAATATAAAATAAAAGAGTAATATAAGAAAAAATTGATTGCAAAATTTGTGTTTTAATTACATATAAGAGCATTGGTTTTAAAAATTCGTTTTTAATTTACTTGTTTTCTTTAACTTCTCACATTACTAGTGTAGTTCATGATATGGTTGTAATTAAACTTTGTTGAAATCAAGTCAGTTTGCAAGGCAGCCTAAACTGTCATTGTGCCTAATAAGTTAAACTTGGTAATAGACCTAGCTGCTGCCATTTAGCTGAATAAGCCGAAAATTTCACTTACACTGAAAAATGTTTGGCTATCCAAAACCGCCACCATAAAGTACGATTAAATACAACCACAAATTAAAGTCAAATTTAATTTACGATTTTTTGGAAAAATCAGTGCTTTTCTTCCCACTTTTGCTGCAATTAGCCAGATTACAGTTACCATTGTCAGCAACATTTGACTGTCCAGCTGAATGCATGTTTTCAACTACAGGCTTGGTTGCTCACAGCAGGAAATCCAGTTTGCGGAATGACTGCACTGTGAAATTTCTTCATGATAATTTTGCGATTATTGTGCAATAATTTTCTGTAATTAACTGACTGAATTAGTTAAACAACTTTTTTTATTCATTAAAAAATCTTTTAGCCCTAGCTGAAATTTTGCCTATCGTATTTTTATATTGTGTGAATTCCGCTAAGCCAAATATTTTGCTCAGCCATAATTTAAAATAAATTGGGCTAGGAAGTTTACTTGGTAATGATTAATCTAAGGCCACAGGAATTTTTGCTGAAGAAACATTAATATAGCTTAACTTAAACTTGTATTTCAGATTCCACACTGTCACTAAAAACTGTTCGAGCATCTGCATAAATTCAATGAATCTTCAACATGATTGACTGTTGCATCTGACAAGACACCTCAAGAAATATTTTCAATGTATATATTGTTTTTATGTATTTATAACGTCTACCGATGTTTGTTTTATTTTTATAGTCACTCGATGCTCATGATTTCACTCTAAACTTTGCATAGGTATCTTGTGGTCCAATCATGAGTTTGCTTATATGTATGTTAATTAATGCGATGTCCATCTTTTATCTTTCATCAAAACCATTCAAAAATATCTTGTAAACCGCTTTATATTTAAATACATGAAATGCTGTTTCGATCTAGATCGCAATATCTTAAATTGAACCTTGCTTCTACAACAATTGTTAATCTGTTTCAAAGTGTTTTTTTACTAGAGAATGTTATCCGGCCTTGTTTATTTATGTTTGCATGAGTTTTACAATGAATGTTTTGTGAAAAAAACATTGATCACAAAATTAAGGAGACTTATTAAATGGCATGATGTTTGTACAGATTTTTTCTTGGGTTTTTTTAAGCAGGATTTGATGTTTGTTTTCAGAAAGGTCTCTTACAAAGGCAGCAAGTTAATGTATATAAGTGTTTTTTATTATTTCATGTGCACATAGGAATCTGTTTATTCCAAAAATCAAGTTACTTAGACTTTGTTGTTAACATTTTTAAGCGAAGCAGTATTTTTAAAATAAATACTAAGATCTGTTAGTTAAACTTGAGGTTGTTCTGACATGTTGAGAAGCCTTCAGCCAAACATAATGATGTACGTAGGTGATTTAGAGGCAGATCAGGAGAAACTGTACCAGTGACAAGTTCAACACGCATGAATTGCACCTTGTCTGAAATTTTATTGAATAAAAAAAGTGCATCAAAGTTCGGCTTCTCATAAAAACTATGAAAAGCCCAACTACATAATGATAATCTCACAATAGTGTACCCTAGATATAACATACAATTAGATAATAACATACCCTTTGCTGATGTTGGCGGCCAACCAGTTTTTGTTTTGATGTTTACTTTTTATTAAACACAATTCAAAATATATGAACATTTCTTTAAACGTTCGGTAAAAACCGCCCTCACAGCCATGCGGAGGAAAGCCTCTAACTACTACTCTGACCAGTGGCGAACCCACGGGAAGTTTCAACCTCCCCCCAAAAATATTCAAAAATTTTTTAATGCATGAAAAAGTAATTAATACTCGGCGTTCTTAAATGTATTTCTGGCCAAGGGAACACCCAAAAAAGGGCTTTTTGGGGTTAAAACTCCATCCCTCCAAAAAATTGTTTTTCTAAAATCCTTTATAATTTCAACATTATCAATCATTCTCAGGGTCAAAAGTTAAACAAGGAAAGTAAACTTTTGACCCTGAAAATGACTGTTGAGGTTGAAGCGATCCAGAGGTCTAATAATAAAAGTTTAATGGAGAAGTTTCTGACTAATTGTATTCCTGAACAGCGATTGTTATACTGAAATGCTGAGAATTTGGCTCGAAAAGTTTTTTCTGCTAAATGGCGAGTTGTGTTTCTTAGAGCACGTCTCAAAGATAAATTAAAAAAGAGAAGTCTTTGATTAATTGTAGTCCTGAATAGGTATTGTAATAATAAAAGGTTGAGAATTTGGCTTGCAAAATTGTTTCTGCCAAATGGTAAGTTGTAGAGCATGTCTCAAACTAACCATCTGCTATTTTTTAAACAAGATTGAATGCTTTTTTGAATATAAATGGCGCCCCACGTTTTAAGTGTTGAAAATTTATGGTTTGTTATACGAATGTTTTATTTTTTCTTTTTTAGTTCATATATATATATATATATATATATATATATATATATATATATATATATATATATATATATATATATATATATATATATATATCTATATACGTATATAAATATACGCAAAGATATATATGTGATATAAATATATATATACACACACACACATATCTATATATATAAAAGGCAACGTATGTTCATTAATAACGCCAAAACCAATGAAGGGATTTGCACGAAATTTTACATAATAAACATTTACCACCTAACAAATAATCTCATTTATTTAAAAAAATTGTTTTGAATGTTTTTAGAAAATTAATTTTTAGAAATATTTTATCTATGCAATTTTAGAAAATTAATTTTTAGAAATATTTTATCTATGCAATTATATCGCGGCTTAACGAGCTTAGGGTTGCTTTCGACTTCTGTTCCGTCGTTGTTGGTTGTCGCGATTTCTCAAAATCAAAAGTGAGTATTATTTTACTATATCAATTATATCAATATATCAAAAGTAATATATAATATACTATATACTATACTATTATTTTTTTAATTACTGTATATCGTTCAAATGTTTTTGAATGTTTTTTTTTTTTTTTTTTTTTTTTTTTTTTTTTTTTTTTTTTAAGGTTAGTGAAAGGAGTTGTTAACCCCGCGAGACACTCAACCTGAGCAATGCGTGTAAACTCCTTGCTTAAGGGAGCTACGATGGTGACGCCAGTGAGATTCGAACCACCGACCTACGAGGCGACAGGCGAACGCTTTACCGCTTAGCCACCACCGCCACCACCACCGTTTTAGAAAATTAATTTTTTTAAATATTTTCGCTATTGTATCAGAGCTATGTTTTGTTTACATTCGCTGTTTATCGTCTCGGTTTCTCGAAATCAAAGTAATTTAAAAACTTAGGCTACTATTCTTATATTATTTACTTAGGCTACTATTTTTATATTATTTAATTGTTAATTATTGTTGTGTATATATTAAATTGTAAATTGTTTCGGTCGTTGTGTGTCAGGCTATCATTATCGCTCTACCAGTCTAACCACTCTAACCAATCTAACCACTCTAACCTCTAACTTTTTCGTTAAACCGTTGGTCTGAGAATAAAAGTTTAACGAAAAAGTTTATATATATATATATATATATATATATATATATATATATATATATATATATATATATATATATATATATATATATATATATATATATATATATATATATATATATATATATATATATATATATATATATATATATATATATATATATATATATATATATATATATATAAAGAGAGAGAGAAATAATCTCATTGCGATCAACATTTTAGCATGTTATAGCCAACTGTACATTATATCCAAATACAAAATTGAAATCAATAATTTAATTAAAAAAATTGTCTCAAGTCAGTTCTTATAGTGATTGCTGCTAGAGTTAAAATGATATTAAAATAATCTGTAACAGCAAAGCTTGTAAAATCAATTAACTTCACCCCATGTGTCATTCATAGCTTCCATTACTGACATAAGACTCTGGCGAACTTTGTCCATTTCCATTGCCATTTCTTCATAATTGACATCAGATCTATCATAACATTTTGAATCATTAGAATTAAAGATTTTCATGATCAAAATAATAATAAAAATATAATAACTGAAGGTTATGTGACAGATAAATACAAGTTTAACCTATAGGAACTTATTTATTCTAATTTGTCAGAACTTATTTTACCCTAATTTCATTATTTATGTTTTTGCATTTTATTAACATCGATGTTTTATAATCTTTGGCTTCTTCCTGTCTCTTTGTCTCAGACTCTCGCTATTGTCGCACGTGTTGAATTTAAGTGATTGAATAGAGGATTGTATTAACATACGTTTTTATTTGTTTATATCGTTCGTCGTATACACTACACAAACCCTTAAACACCAACGAGGGTTGAATCAACCCAACTCGATTTTTGCAATGAGCAGTCCAGTGTCAATCTTCGAGATTTCATGAAATTATTATTTTATGAAATCTCGTGATTTTGTCTAAATAGCCATTGACTTCAAACTGATAATAAAAAATAATTATCTCACTAGTATGTAGTTATCCAACAAATTAAATGACATTGGCACTCACATTGGATCAAAATGATCCAATCAACAATTATTATTGAAAAACAGTGTATAAATATCTAAGGAAGGCGGATTGCAACTAAACGATAATAGTTTGCTCTTAAGCAACTAAAGTAACATATAATGTCAAGCTATTTCTTTGTTTAAGTTTATTGCTTTGTTCCAAGATTGATATTTTATGACTTCAGCATTTCGTACAGAAGTATGAAGCGCACTTGATGCACAGCGGGCCATGACATTTCTGACAAAGTTGCACCGTTTTGTTCGTTTTGCAGCGAGTCCCACCATTTGCTCACCGCCATTGTCAGTTCCAAGGTTAAGGTTTCATTTTGATACAGTATCCAGTCGTAGCATCATACAAACACCAAAACATTACATCTTACTTTGCTGGTTTTGGCGGCATGTACTGTTTGAATCTGCATCGGTCCCGGGTGCCAACGTCATTTTTTCAGTTGGTGTTTAAGGGTTAATAATGTCTAAAACGCATCAGCAAGCACAAATTTGCATAAAAGCTTCTGTTGTGCTTGTACAAATAGATCTGCATATTCTGGTCAGAAATTGTTGATTTCAATAAGGAGTCCTCCATATATTACGTATGAAGTAGAAAAACAACATATTCTTTTTCGGTTTTACGTCCGTTTTTCCGTGCTAGCACGGGTTGGAAGGTTCGTTTCAATTCGGCGCTTCTATTCAATCTTATCTAAATGACCCATTGGAAGCTGGAAGTTTTTAGAGCTAATTTTATGCCAGTCACAATTTTATCCTGTCACAACCTCCCTTTAGGAGGATGCATGGTGGTCCTATTAGTAGTAGTAGTAGTAGTAGGATCGATTAGAAGCGCCAGTTGCTAAGCTTCAGAGGCGCCGGGAACGACTCGTGCATATGGGATCACACAGTATTACCTGCCACCCGCACGTGTCTCCGAAATCGGAATGTGCCGAACCCTATTACACCCCAGTCGTGAAACTGGTACTCATTTATCGACCAGTGAAGGATGAAAGGCTGAGTTGGCCTGAGCAGTGTGAGTGAATTCTTTGCTCAACGGAATTACGCCTCGCCGTGACTGAGATTTGAACCCACGACGGCAGGATGATAGCATAACTGCTTTCACCACTGTGCTACGGCGCCTATTGGTTTTACTAATTCTCATATGTTACTTATCTACTTTTTATACCTTGTGTTCCATTTTTTATACGTTTTTTTGTCTACTTTAGTTTTCATCAACATTGCATTTTTAATACATTTGCTGTTCCTTCTAGTTCAGGGTTTCTTAACCGGTGGGGTTTAGTGGAGTGCGAAAAATAAGTTTAAAAAATAAAAATTTTCAATTTGAAACAAATATTCTATACAATTTTAATTTTTGCGGAGAATAATTAAAAATTTTTAAAAATCTTTAATTTTGGCAATGCTTGTATTTTTAAATCCTTTATTTTAACTTCACCCTGCTGGCTTGCTTGAACCATAAGTTGGGATCCTTTACCACTAAAAAAAACCAACTTCCCGTTATCCAATCGAGTTGAGATTTTGTGGGCTTATTTGTTGCTGTGGACCTTATATTCTATTTAATTGATTTCCTGGTGGGAGAATGCAATTCCAAAATTGAGAAGGGCTATTTTTTAATTTTTTTTTGAAATACTCCCACTTTTTCCTTCCACGTTTACCGACCCTGACGAGATGGCTGATCTACTCCATAACGAACTCACAAGAATCGCAGATCAACTTGCACCTACCTACTCTGTTCGCCTCCGACCTCGGGTTTCGGACCCACGGTTCTATCGGGAATGCCTCGCGCCAAGAGGCGTCTGAGATCATTCGAGAAAAAACTACTTTCATCAGAAATCGATGCCCACCAGTGGCGCATCCAATTCCTTAGAAATACACGCTCTTTTTTTTGGACTACAAAAATAACAAAATTAGCTAATGCTCGTTCATCCAGCCGTGACCTCTGGCTTGCTGGCCAGAGGCACAGAGCCTTCCAGCGAAACTATAACTGTTAACAACTTCCTGAAGTACTTCGTCGACGACTTCTAACGTTGACTCTTCTTCCGTCATCACACCTTTTCGTCTCGTGCCGGAGAGCTTCCTCAGCTGTTTTGAGCCAACCAACGTCATTGAAGTTACAGGGCTTATCCATCGTTTGCCCGATCGTCATAGCTCACTGGACCCTGTCCCAATGCGTTTTTTCAAAGGGTTATCGTCTTTGCTTGCTCCTTACATCTCCACATTATTTAACCTTTCCTTCACTACAGGAATCTTTCCTAAGCAATTCAAGCTACCCTACATCACTCCACTCATAAAAAAACCTGGACTCGATCGAAATTCTACTTCATCCTATCGCCCAATATCTAACCCTTCCATCATCTCTAAATTGTTTGAAAGGCTCGTACTCACACGTGTGCTCAAACATCTATACTCAAATAACCTATACCCATCTCTCCAATCGCCTTACCGCTCCAACCATTCAACTGAAACCGCGTTTCTTAAGGTCACCTCCGAGCTGCTCAGGGCCGCCGACGGTTGCAAGCAATCTCTTTTGGTCCTTCTTGACTTGTCCACTGCCTTCGATACCGTCGATCACAACATCTTACTCCAACGACTACATTCATCCTGCGGCTTGACTGACCTCGTCGCCGACTGGTTTCGTTCATACCTATCAAGCCGCCTGTTCTAGGGTCAATACAGCAATTCATCATCTCCGCTTTCATCATCTGACTGCGGTGTTCCATAGGGCTCCGTCCTAGACCCACTCCTATTCTCTCTTTGCACAAAAGAAATTGCGCGTGTTTTTGACAATCACAACATGCACTACCACCTTTACGCCGACGACACACAGATCTACGGGCATTGCCTACCCGACCGGACCGTTGATCTGTCCGCACGCATGTCCGCTTGCGTTGCTGACATCAGTCGTTGGCTGTCGGCTAGCCGACTACAGCTCAACCCGGACAAAACCGAGGCTTTGTGGTGTTCGTCTAGGCGCCTTCTCTCATCCTTCCACGAATCGACACTGCAACTCCGTATTGGTCGGTCTACCAGCTTCTCAACTCAATCGTCTTCAGCTCGTCATCTACGCCGCCGCCAAAATGACATCCAACGCCAGGAAGTATGATCACGTGACACCAATAAATTATTGATAAAAATATATCACTACCACGTCCTTAATCCTGTTCGTAACGAACAGCTTTGTCACCTCCGAACAGTGTTGGGTAATATTTCAAATATATTGTATTTGAAATACGTACTTGAAATATTTCTAAGTATTTTTGTATTTTCATTTGAAATACTTTTAGGAAATTCATTTCGTATTTTTATTCTAAATACTTTTTAAAAGTGATTTTAATATTTTGAACAAAAAATAAAATACAAAATACATTATCGACATTTCCAAAAATATAAAGATTAGTACACTTTAAAATTAATGAATAAGTGTTATGATAATGTTTATATCATGGTTTTATACCATAATCGATGTTTACTTAATGTACTTCCTTTTGTTTCGATAGCTTAGCGCGAGGTTGGATTTTAGAGTTTGTAGTAAAAGTAGGTCGTTGTCGTTAGAATTAAAGTTTAAAGTTTTATTAATACTAAAATAGCAGATAATTCAGTGAGTGGTGGTCGAATGACGGCCATATTAGATGGCAAATTCTTTAAAATTGTCAGCCGAGATGGAGATTAAGTTTTTGTGGCCAAGTATCTGCTCTTCGAATAAAAACATATTCAGGATTAATATCTGCAACAACTAATTTCTTGCTTCACTTGAAACGTGTTCTCATTTTAAAAGCTGAATCTGTTTATCTGTTTATTTTATTGCAATAAAAGATTTACCCTGTTGACTTGTTTTTTCCCAATGCTTTTATCTACTCGTCGTCTGTTTGTTTCTCTGTCTGTCTGTTTGTTTCTCTGTCTGTTTCAAATCTTGCAATCAATTTTTGAGTCACTTCCTGATGATAGATTTTTTTCAAATTTTGCATACATGCTCAAAATAGAAGACAATGCAATATTCAATTATTAGTTTTACAATAAACAAGAAACCGCAAATTGAATAAAATTTTTCTCATGGGAAGCTAGCTAAGTTGTTTATTTAACATGATGTGGTAGTCTGGAAGTTTGCCAAGGGAATTGTGAAGCTAGTCAAGTAAAGCGGTTTGTTTATTCAACTCAACATTAGGTGCTTGGACTGGCTTGGAGACCTAGTTTTCTATGAATAAATAGAGAGTAAGTTTTTTATGATAATCAGCTAAGGAATTTGTTAATTATCATTATCATGGTTGGGCAGATTAAAATTAAGATTAAAAGATTGATTGCAAAATTTGTGTTTTAATTACATATAAAAGCATTGGGTTTTAAAAATTCGTTTTTAATTTACTTGTTTTAAAAAGTGTTTGAGATGCGTGTTGATGCATTTAGTGTTATAAAAAGTATTTTAGTATTTTTCAGTAAAATACTTCAATGCATTTTTTATTTTTTATTTGAAATATTTTCAAAAAAAACTATTTGTATTTTGTACTTGAAATACTTTTTAACAAAGTATCTGTATTTTGTATTCAAATTACATTTGAACAGTATTGTACCCAACACTGCCTCCGAAATACTCGACAGGGTGATGAATGCAGGGAGCCTTCATTTTCACTCGCGGCTTTTTCCGCAGTCTTCAAACGACATGGTTAATTCTTTCTGCATTTGGAATCAGTCTTTTCCAGTCCCTCTGGAGTCTATGTGATCTTCAAATCCCGTGTTGTGGAATGGAAAACCACGCCAAATCGTTTGCTCCAATTGTTTTTTCGCTTGATTACTAAGCACAGCAACCGATGTTCATAAACCTCATTGTCACCCGAACAGCCTCATGAAATAAACTGAGATAAAAATACTTAGTGAACCTCTGAGCACTCAACCACATTTTCATAAAACTCTCAACCGCCTATCCATCTAAATAGCACTCAGGCAAACCACTACCAAAGAAAACCAGCTTTTCATTTGATTTTTTGCTGTTTACTGGCAGCATCAACACACCGGCTGCTGCCATTTCGTCTCTCAGGGCGGACCTGACCACCAAGAAATAGTTTTTCCCTTCTTTTCTCTTGTAATGCCTTGTTTTCTTCTCTCGCTCTTTCTTATGCTGCTATCATTTCTCTAATTTCTGCTATCAAGTTTGTTAATTCTTAATTTGTATCAAAATTGTATTCTTCTGGATCAAACCCATTGTCTTCAACTACCGTCCGGAGGCGGGCGGTCCACGAATACTCAACTCAGCAAAGATAAGTTCTTCCAATACTTGTAAAACCATTCTTTTAAATCCCACTTATGACACCAAAGTTACAACTTTGTCAATCATATACGGGATTTCTGGAAAAGTTTTGTAATTTATTGAAAGATAATGAAAAAAGCCTTTATATGTGTTTTCCCCTTTAAAATAACTTCTTGATTTCGTCAGGACAACCAGCGTACTTTACAATTGTTTCCTTTACTAGATCAACTAAACGGTAATCCTGTCAAAGAGGTTGTATTGACAAAATAAATAAAATTGATAATGCTAGCTACACCCACTAGTCCTTAAGCTTTACCCAAGAGGTAAAATGTAAAGCAGCATAAAATATTAAATAAATAAATGGAAATAATTTCATTACAATAAAACAATTTTATGTATGAATATAATTGGCTAATAACAGCAGCGAGTAGGAAGTTAATGGCGATAAATAAATTATTTTCACTCCAAGTAAATGACTTACTATTTATAAAATAAATATCTATAGTTTAATAAATGTTGTTCATTGTCAATGGCCATAGGTTTTATTGTAAGTGCGCACATTATTAATAGCACCGTTATTATAAATAGTTTTCAACTCAGAAACAGAATTCAATTAGTTAATAAAAACGAAAGTCACGAAAAGAAAGTTAAGGACATTTTTTTACATTTTAAATTTTTTAAGCATGTAAAAACAGTTTTTAACTCAGAAATAAAATTAATTTTTTATGAAACTTATTTATTTTGAAATGACATCATCTCCTTTCAATCACACCCTCTCTGATGGGATTACCAACTAAACTACTAAACTATCACTGGAATAGACTATACTAGACTAGGACTAAGTCTCACTAGTTAATTAGAATGACTAGTAACTAGTAAGGTAGTAGGTGATTACCGTTAATTTTATTAATAAACGATAAAATTGCTATTGAATGGCGGAGGGTTATGGCTAGGGTTTAGGGTTAATCTCCTAGTATAGCGTCCCAAACTGAATTCGATGAAAAATTACCGGGTTTTTAACATAAAAACATAAGTAAAGACTAATTACAACACAAATAACTAAAAAACTAAAAAATTATAGCACTTTAGAACATTTAGAAATTGCTCCCGAAGCTACTGTAGTTCCCGGTGAAGATCTATTTTTTGTCAACAGCAATAGAAGTGAACAGTTGGAATAAAGAAAATAAAAATTAAACACGTTTCAAATAGAAATAGACAATTTAAGAAAAGAAATACAAATAAATAAATTATGGAAGTTAAAAATTGAAAAATAATAGTTTGTTCTAGAATTACAAGTTGCGTAACCCACTCCATGCCAAAAACAGTTTCTTTAAATGCGGCGGTTTTTGAATATGGCCTAAGACAAATGAAAAAACATTAAAAAAATGTTCTGCTGCTTATTTAAGCAGCAGAACACCAAGAACCCGGGAGCGGGAAAGCGTCGGGGTCGGGAAAGCGTCCGGGATCGGGAAAGCGACCGGGAGCGGGAAAGTGACAAGAAACGGGAGAGAAAGTGGGAACGCGAAAGCGACCTGGAGCGTGAGAGCAAGAGGGGAAAACGGGAGAGAAAAACGAAATAAAAACCCCGGGAAACGCCGGGTTCCCCGCTAGTCTATACATATAAAAATGAATCTTTGTATATATGTATATATTCATGTCCTTTATGCATTGCTACACCATTCATCCGATCGTAATGAAATTTTCACACAACCTTGAGAGTCAAGGGGAATCAAATATAGAGAAAAAAAATTTGAAATCCGTCACAAAATGAGCGATTTTTCGAAAAGCAGCTGTTGAACAGTGTGTGATAAAGCATTTATAATCTTACAAGTATTTAAAATAAATATAACCTGTTGAGATATATGAGCGGATTTTAACATTATTGCAGCGTTAACTAATAAATTCTTTTTTTTCAGCTTTAGTCAATCAAAATAATCCTTTGCAGAAGATCACACTTGCAGAGCGAGCAGGAAAAGAGAGCAAGCTGGAGCGATATAGCGTAAAAGCGACCGTGAGCAGAAATGCGACCAGGAGTGAGAAAGCGACCTTGAACGGGAAAGCGAGCGTTTAAGGAAACGGGAGTCAGAGAGAAAAACCTTTAAATTCCCGGGCAACGCCGGGAAAGCGACCGAGAACGGGAAAGCAGCCAGGAGCGGGAAAGCGACCGGGAGCTGGAAAACGAATGAGAGCGGGATAGCGACCGGGAGCGGGAACGGGAAAGCGGAGAAGGATTGGGAGCGAGAGACAAACAATAGTAAAACCTCTAAAATCCCCGGGCAACGCCGGGTACCCCGCTAGTTATGAATAAGCAAGACCGCGAGACTTCAGCAACCTCCACGACCAAATCAAATCAAATGAAATCAAAGAATCATTTGATTAGGCGCTCCCTTATCGACAAAGTCCATACGGGAGCGCCATGTGAGTCACGTGCAAAAATAAAAATAGAAATAAAATAATAATGAATAGTTGTACAGTATTGTATATTAATTAGCTTCATAATCTCTCCTAAAAAATTCGAATTTAAGGAGAGATTTAAATGTAGTTAGAGAAATGTCCGAATTTTTTAGCTCCTGTGACAAGGAGCTCCAGAGCTTCGGACCAGCCACTGCGAAACTATGTCCGAGGAACATTTAGGTCGCCACGAGCGGCTGACCGAAGAAGGGAACTGTAATCACTGGAGCTGACTTGTGAAATCATGTCGCACAAGTATGGCGGAGCAAGACCGTGCAAACACTTAAAAACCAATAGACCTAGTTTAAACTGGATTTTTTGTCTGATAGGGAGCCAGTGCAGACGTTTACGCATGTAATCCGAAACTGGGTCAAATCTCCGCTTCTTTAGAGTCAGACGAGCCGCCGAGCGCAGCACAGACTGGAGTCTGTTGATCAGTTCATCACTCAATCCTGCAAGCAGACTATTGCAGTAATCGAGTTTACTCGAGACAAACGCATGAACGAGCATTGTGCAAGCCTCGGTTGAGAGAGAGCCGCGGATGACTCGGAGTTGGCGTAGCTGGTAAGATAATGAGCGGCAGATTTTCTGGACATGATCGCGCATGGTCAATGGACCATCAATCGTGACACAAAGATCATTCACCGCAGGTTGAAGGGTCACAGCGCCCCCAAGGAGGGTCACAGATTTCATTCTGATCTTTTGTAACTACTTTCGTCCTCCAAGCCAGATAAACTGCGTCTTGTCAGGGTTCAACTTGAGACGATTCGACGACATCCAGGCATCAATCACACCAATACATTCAGTCACATTCGTTACATGACGGTCTGCATCGGCCGCTCCACCGACAGCATACAATTGATCACACAACGAGTCGAATGGATTTCTCTTCATTGTAATGATTTGATGTTATTTTTTATTCCTTATTTACTTTATTTTTGTATTTTGGCTATTGAATTAATGAAAAAATTCTGATCATAGATAAATTTCCGCTCATCGCTCAGATTTTTTAAACTAAATAATTATATATTTAATTTATTTGCATATTCAATAATTATAACTTATTTCTAACATTTTTAAATTTACGTGTTATCTTATTATTTAATTTTGATATTAACTCTTCCTTACTTTTCATTCCTTGAATTGTATTATTCCGCGTGTCAACACTACCTCTGGATTTTTGCTTTAAATCGGTTTTTAGTAAGTTTTTCTATCAAAATATTTTTTGTAAAATGTTCTAATAATGTCCTGTGCTTAATTTATTAAACCGTTTTTTAAACCGTGTTTTTCATCGAATATGCTAATAATACTAATATTAATAATACGCTCCGCCATGTAATATGCTAATAATACTAATATTAATAATACGCTCCGCCATGTAATATGCTAATAATACTAATATTAATAATACGCTCCGCCATGTCAATAGCAATGCTGCCGCTTATTGCATGGCGCGCGCCTAGTCTAGCACTGACCATGATTACCAACCTCCTAACATCCTAGCTCAAACTATGTACTATTTGTAATCGGGAATAAAAAGACTGTAAATGTCCAAAAAACTAGTTGAAAAATACCGCGTAAAAAATACTAAAAAACCTGTCCATCATCGCACTTAGCAGCGACCGATCAGGAAGCGTTCCCACACGTCTGCTACGTCCTTGGTAATCCGCGAAAAGAAGAACGCGAGTGAGCTGGCGAAAACCACAAAATTTGTGCGAAAAGATTTGGTGTGAAACAGCAATATTTTTTTTAGATAGTCATTTCTAGAATTATCAGACTAGTCTGTATGTCTGCGCATGTTCTTTATACATTACTTCTAAACTTCTATTTCACCATTCATCCGATCGTAATGAAATTTTTACACAACCTTAAAAGTCAACTTGCAGTGAAAAAAATTGAAATTGGTCACAAAAGAAGCGGGGCGGGAGCGGGAAAGCGAGCGGAAACGGGAATTGGAAAATGAGCGGAAACTGGAACGGGAAGCATATTTCCAAAGCCGTACCAGGCGCGGTCCTACCATTGGGGATGCATCGCCCCACCAGCCTCAGAGCTCAATTTTTTTTAATGAATAAATAAAGTTAAACGTACACCAACTATCTATCTAACCTAGATAGTTATAAAATATGAAGAAATCTGTTGGCATCAGCAATGCGCAATTAATATCTCATTGTACTATACCTAAATAAGATATGCTCAGGCCCGGACTGTGCCACCTGGTTAACTTGCTATCGCCAGGTAGGCCAAAATGCTTGGTAGGCCACAATTTTTTAATTATTATTTTAACATTGATATTGACACTTTTTATTTTATTGCTCATAACACTGAAATGTTGAAATTAATTCGTGAAATTTTACATCGGTCAACCGTATCGACATCGGCGATCTGTCTAAAAGTGGATTTTTTATTTATTTACAAACGCTGTGATCACGTGAGTAACGGTCTAGTGTATATATGGGCGTGTTTTCTATTCACCGGTCTGATCCACCCATTGATATATACTATTGCTAGGACAAGTGCTATATATTGCTGTTTAAAAAGCCGTACAGCATGGGAGTGACGATCGGGAAAGAACTAATTCAACTAATAGCAAATAATTGCTTACTACACCATAGATCTATGTAGTGTTTACGTTTGTGAAAAAAACCTTTTAATTCTTACGCCGGAAAGCTAATGCTTCGAAAAAGGTCGCTGCTATTGCCCCGGCGGTTCGACGTGGTTTCAATCGGTAAAATTGCTACTAACCCTATCCCTAGCTCCAGGGTTGTTAAGAGCGGTAGCGCCGCGCTACCGCTACTGTAGCGGCGCTGTTTTTGCGGTAGCGGTAGCGGCGCTACTATTGGCTGACAAGATGGTTGATGGTAGCGCCGCTACATTTTTTAGCTGTTCTCAGCGCTATTCGCTACCGCTACTTTTATTCAAAAACAAAATATGTTTTTATATCAATTAAATGATTTCCCATGTATTTAGTTTTTATTTGAAGTATGCATGAAATCTGAGTCTGGTTAATTGATCGACGAGCGTAAGCGTCTCTTTGAAATGTGGAACCTTTCCTGACGAGCGTCTCTTTGAAGCGTGGCAGAAGTGGTATACCGGGCGTCAGTAATGTTTTGAGGTGTTTGGTATCTGGCTGTTTGAGTGTGTATAAACATACAGTTTGTACAAACAGTTCAAGGCAGTTTTTTAACTTTTTTTTCAATTGTCATTGAAAGGCTCGTTTGATCTTAAGATCTTGATGTTATTTTTGTCCAGTTGTTTTATTTACAGCATGTGGCAAATGAAATTGTTGTAATATTACTACCATGTCCTCTACAAACTTGTTGATTGCTCGAGGCATGTGTCTTTGAAGCGTGGCTTTTTAGTGTTAAATGATCGATGCCAGATTTGATATAGCGGGCATGCGTGATGCTTTGACGTGTTTGTAGTCTCTGGTGAATGTGTACATATACAATTTACAAAAACAGTAGAATATAATTTTTCTGGTGCTGTTTCAACTTTTCCTTCGTTATCGCATACTTGCTCGAACTTAAAATCTATAAGTTATTTCTTGTCTAGTTGTTTTTTCATCGTTTGTGGCAAAAAAGTCGTTATCTTACCACATAGAACGTACAAGATGTCAAAAACCAAAAAACCAAGTGGGGATAATGCTAAAAAGTCTGGTGAAATCGATCGTGTAGGACGGATTTGCGTACCACCGGATTATTTTTTCTACACCGGCGAAAGCAAAACGGAGGAAATTTCTCTATATCGTAGTCTGCATTGTCCAGCCGATGCACAAGGAAAGAATATTTCGTCTGGCAACAAGTCGAAATTTAATTTATAGAAGCACATGACGGTTTGTAAATGATTTGCACAATTTATTCTAAATAGGTTTTTACTCTTGTGCAGTAGACGTGACCAAGGCAGGGCCGGACTGGCAGACACGGGGCACAAGCGGGAATAACAAATTTGGGGCGCAATATAACCAGAAAGCAAATTTCTCGCAAGTATAATACTGTTGATGTCAATAAAAATCATGTACGGGTTGTTGGTGATACTTTATAACTTTTTACGAATCCTCAGCAGAGTAGCGGTAACAGTAGCGGTAGCGGTAGCGCCGCTACTAATAAGACTGGTAGCGGTAGCGAAGAGCGGCGCTACTTTGAACAAGTAGCGTTAACAACCCTGCCTAGCTCTAACCCTAACCCGAACCATATCCTTATCCCTACCCGTAAACCCTATCCTAGGTAGTAGCATAAACATTTCAAAATAATTTTTTTTAATTCAATTAATTGCTACTAACCCTAACTCTATCCCATCCCTATCCTAGGTAGTAGCATAAACTCGACAGCTAGTCAGTTCGCAAAAAATTACCTATCTGGCAGCAGACTAGCTGTCGAGTCGAGCCGAAGTAAGAAGTTCTGAGCCTATCATAGTCGTAGTCTAATGTTAAGTAGCTCCGAAAGACTGAGACTTCTAGCCATCATTTTTTGTAGATGGTCGGCGGCTCAGTTGGTAAGAGCGCTTGCATTTAGGCGAGGCGGTGTTGCCGTAGACACGTGGGTTCGATTCCTAGTAGAGTCTTATAAATATTTGCGTTACTTGTGGTGACAGTTAGTCATCCTATTTGTAGGCTCTTGAAACATTTCAACGCAGTGTTTCACTTCGCAAAAAATTACCTATCTGGCAGCAGACTAGCTGTCGAGTCGAGCCGAAGTAAGGAGTTCTGAGCCTATCATAGTCGTAGTCTAATGTTAAGTAGCTCCGAAAGACTGAGACTTCTAGCCATCATTTGTTGGTGATGGTCGGTGGCTCAGTTGGTAAGAGCGCTTGCATTTAGGCGAGGCGGTGTTGCCGTAGACACGTGGGTTCGATTCCTAGTAGAGTCTTATATAAATATCAAGCCAATTTACTGTATATATATATATATATATATATAAATATATATATATATATATATATATATATATATATATATATATATATATATATATATGTATATGTATATGTATATGTATATGTATATGTATATGTATATGTATATATATGTATATATATATATATATACAGTAAATTGGCTTGATATTTTCAGATAAACATGCTCTAGTGAAATACGCACGCCATTTGACCGAAACTAACTTTTTATTAGTCTGTTTACACTTTTTAAAATGTTTAAAACATCACTACAAAATGTAAAACTGTAAGCTTTATTATAAACGAACTGGCCAGTTTCGGCTTTGACAGCCATCTTCAGGGTTGTTTACAAGATAATTTCTAGGCTTACCAAACATAATAAAGACAGTTCAAAGTCCGAACAATAAATAATTTAAAATTGAGACAAAATAAGTTAAAACCAGATTAATAAATCTCAGCAGACATTCTAGTTAATCAGAAAATAATTAAAACTACGTGATTTATCGTGTTTCCATCTGAGCGCAGCAATCTGACAAAAGTCCAACATCATAGAAAACCCATACTAATATTATACACAATATTAAATTAAAAATTTTCATCTTCGTTTGTCTTTCCGTCTAACAGTTATATTTTGATTATCATCCAGATGAGTAAACACATTTGGGATCTGAATGTCTTCAGAAGAAACTGAAGAACTTTCACCAATCACCACCGCATTCTGCAGTGATCCCTCCTTTATGATTTCCGATGAAACGCCAGTCGCCGTCACATTTTTTACCAAACCATCTTTCACAAACACTGAAGAACCATCAGTCACCATCACATCATCCACCAAGCCCTCCTAACCACATTGCAAGGTTATTTAACTGATATGGTAAAAAGACTTTAGTAACTTTTGTAGAGAAGCCGGATTGTAATGATACATTTTAAGCACCCTTCAGTGTAAAATTAAATATTGATGTTATATTAATTGTGTTCATGTGTTGAAATAAAAAACGTAAATTGCTTACTTATTTGAGTCTGACCTTATTAATTGTGACGACGTAAATTTGACGTTACGGTTTTTATATCTTAACTAGAAATAACCAGTCAAAAATGACGGATTTTTTTAAATCTAATATAATATTTTTCGATTGCAGCGCCACTTCTTTTTATTTCTAGGACTGAAAGTGTGTATAGGCACTGTCAGAGGCCGCTCTACCGGACCTCCTGAAAAGTGTATCTTGCACCCGTCGACCTGTCTAGACTCTCAGTCTAGATAGGAACCTAGACATTAATTGGCAGACGTTGTTTTCTTGTTGTTTGTTGACGTGTTTCCTAAGGCTATATATATATAGCGCTTTGAACCCCGCCAGTACAGTTTAGCTAATTTGTCAATAGAATTATAATAAGAATAAAATCAAGTCCCACAAACCTTAAATAAATAAAAGGTAATCTTTCCTACGGACGGCCCGTGCCGAAAAAATATTCGTATTATTTTTATTTTGTTACAATAACCTAACAAAACAAATTTAATACCAAATTTAATTTAAAAAAAAACATTTATCGTAATTTGAGAGACTTTGAAAACGGTAAGTAGTACCCTTCCAAGCACTATTTACATCGTAGTTGTGAGTGGTGAGGTATGAATCGTATGAATGAAATGAAAAAAAAATTAGTTTATAATAAAATTTTATTTAAAAAACAAACTATCAGTTATAAAAAAAATTAATTTTAAATTTTAAAACTTTTTCTATGTAAAACGATAAAGAACAAAAGGCAAGAGAAACAACGAAGTAAACCCCGCTAGTCACTTTATATAAGGTCACTGCTATTGCCCCGGCGGTTCGCCGTGATTGCAATCTGTAAAATTGCAATCTCGTATTAAAATGAAACTCTACCCCTACCCCTAACTTTACCCCTAACCTTTATAACGTTATATAACACGCTACGCGATTCCTTCGTTTACACTTTTCCTTAAAACTCAATTTTTTTCTATGTAAAATTTTTTAAATTATAATTACATTATTTATTTAATTAAAATAATTTTATATAACATTATCCCATTTTAAATAAATTATTTATACTAATTATCATAACTTTTAAACTAGTGTTTACTTTTCATCGTGTTTATAGTTATTTATAGCCAAGAATTATGTATTAATCCGCCACACCCGTCCGTGGGAAAGATTACCAAATAAAAATATCAGGTTGCTTACAAATGAATAAAATTACAACGCAACACAAAACGCAACGATAATCCACACGAGTTAGTGAAAGTTAGTAGTTAGCACTGATCTATTTACAGCATGATCTATATATAGATCAGTGGTAGTTAGTAGTAAGTCTAATCGAATAAAAAAAGATGCGTATTTTTAACTTTTTGATTGTATAATATATTAAACACAAGTTTCCAATGTTCAAAATTTAAATGAACCAATTATTTATTATGCCTGGTCGGTTTAAGAACCTACACGCTACAATAAAAAAGTCGGACAACTACCGTACACATCAGCGCACGCAAGGCTCAAGTATGACCGTCCAGGTGCTATTATACAGACGTCCATGGTCTTGCTCACGAATTTGTAGTGTTTGGTATGTAGAACAACAGGAACTTTGTGGTTAGTTGGGAGAACAAAGCTCGTGCAAGTCATATGGATGTCTCCTGTTTAGCAAACACACAAGAAGAAGCCGACACCAAAATAATTCTACATGGTGTGCACCTTGCTGGAAGAGGAGCAAAAACTTTACACATTTTCTCTCCAGACACTGACGTCATGGTCCTTGCAATACGAAGATTTCCACTTTTGCCATCGGATTCTGGAATATTCATTAGCCTTGGTTTAAGTCGACACTATGTCAGTCTTGAACCAATTTACAAAGCATTGTGACTTCTCAAGGCATCTGCACTACCAGGATTACACTCCTTATCACTGGATCTTTTTCCTAAAGGTAAGCTGACCAGGGCTGACCTGGTGGAAAGCTTTCAATTCAACAAGCAATGTTGTTCTCCAAGCCTTATCAGATCAGAATTTGGCACTTCAGCAAGTGTATCACAATCAGTGCTTCATGGTCGGGTCAGGTCAGATTTTCTGGCGGGTCGGGTCATCAAAATTTGACCCATGGACCCCAACAATGGAGATGTGCAGAGCGTACAAAATTTTAGAGAAATAATAGAGAATATACATCGACAAAAAATTGGGCGGGAATGCTACATGGAATATAATTTATTTGCATGGAATATAGTTTATTATGTTGTCAACACGAGTTAAATAACTCCTTCCGAATTACAAAAAAACCGCACGAACAGAAAAAAGCACAACACGACCCCACAAAAGAACCGGAATCAAAGAAGAATGTCAACACCACCAATGAATCAATTCAAAAGTAATCAGAAAACATATCCAAAACCAGCACGACATCCCAAGCAAACCGAAAACATAATGTCAATTAAACAGAAAACATATCTAAAACTCAACACGAACTCACAAGCGAACCAAAGACATAGCAAAATGTCACACATATGGAGTCAGTTCAAAAACTAAACATAAAACATAATAATAAAAAACCGCAGGAACAGAAAAAAACACAACAGGACCCCACAAACGAACCGGAAACAAAGAAAACTGTCAACACCACCAATGAATCAATTCAAAAATAATCAGAAAACGTATCTAAACCCAGCATATAGGAAATTGGTTTTTTGACGCTTTTTGAAAGAGATTTACCGTAGTGAGCGATAAGTTAGCATTTTCGTAAATTGTCGTAAAACATCGAATTTCTAAGTTAGTATTTTGTAAAACATCTATTTTATTGTTCTTTTTCGAAATGGGTGAACTAAATGAAATGGTATGTTTAATTTGTCGAACTGAATTCCGTCCCGACAACGTCTGTGATACAGTCAAGATGGTTACACTAAGTGTTAAAGGTATTGAAACGTTATGTCAATTCAGCGTTTTACGTGGTGATGAACAGTTAACAGAGTATCTGTTAAATAAACCAAATGTAGCTAATGTTCATGACCATTGCCGGAGAGACTAACAAAAAAAGTTTCGATCAATTGCAACGAAAAAATGAGCAGCATGCAGAAGGTGTTGGCGTTGATCAAGAGAATTTTAAGTAAAAATTATTACTATCGTCTGTCGACACTTTCAATTGGAAGCAACATTGTTTTTTGTGTGGAAAAATAGATTTTGGAGACAGTAGAAAACATTTAAAAGAAGAATCAAGTACTGTGATGACATTGAAACTCAGAGAAACTATAATTGAAACTTGCCACAAAAGAAATGATGCATGGAGTGTAGAAGTTCTTGGTAAGTTAAATTCATGCAATGACTTACCAGCTGAAGAAGCTCGTTACCACAGAGTGTGTCATTCTGCGTTCCTAAAATGTATATCATCACATGTCGGAGATAATACCGCTGGCCGAAACCATCCAGGTCGTCATCCAGATAACGACATGTTAATTACTTTTGAAAAACTGTGACTGGTTAGAAGAAGAAGATTAAGGAATTTATACAATAGCTGAATTACAAATTAAAATGCAAGAATTATCGGAAGATGGTGAAGTATATTCATTAAAACATATAAAACTAAAGCTGGAAGAACGCTACGCTGAGCACATATTTTTTGCCGAGGTTTGTGGTCGGAAAAATGTTATTTGCTTCCGTAACATGGCATCTCACATTATAACTAAGCAATGGTATGCTGAAAAAAAGAGTAGCATAGAAGATGAGAGTGAACGTATCTTAGTGGCAGCAGCAAAATTGATGAGCTCAAACAAGGGAAATGTCCTCAAATGAAACATATCCAGGAACTGATGATTTCTCAAATATTGAAAATGCCAAAAGGTGGATTCCTAGTTTGTTGAAAATCTTAATTGAAAATATTGTTTGTAAAGAAATGAAACAAGTTTCCATATGTCATTCTATTGTGCAGGGGGCAAGACAAAGATCTCTTATCTCTACAATTTTGTTTGGCGTTGGAGTTAGTTTAGATCACGCCTTTGGATCTAGATGGCTGCTTGATTTGCTGTCACGGTTGGAATTTTCAATTTCATATGATGAAGTTAAACTTTTTAAACAATCAGTGGTTCAGAATGACTCCCCTGATACTCCTTAGTCTTTTCCTCAATGTTTTACGCAATGGTCTGGTGATAATCTTGACCACAACGTTATCACTTTAGATGGAAGTGGTACCTTTCACGGTATGGGCATCATATCAATGTCTAATCCGTGTAATCGATTAGGGTCAGGACACTTTGCTGAATCAGCTGTACCTCGATTGTCACGCCTAAAATCCAGTTGTGTTGTGAAAAACCGAGGTATTCCTATATTGGGATACACATTCCCCGACAAGTCATCATTATCATTGATGTCTTTGAAGCCCATCTCTCACTTAAATTTTCCTTCTGTGTTGCCTTCTTCTTTAAACTTGGAACTTGCCTGGAAAATTGTTATCTTGTGCTTAGATGAAGATCAGCAAAGGCCAAATTGGTCCGGTTTTATGGAACATGCTTGTAAACCTGACGGAGACTTCAGATCATCATCAAACATAAGGATGCATCCGATTATTGATTTGAACCCTAATGACATGTCTTGTATTTTTTCCACGTTAACTTTCATAGAACGCCAGGCTGAAAAGCTCAACATTCCAACGGCTTGTGTGACTTTCGACCAGCCACTGTGGTTAAAGGGTATGCGGACTTTTCATCAAAGGACGATTCATCAAAGGACTGTTCATCAAGGACTATTCATCAAGGGACTATTCATCAAGAGACTATTCATCAAAGGACTATTCATCAAGAGGACGGTTCATCATAAGGACTGTTCATCTAAAGACTATTCATCAAGAAGACTATTCATCAAGAGGACTATTCATCAAGAGGACTATTCATCAAGAGGACTATTCATCAAGAGGACTATTCATCAAGAGGACTATTCATCAAGAGGACTATTCATCAAATTTTGAAGCCACTCAGCAACCTTTATCAATATATACCCAAGATATTTTTAGCGTAAAGTAATTTGATGTATTTTCAAAAGACAGTTCTTCATCTTTGATAAAATAAATTTCAAACATATCAGTAATTTAAAAAAATAGTGATGGCAACCAGGCTTGTTAGGAGCGGTACTATTGGCTGACAAGATCGTTGATGACAGCGCCGCTACGTTTTTTAGCTGTTCTCAACGCTATTCGCTACCGCAACTTTTATTAAAAAAACAAAATAGGTCTTTTATATCAATTAAATGAGTTCCAATGTATTTAGTTTTTATTTGAAGTTTGCATGAAATCTGAGTCTGGTTGATTTATCGATGATCCGGACGAGAGTAAGCGTCTCTTTGAAATGACCTTTCCTGACCTCGCTAAAGCGAGCGTGTTCGTCTCTTTGAAGTGTGGCAGAAGTGGCATACCGGGTGTTAGTGATGTTTTGAGGTGTATGGTATCTGGCTGTTTGAGTGTGTATATACTTACAGTTTGTACGAACAGTTGAAAGCAGTTTTTTTAAACTTATTATTAAATGGTCTTGATCTTAAGATCTTGACGTTATTTCTTGTCCAGTTGTTTTATTTACTGTATGTGACGAATAAAATTGTTGTATATTACAACCATGTCTTCTACAAACTTGCTGATTGCTCGAGGCAAAAGTGTCTTTGAAGCGTGGCCTCTTGGTGTTAAACGACCGATGCCAGATTTGACATAGCGGGCATGGGTGATGCTTTGACGTGTTTGTGGCCTTTGGTAAATGTGTAAATATATGGTTTACGAAAACAGTCGAATTTAGTTTTTCTGGTGCTTTGACCGGGAGCGGAAGCGGGAGACAAGTGGGAAGAAAGAGTGACCGGGAGCGTGAGAGCAAGCCAATGTAACAGCAGCTGGCAAACCATTCTCAGTCTGGCAACCCCGAACCTTCTGTCTACAGCACTCTTGATATGTGTGGTGGACACAAGAAGTAAAGTCGTGGATGAAGATCTGACTCATCTGCTCGACTGAATTGTGCTCAATGTAATGATTTTTGAAGCTAGATAACAGTTATTATTATTATAATTATTTAATAAGTTGAAACTTATACTTTGTTTTTAGAATTAAAATTTATGTTGTTCTAAAAACCAGTGTTTGATAAATTTTTTGTCTTTAAGATGTTTGAGCATATTCCTTTAAAAAGTGGTACGATTCCCATAACCGTCACCCTCTTCAGCTATTTTCAAATAAGGTTGTGCTTTCAGGTTGTATTGCTTTTTAAATACTGGAGAATTTCGAAAACGTAGACTAGTTGAGTGTACATAATCGTTTATACAGAGGAGTTAAACTAGTTTAAGAGTTTAAGCATTTGATAATCAACAACATTCTTCGGGCAGCTCCATAAGCAAACGGAAAATAAAAGTTTTGTTAAAAATATAGAAATAAATAACTAAACTGTTTTATGAGCATTTGAGCGTAAAAATTTTAAATTTCGTGGAGATAATTTGTAAATTAAGCGTCACTTTTTACGCAGAAATAGAAAAAGCTGGCTTTTTATTGGTTGGCGTTAATAAACAGATTGGCGAGTTTTTAGCAACTTCTTTTGCTAATAACTTTTTTCAGGGACCGATCTGTGTCTGGTATCTCTTTCCAGCTCTTAGTTATAACAAATACTATAGTTTAATGTACTTTTTGGCTTGTCTATTAAAATTTCCGTACCAAAAGCTAAATTTGCGCTTAGCCCATTATTTCAATAGAAATGTCGCCAGTTTGCCGCCATGTTACCACTCTCAATTACCATTGCAGCCGTCGTGTTTACGTCGGTCGTCGCATGATATACGAGCAATTAGGGGGTTTTAATTAAATTTAACTATTTTACTTGAAAATAAAATTTTTTATTTAGTTATTCGGTATTTTTAACATTTTTTTACTACGCTCATTATGATAGTTATTCGGTAACACATGCAAAAGATTTGGCAGTCACACAGATGAAACGCGCTGCAGATCACCGCAAGAAAATCGCTCCGCTATGGTTCAGCTAGCTAGTTTAGCAAGTACAGAATAGGTTGTACAAGAAACTGTATGACTCGAAAAGTTTTGAGTCTATTTAGTATAGTAACTTTTAACATCAAAACAGGGCCGTAGCCAGCTATAGGGCCGGGGGCCCAGGCCCCCCAGTTTCGTTCAGGCCTCCCCAGTTTTGGTCGGGCCCCAGCTCATTCAGGCCCCCCAGTTTTTTGTATTGCTCTCCAGTTAATATAAAACTGCACAATTTCTCTAATAATAATACAAAAGATTCATCATCAGAATCTTTAGAATCAATGTCTTCAATGTTTTCCTTTTCTTGTTCAACCATAACTGGAACGCCTTGGACATTTGAACTTGTTGGCTCATTAGCATCACAATTGACATACTCTTCAAAATTGAATACCGTCAGGATATGGTCTGCCATATCATCATCGAACTTTAGAACCTCTGTAGAATTTGTGACATCACATGGACCGAAACCGCATTTACGAAAGCACTTTGTGATTGTCTATTTTTGGACACAGAACTATGAAACTCAAAGCCAAATTATGGCGTCGAGTAATGTAATAGATTTTGCTATCTGTTGATTTGTTGCAGTTTGGTAATTGTCCAGTTTACTTATTAAATGACGTAAAAACATCTTCCGACTATTCAACTTGCTGTTTAAGCTACTGATTTTTAGACACTAACTTCTGTATCAAATATTGCTGTTATAATTGTTGGCGTTATTTTCTTGAAAGAGTGCCATGGTTTCCTTGGTTCCAACTGCGTTGCTACGTCCAATCTCCGCACGTTATTCGTATACAAAGTACCAACTGCTGCAGGCTAGAAGAAGCCTCTGGTGTTCGCTCTCACCATCTACAATTTTCAACATATCTGAGCTCGTCGGGTTTGTCACTACATCCTGATGACGGACGCTCGAGCACAAATCTCATTCGTCCACGCTTTCAAAGACACTCTAACCCCTCGATAAAAAAACTGAGTCTTGGATCTCTTAACATCCGCTCCATTAATAACAAGGTCGATGCTGCACGTCAACTGTTGACCGATCATGACTTAGACATTCTAAAACTGTGCGAACCGTGGCATGAAGACTCCGACTCAGTATGCATTCGTCGTTTAAAATCAGAGGCCTTTCCGTCCTTGAATGTGCTCGCAAAATTGACCCAAAATCAGACCGAAATCGTACAAATTATGTTAACCACGGTGGCGTAGCGATTATAGCTCGCTATGGAGTCAGACTGGCTAGACTACAGCTAGCAACTGTGTTTACGAAATTCGAATATATCTGTGCACGTGCTTCAGTCATGAGCAACTCCTACATCGTCGTCGTGATCTATCGTCCTGGTTCCAAAGAAGTGTGCACGATGTTTCATAAAGAGTTCGGTTTACTCCTAGAATATTTGACATCATTCCAGAACCCAGTACTGATCACAGGTGACATCAACATACACATTGAACGTCAAAGTGACTTGCACACGATTTAACTGCAAAGCACACTGTCGTCGTTCGGTTTGGTTCAGCACGTTCACCAGCCAACACACAAGATGGGTGGGACGATCGACATCATCGTTACTCGCTCTGCTGACGTCGTCTCCCAAGTCAAAACTTTTGAAACTGGCCTGTCAGATCACCTGCTGCTACAGTTCAACATCAACTTAGAATCGCCTGCCGCCTGCTACACCAAAGTTCTCTCACGACCCTGGCGTAAACTAAACCTCAACCAGTTTTGTATCGACCTACATCAGTCATTGAATACTGCGATGAAAGAGGTATCAACAACCGTTGATGAAATGATCGGCGTTTTCGATAACATTACTCGGTCTGTACTGGATCAACATGTTCCTGAGAAAACTATTTCACGTCGTCGGCGATCCTCAGACGCATGGTTTGATGATGAATGTCGGCAACAAAAACGTTGAGTTCGTCGACTTGAGCGCCGTTTAAACCAACTCTTAATGAGTCTGATCGTGCCATATGGCTTTCATCATTTCGATCGATGCACAAGCTTAACGATTCCAAGCGCAGTCCGTTCTGGTGCCGATATATTGAGTCAAAAAAAGGCCACCCACGGGAGATGTGGAAATCTATCGACCGACTCCTTGGCCGTCAGAAAGCGTCTGCACCGATTCTTGATTCGATCGATGCTGATTCGATAGCGACGTTCTTAAAAAAAAAGTCGATGACATTCGTGCTTCTACCGTTGATGCCGGTGACCCAAGTTACAGTTTTGTTTCTCGCGGTAGCTCTTTTACAGGCTTTGAACGAACTAATATTAATTCTAGCGGTGTAGTCCCGGCCACCTTCAAAACAGCCATTGTGACACCGATTCTTAAAATGACCGGCCTGGACGAATCTGACCCAAGAAATTACCGGCCAATCTCCAACTTGGCCACACTGGGAAAACTTTTCGAACGCGTAGTTGCTGGTCAACTTACATCTTATCTAAATCTCAACAAGTTATTTCCGGAGCTTCAGTCGGCCTACCGCCAACATCGCTCAACCGAAAGTGCACTCGTAAAAGTTGTCAATGACATTATCTTAGCCATTGACTCTGGCGACATTGCGTTACTGTCGTTGTTAAACCTCTCATCGGCATTCGACACGGTCGATCATGATATACTGCTGGAGAGACTTAAGCTATACTTTGGCGTCCAATCAACACCTTTATCCTGGATAAAATCATATTTGTCAGAACGATCTTACACTGTCAGTTTTTGCGGCGTTATATTGTGATGTACCAACAAGGATCTGTCCTTGGACCACTACTTTTCATTTTATATACTGCTGACCAATTTACTGTTATTTCCATTAATGGTAATTGAATTAGGAATTGAAATAGGAATTTTTTTTCTTGAGAATGGAAATTAGAAATAGGAATTAAATTTGGAATGGAATTAGAAATAGGAATGGAAATCACGTGATAAAAATGGAATTAGAATTAGAAGTAGAAATTATTTTTCAATCCAAAATGGAATTAGAATGAGAATTAGAAATTATTTCTTTAATAAAAATGGAATTAGAATGGGAAGTAGGAATTATTTTTTAAAATAAAATG
Organism: Erpobdella octoculata; assembly: GCA_963978895.1. Classification (NCBI taxonomy): domain Eukaryota; kingdom Metazoa; phylum Annelida; class Clitellata; order Hirudinida; family Erpobdellidae; genus Erpobdella; species Erpobdella octoculata. Next base: position 18,200,053 of record OZ022245.1, read on the forward strand.
GAATTAGAATGAGAAGTTGTTGTAAGTGTCACGTTCTATATAATGTCTTTCTTCCCTCCACGTCACTTCCTTCTTCTTCGTTGTTTAACCTTGCTCGCTTGGCGATGTTCGACCGCTACTTTGTTCGTTAATAAATCTAACAAGTTATGGGCCCAGGACGCTTCAACTGCGCGGATTAATTTTTGCGTTGATTACGAACTGAATTAAAAAGTATTGCGGTTAGTCGAGCGTTTTGAAGAAAGTTCCGAGTAATCCAAAATGGCAACGTGGAAGGTCGAACCGCTTAACCGCGATAATTTCGATACCTGGCGTCTTCAAATAAAAGCCGTTCTCATAAAAAATGATGTTTGGGGTTACGTGAATGGAACAAAAAATTGCACAAGCGATAATGTCGAAGAATGGACAGAAATGGACTCCAAAGCAATGTCTGACCTTGTACTTGCAATTAGTCCGTCGGAGTTAAAACAAATTAAAGGTTGCGATACATCTCGAAATATTTGGCTGAAACTTGAACAGATATACCAATCGAAAGGACCTGCCAGAAAACAACTCTTCTGAAACAGTTAATTCTGCATAAAATGGTTGAAGATGATGACATGAATGACCACGTAAGAACATTTTTTGACATTGTTGACAAACTAAATGAAATCGATCTAGAAGTTCCTGAAGATTTATTGGCAATAATTTTGCTCTATAGTATTCCAGAGAGTTTTGAGAGTTTTAGAATAGCTATTGAATCTCGCGATGAATTACCGACTCTTGAAGCACTAAGAATTAAACTCTTAGAAGAATTTCAAGCAAGAAAAAGTCGATGTCAACCTCCGATTGCGAATGCCTTAATAGCAAAGAGAAAAACTTTTCAAAGAACACCAGTCATTGCTAAAGAACCAGAACCTGAACAGTTCTTCAGATTCAGATGTCACCGATGTTCGAAAGTAGGTCATCGTGCAAGAGATTGTCGTTCTTCACCTCGGAGGAAATCAAAAATTGGAGGAAGGTCAAGCCATGTTCTTGAAAGATCTACTGAAACTGTTTTCCAAGCTGTATCGACCAAAACAACCTGGTGTTTAGATTCTGGTGCAACATCACATATGTGTCCGTCACAGAAAAAGTTTTCTGCTATTTCAAAAATTGACAAAAACCTTTGCTTAGCAAACGATTCTTCTACTCCAATTACTGGAATAGGAACTGTGAAAATTGATGTCAACAACAATGGAAAAGATAGAAGGATCATACTGAGCAATTCTCTTCATGTTCCTGGTCTTAGATCAAATTTAATGTCTGTTGGAAAAATATGCGACAATGGAAACAAAGTTGTATTTGAAAGAAATGCAGCATATGTTGTCTCAGAAACAGGGGAAGTAAAAACTGTAGCAACAAGACAGAATGGTCTATACTACGTGAAAGAGATAATTGACTCTGCAGCAGTTGTAAATGAAACGTCCAAGAATTTGATTAAAAAATGGCACGAACGTTTCGGTCATCTAAATGAACAGAATCTCAAAGAACTTATGAGAAACAATAAAGTTTTAGGTCTGAAATTTGATTATTCGTCGAATTTGCCATATTGTGAAACTTGTATTCGAAGCAAACAGACTCAAAAACCCTTTCCGAAGGAAGCTAGCAATCGATCTTCAGAATTACTTGAACTTGTTCATTCTGATATCTGTGGTCCAATGCGTACTGAGTCGAATGGAAGAAAACTTTATTTTGCAACGTTTATTGATGATGCTTCACGTTGGAGTGCAGTTTACTTCTTGCGAAATAAAAGTGAAATTTTGAAAGTGTTCAGAGAATTTAGAAACTTTGTTGAATGTCAGTTGCAAAAACGTATAAAAGCTTTAAGGACTGACAATGGCACTGAATATACTAGTAATAAATTCAAAAGTTACTTGAAAGAAAATGGAATACACCATCAGCTGACAGTTGAGTACATTCCGCAACAAAATGGCGTAGCTGAACGAAGAAACCGTACTCTTGTTGAAATGGCTAGGTGCATGATGCTGCAATCATGTCTTCCATCTTCATTCTGGGCTGAAGCAATAGATACCGCGAATTACATACGGAACCGATGTCCGTCCAGAAGTCTAAAAGGTGAAATTCCTGAAAAACTATGGTCTGGAAAGCGACCGACTGTGTCTCATTTACGAACATTTGGTGTGAAAGCATTTGCCTTAAATAAAAAACCAGGCAATGGGAAGTTTGATCCAAGATCACAGGAATACATTTTCATTGGATACGATCAAGAATCAAAGGCCTATCGGCTTTGGTCTTCCGAGAAAAGGACAATCATCAAAAGTCGAGATGTTGTTTTCACCGATGATTTCAAATATCAGCAAACGAAACAAAATGTTTTTGATTCTGACTTTGTTGAAACTGAAATCTGGAATTCTTCAAAGAAAACACAGTCACAACCTATTTTGAAAGAAGTGGATGTTCCTAAAAAGGAAATGATCGATGAGATTGTAAAGTCAAGTCCAAAATCTCAAGAATGTCCGGGTCAAGAATTGAAAAGAACGAGAGGTCGACCAAGGTTACTGCGAGACGGAAGCAGGGGAAGACCTAAGAAGGTTTACAACTTCGTTCCTGAAGACATGCTTACTGAAGACATTACTTGTCGGGTTAACTCAAGTGATCCAGTGACAGTTAACGAAGCATTAAACGGTTCAAATGCTGATGAATGGAAAAAGGCGATGAAAACAGAATATGAAGCATTGCTAAAGAACAACACATGGACTTTGGTTGATCGTCCTGTTGATGTTAAAACAATGAAATCAAAGTGGATCTTCAAAACGAAAGTCAAAGCAGATGGATCCATTGAGCGAAGAAAAGTGAGACTTGTTGCAAAAGGTTTTACGCAGAAGCCTGGAATTGATTTTAACGAAACTTTCTCTCCGGTCGTGAGATTGAATAGTTTACGTTTTATCATGGCCACTGCAGCTCAATTTGGACTGGAGGTTTATCAACTCGATGTACAAACTGCTTTTCTCAATGGAGATTTAGAAGAAGAAATTTATTTGGAAATACCAGAAATGATGCATGAATTCATGGAATCTAAGAATAAACCAGAACTTGAGTCACAACTGAGTTCAAAGGTCTGTCTTTTGAACAAAGCTCTTTATGGTTTGAAACAGTCAGGAAGGCAATGGTATAAGAAACTAGACAAACGGTTACATGAAATGGATATGAAATCATCCACAACAGATCCTTGTGTTTCACAACAGAACAAAACATATAGACATCCGTTACCACTTTATTCGAGAAGCTCTTGAAAATTGTGAAATTGAATTGGACTATGTTTCAACCGAATCGAAGGTAGCAGATATTTTAACTAAGGGACTGTTCACTCCTAAGCAAAAACTTTGTGTTCAGCAATTAGGTTTACTGTAATGATCTGTGAAGTCGAATGAAACTGAAATGTCTGATTAAAATGACAGAATGCATGTATGATCTTGTTTATTAGGATTATATATGATCGTGAGGGGAAGTGTTGTAAATGTCACGTTCTATATAATGTCTTTCTTCCCTCCACGTCACTTCCTTCTTCTTCGTTGTTTAACCTTGCTCGCTTGTCGATGTTCGACCGCTACTTTGTTCGTTAATAAATCTAACAGAAGTAGAAATTATTTTTAAATTTAAAATGAAAGTAGAATGAAGGATCTACGAAATTGCCCCGTTCCCATGATATATAAATAAAAGTCCCCTTTTCAATTAACTGTTTTTCTCTTAGTTGGTCTAAATATTGTGTCGTGTGTTGTGTGCTCATATTCATTTTTGTGACTTTAAAATTACAATGAGTTTATTAAAATCTTTAAGTGGTAGAAAAAAAGATAGCGTATTCTGGGAATTCTTTTCGTATGACGAAGATTCAGACAAATCAACTTGTCAGGTGACGGATGAAACTACAAAAGTGGCCTGCGGAACACAAATTACTGGCAAGAACACTAGCAACTTCGCCACCCATTTGAAGCGTTTTCACAAACAAGCCTATGCTAACTGCATGAGCAAAGAAAAAGAAAGAAATGTTGTGAAAAGTCAAGCTGTAAAACGAGACAGTTCAGGTGCAGTAAAGTTGCAAACTATTGGGGAATGTTTACAGCGTCGTATGATGTCATCTGCAAAAGCACTAACATCAAAAATGCTGGATGATCTCCGTTACCGGTTCGCCACACTTCTAGACCCGAATACGGAAAACTTTAATCCGATTCCAGCGGCCGCATGTCTGCTTGATCCGACGATGGCACAAGCAATTATGTCCCCGGAATATGTAGAGCTGCTGCGTGCTGCTAAAGCTTACATAATCACCGTTTGTGAAAACGAGGAAAGTTCAGTGCAGGAAGTTTATGTGTCGGATTCTGCATCTGCATCCCTTATGGTGTTAACTCCAACATCATTAAAAAAGTTTAAATTTTTAAACAATAAAATTCAGTCTAATCGACTTAGAACTTGTGCTGGCATTAGCAGTATAAGTGAAAAAGATGCCGTGCATTATCAGCTGAACAACTACATAGCTGATATTGTAGAAGATGAGCGTAATGATGCACTGGATTTTTGGAAGCAAAAAACATCACGTTACAGCAAACTGTATGAGCTAGCCCAAGATTTATTGTCAGCTCCAGCTTCTCAAGCCTACGTGGAGCGGATATTCTCTCTTTGTGGCATCTTGACTGCAGGGCGACGCAACAGAATGCAACAGTCCTTAGAGATGAGAGCCTTTCTGGAACTTAATTCATTTTGACCGATTAATTATCTGCATTTTGCTCTGGTTATTTTTGGATGTTTGGTTTAGTTATAACAATAAATGTTTGATAAGCTTGTTGTTGTTACTATGTATTATTATCTCTAAAGGCCAGGGTTTTTTAAAGGAACGAATATAGTGACTGTTATTTTTAATAATGGAATAAGAAAATAATTTTTGAAATGATAATGGAAATAGAATAGAAATAGAAATCATTTTAGCAATGGTAATTAGAATTGAATGGAAATTATTGAAATTAAAATGGAATTAGAATTGAAATAGGAATTATTTGAAAAAAAATAATGGAATTAGAATTGGAATGGAAATTATTTGTAAAAAAAAATGGAATTAGAATTGGAATGGAAATTATTTGTAAAAAAATAATGGAATTAGAATTGGAATGGAAATTATTTGAAAAAAAATAATGGAATTAGAATTGGAATAGAAATTATTTAGTGAATGGAAATAACACTGCTGCTGACATTGAAAAAATAATTCAGTCATTTGGCTTATCTGTACATTTATACGCCGATGACACTCAACAGTACTGTAGCAGCAGACCGGTTAATGCAGCCACCCTTGAAAAAAAAACAGCCGACTCAGTACAACAGGTGGCACAGTGGATGGCCTCCAACAGGCTTCAACTGAATGCTGGCAAAACTTAATGTATGTGGTGTGCCACGACGCGTCGACAGCACATTCTCGACTGCTGCCCAATTGACCTAGGTGGTTCAACTGTCACTCCATCCGTTATGGTGCGGGACCTTGGTGTGCTGCTCAGCTCAGACATGTCCATGACTGGTTACGTGGGCAAGGTGGTCGGAGAGTGCTATTACAAGCTGCGACAGCTCAAGACATGCAGACGATGCATACCAGTATCGGTTGAGTTGTCACTGGTTAATAGCTTTGTTGTCTCAAAAATCGACTCTTGCAACGCTCTGCTCGCTGATCAACCTGACTATGTCCTCTGTCGCTTTCAGTCAGTACTCAACACTGCAGCGAGACTTGTTTTCAGTCTGAAGAAATTTGACCACATCTCAGATATCATGCGTGACAAACTTCATTGGTTAAGGGCTCGAGAGAGTGTCGAATTTTAGCTGCGTCTGCTGGTTTTCAAGGCCATGCATGGACTCGCGCCTGAATACATCACGTCAATGTGCTTGCCCGTCAGTTCAGTTGAATCCTGTCGGCGATTGCGTTCTGCGTGCCTGCGACGACTACCAAGTTTGGACAACGGGCCTTTTCTGTCGCCGCTATTAAAGCATGGAACTGTCTTCCCATATCTATTCGTTTATCTTGTTCTGTTGAGGCTTTTAAAAAAGCTCTTAAAACTCATCTGTTCATTAAGTCATATAAATAAACTTTTTTTTATTATTAAATTTATTTATTTTTTATTTTTTGTGTGTGCTTATCCGAGGTTTTTGACGTTTTGTACAGCGCTCTTGTGATGACTATTTCATTGTACTGCGTTATATAAATTATCCATGTTATTATTATTATTATTATTATTATTATTATTATTATTATTATTATTATTATTATTATTATTATTATTATTATTATTATTATTATTATTATTATTATTATTATTATTATTATTATTATTATTATTATTATTATTATTATTATTATTATTATTATTATTATTATTATTATTATTATTATTATTATTATTATTATTATTATTATTATTATTATTATTATTATTATTATTATTATTATTATTATTATTATTATTATTATTATTATTATTATTATTATTATTATAACTTAGATAAAGTTACAAAATGGCATTCGGCGAAAGACGTAGTTCTGAACGCGTAAAGTAATATGAAAAGCGGTTTTTGATCTGAAACTGTTAAAAATTAATATTGAAAGAGATTTACAAAAAAAAAAATTTAAACGCCAATAAAATTTGAATTTAAAGACTTTTACGATCTTGGCGCGATTTCACATTTTTCGAATAATAAGAAGAAATAAATACTTTTAAAAGCTGGAACTTCTAGTAACTCCTTAAAACTACTTATTATTAACTATTATTCATAATTCGTTTCTTATTACTCTATTAATTTTTGAGCTTCGAAAAAAAAATCACTTAGATCGTCTAACTAATGCACTCGACCTGAAGCTCGAAGTCAATTTCACTTCAGACTTAACATGCCTTAAGTTTTGTTGCTTCGTATTTTGTTAATATCTTTTAAACCGATTAAGATTTTTCAACGAAATTTTGTAGGCAATAAATATTGCTATGTTTCTACATAATTCCAAATTTTCAGTTTTGTAGCTCAACGTTTAATGTCAAAATAACAATAGTTCATAGATGTTAGGTCCACAATAGCTTCATTTTATTGGTTTTTCCCAAACAACTTCTCAACCCCTTAAAAAAATTTACCAAAATTTTACATGTCAAATGTCTAACGGAGTCTTAAAAATTGTTTCAAAACTGAAGTTTGTAGCTGTACGTTTACAACCAATTTAGTAGTATTTAGTTAGTGGTTGAAATTTAAGGAATTTCGTGGCTCGGTTTTTTGCAGATAACCGAGTCAAATTTTTTAACCAAATTTTAGAAGCTTTTGTAAAAGATAAATTTAAATGATAATCTGCATTTTTAGTTTTCTAGCTCAACGTTTAGCTGTTTCATTCATAAAAACGTTTAATTACTAATTCGCTAATAACTTTTTAACCAATTGATATTTTAGAACCAAACTCATTATTTGCAAAATATTTACATTTTTATTAATTATCAAAAATTTAAATTTTGTAGTTAAAGGTTTAATTTCAAATTTAAGCTACAGTATTTTGTAAATTTTCTTGCTAAAGCTATTTTTTTTATTTAACGTTTAACGATTTTCATCAAACGTGATATTTTGAAAATTTTAAAAATGTTAAATAGTTATCTTAGTTTTATGTTTTAGTTAAACGTCAAAGTTAAATTTAAACTTTAGTATTTTAAACTACAGTATTACACTGGCTAAACTTTAAATGGTGCAAATATAAGTATTTTTACAAATATTTGAAATTATAGGTAGTTCCGTCACTCAGTGTTTAGCAAATTTTTAAATTGACATGGTAATTAATTTTTGGCGATTTCTGTTACATCGTAGAACTAGCGTGCATGCCAGCACGCCCAGTGCTGATAAAGTTACACAGTGAGGGCGCACTTGCACACGCTCACATACGAATGTGTTGAAACACTGTGATACGAGAGCGAACACCAGCGCACGATCACATACAAAGTTCTGAAGGATGGATGGTAGAGGGAAAATCCAAAGCTAAACGATGCACGCATACAGGGTGAAACGCGCGAAAACTTTTAAATGAATGCCACAAACATTATTGGGCCATTATATCGTGCTATGGGCTTTAAATACAACGTCTCATAGTTTCCCGCACCTCCTACTTCTCTCACATCTCTCCATCTCTTGTTCTTCTCCATTGGCTTCCTCTTAGATCTAGGGTGATTATTAAAATCTGTTTATTAATGTATAAAAAAAAATTGACCTTCTCCTCTCTACTTAACTAATTTAATACATATCCCTTCTAAGTCTGGTCTTCGTTCTTCTTCTCTTAGTCACTTTCGCGTCTTCACTACTCTTCACTATTAAGCATTCTTTGCTAAGGGGACATCCATTAATTATGTCAACAAAATAGGGGGGAGGGGGTTTGAAAAAGTTTGACAATTGTTGACATGGGGGAGGCGGGTGTTCAAGATGAATTGACGTCAACAATATATTTTTTACAAGAGTTAATAAATCAAAAAATAGAAAAGTAATAAATGCATTGTATGCCAGTCAGTCAATTAGAATCTACCTACCCCCAAAAAAAAACATTCAAAATACGACACAGTTTACGATTATCGTATTTTGATTTCTACTTAAAACTTAACTCTTAACTATAAATTAAATAAATAAAACTTATTGACCTACAATTGTAATGTAAAACCATAAGATCCCACACTTTTCTATTTTTAGCATAAAAAGCAACCCGTATAAAATATTGTTAGCTATTTTGTTGGTTTTTTTGGGGGGAGGGGTAAAATTTGTTTGACATAATTTTGTTGGGGGGTGACTGAAAGTTTGACAGTTGTTGACAATGTGGAGGGGGTCACAAATTGCCTAAAAATTGTTGACATAATTAATGGACGTCCCCTAAACGCTCTTTCTCCTACTCTGGTCCCTATCTCTGGAACTCCCTTCCTTCTTCTCTTACTAACTCTACTTCTCTCACAGCTTTCCGGCGTGGACTTAAAACACATCTGTTTAATAAGTTCATGACTGAGCGCTATTGAACACAACGGAAATAACGCTATATAAATGCAATTTGATTGATTGATTGAATACTGTATGTCGCATGTTGACGACGACTATATCCGAAATTCAGACGGAGCGAAGATATGTGGTAGCCCGTCATATGGGGTATTCAGGCGCGGTCCCACCATTGGGGATGCTGTCTCCCCCACCAGCCTAAGAGCTCAATTTTTTTCAATGAATAAATAAAGTTAAACGTATTACTAAACAACCCTACACCAAACACCAACTATCTATCTAACCTAGATAATTATAAAATACGAAGACATCTGTGGGCATCAGAATAGCGCAATTAATATCTCATTACTATACCTAAGTAAGATATGCTTGACCAACCGAAAGCGATTATGTCCTGCCAACCAACAGCTTATAAATTTGGTTTTTATTCTTCGTTGTTTGCTGGGGCTAAACGTTAAAAATTTTAATACAAAATTGAGTTTTTGCGAGTTTTTTCATTAACCTATATTAATCAAAAAGGGAAAATACCCACTGTTTTCTGTGAAGTCTAGAGGTGGTAAAATACTTAATTTTATAATTCTTAAATCAATTTTGTTTTACTAATTTAACTGCACAAACTCTAATTATTGTGTAGAAGATGTCAAGCAAAAATCAGCAACTCATTAAGATTACGTCATTCTTTAAATCGGCACCCACTGAGCATTGAGAATGCGGAAGTTCTAGCCAAACCTCTAACCCTGAACAACAAGATTGTCATTTATCTACTCGTTCTTTCAAATTCTCGACAAACAAAAATACATTTGAGTCAAACTTGACCAACAAAACTCTCAAATTTTCGTTTCAAACCATTCAAACCTAACACTATTTGAATATCGCATTTGCGTTTACTGAGGTTGAAGGAAAGTGCATGTTCGTCATTCTATAGACATTAAACAAGTTAAAATTAGACTACAGACATCTTTTTAATAATTTTTTTATTAGGAGATGCTGATGAACTGCGCGCCTTTGCGAAAGAATTGTTTTTTTCATAAGGGCACGATATAAATGTTATTTTGTATTGTATTTTTAGCGAGATTGAATAGGAACATACACATTTCTTATGTTCAAAAACGCCATTTTCTTACAACACATTCATTACTTGATGATAAAGTTAAAATCTATAAAAGAGAAATATATTTCCGGGGGGAAATGTCGGGGGGAAATGTCCAAGGGGAAAATGTCCCCCTTCTACTTCTTATTGCATTTGATTTGTATATATAAATACTTTGTTTAGCTTTTTAATCATTGAAATTGATGAACTTTGCTTTTTCTGTATGAATTTGCTCTTTTATCACATTTGATGTCTATTTATGGTATTTTAGCTGTATATATTGCTTAAATCATTTAAATTCATCTACACAATAACTTTACTCTATCTTGCTTTGTTGACTTGAACTTTTTTATTCATTCAGAACTTTTCATTTTTTTAAGTATATTAGAAATAGATAGGAGGCACAAAAGCCACTAATTTTATGTTAATTTTTTTCTTTGTTCTGTTATTTTATATAACATGATTTTTTATACTGAAATAAACTGTTCTTTTTAACTTACTTTTTCACATATTAATTATTATCCTTTAGTTAAATTTGAGCTGTTTTACTATTCATTCGTAATTGAAATAAGGATATTCTTAAGTAATAAATGACAAAAAGATTAGATTTGAACATGGAACCTCAAACTCAAAAGCACCTCTATCAACTATACTAACCAGTTTGCTTTTGTGAACCACAGATGTGTAATTTAAGAAATGCATTAAAAAATATAACTACTGATAGCACTAAAAAACAGTGAAGAAAAACATTTTGGAAATTTATTTTATTTGGTTAGATAAAAGTCTTAAAGCTGGAGAAGACTAGTAAAACAATACGAAAAAAACAGAACTATACAAAGCAAGACAACCTGCAAGCTAAACAGACAAATCAAAATGAATCAAATTTGTATTTATTTCAACTGCTAAAAGCAAAAATAACAACAAAGAATTCATCTTAAAAGAAATGAAAAAATAAACAAAAGATCAATCTTTTTGAATACTAAGAATGTGTAAATTTTTTATCTATTGCTGCTAAATTACTAAAAAATGAGCTACTACTATTCATTCTTTTGGAAGAAATGACATAAATAGCAAGAACAATGAGCAAAAGTGTCAAAATATTAATATAGTATCCATAGAAACCTGTTGAAAAATTTTGACAACAAATACAAGACCAAAACATAGAATCAATTGAAATGCAAACACTTCAGAGCATGTAATGTTATTTAAACAGTACAATCCAAATTAAAAATGTTTAGAAATTCATTGAAGTTGCAATTTTGTGTTGTTCCAGATAAATAAGAGACACTTGATTTCAAGTTGAACAGTTCATACTTCTGATGGCAAAACTTCAAAGATATATTCAATTAAGAGTTTCACAACACTGCTTAGCTCCTCTGTTATTTTTTCCATACTGTATAAAGTACCTGGGAATAAGTTTTTTAAATTAAATAAAATAAAATTCATTATTATAATTATTAATATCTACCTAATATGAATGTTTTCATATGTTTATTATATCTGGTTTTCTAAATTACTTGTTTCAAATATGCTATGAAACAATGTGTAACTGTAACTGAAAAGAAATGATATGGAGTCTGTAGAACTAACAGCACTTACCAGGAAATAATGCTAATTTTTTCACTTGAATAGATAGAATCTTTTTTTTTCAAATGACAAATAAATGGTTTAAAAAAGAATTCTAACAAAGATAGGTTTTTTATTTGTATTGCTACTTTGAAAATATATCAGTCTGAGTTAGTTAATCAAATCCAGCATGCTAAACTAGTAACACTATTAGGGAATTACTCTATTCTATAATTATTAGTATTAGAAATGGCAGACAGTAATAGATATAAACTTATAAATTGGTATAAGTAAAATACAAATATAATAACATAATATATACTAACAAGAAAGTTGTCTCTCAATCCATCTGACGAGACTCGGATTGAAGAACTTGTGTAAATTAACCAAAAAGCAGGATATTTGAATAATTATAACTTTTAATACTAACATCATGAGTGCTTTATCAAACCGATTAACTAAACTTTTAATTATTGTTACTATTTACTATTGTGACTAGCGGAAAATTCCCCGCTTGTGCTGTAACGTTATAGCGGCAAATATCTAAAATTTTTCATCTAAAATGTTATATTAAAATTCCTTCCTAAGTCAATAGTTAACAGATTTTTTGTTATCAATTTTATATGAACTTTATTTTAAAAGTTAAAATCCAAGAACTCTTTGAATTTTGCGCGCAATAACTCGACTTGGCCTGGCATCCCACTTGTTGGCGTTTAATACCATTCGTTCGGCGCTTGATGCCATTTTTCTTTTCTCTAATGCCACAGCGGCATCGGAGGCGGCGCTTAATGCCATTTTTTGACGTTTAATACCCAATCTAAGTTATTATTATTATTATTATTATTATTATTATTATTATTATTATTATTATTATTATTATTATTATTATTATTATTATTATAACTGGGAAAAAAGAAATGATACTTGATGTGATGGTGACAGATTTTTCCCCAGATATTTTGAAAGAAAATTTAATGCAGAATGTGGCGGTGACGGATGGTTTGTCAGAAACTGTGGAGGAGGGCTTGGTGGATGATGTGGTGGTGACTGATGGTTCTTCAGGGTTTGTGAAGGATGGTTTGGTACAAAATGTGACGGCAACTGGCGTTTCATCGGAAATCATAAAGGAGGGCTCATTGCATAATGCGGTGGTGATTGGTGAAAGTTCTTCAGTTTTTTCGGAAGACATTCAGATCCCAAATGTGTTTACTCATCTGGATGATAATCAAAATATAACCGTTAGACGGAAAGACAAACGAAGATGAAAACTTTTTAATTTAATATTGTTTATAATATTAGTATGGGTTTTCTATGATGTAGGACTTTTGAGAGATTTTGCTGCGCTCAGATGGAAACACGATAAATCACTTAGTTATAATTATTTTCTGATTAACTAGAATGTCTGCTGAGATTTATTAATCTGGTTTTAACTTATTTTGTCTCAATTTTAAATTATTTATTGTTCGGACTTGGAACTGTCTTTATTATGTTTGGTAAGTCTAGAAATTGTTTTGTAAACAACCCTGAAGATGGCTGTCAAAGCCGAAACTGGCCAGTTGGTTTATAATAAAGCTTACAGTTTTACAATTTGTAGTTATGTCTTAAACAATTTAAAAAGTGTAAACAGACTACTAAAAAGTTAGTTTCGGTCAAATGGCGTGCGTATTTCAATAGAGCATGTTTATCTGAAAATATCGAGCCAATTTACTGTATATATATATATATATATATATATATATATATATATATATATATATATATATATATATTGGCAGTAACATAAAGTAAGACAAGGTTTTGTATTTGTATACGGTCGGATGGCAATTAGCGCCGTCGCCGCTTATTAATATTATCGTTGTAAGTGAGATGCTCAAAAGTAGTATTCGAACCACTGAGCCCCGCACCATCTTCGCATCCAGGCTGAACGTCATGAAGTTCAACTGGGACGCAAGCGTCAAGTTGCCCGAAGGTCAAAGTATTGTCTTCATCGCCGAGCAAGCCATGAGACAACGATAGAAGATTACTTTCTTTGAAGTTGCCTGCAGCACCATCGACTGAAGACGAGATGAAGCTGGTGGGGAAAACGACATTATCGCCAAACAGTGTTTGGCCATCTCCATGTGTAGCGTCCCGAGCTGAAGCACAGCGTGCCATTTCAAACTGAAATAAGGCTGGGAAATAAGACTTTTCAGCACCTGTTTCTGATTGCTGATATAGATGAAGAATGCCTACTTGGGCTTGACTTTATGAGAACTCAGGGTTTTGCAGTGGACTTAAAAATGGGAACATTTAGACAGGGAAATATGGAAATACCTGTTTGCTATAAAGGCGAAACGAATTCGGTAAAGCGAGTATTGGTAACAAAGAGCATCATTGTACCTGCTCAGTCGGAATCTTTGGTTTGGGCAAGAATAGAGAATGAGAAAAACTCAAGAGTTGTTGGGTTCATCGAGCCCCTGAACGGAGTTGAAAAACATGGATTAATGATCGGAAAAACACTGGTACGAACGGAGTCAGGAAGCTACGTGCCAGTCAGAGTTATGAATGTGACAGAATGCGACAAGCGAATAACAAAAGGTGATGAAATTGCGGTATGCAGCCCAGTCGATCACATATTGGCATGTAACACAGTGGTTGGTAAAAATAATAATAAAAAGAGAATGAAGAACTTGCAAATTCAGGCACTGCTTGAAGCCTCTAAAACTTCACTAAAACCAATGGACTATGTCAAAGCGGAAAAGCTGATTGAATAGTATTGTGATATAATAGCTATTGACGAAGAAGACAATGGAAAAACAAAGATCGTTGAACACCGAATTCGAACTGGTAATACAGAGCCCATTTGTCAACTGCCACGAAGGCTTCCACGGGCAAAACGAGAGGAAGCTAGAAAGATGCTAGAAAAGATGAAGAAACAAGGAGTTATTGAACCATCCAATAGTCCATGGAGTTCACCTGTAGTACTTGTTAAGAAGAAAGATAACTCGTTACGTTTTTGTGTCGACTACAGAATGTTAAACGAGGTCACGCAAAAAGATAGTTACCCTCTGCCCAGAATTGATGACACCATCGATACACTTGAGGGATCTCGAATGGTTTCTACTTTAGATCTTAAGAGCAATATTGGCAGGTGGGAATACATCCCCAGGATCGCGAGAAAACTGCCTTTTCAAAAGGTGAAGGATTGTGGCAATTTACAGTTATGCCATTTGGCTTGTGCAACGCACCTGCAACTTTTGAGCGACTCATGGAGTATGTGTTACAAGGATTAAATTCGAGAATGTGTCTTGTTTATTTGGATGACATTATTGTTGTTGGAAAGACGTTTAAAGAGCATCTACACAATCTTGGAGAAGTTTTCCAAAGGACCCGGAATGCCAGTATGAAACTAAATCCGGCGAAGTGTGCCCTTCTAGGGATGAATAAAACGTTGGACAAGATTTGCCAAAGATTTTATTGGGTATACTGTAAAATGGATGTAGAGGAATGATGTCCAAACTGTGATACCTGTGCCGCTAGTAAAGGACCACACGCTAAAACAAAGAACCATTTACAACAGTACAACGTAGGTTCCCGTTTTGAAAAAATTGCTATAGATTTAGCAGGTCCATTTCCAGTGTCAAAATCTGGCAATAAGTACATTCTTGTGGTTATAGATTATTTTACGAATAGGCCAGAGGTGTTTGCTATACCGAATCAAAAACCAGTGACAGTTGCCAACGTTGTTGTTGATGGCTGGGTTAGTCGTTATGGAGTACCAATGGAGCTCCATTCTGATCAGGGCAGGACTTTGATTCACAATTGTTTAGAGAAATGTGCCGTGTTTTAGGCATACATAAAACCCGCACAACTCCCCTTCATCTTCAGTCTGACGGTATGGTGGAACGATTTAATCGAACTATTCTACAGCATTTGTCTAAGATGGTCGGTGAAAACCAAGTTGATTGGGATAACATTCCGTTATTTTTGATGGCTTACAAAGGATCGGCTCACAACACGACAAAGGCCAGCCCAAGTAAAATGTTATTTGGACGGGTGATACGACTTCTGTTATGATGTTTGCTTGTCTAGAAATCAGGTATCGATTTCCAGAATGTAACTGGTTTTAGAATAATAATATAACTAGAAAAGTTAAGTTTCAACTCATTAATATCTCTAATAACTGGGAAGTTACTTTTAGGAAAATAGTTCATCGATATTAATTTATATATTATATATATATATATACATACATGCATACACATGTTAAGTCAAATGTTTCGAGTAGTGTTGTTGTAAACTTCGATTTTTGACGCGGGCGTAACTGGTTGATGTGGCGCTTCCAGACCATTCCTTTTACGAATGTATAGTACAGAGCTCTTCCCCTTCTACGAACAATCTGTCCTGGTATCCACGTGACAGGTCCGGTCGATAATCGCGAACGAACACCAATTCACCGTTTTGGAACTGTCGAGGTCGTGCTCCATGATGGCGTTTGAACTGTTTCTCCATGTCATTTGATCGAGGCGTTGAATGTTTGATGTTTTTCGGATGTAATTTGATTAAGACCGAACGTAATTGTCTGCCTAAGAAATTTTCCGCTGGAGAGAGACCGTTCTGCGATGAAGCGCAAGGAGTGGTTCTGTAGCTGAATAAAAATGTTTGAAGAGATTCTTTGTAAGTTCCGTCATTTCTTAATTTAATCATAGCTCTTTTGAAAGTGTCTACAAATCGTTCGGCCTGGCCATTGGATTGTGGGTGAAATGGTGGTGATCTCACGTGTTTGATCGCGTTTTCTGCACAGTATTCCTGAAAAACAGTTGAGGTGAATTGTGTGCCGTTGTCACTGACAATTGTTTCAGGCAATCCAAATTGTGCAAAGATCCGCTGGAGTGCATTTAACATGTTGGATGTGGTGCTGTTTGCCATCTCTATTATTTCTGGCCATTTTGAGAATGCATCTATTACTACGAGATACATTTTTCCATGGATAATCGATGTGAATTCGACTCCAGGGTTTGGTTTCTTTTGGCTATGAACATAAAGTGTGTTTTATGGGTGATTTAGCTGCTTGTTGGCATGAAGAACAGTTGCGTGTCTAGTTTTCTATGTCTTTATCAATGCCGCTCCAATAAACGTGTTCTCGGGCAATTATCTTCATTCGAGTAATACCCGGGTGGCCTTTGTGAAGCATTTGAAGTACTCGTTTTTGCAAAACCTGAGGGATGATTATTTGAGAACCAAAGAATAAACAGTCTTCATGCATCGTTATTTCTTTTTTTAAGAGTTCGAGTTTGCTGGTTTTCAGTGCTTTGTTTTCGTTCCACTTTCCTGTTTTGACATATTGGAGAAGGGGATTTAACTCATTGTCTGTTTTTGTTGCGTCACAGATTTCTTTATTTGAGACTGGAAGTTGTTTGACGGCATTGATATACAAGGAGTTTATATCTTGATTGATAGTTGCTATCAACGTGTCTTCTTCTGATGTTTTATGTGGGCCTATAAGGCGCGAAAGTGTGTCAGCTTGTCCAAAGGACGTGGTTCCAGGAACCTTTGTCCGTTAGGTTGGAAACCGGCTCCACTTAATGTTCCACATGGCTGGAATTGTGATTCGCCATGTGAACTTACTTCGGGAGTTCTAGAATAGGTAACATTGGTTTGTGAATACATTCTTCGAAAATACAAAAACTTCAAATTCACTATTTATGTTTTATTACTAGCCACAGCAGCAACGACATCATGAAGTCTCCGAAAGAAGAAATCAGCGAAACCGACACGATGATCTAGCTCCAGGCTCTTGGATTTGTAGGGAAATTGATTACCGTGCCTTGGATCAGTGGTTCTTAAACTTTTTAGAAACAGAGGCTGTATAATTATGAAGTTGTTGGCGGACCACCAATTAGAAATACAAAATTTTATCTGGCAATCGTATCCAAAATAATGGGAAATTAGAGGGAAAAGCTCCTATAGGGCCTATAATATCTGAATATTTCATTGAAGTTATTCAAAAATCTAAATAATGCGAAATAGTGTCTAAAATTTAGACTATAAATCAATAAACGTTTTTTTACGAATTCACATAATTACATATGTTATTCATTGTTAATAAAAATTGTCTCATTACTAGTGTTGGGTAAAATCATTTTTGAAATGATTTGAAATCAAAATCAAAATCTTCAAGAAAAATATGATTTCAAATCAAAATCATTAATCATTAATTACAAAATGATTTCAAATCAAAATCACTTTTAAAAATGATTTCAAATCATCAAATCAAAATCATTTTTTTTGTAAATTATTATTACACGGTATGGTTTAATTTAACATAATTTTGTCTATTAAATTATGTTTTAACACAATTTGATCTAAAATCACTTAAACAATGAAATGTGACTAAAGTTTATTCATCTTCAAAAGCAACAATTTCTCAAATATTGAATCAGTCAAACTATTTCTTCTGTGAGTTTCAATTAAACCGGCGGAACTGAACAGTCTTTCGACAGGAGCTGACGAAGGCAGTGTTGTATTATATCGTATGAACACTTTTTTAATCAATTCATATGAACTAAAAATGGCAAAAGTGCTGTCAACATCCGATAAATAGTTCATAATTTTTATCTTAATGTTGTAGACATTGTTAGAGGTACCGATGGTCTGTGAAGAACCCTGGTCATCATAGTAGCCGTAGTCATTATCAATTCGTTCCAAGCTTTGACTTTTGAGTCCATCAGCAGTAGCTGACATAGATATGACGCTCATCCTTTAAATATTAAAATTCAACTGCATTTGAGTTTTCGGCATATTAAGACAGCAACGTATTTGATTTAATAATTGTTCGGTAGGAAAGTACGGTTTTACCGTGTCTTTTATAGATAGTATAATTATAGCACGTTACCTTCAAATGACGAAGACAATTTTGATCCTGAAATTGACTTAGCTACCACTCTGTCACCTTTCCCGCTAGTTATTTAAAAAAAAATTACCATCAAGTAACGAAGGCAAATTACACATTCTTACGCAATTAAAATCGCAATCTATACCATGTGCCATGTTGTTAAAAACTATTTGTATAAGTTACCGCTCAAAGCGATTTTTGGCTTGGCATAGAAATAGCAGCATAGAAAAAATATGTTATGATTTTGATTTTCGAATATTAAAATAAAATCGAAAATCGTCAAAAAATGATTTCAAATCAAAATCATAATTAAACTTTGCAAAATGATTTCAAATCAAAATCAAAAATCAATATTTTGATTTGAAATCGTGATTTGAAATCATTTGATTTCAAATCCTACCCAACACTGCTCATTACAAATAAACAAAAATATTCATACGATAGCGTTTTTTAATTATCGCTCAATTCTATCAACAAAGAACAAACAGCTGGCATAAGAATGGTTGTGTTCAGTTGGGTTGCAATTTCAATCGCTAGGTAATCGAAGTCGTTCATATGCCTAGCGATGACAATGTGGCGATAATGGGAACTTTAGATCTAGATTCTAGATTGATTTTTTGCAAATTAAGCTAAATAATAATTTCAGTGTATAAGTGTTTTTGAATTTAAAATATATTTAGAATTATTTGTATTTTTCTTGGAATAAGTTGATCAAATTTTTAATTTTTAGTGATTGTTTCACGGACCGGTGACGTGAGCTCCGCGGACCGGCGCCGGTCCGCGGACCACCACTTTAAGAACCACTGCCTTGGATGACGTTGGTTTACGGAAACGCTTCTCACAAATCAAACCTTGAATTGGTAATTAATTAGTAATTAAATACATAACTGTTCTACTACTAACTCGTAAGCAAAGTAAGGGATTAATTACTGAATTTATCTTTCCAGGCTCCAGCTTTTAAAGTTGTGCGGAAAAACATCGAGGAATTCTCGGAGGAGCCCGTTCTTATGATCTCAAGTACAAAGAATGTGTTCGGCCAAGATGTTCAAGAAGACCCAGTTCTCCAGGCCCTGAAAAGTTACACCACATCAGGGCCAACTTTCACGAAGCTCCCTTCTTCCCTTCTGAAATCTACACAAGCCGTCATGGATCGACAGATGAACAGTTACCTAAAGGGGAATTTGGCCAACCCTACTCCGCAAATGCTGGAAGACGCGAGCTCTGCGGCGACACACAATATGCAATCCGAACCATTTCTTTTAACCTGATAGATATTGCATTAGGGTAGGTCTCACTTGACCGCTTGAATGATGAATGGATTACGATAGTCGATAGGTATGGCAGACTACTTCATAAGACGGGCTCCCAACGCAACTATTGGCTTTCTCGATGCCAAAATAAAAGCAGCGGCAAACCACACTCTGGAATGGTTGGATGGCAAACCTGAAGAAGAGCAGCCAAAGATCATCAACTTCGCAACCAGGAAAGGAGCTAAGGTCTGTATAAAAAAATTCAACAATCAAATAGAAGTAATTCTTAGTAAGTAATACTCTTTTCTCACAAACTTCATTGTTCATTTATTAGATCCGAAAAGCAGACAAAATAGCGTCACAAGAGTTAAACATTGGAATCCTGGAGAGACGGAGAACGGCACTGCAGAATACTGAAAACAAGGACAGGAAGAAGACAGAGCAAGAAATTTTAAAAGCCCTGAAAAATAAAGCAACAGTGGATGACCCGATCTTCAAAGCCGTAACGAAAGAGCAGAAGCCATTTTTAGAACGACTACTTCAAGGTATGGCCGGCGATCATTCTCTCCTAGTCATTTTCGTATCTTTTCTGTTAAGCATAACCATATCATTTTTCATTGATTGATTGAAGGTCAAGACCTCCGGGGAGCCCTCTTTTCCCACACATGGACTGATGGGAATAGGAATGTCGACTACTTTGGTCGCATTCAGAGCCGAAAAAGAAAAGGCAAAGACGTCTTCATAGTCAGGTAAATCATTTATTGAGTGATTTGGTTGTAGTGTATCTATTACTATTGTTTTGTTTATTCAATAATTTATGAAAATTTTGTTTTAGCTACTGGACAAACGATGAAGATAACGCCACTGACTGGGATCTTAACACGGAGAGTGTGGTATCCGACATCTTGACGGGGGATTTAACTTTTGAAATTTAATTTCAACAGTTTCCATGTGACAGACAAGTTATGGCGCGAACACCAGATTGTAAGTATAACGTAAACGTTAAAGTAACTAAGGCTTAGTTGCTTAGTAACTAAGGTAGTGATGGACATTTTCAGTCAAGTATAGTTGGCTACATTTGACAAGTTGAAACTGTCATTCATTTTCAGTTTTCCACTGTCATCCAAGCGTTCTCCATGACAGACAGCCGCCGTAACTCCGCCTTGCATTGGCAAGCCAGTCCCAAGCCTGGAAAAAGAGGAGGGGGCAATTTAAAGATCAAGTTATGATAAGTTACAGAAAGTAATTTACTGCGACCTACATCATGAACAAATGAGTCTTAAAAAAACAAACAGACGACGAACTGTCGCTACATTTTGTTTGTTTTATTAATAAATGTTTTAAATTATGTGGTGTTTTTAGTTATTCTTTTATCTATTAGCTGGATTAATAATTTCTTCAAAATATAAATTTATATTGGCTTTATAAGGCTGTATAGAATTGAAAGATACAAAGAGTAATATAATTTAAGCTATACGCGAGCTCAGCCTGTAATGTGCTATCGCGCATGAGAAGCGACATACGTGCGTTTGGTCATTTTTAATGATCATTCAGGCTTAGAGATGGGATCTATAAATATATTTCTTCAAAACAAACTCGTAAAAACACAAAGCACCATTTAGCAGCAATATACTTTTTTATTATCTTATCTAAATGTCGAAATTTAGTTTTTAATACAACATTATTCAAAATTAAGGCTAATGTGTTTCGACAGCTATCAACTGTCATCTTCAGAGCCAATATAATATAACCGGACAATGTACACAAGTTTATAAACAGAGTAAAAGTAAACCTCAAAATAAAACCAAAGAAGAAAAAAAGGGGCAGTAACACTAAATAATATAAATTAAAACGAAACTGGATTTAAAATAAATTAAATTAAATAAAGGTTCAAATAAAGAATAAATTGTAAAGAGATAAAATAAAATTAAACTAATACAGACAAACTACAATACATTCAAAACTCGCTGCCACTTACGTCTGACTGTGGACACTATTAAGCACAGTTGTTAATAGTAATGTAATCACAGAGACTATAACATTTATCAATTGGAATACACCATCAATTTTTGCACTTTTGGTGTGTAATATTAGAAGAGATCAGAATTTCTTCAGATACATTACAATGGGATTCGTCAGGAACAGCCTCAACAGCCAAAGTATCTGTGTCAGAAGACGAGTCAGAAGCATCATCATTCATTTTATCCTAGTCGTTATCAAGAATACAGGGTAACCGATGCATATTACTTTCATGACACCGAATATATATATCTATATATATAAAAATGAATGTTTGTATATATGTATATATGTATATATGTATATATGTTAATGACGTTTATGCATTGCTACACCATTCATCCGATCGTAATGAAATTTTCACACAATCTTGAGAGTCAAGGGGAATCAAATATAGAGAAAAAATTTTTGAAATCCGTCACAAAATGAGCGGAGCGGAGCGGGTGAGCGAGCGGGAACTATAAATATATGTATGTGCGTATGTATGTGTGTATGTATGTATGTATGTGTATGTGCATGTATGTGTGTCTGTGTCTGTGCTTATGTATGTACTAGCGGAGATACCCGGCGTTGCCCGGGTTTTTTAGAGGTTTTTCTAATGTTTGTCTCTTTCTCTCCCGTTTCCTTTCCCACCTGCTTTCCCACTCCTGTTCGCTTTCCCGTTTTCGGTCGTTTTCCCGCTGCCGGTCGCATTCCCGCTCCCGCTCGCTGTCCGTTCCGTGTCGCATTCCCGCTCCCACTCGCTGTCCGTTCCGGGTCGCTTTCCTGTTTCTATAATAGACAAACTAACCCACAAACATTCATATATATATATATAGTCTTAGCAAATCTATTTTACGTTTTATAGGCTAACAGAAGTTATGAAAGAATGGAAAAGAGAAAATGAGCGTGAACGGGGACGGGAACGGGAGAGCAGCCGTGACCGGGAATGGGAGAGCAAGCATGACCGGGAACGGGAGAGCAAGCGTGAGCGGGAACGGGAAAGCGACCGGGAACGGGAAAGCGACCGGGAACGGGAAAGCGACCGGGAACGGGAAAGCGACCGGGAACGGGAAAGCGACCGGGAACGCGGAAAGCGACCGGGAACGCGAAAAGCGACTGGAATCGGGAGAGCAAGCTTGGAAGGAAACGCGAACAAGAGAGAAAATCGATAACAAAACTTCTGAGCGGGAAAGCGACCGGGAGCTGGAAAACGACCGAGAGCGGAAAAGCGACCGGGAACGCGACGAAAACGGGAAAGTGGAGAAGGAAACGGGAGCGAGAGGGACAAACATTAGAAAAACCTCTAAAAACCCCGGGCAACGCCGGGTAACCCCGCTAGTGTATATATATATATATATATATATATATATATATATATATATATATATATATATATATATATATATATATATATATATATATATATATATATATATATATATATATATATATATATATATATATATATATATATATCAAATAATTTGGAACAAGCTGTTCTTTCAAACACACTTATGTACGAGTAGCAAGGCTTCAAGTACAAGTACTTGAAAACGGTACTCGAGAACGAGTACTACATCTCTGCTCATATATATATATATATATTTATGGTTTCGAAAAATAGAAGGGGTTGGTGGGAAACTGGTTTGGGCCAATTGGCGCTCTATCTTTCTACGAGCTTGTATTAAAGATATAAATATATATATATATATATATATATATATAAGGCTTCTGTAGAACGTACCTACCATAGGACATTAGAATATCGTAAAAGGAACTGAGATAAAAATATGTATTAATAAAGTTCAAAATAAAATAAAATTGTATATTCAAGAATATAAGTATGGTCGTAATTGTGCTTATAGAAGTGCCCTTTAAGCAGCTTCTGCTGCACATGGCGGTATATAAATTGTCGTATATATAAAAAGAAGACAATGTGAAACTGCTATTTCTAGTAGAATTGGCCTGAATTCACATAGGTCCCCTTCATAGATATATATATATATATATATATATATATATATATATATATATATATATATATATATATATATATATATATATATATATATATATATACTATCGGGGGTGCCCGGCGTTGCCCGAGGTTTTTAGAGGTTTTTCTAATGTTTGTCTTTCTCGCTCAGGTTTCCTTCCTTGCTTGCTTTCCCACACCAGCCGCTTTCCCGTCCCCGGTCGCTTTCTCTTTCCCGGCCGCTTTCATGCATTCGGTCGCTTTTCCTCTCCCGATTGCCTTCCCGTTCCCGATCGCTTTCGCGCGTTCCCGCTTGCTCTCCCGTTCCCGCTCACGCATCAAAACGTAAAATAGATTTGCTAATACTGGCTAAAACCTGCTTGAAGCCTTCAAACGTTGTTACGTAAACTAAATATATATATATATATATATATATATATATATATATATATATATATATATATATATATATATATATATATATATATATATATATATATATATATATATATATATATATATATATATATATATATATATATATATATATATATATATATATATATATATATATATATATATATATATATATATATATATATATATATTGCGAATAAACTGTGGAATCAATTTATCTTTGAGACACGCTCCAAGAAACACAACTCGCCATTTGGCAGAAACAACTTTTTGAGCCAAATTCTCGACCTTTCGGCACAATATATATATATGTGTATATATAGTTCCCGCTCCGCTCATTTTGTGACGGATTTCAATTTTTTTCTCTATATTTGATTCCCCTTGACTCTCAAGGTTGTGTGAAAATTTCATTACGATCGGATGAATGGTGTAGCAATGCATAGAAGACATACATACATACATACATACATACATACATACATACATACATACATACATACATTCATTTATATATATACTAGCGGAGATACACGGCGTTGCCCGGGTTTTTTATAGGTTTTTCTAATGTTTGTCTCTTTCTCTCCCGTTTCCTTTCCCACCAGCTTTCCCACTCCTGTTCGCTTTCCCGTTTTCGGTCGTTTTCCGGCTGCCGGTCGCTTTCCCGCTCCCGGTCGCTTTCCCGCTCCCGGTCGCTTTCCCGCTCCCGGTCGCTTTCCCGCTCCCGGTCGCTTTCCCGCTCCCGGTCGCTTTTTCGCTCCCGGTCGCTTTCCCGCTCCCGGTCGTTTTCCCGTTCCCGGTCGCAGTCCCGTTCCCGCTCACGTTTGCTCTCCCATTCCCGCTCACGCTTGCTTTTCCGTTCCCGCTCGCTGTCCGTTCCGGGTCGCTTTCCCGTTTCTATAATAGACAAACTAACCCACAAACATTCATATATATATAGTCTTAGCAAATCTATTTTACGTTTTATAGGCTAACAGATCAGGGACGTAAATTCAGCATTTTCCAGGGGGGGCAAAATTTTCCCGCCATTATATAGCTTACTGACAGGGTTACCCAGTGTTGTCCGGGTTTTTTGTGCTTAGTTTTTTTCGTTTTTGCCAGCGAAACGTCAAAGAAATAACAGATTTTTTTTTAATTTTTCAAAATTTTTTTTATCAATGAAGTTACCTGCATGCCAAATGTTGTTAAAATTGCTCCTGCGGCTTGGATGTGATAAACGAATGCTCTCACACACACATTACTTTTTACATTTATATAAATACGTAGGTACAAGCAGAGAGGGATGGGGAAATGCATCCCCCATCAGAGTATCAATTGAAATTTTTTTGGGTATATTACCTTGTTTTTAGAAGACGACCGTAGCTTTTTTGGGAGGAGAAATTAGAAGTCTTTGAAAAAATTTTTGAAAAATACTTACGACTACCCCTTACCGGTTATCAGCTTTTTGGAAGAGAATATAAAAAATTTCTGAAGTAAATCACCACCAAAAAATTCTATATTCGCCATGCGCCACTGGGTATAAAGGGGATGAATGATTTAATCATATTGCAGGGGCAAGTAGAGGATTAGTAAAACAAGTAAAGGAAGAACAAGTTTTTCAACACAAACTTTGATTTCAAATACATTCAATTTAGAAATGCAAAAGATGTTCAAAGTTTTTTTTTAAAATTGAATCATGTATTTTCATCAAATATAAAGCTGTGCTGAAAGTTTCAACTTCCTAGCTAGTCAAAATGCTGGTTAAATTTCACTTGCAAGATTTGCGTACAGAGAAAGACACACACACACAAACAAACAGAGATTGTAACCTAAATAAAAATTTGTAAAAAAGATGTCCAAAATGGGGTGGGTATAATTTGGTTTTATTTTTGTGTAATAAATAATAACTTTGATGTAGACAGCTGTGAGGGAATCAACATTGTATTAATACCACTAATAGGGTAAAATTCCACGAGTTCCCTTAATGTATTTTGGCACAGAAAACAGCTAATCTTTGGACCAACACTGATACACAAATTATTACTCTGCAGTTATTGGTAAATCTAGCATCGAGCTAAGATATAAAATTGTCTACACACGCAAAAAGAATTCCAATACGCATTGAATCATCACGAGGTTAAGTAAAGTTAAAATTAAATAAATATATAGTAAACTCTAGGTAAAAAAAATTCAAATTTTGAAAATCAGGGGGGGGGCAAATGCCCCCCCCTGCCCCCCCCCCAATTTACGTCCCTGACAGAAGTTATGAAAGAATGGAAAAGAGAAAATGAGCGTGAACGGGAGAGCAACCGTGACCGGGAATGGGAGAGCAAGCATGACCGGGAACGGGAAAGCAAGCGTGAGCGGGAACGGGAAAGCGACCGGGAACGGGAAAGCGACCGGGAACAAAGCTACCGGGAACGCGGAAAGCGACTGGAATCGGGAGAGCAAGCTTGGAAGGAAACGCGAGCAAGAGAGAAAATCGATAACAAAACTTCTGATCGGGAAAACGACCGAGAGCGGAAAAGCGACCGGGAACGCGACGAAAACGGGAAAGTGGAGAAGGAAACGGGGCGAGAGAGACAAACATTAGAAAAACCTCTAAAAACCCCGGGCAACGCCGGGTAACCTCGCTAGTACATACATAAACACACACAGACACACATAAATGCACATATATATATATGTATATGTATATATATATATATATGTATATATATGTATATGTATATATATATATATATGTGTAGATATGTATATATATATAAACATATGTATTATATATATATATATATATATATATATATATATATATATATATATATATATATATATATATATATAATACATATATATATGTGTAGATATGTATATATATATACACATACACATACATACATACACACATACATACGCACATACATATATAAGACTCTACTAGGAATCGAACCCACGTGTCTACGGCAACACCGCCTCGCCTAAATGCAAGCGCTCTTACCAACTGAGCCACCGACCATCACCAAAAAATGATGGCTAGAAGTCTCAGTCTTTCGGAGCTACTTAACATTAGACTACGACTATGATAGGCTCAGAACTCCTTACTTCGGCTCGACTCGACAGCTAGTCTGCTGCCAGATAGGTAATTTTTTACGAAGTGAAACACTGCGTTGAAATGTTTCAAGAGCCTACAAATAGGATGACTAACTGTCACCACAAGTAACGCAAATATTTATAAGACTCTACTAGGAATCGAACCCAAGTGTCTACGGCAACACTGCCTCGCCTAAATGCAAGCGCTCTTACCAACTGAGCCACCGACCATCACCAAAAAATGATGGCTAGAAGTCTCAGTCTATATATATATATATATATAGTTCCCGCTCGCTCACCCGCTCCGCTCCGCTCCGCTCATTTTGTGACGGTTTTCAAAAAATTTTTTTCTATATTTGATTCCCCTTGACTCTCAAGGTTGTGTGAAAATTTCATTACGATTGGATGAATGGTGTAGCAATGCATAAAGGACATGAACATATACAAACATTCATATATATATATATATATATATATATATATATATATATATATGTATGTATGTGTGGGTATGTATATTCCACAAAATTGTTTAAGCATGCTGGATAATAAATTGCTCAACTAGACGATTATGGGCACATCTGTACAGACATGTGAGCAGATGCATTAAAAAATTTTCAATCTAAAAAAGTTGAAAAAATACTAAGTTAAATGTTTAATAAACAAATTTTCAAAATTACCTTTCTTATGTTTATCAAGAATGACAGAAGCATCAACAGATATGGGACTTCCATCACCTCCCTAAAAATTTAATAACACACCGATGTACAATAACAGTCTCTAATAAGATATCATACATAAAAAAATAATAATCCTAAGCCTTACCAGCACTCCCCATAATATAATTTTTTGTACCAATATATTTAAGGTTGGTGTGCGCTTCTATGCACGATTACATTCTGTCTTGATAATTGTTGTTTTTCTTGTTTTTTAAGCGATACTTTTATCCCTATTTTTAATTTGTTTAGTGATGTTAATTATTTTTTGAATTGAGCTCTTTTTCTATTGTTTCGGCTCGGATTCCTGTTGTCGCTTAATGGATACGTTTTGACACAGCTCCGACTTAATGCACTCGCATGCCTCGGTTTCCCATTTTCAAGGCATTGACCAATCTACCAGGAAAAACACACCAGATTTAACATCTGGATCCTAAATTGTTTAAAAGTAAGAACGAGATCCCCACTTCTCTTAATCTAATTAAATCTGTTCTCCTAAACACTCCCTCTGCTGCTGTAAAAAAAGCAGCTCTGATCTATGATATGATTCATAGTCACAAACTAGACATTTTATCGTACACTGAGACCTGGATCACGTCTGACGCTCCAGATGTAATCAAACTCGATGCCATCCCGTCAGGTTACATACACAGTTCACTAAACGTATTGCAGGACCTCCTTTGACAAAAAAGGATGTGACGTCGCACTCATAATAAATAACTGCTTCAGAAGCACTCCTGTCAATTTAAATTATAATACTGAATTTGAAGCTATCTGTTTCAAAGTTAGCACTCATTCTAAATAATCAGCGGACCATGAATAGGGCAGCCAGAATCGTCCTGAACGTCGATAATTCAAAAGGCACACGTCACCAATCCTTTGTCAATAACCTCATCCGTCTTCACTGGTTACCTATCACTCACCGCATTTCGTTCAAGATCGCTCTCCTCACTCACAAAACACTCACTACTTCATCACCCCCATATCTTCGCACCCTACTAAAAATCAGGAAAACTGGCAGATGTCTTCGCCCTTCTGCAGCTCCTCTCCTCCAACAACATCACACCTCTAACAAAATTTCAATGCGTGCCTTCCGTTATGCAGCGCCGTGTGTGTGGAATTCACTACGGGTGCGTTGTTAAATACATCCAGCGCTGCATCCGAGATTTATGGGATGGATGCAAGGATTGATTGGATGTGGGATGTATTTAACAACGGCTGATGAGTCAGGCGGATGTAAACAAAATGGATCCAATAAAAAATTTTTGCTGATCTTTCGAATTCCAATTTAATTATTGCCACTGAATGTATAAAACACTTTTTTTATGACTCTGAATCGGAAGATGACAAAGGTTAGCTAGGATATAGCTTAATAAATAAATAAAAGATGGTACGTCTGAATCGGGTGGGCAGTTTGTTGTGGTTACGTTGAGAGAATAATAATAATAATAAGTGTATTTATATAACGCCAAGATTACCTGAGGCGCTTTCAAAAGTCCCCAAAAATATTTTAAAATAATAAGTTTTTAATTTCTTCTTGAAAAGTTCCGTCGACTCAGTAGCTCTTATGTCGTGAGATTGGGTGCGTTGTTAAATTCATCGGATATGTTAATCGGATGTATCCGATGAGGAAAAATGCGTTGTTAATCACATCCGGGATTGAAGTGTCGCGAGTTGTTAAATACATCCCTTAGTCATCGGATGTGCATCCGATAAATCCTGCTCGAGGGCGGATTGATTGATAAAATTTAAGATGGCCACCGCCATACCACTGCAGACGAGACTTTCTTAGTTCGAAAGGATGGTTTTAATTTGAATTTAAAACTTAGATTTTCTAATATTGAGGAAGCGGAGAGGTTTATTGCTGAAAGTTAATATTTTGATTTTAAAACGTCGTGATTTGGTTTACCTAGGTCAGGTTGTTAGGCCTTTGTCTGAGATAGTTTAAAATTTCGTTGCTTAGTTTTTTCACGAAGCAATCAATAAAGTGTAGTGTTTTAGTTTTAAAGTCAAGTTTTATTTGGCTTTTGATGGGCTCAAAAAGTTGCTCATTTCAAAGGTTCACCTTTACATTGATGCTTCTGAAAATTAACATAAGATGTTTATTTTCATTCACAATGGTTGAACCAACCTTGATAATTTTTCAATCTTGTCAAAATAAACTGTGCTTACCACTCATATGTTCTAATAATTGGCTGTATAATAAATTTCAACCACCACTTATCCTTTATTTTCAATCTTGTAATTTATTTTTATTGTTTAATAGTTTATAAGCTAATCATGTCATGAATCAATACTAAACCTGTTTAATTGTAAATCCTCATATTTTAATTGAAATGATTTTTTGTTTCAAGATTCGTATGATCATGGTAAGGTCTAGAGTCTAGACTGACTCTAAACAGAATTTGTATGTGATGATGTTGTACTTGAACACTTTATTTAATGGTCCCCTGTAATCATGGAGGCATCCTCCCACAGAATGAATTGTACAGTTTACTGAGAGTCCCATATGTCTGCATTACTACTGGACAAAACTGATGTTTTGAGTTGCAGCAAATTATATTTAATGTATGTATCAATTTAATGTATCAATTAAATAGCAGATAATGTTTATTCATCTGACGTTATGCAAGAAGGCAGTCCAATGAGTTGGTGAGGGGATTATATGGGATTGAACCATCAATTGATATTGGCTTAATCATTATGTTCTGTATAATAAAGTAGAAAGTTTTGCAACTTTAATAGACAGTGATGGCTTAAGTTGGATGACTATGGACCTTAAAATCATCTTTTAACTATTAACTATTTGTAGCACTAAGTTTTGTTTTGCAGCTGTGATAGACAAAAGTGGGAGCATGATCAGCATTGTCGGCTCTCCATCACAAACTGTTTGGCTCCTAGCAGTTGGTATGATATTGCTATACATTTTTTAAAAATTGTTATAGATTTAAAGGTAGTTTTCCTGTTTTCTTAGACTTGGTTCCTGAGACAATTCAAGAACTCAACAGGAAAAACAAGAGAAGGATGAAAAATTCTTTGGACTTATAGACGTTAACAAAGAAATTTAAAATTGATGGAACAAATTTATTTAAATCAAAATAAACAAATTTAATTAAAAAGTTGTTGTGTTATTAAATCTTTTTTTCGAGTTAGCTTTCAAATCTTTTTCCAGAGGGGTAAATGAGTGATCATCATTGGTGTTGCTCTCCTTGAAATCAACTAAATCATCAGTCCAGGAAAGGTTGTGTAAGCAACAAGCTGTCAACACCATTGTGGAAGCAGTTCTTGGGCAGGCAACCTTCTAAACCTCCCTTAAGAAAAAAATAGTATTAGTCTACAAGTTTTAAAAATAAGGAATTTTCAACTATTGTAAATTACCTAAATGTTGACTTCTTCATTTGAAAATGGGATTTAAAATCTAAATCACACATAAGAAGAAATCTTCTGTGGCCCTGTTGCTCTGTAACTTTATCACCTACAAAATAATTGCACTGAAAGAACACAAAAGCTTTTATAACAATGATAATTAAATCTAGTATTTCTTGGAGGGCTGAATTCCAATTTTTGTAATTGATCATACACACATACAAATCAAATTTTAAAGGAGACAATAATCTAGATTGGTCTATCACAGCTGCAAAATAAAACTTAGTGTTACAAATATATTTGTATAAGATGATTTTAAAGTCCATAGTCATCAATCTAACATTAATCTAGATTAATCTAACATTTTAATACTTCATGATTATTCTGTACTGTATATCTCTGTACACTGCAGAGCTGTATTAACTGTATTAACTCGAATTCAGACCAATAAACTAATAAAGCGTCTCAAATAAAAATTAAGCTATATCCTAGCTAACCTTTGTCATCTTCCGATTCAGAGTCATAAAAAAATGTGTTTTATACATTCAGTGGCAATTATTAAATTGGAATTCGAAAGATCGGCAAAAAAATTTATTGGATCCATTTTGTTTACATCCGCCAGGCTCATCAACCGTTGTTAAATACATCCCACATCCAATCAATCCTTGCATCCATCCCATAAATCTCGGATGCAGCGCTGGATGTATTTAACAACGCACCCCAGCAGATTGATAGGCTGGCTTGAGAACTTTGTTCATGATTTTGTTGAAACAAAAAAATACTGCACTTGCTTTCATTTCTTTCAAATCTCATGCACCTCATATATCAGTGAAACTTTGACAATAAATTGGTATTGCATGTAAGATTTTCTTTAAAATGTAATTTTCTAATTTCCTCTGAAAAGTAAAAAATAAAATAAGACCGATAAATTAATTCATAATCTTATTGTCATAACTACTCGTCAATAATAAATTAATTCCAAATCGGCTAATGTCATCACATAAAAAAACATATCAGTGAAACGTTTACAATAAATTGGTGTTGCATGCAAGATTTTCTTTAAAATGTAATTTTCTAATTTCCTCTGAAAAGTAAAAAATAAAATAAGACCGATAAAGTAATTCATAATTTTATAGCCATAACTACTCGTCAATAATAAATTAATACCAAATCGACTAATGCCATCACATAAAAAAAACACTTACCTGCACAAAAAAATTTCTCAATTACCGATAGGCTGATAGCAAGCTCGTCAGTTTAGGAAACCATGATGAACAATATTAGATAAGAAACAATTGAAGTCAGAAGCCTTGAACGATAAATATGAACAATGAATTTAAATTTATTTTTGCAATCTGCAACTCCTTTTTGTTAAACACAAAATGTTAGAGCATAATGATAATCTTATAATAATTAATAATAATATAACGTAATTAATCACGTGCAATGCAACAAACGAAAAAAATTGAAAGATACACAGTAAATCATGATTTTAAAAACTAAAAACAAATTACCAAAGATTTGCCACTTACTTAATGAGCTCTATGAATTCAAAACAAAAATATCCGGCGGCACCATAGATATCTATGGGCGGCACTAAACAACACACATATTTATTTAATTTAATATTTATATTTAAAACCTTTAAAACTTAAAAAAAAAAAAAAATATTGTGTATAATTTAACTATAAATTAATTTATTTTTATTTTGTAGAAAAAAAATTACTTTACTTTACTACCGCTGACCAAAATGTTTTTTGTCCATAAAACATCAACGGAAAAACACATTTATATAAAACTTTACAGGAACCACCGCTTGAATACGTTACATAAGTGTGCCAAATTTCAATTAAATCTGTTCGGCCGTTTACATTTTATTCCCGGACAAACAAACAAACATTTCATTTTTATATAGAAATAGCGGAGACACCCGGCGTTGCCCGGGTTTTTAGAGGTTTTTCAATTGTTTGTCTCTTTCTCTCCCGTTTCCTTTCCCACTTGCTTTCCCGTTTTCGGTTGTTTTCCCGCTCCCGGTCGCTTTCCCGCTCCCGGTCGCTTTCCCGCTCCCGGTCGCTTTCCCGCTCCCGGTCGCTGTCCCGTTCCCGCTCATGCTTGCTCTCCCGTTCCCGCTCACGCTTGCTTTTCCGTTCCCGCTCGCTGTCCGTTCCGGGTCGCTTTCCCGTTTCTATAATAGACAAACTAACCCACAAACATTTATATATATATAGTCTTAGCAAATCTATTTTACGTTTTATAGGCTAAAAGAAGTTATGAAAGACACAACCTTGAGAGTCAAGGGGAATTAAAAGAAAATGAGCGTGAACGGGAACGGGAGAGCAACCGTGACCGGGAATGGGAGAGCAAGCGTGACCGGGAACGGGAGAGCAAGCGTGAGCGGGAACGGGAAAGCGACCGGGAACGGGAAAGCGACCGGGAACGCGGAAAGCGACTGGAAGCGGGAGAGCAAGCTTGAAAGGAAACGCGAGCAAGAGAGAAAATCGATAACAAAACTTCTGAAAACCCTGAGCAACGCCGGGTAACCCCGCTAGTAATTTATAAAGAAAAGTGTAAGGCTAGGTAAAACCTGGTGAATATTTTAAAAATTAAAAACCTGGCGAATATTTTAAAAATTAAAAATCTTAGAAAAATCTTTCCAAGGATATTTATAAAAAATTTTGTGACGGATTTCAAATTTTTTTCTCTATATTTGATTCCCTTGGACTCTCAAGGTTGTGTGAAAATTTCATTACGATCGGATGAATGGTGTAGCAATGCATAAAGGACATATATACATATATACATATATACATACAAACATTCATTTATATATATATAGATAAAATCAATAAAACCTTTAACACATTTTAAAAAATTGGATATATCATGCAAAAAACCAAATTATTAATTTTTGGTTTCTTTAAAGAAAACAATATCTAAATTTAAATTTAAAAAATTTATAATAAAATATTGGTTTATTCCATATTGATTCGAAAATAGCTTAAATTTTCAATCTTCACAATCAATTTGAGAGGCACCCTTGCTCGGGTCGAGAATTTTGGGGAGCGAGTTTTTTTTTCTTCGATTCCGTTTTTCTTTGTCGTTTTTTTCAAGGTAAAACATTTCCTTCATGGCAGGGATGTTATTGCAGCAAAACCTTGGGGGCAACATGTTGAAAAGGTCTCCATGTTCTTAATTTTTTCCTTATGCCATATGTGAAGGAGAACTTGCGGTAGAAGAGCAAGTCTGGTCTGCCCGAGAAAATAATAGTAATATAATTTTTTTAAACCCTATTTCCATATCTCCCCCCGAAAAAAACTGATGACCATCGGGGGTAGTCGCAGTACTTTATCCAAAAATTTCCGAACGACCCGACAAGTAGGAAGCAAACCTAACAAGACGCTGCCACTGATGCCGAATTCGTTATGGAGGCAGTCAAGAAGGGTGAAGTGACTAATTGTGTCAAAGGCAGCCGAGAGATCAAGGCCAGCAAGGAGAGTGGCTTTCTTAGAATCGCAAGAATGAAAGACGTAATCAAGGATGTGAAGCAGAGCAGTTTCAGTGGTGACGTGAGCGATAAGCAGACTGATAGAGAGAGTAGTTAGGGCTGGTTATGATATGGGGTTAAACTCTCTTTAGAACCGTTCTCTCAATTACTTTGGAAATCGTGGTGAAGTTGGAGATAGGTCTAAAATTGGGCTCTTTTGTGCACAGAAGGAAAGCATCCTTTGCGGAAAGAGAGATTACATAGGTTAGAGAATGCTGTCGACAGCGTGTCGGAACAATGTATAAAAACTTGGTTAGGAAAAGGATCTAGGGGAAAAGGTTTTGAGTTAGCAATGAGTTTGCTTATTTCGGAAGGAGTCACTTCCTCAAAACTGGTTAAGAGAGGAGAATCATTTGATCTCCAATAATGCTCAAAGTTATTGTTGTCGGAAGATATATATATATATATATATATATATATATATAATTGTTATTGGTCTTTTTCCTATTAGGGGTCTTCATTAAAGAATTAAGATGGTTTTGAGGTAGACCTCCTAGCCGAATTTTTTTATGTTTGTGGCTGGCTGAACAAATATTTCGGCTGATATCCGGATTAGCCGAATTTACGCGTAAAATTATTATACGGCTTGAATTTTAAATTATCCGGCTCATGATTCAAATTTGTGGCTGATAATTATTTTAAATTAGGCTAAGATTTAATATAACATGAGAAAAGAATTGTGATACTTAAATTTATTCCTATTTTAAAGCGTCTGTCAGTAGCGATAATAAGTAAAGCAAAGATAATATAATGAAAATTAGACAACGTAATTGATTTCAGAAAGAAATTCAGGAAATTAAACATTGCAAACCAATGTATACATAATAGTTGATTTTGCACTTTTACATTGAAAATTAGTTTTATAATGAGTCAAACGTAACTAATACAAAAAAGGTATAGGTTAAGCTGGCGTTCGGAAATCTTATAGCGGATTTTCGGCGTAGCGTTTTCGGCTGGCCGCCGGCTAACCGTAACTTTTTCTCGGCTGATTTACGGCGGCTGTAAAAAGTTCGGCGGCGGCGGCTAGGAGGTCTATTTTGAGGAAAGAAATTGGAGTTATCAAAAGATTTGTTAGAACCGTGCGAAATTCTACAAAGTGAGATAATTCAGTTTTGAGTCAAGTAAAAGATTATATTCAACGAAGAATATTAAAGTTAAAATAAATTCGAGAAATATTGTGTTATAAATAACTTCGACTTTAACGTTACGAATCGCTAGAAAGCATATTCCTCTACGTTTACACTCCCCCCCCCCAAAAAAATTTTTGGCTGCGCCCCTAGTTGCAAAGATGTTGCTGCATTGTGATTTGGTGCCAGCGAATCTTTGCCCGTGTAAACGCACCTAAACTACGGTAAAGGAAAGGATAACTAAAAAAACTGATATATAATAATAAGGCAATCTCGAAGATCCTGCCGTTACCGGAGTTAATGAGATAAACAAATAATGATTGGCAGGCACGTAATGTCCATGATTGACAGGCCGCCAACTACTATTAATATTCCGCTCCACCCACAAGCCCTGACTATAAATTTAAAAATGAACACGAATAATGTTATTCATGGTTTTCATTTTCACACATTGTTTTATCATGGCTGGAAGTTACCCTGACGTTACTGGGACATTATCTACTAAATTAAACAAAGATGTGGAAGATGGCGCGGTGGGATGGGCTATGATGCACGGTCTCGTAGCAAGGATAAAATTCTGTCAGTTGTGTCAGACACAAATGAAACTGGTGAGGAGTGGTACTGTCGATGGTGTTGTCCCAACCAGGCCTGCCGCTCGACGAGGTCGATAAGGACCAAAACAAAATTAACATAGAAAATAATACATCTACTTGCATATTTGTTCGTGCGGCCGCAATAAACAAGCTCCGTCGTTTTTTTCAAAATTGCAATTAATTCGGAAGCGTATTAGTAATATATTTTGAATAAAACTAATAAAATAAAATTAAAAATTATTAATATTAACAATTCTCGCTTTATTCTCTGAAACGATCTTGCCAGGAACCGATTGCATCGGCGAGCTTCAGCAGAAATACCTGTAAAACGACGAAACTGAAAGACACCCTGATACTACAAAAACATTCAGATCTCAGTCTGTATGAATTAGGCCGAAAAATCATCATCAGCATCAACGACGTCGAAGTAAAGAACAATCGCTAAATTTGAAACGACGTCACGAATACAGGTTCTACGTCTTAAACAAATTATCTTCATTAATTAGATCCAGCATATCTGACTGTTATTTAATCTCTAATAATATAATTCGATCTTGTCTAAAAAAAAAAGCAAGTTGAATAAGAATGTTTAAAAGAAATAACCTAAAGAACTATTTCTTCCCAACCAACCAATTCTGCTAACAAATTCACCAAAAAATTGTCAAAATTAATCAAAAAAAGTAAATAAATTAAAAGAAAAGTTAATAAAACAAAATAAAAGAAGAAAATTAATATTACAACAATCTTTATTTAAAAGAAAATATTAGAAAGAATATTAGGAAAATA
Organism: Erpobdella octoculata; assembly: GCA_963978895.1. Classification (NCBI taxonomy): domain Eukaryota; kingdom Metazoa; phylum Annelida; class Clitellata; order Hirudinida; family Erpobdellidae; genus Erpobdella; species Erpobdella octoculata. The sequence continues at coordinate 18,237,427 of OZ022245.1, forward strand.
AAAGAATAGTTCCTGACGCTTAAAATAAATTCGACCAATAACAAAGCCCGAAACAACTGTCTCGTCTAATCAATTTCCTCCCTTCAAACAAGTCAACCAATCAGAGAACTCGATGTGTAATAAGACCTTCGTCTTGCTGAACTCGCCATCTTGGTTGCCATTTTGATTAAGCGTTCGCTCTGCAATTTAAATATCTCAAAATGTCTGTTTTTGTTTTTGATTTCATTTATTGTAATAATAAATATAGCATTTAAAAATAAATTAATCATTTCATTTAAATTAATAATAATTCGTCTTATTAAGTTGTTGTTGTTGTTGCGATAGAGCAAGTGCTTTTTCTTTTGCAAATCCTATTACAATTCTTAGTTGATAAGGCGAGTAAGCGATATTTAGTCTCATTTTACCAAGATATTTCAAGTGCCCACTGAACATTTTAATATGACAGTCGTAGAAGCTAATACTAAAAGAATAAAAAAGATTTTAACCTAAGCGGATGATGAAGTGAATACGAAAACTGCACCTATTAATGATATACCTCAAGAGAGTGAACAAAGTTCAGTAGCAACACTTGACGATCTCTTGAAAGAGGTAGACGTTGTAGAGAAAATGGGTTCAAAAAGGTCTATATTGTCATTATTTAAATTAGTTAATATGGCAGTTGAAATTATATCAAACCAAGACGAAAAAAATCGTGTTTTACAAACAAAACTAGCCCTACAAGAAAACCAAATTGCTGTCGTACAAGAAAAGCTGGATGGTCCTAATATTCTCACAAAACCAAAAATGAGACACCATCTTACGCAGCAGTTGCTGCTAAAGGTTTATCGGTTACTGGAAGGGTGGTACTTGAAATGTCAAAGTTAGAGAATAAAAAGAACAACATAATTATCAGAGGTGTAAAGGAATCCAAAAAACGTGACCAAAAAGAAAGAAAAGAAGAAGATATGGCTGCCATTTTAAAAATCTTAGAAATTAGGGACACCGGAATAAATATTGACGAAATCAAGCCAATGATTGAATACTCTACAAGACTTGGGAAAAGTAATCCCGAATTTGATCACAGACCAATTCTGGTCAAACTCAAAGACAAATCACTAAGAGAAAAACTGCTAGAAGCAAAAGGTAACACCAAGCAAAGAGAGTTTAATATTATGAATGGAACAAAGTATAGGGTAGAACCAGACTTAACGAGTGAGCAAAGACAATTTTACAAACAAATGTGGGTTGAGGCAGGCTTAAAAACATCTCAGGGAAACGGGAAATGGGTTGTCTATGGCCCAATGGACAACCCACATCTAAAAAAATGGAAAGAAGTAGAAACTATAACGTCTCAAATCAACTAACAAATTCAAATAACAAAGACATTTTTAATTGTGTTGATGCTGATATAATCTGCTTACAGAAAACAAACATTTTAAATTATGACATAAAAAAACTTTTTCATATATTGCCACCTCTCTCGAATCCACTACAGCGCCAACAAAAGTAGAACTGGGTCTTCCAAGTAAAAGATCCCGTCCTGCCAAGCCAAAACATCCCACACAGCGCCAACAAAACATTGGTAGTCTTTCCCAAGACAAAATTGACTTATTAAAATCCACAACAACTCTTTGTTTCTGGGCAAATAACCCTTGTTCACTGAATAGTCAGAAGAAAGACGAACTCACGGCCAGACTAACAGCACTATCAAAGAAAAACCAACCAGACGTTATGTTCTTCACTGAGACATGGTTTAATGAAAGGTCGGACACAATCGTGAATGGATACCAATTGCATAGAACGGACAGGAATAGCAAAGGTGGTGGAGTCACTATCTATGTCAAGAACGAAATAGTTTCATTTAACGTTTCTTTACCAGAGCTTAATTAGAAAAATATTGAACAATTGTGGATAACAATTCGTTACGGTAAGGAATCGATCTTACTTGGCTGCATCTACCGCCCACATGATTATGACGATGAATATTTAACCAATACCATTGAAGCTATAAAAATTGCAAAAAAATCACTAATTGGACTCAATTGTGCAACGATGTTGCTTTATGGTGATTTTAACTTCAGTCATACATGGTACGAAGAAGTTGATGTGGGTGGCAGAGTAGCCACAGCTGGTCATGTGATGGACGAGCGCCCAGGGGATATCAGATTTCAGTCATGTCTCGAAGAAAACGATCTAACACAAGTAGTGACATTTTGTACTTACCGACATTCACGAGATGTTGCACCAAAAAGCACACTTGATCTTATTATCACCAACAAACCAGATCAATTCATGGAGCTTACAAAAGGCGATTCACTAGGCTATACGCCAATGGGTCAATCACATTGTTTAATAATGGGAAGAATAAGTGTAGCTGGCTGCCCGACAATCGAAAGGCACAACAAACCCCGATGTATATGGAGTAGAGCCAACTTTACTGCTTTCTCACACTTTATCAGTTCACAAGACTGGATAACCCTCTTCTTACATCGCTCAGTTAACGAGTGCTACACCACCTTGGTTAAAATTTACGATGATGCAGTAAAAAGATTTATCCCAACAACAACAGTGCCTTTTAAGAAAAAGTCAGAGGCATGGGTCACTCCAGAAGTGTTAGCGGCGGTTCAACTGAAGAGACAACTTTGGTCAAAATACCTAGCAGCCGGGCGTCACTAGGCGTCACACACATGACCAGCTTAAGCTAGCTCCTTAAAAAGCTTGTAAAAACGTGCCAAAAGTAGTTAGACTTTCTATGCTTCACTACGAAGAAAATCTCGCTTATTCACCAAATCTACTTCATACTCACATTCGAAATAAACATGAAACTCAAGAGAAGATAAAAGCAATTGAAACGGCTGACGGTGACACATCGGTCGACCAAGAAGTAATATGCAAGACGCTAAACGAATACTTCCAATCTGTCTTTGTTACCGAATCAGGCAATCAACTGCCTTTTTTGAACAGAGAACAGATTCCGAATGCAATATCGACGAGAGCGTTTTCACATTTGAAAAGGTTAAAAAAAAACTATCAGAACTCTTGGCGAACAAGGCTATGGGAGTTGATGGATTTCATCCTCGTATATTAAAAAACAGCGCAGCTGCTCTTGCAATTCCTATCACTCTCATCTTTAGAATGTCTATCACCACAGGCATGGTACCAGATCTATGGAAACTAGCTAATGTTACGCCCATTTTTAAAAAAGGTAGCAAAATAAAGGCAGGAATCATTAACTTCCGTACTTTGCAAAGTATGCGAAAAGTTTATTCACGAGCAAATCATGTCTTTCTGCACTATAAATAACCTAATAACTAAAAGTCAACACGGATTTGTAAGAAAAAAAGGATGCGTAAGCAACTTACTGGAAGCCCGCGACATTCTGACAGAAAGTGTTCATCTTGGTGTTTCTGTGGATGTTGTCTACACAGATTTTGCGAAAGCTTTTGACAAAGTCCCACATCGGTGTTTATTGCACAAACTGAGAGCGTACGGCATACAGGGCTCTCTTCACAAATGGATTGAATCTTGGTTAACCAATCGTCAGCAGAGAGTTCAGATCGACAGTTGTACTTCAGGATGGAAAAAGGTTACGAGTGGGGTACCGCAAGGCTCAGTACTTGGGCCTCTATTGTTTTTGCTCTATATAAATGACCTCCCTGACAAATTATCTCAACACATCAAGCTTTTTGCAGATGATAGTAAAATCATTGGGATTATCAAATCCGTGGAAGACTGTATCAGACTCCAAAACGATATAGATGAGGCAGTCCAGTGGTCACACAAATGGTTGATGCCATTCAACATTGACAAATGCAAAGTTATGCACGTTGGACGAACCAATCAGAAATCAAAATTTATTTATTCTATGTTAGACCCAAATGGAAATAGAAAGAATTTAGAAGTAACGACAGTCGAACGAGATCTTGGTGTTCTAGTATCGGATGATCTCAAAGCAAGGTCTCAAGTGAATGCAGCGGCTGCCTTGGCTAATAGAACTCTTGGTAGACTCAAAAAATTATTCCGAAGTCGTAGTCTCCATCTTTGGAAAACATTATACCAGGCCTACATTCGACCACAACCTCGAATATGCAGTTCAAGTTTGGTCTCCTCATCTAAGCCGGGACATTGATACTCTCGAAAAGGTTCAGCACAAAGTTACAAAAATAATTACAACAATCAAACATTTACCATACTTAGAAAGACTACAGAAGCTTGGAATTACTACGCTTAAAGAACGTAGGGTTAGAGGCGATTTGATCCAACAATACAAAATACTGGCTCATATTGATGAAGTGGATTTTTTTGTATTGCAAAAACATCCCACATGGCAAACTAACAGATCCTATTGTTTGAGAGGTCACAACTGCCTTTTTTTACCACAAAGAATTAAAGGATGTGAAGAGCGAAAACACTTTTTCACAAATCGAGTAGCTTTCAGCTGGAACTCCTTGACGCAGGAAGCAGTGGACGCATGTTCGGTGAATGCCTTCAAAGATCAACTCGCTCTACTTTGATTGCAGTATGACTCGTCAGCACAGAGGGTCCTGATGCAGCACCTCTTCATCAATCATACATGCTATTATAATGACTATTTAATTATTATTGTTTTTTTTGTTCTGTCTTATTTGTGATTTTTAATGTATGTATTGATAACTGAATAAACAAACTCAAACTCAAACTCAATAGAACCAGAAAAATTAACATAGCATTTTAATAGAACAAGAAAATAAACATAACATAAAATCAAAACAAAAAAACTAACTTAGCATAACAATGAAACAAAACAAAAGTAACAAATTTTATTTACAGGGTCAGGTTATACCAAACAAATGTGTGAAAGGGATGATCGCCAAATCTTTGACTTCACGAATATCAACGTCATAACCGACGAAAACCCACTGCTCCCGGACTCAATGGTCTCTGTGCTATTTTCAGTGGTCAAAAATTTATAAACTACTAGTTGGCATCTCGCAATCACAAACTGTCAGCCATGCATATGACCATTATATATATCATTTTATAAACTACTGTAGTTGGCAAGACGTAATACCCAACTGTCGGCCAAGCATATGACCATTAAGGAAAGAGCAGGGGTGCCGGAATGATTTTGAAAGTAGGGGGCCAACAAATTTTTTTGGGCTCTTTAAATGCCCATAGGTGAGTTTTATAAAATTTATGATGAAATGCATCTATATCTGAAATCATTGATTTTAAACCAAAAAAAATTATAAAATAAAAAGTAAAAAAATGAAAGACAGTCTAGTAGTGTTTAGATAATTACCATTTTACAGAAGTCCAAACGAACTACCATTTACAAAAGTTAATTACAAATTGCAACTTTAACTACCATTTACCAAAGATTTACAAATTTCCAACAAGTTTCGATTGTCTGTTTTTTTTATTCCAACGTAGTTTCATTTAGTTTGGGCATTGTTGACTGCATATACGTTTTAATTCGACGCAATTAAAAAAACTTCTTTCTGATGTTGCATTTGATATCGGAAAAACCAAATACAATTTTAATAATTTGTCTACTTGTGACAACAAAGTTCTTGAAGTTTCATTTTCACTGAACATATCAACAATTGACAGACTCTCGACATAAAATAATATTGGTATTTGACAAAAAGTGGAGGGGCCAAAACGGCATTTGGCCCCTCTACTTTTGAAAGTAGGGGGCCACTGGCCCCCTCCGGTTCTGGCACAGATGGGAAGGAGTCGTATTCTATTCTATTCTATTCTCTGTTTATTTGTATCGCGCAAATTCAAGCGCTGGCGCTTCACAAATGCGCTGCGCCATTCGTTCAATGAAGAATTTAAAAAAAGAGAAAAATGAAAATAAAATAACAGTAAAAAATAATTAATTATCGAAAAAGTACAGTTTTCAAAGATGCTTTGAAAGTATGGAGGGAGTTTCACAGTTTCGAAGTTGAGTTGGCAAGTTGTTCCAGGCAGTTGGAGCAGAGAAGAAGAAACCTCTCCGGCCTATTGATGTTTTTATTCTTGGCACCAGCAGATGTTGAAGCGCGGCTGAGCGAAGAGAGGTTCTCGTATCATTAATCAATGGTTTGCCGATAGCCTCCGAGAGGTAGACTGGAGCATGTCCACGAAGACTCTTGAAAGTGAGCACATTCAATTTAAAAAGAACCCTACTCTTAACAGGCAGCCAGTGAAGTCGATTTCGGATGAGGTCAGTGACACTGGCTGATTTTGGCACCCGGAGAATGATCCTTGCGGCTGAGCGGTGTACAGATTAAAGTTGCGTGAATAGATAAGTTGGAGAGTTTACTAGGATGGCATTGCAGAAGTCCAAGCGAGAGTGAATTAATGCTCGAACAAAAGTGGGCACCGAGCCAGGTGTAAGAGATCTTCTGAGGATGCGTATCTGCCTAAGGTGGTATTGGCAAAGCCATACGATATTTGCAGCATGTGGGTGAAAAGATAGGTCAGAACTGATTATGCCACCAAGGTCACGTACAGTAGAAGAGATGTCTATCTTTGACCCAGCAATTAGTAGTGGTCCAGCTGGACATTTTTTCACTCTTCCAGAAGTTCCGAGCCAGATGATTTCAGTTTTGGCAGTGTTTAGACAAAGTCTGTTTGATGTCATCCAATTTTTTATATCTTCTACACAAGATGACAGGCGTGACACAAGAGTGCCACAATTTGCCACAGAACTGTGGTCATACAATTGCAAGTCATCTGCATAGGCATGTACAGAAAAACCATGCTTTTCAGCAATAGAGATAGCATCAGCAGTGTACATCACAAAGAGGACGGGACCAAGGACAGAGCCCTGTGGCACACCAAATTCAACATTTCTTGAAGAGGAAATTTGATTTGCAAAAGTAGTAGAGACAGAACGATTTGAGAGATAGGAACAAAACCATGCTAGGGCAGTTCAGTCCAGGCCATACTTTCGATGAAGCCTCTCTAGCAATATAGAGTGGTCCACAGTATCAAACGCTGCACTGAGGTCAAGGAGACAGAGCAATGTGACTAAGCCATTGTCAGTAGCACAGAACACGTCCGACAGAACACCCAGTATGACGGTTTCAACGGAGTGATAGGTGCGGTAAACAGACTGAAGTGGAGGAAGAAGAGAGTGCTCAGATAAGTAGCATCCAAGTTGATCATTCACTGCACGTTCCAGCAGTTTAGAAATAAATGAAAAATTAGATATAGGCTGATAGTTTTTAGGATCTAGTGGATCAAGCGCAGATTTTTTAAGTACTGGAGTGACAATCGCAGAACCAAACATTTTTGGAGAGAGGTGTTAAGCAGAAAAGCAAGAAATGGCGACAACTCCGTTGCAACTTTCTTAATCAGCCAGGTTGGTGCAGGATCTAGAGAACAACTTTTGTTCGGGGCACTCATTATCAATTTTTAGACATGTTCTCGAGTGATGAAACTGAAACCGAGTAATGTTGCAGAGCATTCTTCTTGGGAGAAAACAGGAGATGGTGCCGATGATGTGGATGCTCTAACAGATTCAACTTTGTCATTGAAAGCCTTGTCAAAACAGTCTGCAGTTGGGCCGTCAGGAGACGATCGCGAAAATGGCTGGTCACGACAAAGCATCTCCCCCAATGTCCTCCAAAGTCTTTTTGGGTTGTCCTCAGCATCTGAAATTTTTCCATGCCAATATTGTTTTACCTTCTCAATATATAGCCCATGGAGATTGGGTGTCAGTGTTTTTAGATTGTGGTAGTTTGTCATTGTAGGGAAACGTTTGTAAATGTTTGGTTCTGCGATTGTCACTCCAGTACTTCGTGTTCCAAAATCGAGACATGAAAAGAGGTGGTGGAGTTGGATTTTTTATTGATGAGCGGATCAAGTATTCAACAGTTGATGCTTCACTCTGGAACACCAGTGTTACTTCATTCGAGCTTCTTCTAATCTCAATGGATTGTCAAGAAACTGGAAATTTTTTTGTGGGTGTTATTTATCGTCCCCCGGACACAAATTTACACAGTTTTAACATAGAATTCAGCAATTTGTTAAATTGTCTCGTCTAAAGAAATATGAATATTCTTTTAATGGGCGACTTCAATATTGATTTTTTCAGTAGAGAACAGAGCTCGTCTATGGCTGATTTTTTCAATTTACTGGCTTCTTACAGCCTTCTTCTGGCATTTACGGCGCCTACCAGGATAAGTTCTAAAACGCCTCTGCAATTGACAACATGTTTACAAACTACCCCTTACAACATTCTATTGCTAGGATTGTGATTGATGATATCTCTGATCATCTTCCGATTTTTTTGTCAACTGATCTCGCACCTCGCACCAATACTGAAAGAGATCAGATTTCATTTAGAAGGCTGTCCAGCCTGAGACAGAAAGAGATGTTTGAACAGATATTGGGTGAGATGGACTGGTCTGGGGTGATTGGGATGGCCGATGGTGGTGATGCGTCCTCTGCTTACTCATTATTTATTAATAAGTATCTCGAAATATATAACAAGTGTTTTCCACTGGTTAAATACACTCGTGGTCCTGCTAGATTTGATAAGAATTGGATGACGCCAAATCTCATAAAGTGCTGCAAAAAGAAAAATGCCTTATATAAAAAATACCTCAAGAGCCCGACAGTGGCCAATAAAGAGAAATTCACTGTGTACCGTAATCGCTTCAAATCAATGAAAATTGCGACAATCAAAGAATTCTATTCAAAAAAATTCAATTTATGTCAAAACAATGCTAAAGAAACATGGAAAATCATTAAGAGCCTAATGGGCAAGCGATCTTCTGTGGAGCAGTGCAGGACTTTTGATGCGGGTGACGGGAGTTATTTGACCTCTCCTACAGAAATTGTTGACTCGTTTAATAACCATTTCTCCGCATTGGCACAGATCTCGCAAAAAATATATTAATTCCTAATGCAACATTTGATGAATATCTTGGTAATCCCGTGGTCCATTCTTTCGATGCTGTACCTACAACACCGGACGAGATCATTGAAATATCGACACGATTAAAAATCTCACACAGCAGTGGAATCGACGGAATTGACCCGTGTATTGCAAGATGCTCTGTTCCACGGATAGCCCATATTCTTTCATGCATAATAAACTGCTCTTTTTCTTCAGGGGTTTTTCCTGATCAGTTAAAGTCGGCAAAAGTAATTCCCCTTCACAAATCTGGCAAAAAAGATATCGGCCAATATCTATTTTATGTTTCTTCTCAAAGTTTTTTGAAAAAGCTATGCACTCCAGGCTCTATGGATTTCTTGCCAGATTTTCCATCATTACCAGGAGTCAGTTCGGCTTTAGAAAAAATCACTCTACCTACATGCCGCTCGTTCTGTTGCACTCGAGGGTTGCGGAGGCTATGGATCGAGGAGACTACATCATCGGCGTGTTTCTGGATCTGGCCAGGGCTTTTGATACAGTGAATCACAAAGTCTTGCTAAAAAAACTTGAACACTATGGGGTCCGAGGGATTCCATTAATGTGGTTTGAAGATTATTTGAGCGGTAGAACTCAACAGGTCCACTACAACGAAGTTACTTCATCAACGCGGCGGGTAACTTGTGGCGTGCCTCAGGGGTCGGTGCTAAGCCCTCTCTTATTTCTTGTCTACATTAATGATTTGTGCACTGTTTCGCATCGTCTCGAATTTGTCTTGTTCGCCGATGATACCAACCTTTTTGCTTCTGGTGAAAACCTAAAAGATTTATATGATGTTACTAATCATGAACTACTTTCCGTTTATAAATGGTTTTGTGCGAATAAACTTTCTTTAAATATAAGTAAAACCAACTATATTCTATTCCACCATAGAAATAAATTAATTTGTTCTGATTATCAACTTCTTATTGACGATAAACCTATTGCGCGAGTTTCCTCGTGTAAATTTCTTGGAATGTTGCTTGATGAGCACCTCTCACTGATTGACCATATTAGTTACGTCACCTCTAAAGTTGCAAAAAAATTGTGGAATTCTATCTCGCGTGAGTCGATTTGTGGATAAAAATATTTCTATGATCTTGTATTACGCTCTCGTTTACCCTTACTTGTCCTATTGTAATATTGTTTGGGCTTCAAATTATCCTACACGTCTAAAGTCTCTCCACATCTTACAGAAAAGAATCATCCGAATATTATTTAACTTGCCCTTTACATCATCTTGTAAAATGAAAATGATCGAGAACAACCTACTGAATGTATACCAAATTAATTTTTTTCTTGTTAGTATTTTCATGTACAAATATGACAACCATATGTTACCGTCGTCATTTGATAACCTTTTCACAAAATCGTCCCATGTACATTCTCATGATGTGCGTTCTTTGCATTGCTTTCGGTCCGATTTTGCTCGAACAACTCTCAAAACATTCTCCATAAAGTGTTATGGTCCGCGGTTGTATTCAAATATTCCGATAACAATATCCTCATTGAAAAGCATTTCGCTATTTAAAAAATCGTTGAAATCCTACATAATTTCAATATCTATATACTTATGTTAACTTCGATACAGATATGTTAACTTATTATGTTTACTCCTATACATTTATGTTAACTTTTATTTCTCTGTCTCGGTTCGTATTTAAATCTGAATTTTCGTTTATAGGTCGTCCAGTTAGCGGGAAGTAATTCCCTTTGGATGAACCTTTTGAGCACTTGATTTTTTTTCCTTATTTATAACTTCACTGTTGTACTTAATTGTTTTGTTTCGTGCTCAATAAATGTTCAAAAAAAAAAAGTCTCTTTTTGACGGGTTAGTCGACGGGCATCCCCACAATCAGAATCAAACCACGGCGTTATGGGCCTGAGACAGCGACGGGTATTGCTTATTGGAGCCATGTTGTATGAGTATAGAATGGAGACGCTACAGTTGGCTGGTCTCATTTTATAAACTGCTAGTTATCAAGTCATTTAGTTGTCGAGTATATGACCATTACGAATGGAACAGTAGATAAGAACCTGCTAGTTGGCAAGAAAAACCATCAACTGCTGGCCTAGCATATGACCATATTAACGGAGGAATGAGTAGTTAATGAGGAATTAATTGCGCTTTTGTCCAGAGATGTTGCGAGTACATATGGTGCGAGTACGAGTATGAGTACCATGGTAACGAGTACGAGTACCATGGTATCGAGTATGAGTACGAGTACTTGAAAAACGTACTCGAGTATGAGTATCAAGTACTATATCTCTGCTACTCAGTACTTAGTGGAAAACGAGTATGAGTACCAAGGCTTCGAGTACGAGTATTTAAAAAACGTACTCAAGTACGAGTAGGAGTACCAAGTACTACATCTCTGCTTGGCTTATGTCCATGCCAACAGATTCTTAAATTTTTATAATATAATGTATTTAATTTAAATATATATATACATACATACATACATATTATAAAACTAAATAAGGTAATCCTTCCCACGAACGGCCTGTGTGGCGGATTAATACAAAATTTTCAACAACCCAACCGCATACCAATTTCAATCCATTTTCAGAAGAATTTTATCTAGATGCAATATTCAGGCAGGGAAAACAGGGAATGTGATGCCGCAAGATGAAACTTCTTATCTTGATTATCTTCACAAAGAAAGAAAAGAAATTTGTAATAAATTTTTCATTGTTATTTCTTTTGCTGGTATCAATCTTAATTATTTGATTATTTATTAAACAGACAACATTTATGAAGAAGTGTTTGAAGAACCAGGTAATTATGGAATCGACTCAGAGCTTGCTCAAATCTTGATAGAAAATGTAATTAGCTACATAGCTGGTTGGATTGTATCCAAGCTATTTAAAAAACTGGAATGTAATGTTTGCAGATTCAAATTATAAATTGTTACAGTCATAAATTTTGGTTTCCTGTGTTTTTAATACTAAATAATATTTTCAATTTTATAGATACAGTTTAGTTGATGAGCACAAGAACCAAGGACATGAAAAAGGACTGCAGCTCCTAGTGGTGAAAAATAAAGGTGGTCATGTCGTTCCTTCTTCTGGAGTTATAAAAGTAAGATAAAATTAAGATTTATTATTTATAAATATGGTGTTTAAAAAAAAACTTTTTTTTAGGTATGTCAGACAGCAGAAAAATTTGTAAGACAACATGTATCAGCCACAAATGCCAAAGATGAAATTAAAATAAAAGAACTTATTCGCCAAACATTAACATCAATTGGATCCAAAGATATTTTAACCTGGGGGATCACATAAGAGATGGCATTGACAATCATTCTTATCTACTGCTTAAGTCGTTCGTTTATGAGTTTTTTAAGTTAAGACAGTATCAGCGAGCAAAAATTAATACTCAAAACCTTAAAAGTTCAGGTTTAAGACAAAAACTAACTAAAACAATTTTATTTAGTGGACAGTAACTTAAATTGTCAATTTTTTGTGCAATTTTCAGTTTTTGTTCATTAAAAAGCCAAACATTGTTGTATTAATAAAAACATTTGTAAAATCATAGTTTGTTGCCTCAGTTTTTTGCAAATCTATTTCAACATTATTGGAAACTGTGTACTGAACTGATACTACACAAATGTAATCGCAAAGTGATAAGGAATAAATATAAACTCGATAGTTGGCATAGTGCTTTTTTACTTGCTTAAAAACTAGGTAAATAAATGCAATCGTCTCAGGTAGATTCATTTCAGGGCAGAAAAGAATTGGTAGTGACTTCAATAATCTATGTTAATTCTAAAGATTATTATGTACTTTAGAAAAAGCCAGTAACTATTATTGCTAATCTAAACAAGTCAGGATCTAGTTCTAAGTCTAAGATATCTCTTTTAAGAAAATGTCTTAGAAGACATAAATAATGAATTCAGATTTTATGCTGAAACTAAAACTATCAGCATAAAATAGATACATATGACTATCAGTTATCTTCAGATAAAAGCATTTTCTTAAAATGTTATGGTTTTAAAGTTTAAACCAAAAGATTCAAGGGAATTTATAAAAGTCATTTCTGTCAAAAACAATTAAAGTATGCGCTGAAGAAACAAAGAAATTTTGATAGAAAGTCATAAATTAATCTATGATAAACAAATATTGAAAGAATAACGCGTTGGCATTGCTTTATTTATTTATTTATTTATTTATTTATTTATTTATTTATTTATTTATTTATTTATTTATTTATTTATTTATTTATTTATTTATTTATTTATTTATTTATTTATTTATTTATTTATTTATTTATTTATTTATTTATTTATTTATTTATTTATTTATTTATTTATTTATTTATTTATTTATTTATTTATTTATTTATTTATTTATTTATTTATTTATTTATTTATTTATTTATTTATTTATTTATTTATTTATTTATTTATTTATTTATTTATTTATTTATTTATTTATTTATTTATTTATTTATTTATTTATTTATTTATTTATTTATTTATTTATTTATTTATTTATTTATTTATTTATTTATTTATTTATTTATTTATTTATTTATTTATTTATTTATTTATTTATTTATTTATTTATTTATTTATTTATTCTCAAACAGAAGGGCCTATCGGCCTCTAATACCGTTCGGACAGTACAAACGAAACAAAAAAAAACCAATAAACGAAATATGTACACATACTCAGTTGCAAATCGTAAATTGTTAAGATGTTAGAAACATACAATAGCAAAGTATGCTCGCGTATAACATATTGAATAAGATATTAAGTCTTGTAAATATTTAAATTTTGCATTTATGGAACGGTTAAACCTGACAAATTGTTGTTCTTAACGCTTATACATAATGCCGTGAAGTTGAAACTTCCACCGCAATCTTCAAAATCCCTCTAAATACTTCCAAAAATCTGTTCATTTGACATCCAGATCTGCTAATGCTTCATGAAAAATTCAAAGTCTTGAAAACTTAGATAAATCCATCTGATTTATCAAGCTTCTGAACCGACTGTAGTTTGATGATCCAACAACATCCTGAGGCAAAGAATTCCATGCTGAGACCACGCGTCCAGTTATGAAAAACCTGGCATCGTCAGTTTTATATTGACCTGGCATCAGTTTGTAGCTATGGCCCCTTGTTTTTTCATAATTTGCTCGTTTAAATTGTCCAACCAGGCTATAATCCACCATTCCATTTAAAGATCTGTAGCAGAAACAAAGGTCTGCGATAAGTCTGCGCTCTTCTAGAGTTTTCAATCCCAAAAAGCTGAGACGGGTCGAGTATGGTAGATGGCTGATATTTGGAACCATTCGGGTGAATCTTTTCTGAACCTTCTCCAGGCCGTCGATTAGGTACTTGTGCCGAGGGCTCCAAACTGGAGAGCAGTATTCGAGCAATGGTCGCACGTATGTAGTGAATGCTTTTTTCATCAGATACGGATCTTTAGACAGGAGGCATAGTTTTATTAATCTGAGTTTCACCGACGCAGAGTGGATAATGTTCTCAATGTGTTTTTTGAAATTAAGGTTTTTATCAATTAGTACACCCAGATCTCTTGCTTGCTCGGTCGGTTCAAGCTCGTATGTCCCAATTCGATATCTAGGTATTTCGAAGCCTTTGTCGTTTCTTCGCCTGTGAATGGGACATACAAAACATTTTGATAGTGCCAGATTCAGTTGCCATGTTTCACTCCAGAGAACTAGTTCATCAATTGTTCTCTGTATTTCTGGAGCCGAAGAAGATGTGGGCTGAGTTGCTGAGTAAATTTTTATGTCGTCTGCAAACATCTTGACAGAGACCGGTCCAAAAGCATAACCATCCGTAATATCGTTAATAAAAATTAGAAAGAGTATGGGGCCCAGGACACTTCCTTGAGGAACACCACTGGTAACATCTCTTGGAGCAGATAAGCACTCACCAATTCGAACAAGCTGTTTTCGAGCACTCAAAAAATCCAAGATCCATGCCAACAAATCACCTGATATTCCGTATCTAATGAGTTTAGTCTTCAACTTTGGGTGGGAGACCGAGTCGAAAGCCTTTTGAAAATCAAAATAAACAATGTTCACTCGACTACCATCCAGTAACCCCATAATCCAGTCATGTACACACTCCAGAAGGTTCGTACAAGTTGATCTCTGTCTCAGGAAACCGTGCTGATGTGGAGAAATAAGACCATGAGTAGAGAGGTGGGCCAAGATGCTTTTGCTAACAATCTTTTCCATAACGCGGCAGCATGTACACGTGAGAAAGATTGGTCTGTAGTTTGAGACAACACTTGTAGGTCCTTTTTTGTGAATTGGTGTGATGTATGCAGTTTTCCATATTTCAGGCAATCTTCGTGTTTTGAGAGACATTTCAAAAATATGACAGAGTGGAATAGTCAAGTTTTGGGCGCAGCGTTTAAGCAATATATTCGGTATACCATCTGGGCCACAAGATTTTGTCATTCGAAGACTTCTGAGGGTTGAAAAAACAACATCAGGAGTGAACGTAACTTCTTCCAGGAGATTGGGAGACCTCTGCACCAGAAGTGGATTACTTCCATCGTCTTTTGTAAAAACGGTTGCAAAATAGTCGTTGAAGACATTTGACATTTTAGCCGGATTTGTAACAATCGTGCCATCACTTGTTTCTATCCCAGTAATTTTAGAATTCAAGGAGAGTTTATTGTGAATATATTTGTAGAAAGCACCAACGTTACCAGATAAAACAAGACCCTTCTCAATGTCATATTGTTCTTTTTTTACTGCTTTAGTACATAATTTTGAAAACTCCATGTATTTGATTTTATCTTTATTCTCTTTAGTATGCTTCCAGATTTTCCAGAAGAATAATTTGGATATAATAGTTAACTGCAAAATTGGAATGAATTGATTATCGAAATAAGGCAAGCCGCCGGTGTAGACAAATATAAACAAATCTCTTGTCTATGGTCAGTCAGGAGGCACAAACTAAAACTCCACTGCGCGCGTAAAACCAAACAAAAACAGCAAATAAGCCTATATAGCCTATCTAGATATCTATGGCGCAGCTGGATCCCCGAACTATAGTGCAAAACAAATTTCGTGCATTGGGGTTGTGCTATAGATCGTTAGAAAGGTATTTAAGAAAGACATATAATGGTGTAAAAATAAATTTAATATTGCAAAAAATAAAAAAGTTATAGGCGAAAAAACCTTCGCCGTCCCTATGTAAATGTATGGAGAGGATTTTTCACTTGCGTTTGGGGCCATGTAGATTAAAATTTTCGACTGCATTGGATTTGTAACTTAATGCATTAAGTTCAGGGTATGTTTTTCGTATCTAAATGTATGGAGATAACCTTAGGTTCTATTTTTGGCAAATCTGGTCCATTTTTAAAAATTAAAACAAGTCTGAATAGAACTTGGTAATTCCAATTTTATGTTAAAAACAAAATAGATTTATTATGTTTAAGTTAAAAGTTATACGAATTTTAAAAATCTAACTTATAACGCGCACGACACAGCATATTGTTACTTAATCGCGCTGGGCTCCGGATATTGTATCGATGCAAGGAAACTCCCGAGACACTTCCCACTGGTTGGAGAAAGGTTAGGAAGAGACCGGCCGAGGGAAATATTTATAACTCGAAGGAGGTTTGGCTAAAAAAGCAGAAAAAAGATAAATCTTATTTCGAAGCTTTTGCTGCCAAAAAACAGCTTCCGCCAGTGCCTCTTACTGCTCTTACAAGAAATTTCCAAAAGGCTGAAAATGGTCTAGTTATCGAGGAGAGATATTATAAAGAATTAAGTTTAAACACAACTGCAATCCTATGCAAGAGTGTTAATCAAAATTTATATTTAGATGATTTTGTCACTTTGTATGACAGGGAATGGTTATCAGCAAGATAAGACTATTATGTAGCAAGTATAATCAATCCGGAAAATATTAATTATGTGACTTGCGACTTGACTCGCGCATGTTTCGATAACACGTTTAAAGAAAATCCAAATGTTTTCGACATTGATTTTAGATCGAAACGATACAATATCTTTTTGTATCTTAAAAACAACAATCACTAGGATTGTTCGATGTCTTTTGGTTCACGACAACATCGAACAAACATTTTATTTTTATAATCCTATTGGACCAGAAGAAAAAGAACAAAAGGCAATGGAGAAGATTTTTTGTAATTTTGTCGAAAACTTCAATTCTGAGCACCCTTATGCCGATCAGTGGCGTACCGAGGGGGGGCAGGGGGGACAGTTGTCCCCGGGCGCAGGGCTGGAGGGGGCGCAATATCAGTGACCAAATTTTTTAAATAATTAAAAAAAAATTTAAATTTGTTGAGGATCTTTTCAAAAGTTCACAAACTTTTTGAACAAGACGTTCATTTTGACTATTCTTTGTTATTATCATAGATATATATATATTATCATAGATATCTATGGTTATTATATACCATACCAACTATGTTAATGAACTACTAATCAATCATCAAAAAGAAAAGTTGTTTGGAAAAGATGCAGCCTCAATTGAAGATGTTATCGTAAAGAGATTGGAATCTGACAACATCCCGTTACAAAATTGTAGATCTCAATGCTATGACAATGCAGCTGTTATGTCGGGGCATTTATCTGGAGTTCAGCAAAGAATTTGCACAAAAAATAACAAGGCACTGTTTGTGAATTGTGACAATCACAGTTTAAACTTGTCAGGGGTGCATGCTGCAAGTCAAGATCCAATTGTAGTTACTTTTTTTGGCAGCATTGAAAAAATTTATCAATTCTTTTCAAGATCAACCCGTCGATGGGAAAAACTTAAAGAAGCAGTTACCATCACAGTCAAGCGTGAATCAGAAACACGATGGAATGCTAGAGCAGAATGTGTTAAATCAATCCATGATGGACTTGATAATATAGTTAGTCTACTGGAAAAAATGTCTGAAGATACAACTGAAACACAAGAAACTAGAGGCGATGCTGTAATTCTGTTACAAAATATTCTGAGTTTCAACTTCTTAGTTTTCCTTCCTTTCTGGCATGACATACTCAAAAAAATCGACCGTGTTCAGAAAAGACTTCAAGATCCAACAATGAATTTTCACGAAGCGTCTTTGGATATTGAATCTCTGCACATGGATATTACAAGAATCCGTGAAGACATATGCCATGATTCAGTGCTAAAAGCAAAGGAAAGATGTGAGCTATGGGGTGTTGCTGTAGAAAGTAGAATCAGGCGACGGAGAAGGATGCCTGGAGAACTTGCCCGAGATGCAGGACTTTCGGCAGAAGAAGAAATTGTTCGGATCATGAAGAGCATTTTAGATCGACTTCAACAGGAGATGACAACAAGGTTTACTCGTCTCAAAGATCTGAACTTCAAATTCGGATTCTTACTTGATGTAGACAAACTTTTGAATGACAAAGATCTTGACTGTATTGAATTTGGAAATTTTTATGACTCGGATGTTGAAGGAATTGAGTTATTAAATGATGTATGTGACTGCAGAATGCTCCTTGAGACCCGCCAGGATACTGCACCAAAGACTCCTACAGAACTCTTGTCGTTCATTGTTAGTTACGGAGAAGATGTTTTTCCAAATTTGCGTGTTGCTCTACAAATCCTTCTTACCATAGCTGTCTCGATTGCCAGCTGTGAGCGATCCTTCAGTAAATTAAAAATAATTCTTTCCTACCTTCGAGCATCCATGGGACAAGATAGACTTAGCGATCTGGCCCTAATGAGTGTGGAGAGGGAAGTTCTTGAACAGATTGATTTTGATGATATAATTAACCAGTTTGCTGCAGTAAAAGTGCTGCAGTAAAAGCAAGAAAAATAAATTTTGTTTAAAACTCAGCTCAATATGCATATTTATTCATTTCATTTATTGAGCACCAACATAAGTATTAAACGTAAACAAAAGAAAATAACCAAAACGACAAGAAAAAATATAGAACCAAAATTTCAGAAAAAGAAAAAAAATCGATTGGTTGAGAAAGAAATAAGGTGCCCAAAAGGTTCGTCCGAAGGGAATTCCTTCCCGCTTAATGGACAACCTTTACAAAAAGAACCAAATGAGCTGGTTGAGTTAAGACATTTCAAATAGTAGTTCAATAAACTTATCAAGGAAGAGACTGAAATTGGTATGCTAAGGTAATAGGTATTGAGTAGTTATGAGTGAGACAATAATAAGTAAGATTTCAGAGCTTGCTTAAATAGCGAAATACGTTTCAAGGAGGAGACAGATATTGGAATGATTGAATAAATACGAGGGCCAGAGCATTTAATAGAGAATGTTTTAAGAGTTGTCCGAGCAAAATCCGTTCGAAAACAGCGACCGGGGCGCAGATCATAGGAATGAACATCAGATAATTTTACAAACATGTTATCGAATGATGAGGGTAATATAAAATTATCATATTTATACATGAAAATGCCAGTTTGGAAGAAATTAATCTGATAAATATTAAGAATGTTGTTGTTAGCCATTTGAATTTTACAAGACGATGTGGGAGGCATGTGAAAAATAATTCGAATAATTCGCTTTTGCAAAATATGAAGAGGCTTTAAACGAGTTGAATAATTTGAGGCCCAGACAATATTGCAGTATGATAAGTACGGAAATATAAGTGCATAGTATAACATCATAGAAATATTGGCATCAACAAACTGATGTATACGAGATAGCACTCCACAATTTTTTGCAACCTTAGATGTAACATGTTCAATGTGAGTTTTTAATGTAAGGTGTTCATCAAGCAACACGCCCAAGAACTTGCAATAAGGAACCCGCAAAATTGGTATATCATCAATCTTCAGCTGACAATTACAGAAAGTATTTTTGTTTATATGGTGAAATAAAATGTAATTCGTTTTGCTAACATTTAAGGAAAGTCTACTAGCAGAGAACCATTTAGAAACAGAAAGTAATTCACTGTTGGTATCGTAATATAAATTTTCTAAGTTATCGCCAGTCGCAAAGAGGTTAGTATCGTCCGCAAACAAAACAAATTCAAGGCGATCTGAAACTGAGCATAGGTCGTTAATATAGATGAGGAATAGAAGCGGTCCCAGCACCGACCCTTGAGGCACCCCACAAGTTACCTGCTTCATCGAAGAGATAGAGTTGCTGTACTGGACGCATTGTGATCTGCAGCTAAGATAGTCACTGAACCATGATAGTGGAGTTCCCCGGATTCCATAGTACCTCAATTTTTCCACCAGAATGCCGTGATCAACCGTATCGAAGGCTTTAGCTAGGTCCAGGAAGATGCCAACTACATATTTCCCACGGTCCATGGCCTCGGCAATCTTTGAATGTAACATGACCAGTGGCATATAAGTTGAGTGATTTTTTCTAAATCCAAACTGATTTGGTGTAATAATGGAAAATTTATCAAGATAATTATAAAGTCTGGAGTGCATCACTCTTTCAAAAAACTTTGAGAAATAGCACAAGACATATATTGGCCGGTAATTAGAAAAGTTTTCTTTTTTCCCAGATTTGTAAATTGGAATGACTTTGGCTGTTTTTAGTTGAGCGGGGAATACTCCTGAAGTTATTGAGCAATTTATTATGGCAGACAGAGGACTAGCGATCGCCGTAATTGAATTTCGTGCGATGCATGGGTCGACTCCATCGGATCCGCAGCTGTGAGAGATCTTTAAGTCTGAAGCTATTTTGATAATCTCATCGGGCGTAGTGGGTGCAAAAAAAAAGAGTGAGTCACAGGATTGCCAAGATATTTTTCAAACGTTGTATCCGGTGGGGATATCTTTCTTGCGAGGTTGGAGCCAATATTAGAAAAGTAATTATTAAATGACTCAGCAGTAACAGAAGAAGATGTTAATAGACTACCGTCATCCGTACAGAAAGTCTTGCATTGTTCCATGTTGGTCTTTTTATTTAAAATGTTCCCAATTAACTTCCATGTTCCTTTCATGTTGTTGTTGTTTAATTTAAACTTTTCGAAGTAGAATTGTTTGATGGTTTTTACCTTAGTTGATTTGAAGAGGTTTCTAAATGTAGTAAATTTCTGTTTGTTAGACGGAGATGGATTCCTGGTGTATGCTCGGTAATACGCATTTTTTTCTTGCAGCTTTTCA
The DNA here is from genome assembly GCA_963978895.1 of Erpobdella octoculata. Taxonomy (NCBI): domain Eukaryota; kingdom Metazoa; phylum Annelida; class Clitellata; order Hirudinida; family Erpobdellidae; genus Erpobdella; species Erpobdella octoculata. The sequence continues at coordinate 18,258,354 of OZ022245.1, forward strand.
TAAGTTCAGGTGTCATCCATTCTTTATCAAACTTGTTAGGTCCGTTAGATTTGCCGCTGCAGCTCACCAGAGGAAAGGAATTATTATATATCTCAAGGTATCTATTGATAAACATTGAATAGGCGGATGACGCGTCGCCACACTCGGCCACCTCTATTACCCTAGACCAATCGGCTCCATGCAGCGTTTGCTCAAAAATTTCTTTATTAACGAAACTCCTTCTTAAGGAAAAGACATGATTTTTTCCGACGCAATCAGGTGTCGATAATGTGGCAGAGAGAAAAATAGGTAAGTGGTCCGAGACATCATCGAGTACAATCCTGGCGAGAGTCTTCTGTAGTGGATAATTAGTAAATATATTATCAATTGCGGTGGCGGTTGAGGGGCATTTTCTAGTTGGCGTTGTAAAGGCTGGAAGAAGGCAGTGGGAAGCTAGTAAATTAAAAAACTCAGCTGTGAGTGAGTTCCATTCTTTGTCGAGAAAATCAATGTTGAAGTCGCCCAGTAGAAATATCTTCATATTTTTTCTGTCAACGTAATCCAAGATGTTACTCAGCTCTGCATTAAAAACACGTATATTGGTATCCGGTGGGCGATAGATTACTCCAACAGTAAAACTTCCAATTCCTCGACACTCCGCAGATATCAAGAGAATTTCAAATGAAGTAATATCAACACTCCAGGAACTAACATCAAGAACAGAATATTTTAAGTCAGAGTCAATAAAAAAACCAACTCCGCCACCTTTTTTCATAGCTCTATGTCTGGATACGAAAACAAAGCCCGGTATTTCCACGCTCAAGGATGAATTGTCATCCAGCCAGGTCTCTGTAACCGCCAAAATCCTAGATCTACTCCAGTGAAGTAATATTGCTAAGTCATGCAATTTATTTTTTAAGCTTCTGCAATTGACGTGAAGAAATGAAAAATGATCAGAAGCTAATCGACCGGTTAACTCGTTTAACTCATCAGAAGTAACATAAACATTTCTATTATCATAGATTGGGTGGAAGATATTTTCATCAGGATCAATGTTATAATCAAACAAAGAACAGCTTCTTATAGACTTCAGTAAACTTAAACGTTCTTCTTCAGTGTTCGTCGTATCATAAGCCATTTTAACAAGTCTGTAACTTTTCAACCTCCTCGAGACTTAGGATTTTAATTGGCTTGTCAGATTCAACTCTTTTTGCAAAAACAACGCCATTCCATGTCCAGATGGAGGAGATTTTCTTTTCTTTGAGTAGTCTCCTGCCTCTCGAAAAGATTTCTGAGCACCTCTTAGTTAAATGTTCGTTGATATAAATTTTATGTTTATCTTCTTGTTTGTGAAGTAGGCGTCTTGAAGAGTAAATTCGGTCTCTGACTGTCTTTGAAGCGAGAGTTATAACTATCGGTCGTGGTGCGTTTTTAATGCCAGGTATTCTGTACCCGGCAGTGATATCCTTCATAGATATGTCGAGATCTAACTTCGTCCTGCAGCACTCCACGACAGCACTCATTGTATCCTGCCGAGACATATGTTTAGAGGAATCACCTTCTCCAGCAGTCACACCCGAAGCCACCTCAGCGTAGGACGATTCAGGGATTCCGTGAATGACGAGATCGTTGCTTCTCAATTGAATCTCCAGTCTATCAACTCGAATCTGTAGAGTTTTGTTTTCCTCCGTTATGGACTTTATTTTATCAACCAGCGGCTTAATTTCGTCCTTTATCAGTTTTGTCACTGTCTCCAACATTAAGTTCTTCATCATTTCTTTAATGCCATGTTCCAGACTGGGAAGTATCTTTTCTTTAATCTTATCCGATAATGTAGAAATTTAAATACCCTGAATAATCCGATAATATAGAAATTTAAATACCCTGAAATGCATGTATATAGGCGCCAGAGACTGTAGTCTACATGCAAATACTGAGTACGACAGTTATTAAATTTTATGTAGTTCGACAGATTTTATGTAGGGGGGCGCAGATTTTGTGTTTTGTCCCCGGGCGCAGAAGACCCTAGGTACGCCACTGATGCCGATAGAGGGATTAATCAAATTTTCAAGAAATCCTCACCACCAACCACTCCCTACCAGAACGATGCCGACAACTGCGGTATTCATGCAGGAATATTTATCGCCAGGTTTGCACGGGGCGCGAATTTAAATGAACCCTTTGATCCTGATGAAAAAAGAAAGGAGTGGATTAGTGAAATCCTTCTTTCTTCGGACGATATGACCAGTTATTGTTTGTATTGTGGAGTCATGAGCCTGAGGATGGAAGCATCTGGGTAGAGTGTGTATTGTGCAAAAGATGGGTTCATCATAAATGCACCAAATTAATGTTAACAACTGAAGAATTTCAAAAGCAGAGCTTTACTTGCGAGCTTTGCGTAAATTTCTTTTAGACTTTTTGGATTATTTAGACACAAATAACACAAATAAAGACTTTAATTTTTAAAACTGAGTATACATTTGTATTGCCCCAGTAGATACAATATCCGGTGAGTCGTTAACGAGCAGTTCTTTCGCATAATAGCTGCAGGGAGCCCAGTGCGATTAAGCATGGACGTCTATATAATAGCATACTATTATATAGAGTATAGACGTCCATGGATTAAGTAACCATATACATAGGGACGGCGACGGTTTTTCGCCTATAACTTTTTTATTTTTTGCAATATTAAATTAATTTTACACCATTATATTTCTTTCTTAAATACCTTTTTAACGATCTATAGCACAACACCAATGCACGAAATTTTTTTTGCACCATAGTACGGGGATCCAGCTGCGCAGCCAACTTCTCCCTCGTCTATTTACATCGTAGTTGTGAGTGGTGGGGTACGATGATCGATCGTATGAATGAAATGAATAAAAAGAAATAAAATTAGTTTATAATACAATTTTATTTAAAAAACAAACTATCAGTTATAAAAAAAAATTAATTAAAAATTTTAAAACTTTTTCTATGTAAAACGATAAAGAACAAATGGCGAGAGAAACAACGATGGAACCACGCTTTATATGAGGTCGCTGCTATTGCCCCGGTGGTTCGCCGTTCGCCGTGACGGCGATCTGTAAGATTTGCAATCCCGTATTAAAATTAAACTCTAACCCTAACTTTAGCCCTAACCTTACCCCAACACTAACCCTACCCTACCCCTCCCTATCCTAAGTATTTGCATAAAAAGTTTCAAATAATTTTTTTTTCTCAATTTGAATAGTATTTTTAAATTCTGAGTTTGAATATACCATAAAGTGTTAAAAAAATAAAATTAATAAAGATATAGCGAATCAAAGATCGCATACCGGCGCCTACCGCCATGGTAATAGTTATAACGTTATATAGGCGGAGCTACATATCTATATATATAAAAATGAATGTATGTATGTATATATATATGTCCTTTATGCATTGCTACACCATTCATCCGATCGTAATGAAATTTTCACACAACTTTGAGAGTCAAGGGGAATCAAATATAGAGAAAAAAAAATTGAAATCCGTCACAAGATGAGCGGAGTGGGTGAGCGAGCGGGAACTATATATATATATATATATATATATATATATATATATATATATATATATATATATATATATATATATATATATATATATATATATATATATATATATATATATATATATATATATATATATATATATATATATATATATATATATATATATATATATATATATATATATATATATATATATATATATATGAATGTGCGTATGTATGTGTGTATGTATGTATGTATGTGTATGTGCATGTATGTGTGTCTGTGTTTATGTATGTATGTGTTTTTTTTTACAATATTTCGGCAAAAATGCTCATTCAAAGTATGTATGGGTGTGTATGTATCATAGATATCTATGCATACATACATACATACATACATACATACATACATACATACATACATACATACATACATACATACATACATACATACATACATACATACATACATACATACATACATACATACATACATACATACATACATACATACATACATACATACATACATACATACATACATACATACATACATACATACATACATACATACATACATACATACATACATACATAATACATACATACATAATACATACATACATACATACATACATACATACATACATACATACATACATACATACATACATACATACATACATACATACATACATACATACATACATACATACATAGATACATACATACATACATACATACATACATACATACATACATACATACATACATACATACATACATACATACATACATACATACATACATACATACATACATACATACATACATACATACATACATACATACATACATACATACATACATACATACATACATACATACATACATACATACATACATACATACATACATACATACATACATACATACATACATACATACATACATACATACATACATACATACATACATACATACATACATACATACATACTTTGGCAAAGGGAAGATACACGTGGCGCCACAATGAGGTTCTAAGAGAGATACTGGGCATTATCAAGGAGAACTGCAGACTAGCCAATTCGATGCAGTTGTGCCCCAGAAGAAAAGTTTATTTCTTGAGAGAAGGCTTGCAGCACTTGGGCCGCAGAAAGGCAAGTACGAGAAGAGAATCGTTGCTTGATGCGGCAAATGACTGGAGGATATCAGCAGACTTAAAAGATGAAGACTGCTTTCCGGAATTGGTTCGCAGCAGCGGATTGAGACCGGACGTTGTCATTTTTTCCAGTTTGGCCAAGACGTTGCTGTTCATCGAATTGACAGTGCCATGGGAAAGCAACATGGAAGCCTCAAATATCTTGAAAGAAGAGCGTTACAGAATCCTTGCCCAAGATTTGGAGCGTGCGGGATATAGAGTCGAGATTTTTCCAGTTGAAGTAGGCGCCAGGGGTTTAGCCGGTCGCTCACTCGTCAAATTGCTTGTGGCTCTCGGAATGTCGGGTCGGAAAAAAACTCAAGCTATCAAGAAAATAGCTGAAAGAGCAGAAACAGCTTCTTTTTGGATATGGATGCAAAGGAATGAAAAAGGAGATAATAAATTTAAACAGCCACTTCTGGCTTCCGTACAACAGTGTTAGCTCCTCCTTTGTTTACAAGTTCAGGGACGAAGTCGCGTTATGGCTGCCGGCGAAAGTTTCGGTTGTTTGCAATAGAAGGAAAGTTGCTGGCGTTTAGAAAATAATCGAAACAATGTTTCCTGCCATCATGGTTTGTGGTGTTTCTCGTTTGGTGAAAGTGATGGCATGGCTCGAAGTTCCGGAGGTGAATGTTTCTTTCGGTATCGGAATCTGGCGGTTTGGTGGATGCTACAGTTACTACATGCTCAAGTTCCGGCGTTTGAAAGACAGTTTCTCATCTTGTTACAGTTGCTTGACGGTTTCAAAATGACTTCTTGGTTCTGGTACTTTGAAGATTTGCCGGTTATCTGGTTCTGGTCGGAAACGGCATGTGATACACAAATTTCGTCAGGGGGCGGCCGTCTGATCAACGGTCGTGGCCCGCCCTCCCGTGGTAGCGTCAGGAAAAGGGCCGAAACGCTGGGAGGGTCTTCCTCTGAAGACCTCTGACGAACTTGCTCGAAGAAGAGTTTTCACATACATTTCATGGGCATTAGCCATCGGACACTCAGGAAAGACTGAGGGGCGCTCGGGGAAGACCGAGTGGCACCGGGAAAGACCGGAGACATCTTGGAGAGACAAGAACTACGGGTGTCTTGGCCTGGCTAGCCGGGGCACATTTCCGTCTTCGCATGCTACGTCTACAACAAAAGAATTATGCCCCCAGAGCTCTTACCGAAAGGGGGGGGAGAATGATGAGCTCATCAATGGACTACAGGATGATGAACCGGCTTTTCCAAGGAACCCTGATGGGGGTTTGCCCGTGTTGTGTGTGTGTGGAAAAAGCTTTAAGACAGTCCGAGGAATGAAAGTTCACAGAACAAAAATGGGATGTCTTCCCGCTTCTGTTCGCCGCCCATCATCTCTCAGTGCGGGCTCAGTTTCGTCGGCTCAAGAAGTTCCAGAACCCATCCATGTTCCACAGATTGCTTTCGACGGAGGAACTGAATGTGTTTGTGGAAGAAGATTTAAGTCAATTCGCGGAATGAATGTTCATAAAACTAAAATGGGTTGTCAAACTGCTATCAATCAACGCTCTGCATCAATCAAGGAGGCAGGTAACACGTCTGACTACGCCGGGCCGGAAGCTAACCACAGCCCCGACAAAGTCTCCGATTCAGAAGCAGATGTAAATTCAGAACCCAAGACAAGAATTAAATTTCCGAAAGCAATTGACACTTCAGCTTGGTCAACATTAGACTTGGAGTTGACGAGATTACTCAAAGCCCAATTGAGGGAGAATCCACAACTCGATATGAAAACCTTCTCAGAAATTATCTACAAAAAATGTTTTGATTCATTTGGTGTGGTCCAGAAAAACCCGGTTCACACGCATGCAGCAGTATCCAGACGGCAGAGAGAAATTGAAAAATTAAAGAAGGAGCGAAAGAAACTCAGGCGACAATGGAGAATCGCAGAGGGGGTCGAAAAAGTTGGTATGTCTGAACTGTGGCGGGATGTAAAAAATCGGCTCCGGGCTCTCAGGGCTGCAGAAAGACTCCGGAAAAAGAAAAGTGAGCAAAAGAAAGCCAGATGCAAATTCATGGAAAATCCATTTTGCTTCGGAAAAAGTTTGCTGGATCCACCAAAATCTGGCACTCTTCGAGCGACAAAACAAGAATTAGATGAGCACTTCCGTTTGGCGTTCAAAGATCCTCTTGGCGATTCAGAGCTGCCGGAAAGAACCGATTTTCCCGAAGTACAGTTGCCGAAAGTGGCTTTCGACGGTGGAGAGATAAAGATGAATGAAGTATCTCAGTTTCTAAAAAAAACGAGGAACAAATCTGCCCCAGGTCCCAACGGCATTCCATATTTGTTATACAAGAGATGCCCAGGCGTGCAAAAGCTGCTCTACAACCGTTTAAAGATTGCATGGCGATCTAGATGCGTAGATAGGGAATGGCAAAAGGCGGAGGGAGTTTTTATCCCCAAAGAAAAAGATTCGGTCAATATCAACCAATTCCGACCAATCTCACTTTTGAACGTGGAGGGAAAAATATTTTTCGCTGTTCTGGCCAAGAGGCTCACGGATTTTGCAATTCGTAATGAGTACATTGACAGATCCGTGCAAAAAGGAGGAGTCCCCGGAGTACCGGGATGTATCGAGCACTCATCCATGATTTGGGAGGCCATCAAAAGAGCAAAACAAAACCAACTCAGCCTGCATGTGGTCTGGCTTGATTTAGCAAACGCGTACGGGACTGTTCGCCATCAATTGCTCTGGAAGACACTCAAAAGGCACAATGTTCCAGAATTCCTCATCGATGTTCTGCAACAGTATTTTCGTCGTTTTAGGCTACGTCTGTCAACATCGACGTGCTCCACAGAGTGGTTCAACTTGCGGGTCGGAATTGCTATGGGGTGTTCAATTTCTCCCATCCTATTTGTTCTGGCTATGCAATTATTGCTCGGTTCGATTGCATCTCGGGTTCAGGATGTTTACCTGGGAAAAGGAATTTTCATGCCATCAATAAAAGCCTTCATGGACGACACTACTCTTATCTTGAATCACTGCGGCGAAATGCGCCGTATTCTTCAAAATTTCAACGACTTGTTGTCCTGGTGTGGAATGAAGTTCAAGCCAACCAAATCGAGAAGCCTTTCTTTGCGACATGGAGAGATTGATGGTTTTGTCTCATTCTCGGTGGCTGGTTGCGAAATCCCAACAATCCAGCAAGAGCCTGTGAAAAGCTTGGGAAGATGGTACAACGTCTCCATGAATGATGTGAATCGGAGCAGCATCGTTCTGCAGGGCTTGGTTGAGGACCTGAGGAAAATCAATTCAACCGAGCTGCAGGGAAAGTTCAAGGTATGGCTGGTACAGTTTGTTTTGATACCGAGGTTGCTATGGCCATTAACAATCTATGAGATATGTTTATCTCACGTGGAGCGAATGGAGAAAAAAATGAACTGCTGCATTCGGAAATGGCTAGGACTTCCACCGGCGTTAACAACTTTAGCTCTATACAGTAAGTCAGCTAAGTTAGCTCTTCCATTCAAGTCCCTAGTAGAAGAGTACAAGATTAGCAAGATACGGACACAGTTGATGCTGGACAACTCTTCAGACCCATGTATCGTGAATGTGGGCCCATCAGTTGGATCGGGAAAAGGCTGGACTGCATGGAGGGACATCCGTGAAGCCGAGGGATCTTTGCAATGGTCTGAAAAGCTCGGAGCAGTGCAACCGGGACGGCTCGGTCTGGGTTGGTTCCATCATGTGTGGTGGTCTAAGGCCTCGTCGCAGGAAAGGACAAACATGATTATTCAAGACAGAAGGCGAGCAATGGAGTTGGAAAGAGTGCAGTTAGGTGCTCAGATGTCGCAACAGGGCGATTGGACTAGATGGGAGGCGGCAGTTCAACATTCGATGACATGGAATGATTTGTGGCGTTACTCGCCCATCCGCCTATCTTTTGTGATTAGAGCGATGTATGATCAACTGCCGACAGCTTCGAACTTAGTGAAGTGGGGAAAGCTTGAAAATGAAGCCTGCAAGCTGTGTGAAAAAACAGAAACTCTGATTCATATTCTCTCATGTTGTCCGTATGCTTTGGCAAAGGGAAGATACACGTGGCGCCACAATGAGGTTCTAAGAGAGATACTGGGCATTATCAAGGAGAACTGCAGACTAGCCAATTCGATGCAGTTGTGCCCCAGAAGAAAAGTTTATTTCTTGAGAGAAGGCTTGCAGCACTTGGGCCGCAGAAAGGCAAGTACGAGAAGAGAATCGTTGCTTGATGCGGCAAATGACTGGAGGATATCAGCAGACTTAAAAGATGAAGACTGCTTTCCGGAATTGGTTCGCAGCAGCGGATTGAGACCGGACGTTGTCATTTTTTCCAGTTTGGCCAAGACGTTGCTGTTCATCGAATTGACAGTGCCATGGGAAAGCAACATGGAAGCCTCAAATATCTTGAAAGAAGAGCGTTACAGAATCCTTGCCCAAGATTTGGAGCGTGCGGGATATAGAGTCGAGATTTTTCCAGTTGAAGTAGGCGCCAGGGGTTTAGCCGGTCGCTCACTCGTCAAATTGCTTGTGGCTCTCGGAATGTCGGGTCGGAAAAAAACTCAAGCTATCAAGAAAATAGCTGAAAGAGCAGAAACAGCTTCTTTTTGGATATGGATGCAAAGGAATGAAAAAGGAGATAATAAATTTAAACAGCCACTTCTGGCTTCCGTACAACAGTGTTAGCTCCTCCTTTGTTTACAAGTTCAGGGACGAAGTCGCGTTATGGCTGCCGGCGAAAGTTTCGGTTGTTTGCAATAGAAGGAAAGTTGCTGGCGTTTAGAAAATAATCGAAACAATGTTTCCTGCCATCATGGTTTGTGGTGTTTCTCGTTTGGTGAAAGTGATGGCATGGCTCGAAGTTCCGGAGGTGAATGTTTCTTTCGGTATCGGAATCTGGCGGTTTGGTGGATGCTACAGTTACTACATGCTCAAGTTCCGGCGTTTGAAAGACAGTTTCTCATCTTGTTACAGTTGCTTGACGGTTTCAAAATGACTTCTTGGTTCTGGTACTTTGAAGATTTGCCGGTTATCTGGTTCTGGTCGGAAACGGCATGTGATACACAAATTTCGTCAGGGGGCGGCCGTCTGATCAACGGTCGTGGCCCGCCCTCCCGTGGTAGCGTCAGGAAAAGGGCCGAAACGCTGGGAGGGTCTTCCTCTGAAGACCTCTGACGAACTTGCTCGAAGAAGAGTTTTCACATACATACATACATACATACATACATACATACATACATACATACATACATACATACATACATACATACATACATACATACATACATACATACATACATACATAGATACATACCATAGATTCTATGGTATGTATCTATGTATGTATGTATGTATGTATGTATGTATGTATGTATGTATGTATGTATGTATGTATGTATGTATGTATGTATGTATGTATGTATGTATGTATGTATGTGTGTGTGTAGAATCGGATCTAAGGGGGGGACTGAGAGCGAAAAAATGAGCGGGAAAACGGCAGGGAACGGATAACGACCGGGAGCGGGAGCGCAAGCAGGAAGGAAACGGGAGCGAAAAAAAACGCATTAGGTAGACCTCTAAAAACCCCGGGCAACGCCGGGTGCCCCCGCTAGTTATTAATAAAATAGGGCTAAATAGGCGGAGCTAAGTATTAATAAAATAATCTCCGCCTCGGGGCGGAGCTGAATATTCAACGGCAGGATCTTCAGGATTGCCTAATAATAATACAAAAATCATTGTTTAATTAATGTTACTTCCTGAGAGTTCAGTCGTAGCAAATTACTCCTGCTCCTACGTTAATGCTATTGCCACGGCGGTACGCGATCTTTGATTCGCTATATCTTTATTAATTTTATTTTTTTACGCTATATGGTATATTCAAACTCAGAATATGTACCTTTATATAAAAATATTAATGAAATTTAAAAAAATACTTTTGAAATTTTTATGCTACTACCTAGGATAGGGTTTAGGGGTAGGGTTAGGGTTTCGGGTTAGGGTTAGGGATAGAGCTAGGGATAGGGTTAGGGTTAAGGTTAGGGTTAGTAGCAATTTTACCGATTGTAATCACGTCGAACCGCCGGGGCAATAGCAGCGACCTGCTCCTAACACTGGTAAAACCGTAGAATCCGGGGTATAAACATATTCTAAAAAATGTATCGGCGTAAGCTACGCCCCTTAATTTCTATGCTCCGCCTCTAGGATGGGATGTGCCTGATCGACTTAAAAATATATAAAAATTTATTTAATTTTTTGTAAAATATTATCTAGTTTAATAATTATTAAAAATAATTTAAAATATTGCTTAAATACAAAATGTTTGGGATGTGCTTTGATGCGAGAAGCGAAGCGTATTTACCAGACCGCAAGACCATTAAGCTGATTAGAACAATTACCTACCACTTGTCTTTGCGAATTATTCATATTCACAGGGACGTAAATTCAGCATTTTCCAGGGGGGGGGGGCAAAATTTTCCCGCCATTATATAGCTTACTGACAGGGTTACCCGCGGTTGTCCGGGTTTTTGTGCTTAGTTTTGATTCGTTTTTGCCAATGAAACGTCAAAGAAATAACAGATTTTTTGTAATTTTTCAAAATTTTCTCATCAATGAAGTTACCTGTATGCCAAATGTTGTTAAAATTGCTCCTGCGGCTTGGATGTGATAAACGAATGCTCTCACACACACATTTATATAAATACGTAGGTACAAGCAGAGAGGGATGGAGAAAATGGAGAAATGCATCCCCCATCAGAGTATCAATTGAAATTTTTTGGTTATAATACCTTGTCTTTGGAAAACGACCGCAGCTTTTTTGGGAGGAGAAATTGGAAGTCTTTGAAAAATTTTTTGAAAAATACTTACAACTACCTTTTACCGGTTATCAGCTTTTTGGAAGAGAATATAAAAAAATTTCTGAAGTGAATCCCCCACCAGAAAATTCTGGATTCGCTACGCCCCACTGGGTATAAGGGGGATGAATGATTTAATCATATTGCAGGAGCAAGTATACAGGATTAGTAAAACAAGTAAAGGAAAAAAGAGTTTTTCAACACAAATACATTCAATTTAGAAATGCAAAAGATGTTCAAAGTTTTTTTTTTAATTGAATCATGTATTTTCATCAAATATAAAGCTATGCTGAAAGTTTCAACTTCCTAGCTAGTCAAAATGCTGGTTAAATTTCACTTGCAAGATTTGCGTAAATAGAAAGACACACAAAAAAAACAGAGATTGTAACCTAAATAAAAGTTTGTAAATAAGATGTCCAAAACGGGGTGGGTATAATTTTGTTTTATTTTCGTGTAATAAATAATAACTTTCATGTAGACAGCTGTGAGGGAATCAACATTGTATCAATACCACTAATAGGGTAAAATTCAACGAGTTTGCTGATTGTATTTTGGCACATAAAACAGCCAAACAGCTAATCTTTGGACCAACACTGATACACAAATTATTACTCTGCAGTTATTGGTAAATCTAGCATCGAGCTAAGATTAAAAATTGTCTCCAATACGCATTGAATCATCACTAGGTTAAGTAAAGTTAAAATTAACATATTATATAGTAAACTCTAAGTAAACAAAAAATTTTAATTTTGGAAATCAAGGGGGGCGAATTGTCTATACACGCCAGAAGGATTCCAATACGCATTGCATCATCACTAGGTTAAGTAAAGTTAAAATTAAATAAATATATAGTAAACTCTAGGTAAAAAAATTCAAATTTTGAAAATCAGGGGGGGAGCAAATGCCCCAAAATATGTCAATCAAATTAGTACATTAAGTAATAATGACGAAATCGCAGTTGTGGATTTTAGGGTTTGTTTCAAAATAAAAGGCTCAGTAGTAGATTAGGAGACTGCATGTGCAAAGCTGTCGTTACACTTTAATGATTGAAATTAAAAAATATAGTCACTTAATTTATTTTTTTATCAATCATCACCATAAATTCATCTTAGCCATTCACATTACCGGCTTTAGTTGCCGGTCAGCTAATTTTCAGTCATTTATAGATGTTTCCTTTTCCAAGTGGCAATTTGTTCTTATTAACTTAATGGTCTGGTAACAGACTAGCGAATACGCTTTGCATCGGAGCAGACCCCAATCAATTATCAACTGCTAATTTTCCGTTATTTATAGATTCTTCCTTTGTCTTGTGAACATGAAGAATTTGCTAAAACAAGTCGCAATTGTTCTTATCAATGGTCATGATAAAGACCAGATAATGCGCTTCGCATCTCGCATAACAACAATTTACTAAATTACTTTCAATTTTAATATTTATATTTTAATATTACTTATTAAATAAAGTTATTGGTTATTTTGTCTGTTCTAAACATTAACACACTGGCTTTCCATTAAATCATATAAAAAGACGCAACACTAGCTGTCAATCATTCTATTTAGACCTGTCAATCAAAATAGCGGCCATACTTGTTTTTGTTTGTACCCCGGATTCTACGGATTTATTGTCCACGTTTGAAAAACTGAAGTCAGGCAATATTATTATTAAACTCATTTCAATCTATCAAAATTATTCACGAGACTGTTTATTAAACTAATAGAATAGGTTTTTCACTAGACCTGTGTAAGAAATCAACAGAAACAAAGTAACCGGAAGTGTTTATTGACCTTCTTATAAAACTGCTGACGCGTATTAATATTTTTTGGGAATGGTGCATACTGGAGGATTACCTATATTTTTAAAAGGGTTAGGGTTTAATTTTAATACGGGACTGCCGGCGCAGTAGCAATTTTACCGATTATTTCCACGGCAAACCGCCGGGGCAATAGCAGCGACCATAATTTATACTATACTATTATGCACGCAGCTTCATCGCATTTTTAACCATGACCGCTCACGGAGCTAACGTATAGGGCACGTATAATATTCGCTTTTTGTTAACACTAGTTTACGGTTCATGCTGCAACTCCAATTTAGAATTGAGACGACAAGTGCGCGTTCAACAAAGCGTAATTTAATTTGCAGATACGTTTACTGTTTCGGATTTGTTATTTGCCCGACGATCACACGACGCACAGAATTACATGCGTAAAGCCGGCACCAAATCGACAAACTTGAGTTGAATCAACCCGATCAAATCTGGGTAAAGGTGGAGAGTAGCTTAATAAATTATTTCCGGTATTTTCAATATTTTCATTATAATAATTAATTTATAAAGGTAAATAAGGTGTGGAATAGCGTAATAAATTATTTAAGATATTTTTAATAACATTTTCATTAGAATAATTATATAATATAAACACAATAACATTACCAATTTAATGATTTTATTTTTTTAGGATTGTTATCGAAACTGTGACCAAATGCCCAATATCAATCAATCGGACGCATTTATTTATATAACCCTATTTCTGTGGCGTTCAATAGCGCTTGGACATAAACTGATTGAACAGAAATGTTTTAAGTCCATGAGGGAAAACAGTGAGTGAAGTAGAGTTAGTTAGAGGTGTAAGAAGGGAGTTCCAGAGAAAGGGACCAGAGTAGGAAAAAGCATTGGTAATCTTTCCTACGGACGGCCCGTGCCGAAAAAATAGTCGTATTATTTTTATTTTGTTACAATAACCTAAATAAACAAATTTAATACCAAATTTAATTTAAAAAAAACATTTATCGTAATTTGAGAGACTTTGAAAACGTTAAGTAGTACTCTTCCAAGCACTATTTACATCGTAGTTGTGAGTGGTGAGGTACGATGATCGTATGAATGAAATGAATAAAAAAAATTAGTTTATAATAAAATTTTATTTAAAAAACAAACTCAGTTATAAAAAAAATTAAATTTAAATTTTAAAACTTTTTCTATGTAAAACGATAAAGAACAAAAGGCGAGAGAAACAACGAAGTAAACCCCGCTAATCACTTTATATAAGGTCGCTGCTATTGCCTCGGCGGTTCGCCGTGATTGCAATCTGTAAAATTGCAATCCCGTATTAAAACGAAACTCTACCCCTACTCCTAACTTTACCCTACCCTAACCCTACCCTACCCTAACCTTACCCTTACCCTTACCCTAACCCTACCCTTACCCTAACCCTACCCTAACCTTACCCTACCCTTACCCTACCCTTAATCCTACCCCTACCCATAACCCTACCCCTATCCTAGGTAGTCGCATAAAAAGTTTCAATATAATTTTTTTTAATTTTACTAATATTTTAAATAAAGGTACAAATTCTGAGTTTGAATATACTATATAGTGTAAAAAATAAAATTAATAAAAAGATCGCATACCGGCGCCTACCGCCGTGGTAATAGTTATAAAGTTATATAACACGCCACGCGATTCCTTCGTTTACACTTTTCCTTAAAACTCAAATTTTTTCTATGTAAAATTTTTTAAATTATAATTACATTATTTATTTAATTAAAATAACTTTATATAACATTTTCCCATTTTAAATAAATTATTTATACTAATTATCATAATTTTTAAACTAGTGTTTACTTTTCGTCGTGTTTATAGTTAATTATAGCCAAGAATTATGTATTAATCCGCCACACGGGCCGTCCGTGGGAAAGATTACCAAAGCATTTAGCAAAAGAATGCTTAACAGCAGTGTTGGGTAAAATCAATTTTGAAATGATTTGAAATCAAAATCAAAATCGTCAAGAAAAATATGATTTCAAATCAAAATCATTAATTACAAAATGATTTAAAATCAAAATCACTTTTAAAAATGATTTCAAATCATCAAATCAAAATCTTTTTTTTATAAATTATTATTACACAGTATGGTTTAATTTAACATAATTTTGTCTATAAAATTATGTTTTAACACAATTTGATCTAAAATCACTTAAACAATGAAATGTGACTAAAGTTTATTCATCTTCAAAAGCAACAATTTCTCTAATATTGAATCAGTCAAACTATTTCTTCTGTGAGTTTCAATTAAACCGGCGGAACTGAACAGTCTTAAGACAGGAGCTGACGAAGGCAGTGTTGTATTATATCGTATGAACACTTTTTTAATCAATTCATATGAACTAAATATGGCAAAAGTGCTGTCAACATCCGATAAATAGTTCATCAATAAAAATGTTGTAGACATTGTTAGAGGTACCGATGGTCTGTGAAGAACACTGGTCATCATAGTAGCCGTAGTCATTATCAATTCGTTCCATGCTTTGACTTTTGACTCCATCAGCAGTAGCTGACACAGATATGTCCTTTAAATATTAAAATCAATAAAATTCAACTGCATTTTGAGTTTTTGGTATATTAAGATAGCAACGTATTTGATTTAATAATTGTTCGGTAGGAAAGTACGGTTTTACCGTATCTATTATAGTATAATTATAGCACGTTACCTTCAAATGACGAAGAAAATTTTGATCCTGAAATTGACTTAGCGCAATTAACACACTTAGCTACCACTCTGTCACCTTTCCCGCTAGTTATTTAAAAAAAATTACCATCAAGTAACAAGGCAAATTACACATTCTTACGCAATTCAAATCGCAATCTATACTATCTGCCATGTTGTTAAAAACTATTTTAATTTGTATAAGTTACCGCTCAAAGCGATTGTTGGCTTGGCATAGAAATAGCAGAATAGAAAAAATATGTTATGATTTTCGAATATTAAAATAAAATCGAAAATCGTCAAAAAATGATTTCAAATCAAAATCATAATTTAACTTTGCAAAATGATTTCAAATCAAAAATCAATATTTTGATTTGAAATCGTGATTTGAAATCATTTGATTTCAAATCCTACCCAACACTGCTTAACAGTCAAGATACGAAAGTGACAAAGAGAGGAAGATCGAAGACCAGACTTAAGAGGGATTTGTATCAAGTTAGTTAGGTAGGGTCGAGAAAGGCAATTTTTAATCTTAAACATTAGTAAGTAAATTTTAAAAATCCGGTTCCAGTTTAGCGCTGTGGCGTCGTGGCGTTTCGGTTGCGAACAATAGCAGCACTTTTTTTAACGGATTCATTTGACACGTGCCAACACCGATAGTCTCAGACTTACTCCATCTTAATGCTTAATTCCATCAATTGACCCCTACTTCGAGTAGGAGAGGCGCTGGTGGCAGAGCGGTAGAGCGCTCGCCTGTTGATCGTTAGGTCGGCAGTTCAAGCCTCACCTGCGTCACCAGCGTAACTCCCTTAGGCAAGGAGTTCACTCGCATTGCTTTCTCATGTCTATGAAAATAGCGTGTTCTTCGAAGTTTCCGATCCAAAGGAACCTTCGTAAGCGCCTCTGACTTATCTGGCGCTATATAAATTCATTATTATTATTATTATTATTACTGGTATTAACACATAGATTCACTTGAGCAATCAATTTAACAACACGACCTAACTGAAAACAAGAAAAGCGTGATAATAAAATTAGAGTACTGTATGGGCCGACTTTTTGCAGAGAAATTTCTTCAGAAAAAACAAAATGTTTTTTCTTTTAAATTTCATTTCATTCCACTTTACCTTTAGTTGGCTTTTTGTTTATGAGTTTTTTAGCTACTACCTGACTGTTTTCTAATATTAACTTCTTTTTAGAATATAATTTTAAAAAAGCGATTACATAAATCTGTTGATAATTTATATTTTTTTAATTATATTAATTTTATAATAAAAATACACTGGGAATAATTTATTATGCTATTCTCCACCTTTACCCAAATCTGACATGTCCGGTACCGTGAAACTGGCTTTGACTCAGTTTACACATAAATTAATCATAAATTTCAAAGTACAAATTATATTTATATTAGTCCAGTTGGGTTAACATTTTTCCTGTGTGTACCTAGGCGAAATTTGCAACAAGCTGATTTTTTGATATTATGTTTGTAATATGTTCAAGAATCTTTCTGCAAAAATTAGTCGAAATCGTCCTTAAGGAATTTAAGTTATCACCATAAATAGATTGCAATTTAGCTATGAAAGTAAAAATCGATTGAAAAAAGCGAATCGTACCAAATTTGTTAGTTGTATTTCTAAAAAATGTTATAAATCATTTACTTTTAGAATATAGAATTTCTCTCAGAACTTGTGGTTTTGCAACGGAAAGTTGAAAACTATTTGTTAGGCGTTTTTGACTAGGTAAATTCAAAAAATAACTGAAAAAAACTCAGCAGACCAATCTTGTTGGTTGTATTTTTTTAAATGTGACAAATCTATTAGTTTTGGAATATGTAATTAGGTTTCTATATTATGTTTTTATGTAAATTATGTAAGATGTAACAAACAATGTTTTCACTTAAATTTTCAATATTTTAACTTTTGGATTTCAATTTTTTTTATATTAAAAAGATCTTTCTATTTGTTATATATTTTTGTGTATTTGTTAATAATTTTCAATTTATATTCATGAAAAAGTATGTTGCCTTTTAAATTTTAATCTTAAACTTAAATTTTTTTATTTATTTGGGTTAATTAAGTTTTTATATTAAATAATTTTATTTAATTCTTTTTGTTTTGTAAAATAATCTTTAATGTATGTATATTATGTTGTTGTTATCAGTATTTGTTTTCAGTTTAACAAATAATTTTAAAAAGAATTGATAAATTGAGCAGTTTTAATGGTTTCTGGCCAATTTTGAAAATCGTCTGTAATTTTTTTATACTTACAAAACAAAACATCTAATTGCTTTGTTTCCAATTTTGTCTATCTTTTTTTTATTCCAGCTGGATTATATGAGCAATTATCCTGATAAGATTTGCATTAAGTATGTATATAAAATAATATATAGGGGAGACTAGTGCTGAATGGACTGCATACTGAATGGACCTTTGGCTTTACAATTTCAATTTTCATCTTATTCCACCCAAATGTTAATTATAGCTTGCTTCTAGACAGATGTACATGCTTCTACCACCACTAGTTGAATCATGTGAATCATCCCAAGTCTTCTAATTCTGCAAGATGAGTTGCAAGTTTCATATTGGTGCCATTGTCTCTGACTAAAACGCCTTTCTTAGCCTCATTGATATTCCAATCTGCAATCATGGATTGTAGATGATTTGAAATCAATTCTCCACTGTGCCTACCTTTCAATGGCTGAAGTTGTAGAAGAACGGATATCCTACGCTAATCGGTGTCTATCCAGTGCCTGGTCAAACTGAGGAAAGCATCTAAATCAGTGGTCTCAAACACGTGGTCTGCGAGCCAATTGCGGCTTGCAATTTTATTTTCAGACAAACAAAACTGCAGATAAGAAATCAAAATTTCTTTTTTAAAAACGGATTCAACTTTTTAAATATGAATTACAATCAGGAAAAAGTACCTCTGACTACCCGCCCTTCGGTCATCAGCTATTTTGGGAGGAAAAGTTCAGGATTAATAGGACGAATATTTTTAATGTTTGGGTGATTGAAAAACTTTGCTCCCAAGAAGGTTTTCTAAACGTTTTTCCTCGTATCCCTGGAATTTTTGAAATGATGCCACTAACTACAACAAATTTATGACATAACATCTGAGCTATCTTCAACTGACATATCAATAACTCAGCCATTTTGCATCTACGAACAGTCAATACTAGAGTACTGTCCAGGCCTGGCCTTGATTTTAAGGTTTTCAATCAGATAGGTCCAGGACGGGCCGAGATTTTTTGTCAAGTATAGGGATTTTAGGCCTGAAAAAATGGACCATTACAGGTTAAAATTAGACAAGCCGGATCTGAAAATTTGGCCTAAGAAATGGAGCGGACTGAATTGCTGACGGACAGGCAGTGTTGTTTCAATTAGGGTTTTTCAGTTAGAGTATCAGTTAAAGTTAGCCAATTTAATATTTTTTAGTTAGTATTACAGTTAAAGTTAATTTTATTCATTTTTTCCAGTTAATATTAGAGTTAATATTTTTTCAGTTACTATTACAGTTAGTATAACTGTTATTAATATAACCCAGTACTGATAAACATATTACTAAGGAAACGCTGTCTCAGTTTCACTTCTTGTACATCTGAATTCCATTCTTTTTTATTGCTAATGAAAGCAGGCAAAGTAGTCTGTGCGCTATTCTGGTTAACTGTGTTTCCTGTATCATTTTCGATTAGTTTGCGCTTGGCCTTTAGCTTTTTGCGATTTGTCTCCAAAACCTCAAGTTCTTTTGCCACTTCCTTATGTCAATAACTTAGATGATTTACCTTTTAACAGTGCTCCGCAAGTTTCGGCCACGTGAGCTTCCGAATCTTTTTTCCCACACTACAAACCACGTTACACCGGCTTTTATCAGTAGAGGGTTCGTAACTGAAATACCGCCATACTCCATTTTCTTGTTTTTGGCCAAAATTTATCTTTAACATTGTTTTTACGTTGTTAAATGTAAATAAAACGATAAAAAAGAAAATCATAGTAGAGATAAAAGACACGAGTGGAGTGGATCCGATTACCAAATATAAACAAAGAAATAAAATTTTGGCGCATTTCAGTATTGGATTTTCCGAAAACATTTTTTCCAGTTTTTATTACAGTTACTACTTTTTTTACTATTAGTATTACAATTAAAGTTAACATTATTTTTCAGTTAAAGTTTCAGTTAGTACTTTTCAGTTATTAGACCAAATTCAGTTAAAGTTACGCTTAACTGAAACAACACTGTGGACAGGTCTGCGAAAAATCAGTTTGTGCAATACTGTAGTCCAGCGGTTCTCAATCTTTTTAGTGCCGCGACCCCTTGACAAAATTTGCCATGCTATGGCGACCCCCAATAATAAAATTATGTGCGTTCATCATTTACTCTGTTACAATTACTATTGCACTTACAGTCATACTCCTATTTTAAATTATTTAATAGATAATTTTGATTTTAGAATTTTAGCCTATCATTTCTAGGCTTTTTCAATTATAAATTGTATATTATAATTATAATTTAACGTATTATCATGCAAAGAAAGAGTTTTTTCCAACAATTTTTTTTACAACTTACAAGCAAATGATATTGATCATTTTTAATTTAACATTTTAATGTTGCAGCTCCAAAATAGAATTGCTAAATAGTCAGTGAGAAGGCTGTGCTTTCTTCATTCTCACCAGGTCAGAAATTCTAGGGAGATTTTCAGGGGCATGATTTGGGGGGCAGGATTTTTGAAAGAGAAATTTTTTTGGTATAAAATAAATAAAGATGAAGTTTTAGAAAATTTTTAGAAAATGTACCTCCGACTATTTTAGGAGGCAAAAGTGTTAAGAGTTTTAGAAAATTCTTCGAAAAGTACTTCAGACTACCCCTTCTGTCATCAGCTATTTGTGGAGGCAGAGTTTTAGAAATTTTTTTGCAGGATTTGATAGAGCACAACACAAATAATTTTCTGCATTAATTCTACTCCTGTATTAAGACTTTATAACTAATAAGCTTGAAAAGCCTTTTTAAGAAAGGTGTGTTGTGGGAAAATGAACCATTGTACATGGCTATTTGAGCAATGCGGATAAGTTTCAAGTTTAAAAAGTAAGCATCTGCGTCCAGATATCGTTATCTCGAATTCAATCGAGATTTCAAAACGATACGGGAGATCCCGTATCGCCATTGAAACGATACAGCCTGCGGAAGAAGTCTCGTATCTATATAATTAGCGATACTAAGAATTTCATTCCCGATAAAAATCCCAAAAAAATATCGGGATTTTTTAAAAATATTTTCCAATAAATAAAGAAAGTCATACATATTTAATTAACGATTCTCACAACTGTGAATATTTGCAATTGATTCATCAACATTGATTAATTAATCTACCTATTGACAGAAGTTTATAACTATTATCATCCCCACTTTAAATTCGGTTTTCCAGACAGCCTGTAGCCCCATTATTTACTATTTTTAGTCTGGGAACCGGCAGCAAAAAAGCCACGCTCTTATTAGGCTGCTAGTCGAGCTCTGCATACTACTGATACTACAAGCCCTACAAGGCAATCGTACTCGCTGACATCGATGACTATTATTATTAATGAGAATAATGAGTAATGTAATAGTAATGATCATTCTATGTTTATGTTTTGGTTTAGTTTGTTTGATAAACTTATTTTTTCAAATTTGTTACATAGAATTGGAATGATTATTTTAGTGTTTCGATATCCGTAATTGACCGTAATAGTAGCTCATCTAAGATATATCTTTATAATCTCGATGATATTCTTGGTTGTGTGTATGTGTGTGCCACCTGTAGTGTGCACGACAGTGCCGTAGCCCGTATCGTCTGCAGCTGGAATTCGAAACTTTCTCAGCTTCTTTCTTGCTATTGCTGCTAACCGCATTCGCCATCGCCTATAAATAAACACGCTGGTTTTTTTTTCACTTTCTTAATTCTTGCATAGAGGCACTTTTTCGTGTTTGTCATCATTATCATGCCGCGTCACCGGGGTCAAATCTGGGAGTACTTTGAGGAAGAGACGTTCACGCAGAAAGTCAATGACAAGGATGTAGAAGTAAATCTTGCCAGATGCAAAGACTGCGGGAAACAGTATCATTTTAATTTAATCTTAGTAATCTAGTAATCTTTTATCTCAGTAATCTGCAATCTATTTCTATCTCCATTGGTTTTTCCACTTTCACTATTGAATTGCCTAAAAATGTCGTTCTTTTGGTGTGCTAGTAGAAGGTTTTCTACTTTTCAATTATTTGAAAAAATAATTTTAATTTTTTTTTCATCGGCAAGTAAAATCATTTAATTAAATTGATAAACTACCGCATAATGCGTACTAAATAAAGTAAATAAATACTTACTATCGGCGGTAGCGTTTTATTTAGAATCTTAATTTAGAAAAATAGATTACCGAAACTTATTTCAAGTTGTATAAATTTTGAAATTTTTTAATATTTATATATTTATCAGTCGAGATCCCGATATCGTATCGTATCGTTATTGTTCGAGGCGTCTTGTATCGTATCGTTTAATTCGAGGCAAATTTCAGAAATCGTATCGTATCGTATCGTTCCAAAAAAATAACGGGATGCAGAAGCTTATTAAAAAGCCTGTTGAAAAAAACTCAATTTTCTGAAAGTCTTAGGCGTGTAGTAAGCCGCATTTATACACGCACACACACATCGGTTGTTACAGGTGAGCGCTCCTTAGCTCGCGCTAGCTAGTGGCAACCTTTTCACCTTGCGCGGCTTCTTCTTCGTTGTTCTCGTTGTCCGCCATATTTACGAGTTGAGCCTCGAGTTCGAACCTTGTTTTCATTTTCTTTCGCCATTGTCGGCTCTTGTAGAATTGTTTATTTTAGCTAACTTTTGTTGTTGGTTACGTTTAATAAAACTTTAGAAACCGACTTCAAAGTCTCTTTATAAAAAACATGGTCTAGACCACCACAATTGGTGACCCCGACGTTCCAACCATAAGGACGTTTCTTTCCCCAACGTGAAGAATTCTGAACACCAGTGAAAGGGCTCAACCCGACGTTTGTTTCCCTTACGTGAAGAATTCTGAATTGCCGACGTCTCAACCCGACGTTTCAACTCGATGTTTTTCAGCCTCGACCTTTTTCAACTTCCGACGTTCTTCAATTCCGACGTTTCCAACCAACGTTTTCTGCTCACAGACTGACTCACTGTCAATATGGCAACTGCCCCCAGCCAACCTCCCACAATTGCTGCAGTTTCAGTAATGGCAACTCCATTCATTCCGTCAAACCCTGCCACATGGTTTGTCATCCTGGAGGCGCAATTCAACATCGCCGGCATTGCGACGTCGGCTACAAAATTCTACCACGCCCTAGCTAACCTTTCGGTGGAAACAGTTAGTAATCTCGACGACGTTATCTTGCAGGCACCTGATTACGACTGGCTCAAAGAAGCCGTCAAAAGATTCCACGAGTCAACCAGAGGAGAACTCTTCGAAGCCTTTCTGCAAGAAACTCCCCTCACTGAAAAGCCATCACACTTACCCCTACAAATGACAAAGGTTGCAAAGAAAGTCGGCGTGGGAGAAGACATGGTGCGTCATCGTTTTCAACAAGCTCTTCTGCCTAGCCTCGCACCCGTCATCACGTCACAGAGCTTTGGGACTGGATGACCTCGGACGACTTGCCGACGAACTCCTACCACTACTAAAGAGTAAAGAGCCAGGCAACATCTGTTGTTAATGAATCTTCACTGTCGAAATTCAATGATCGATTTGCGCATAAATCATTTGTTGCTGATAATGTTGCGCCTAAATCTTTTCATTCCGTGTCTTCAAAAACTTTAATTCCTTTTTCCGAGAATCAACGCCCTAAGGTTTGCCAAAGCCACATATTTTATGGGGTAAAAGCGCGGACATGTCGCCATTGGTGTCAATGGCCAGATAAAACTGCGTGTAAAACAATTCAGTCGCATGAGACAACCCCTGCAAGCTCGCGAGATAATTCTCCAGTGCGGTCTTTAAATGCCTAGGCGCTACAGCAACCGCGGCAGCTAGTGGCGCCCTACAATTGTTGGCCGCATTTTGAATTGGAAATTTGTCAGTGGATTTTTCAATTGATCCATCCTCATTGTCAAAATCACTTTCATGTTTGTTGTCGCCATCTCTGATTCATTTGAAGGCTGCTGATGGCCGTTCTATTGTTGTATATGACAAACTCATTTAAAACTAACCAATAAATCATTTCGTCGATTATTTGATTGGGTGATCGTGGCTGACGTTTCAAAGCCAATTTTGGGTGCCGATTTTTTATCGAAATTTCGCATCAGCGTAAATTGTTTTGAGCGAGCGATTGTCGACACCAACACAAATATTCCGAAACTTGTGCCAGATTATTCAGCATGCAGCATTAAGCTTCCAGAGAATCTTCCGGCGTTCATACACCCGCTTTTTGACAAATACTCCAGTCTGCATGCCTGAACAAATAGATTATTCTGTTTCTGTCTATCCTTTTTCTACCCAGCACACCATTGATACGGGTTCTGCACGCCCTGTATTTGCACGCGCGCGTCAGCTTCCCCCAAATAAGTTCGATATTGCAAAGAAAGAATTTGATTTTATGCTGGCGGCGGGTATGGTGCGTCCTTCTAAAAGCGATTGAGCATCCCCCTGCATTTAGTTCCAAAGAAAGATGGTCAGTCGTGGCGACCTTGCGGCGATTTCCGTCAATTGAATGCATTCACCAAAAAGAATCGCTACCCATTGCCACACATAAATTTATGCATTGAACGCTTTTATGGTAAAAATATCTATAGTAAGCTTGATATTGTAAAAGCGTATTTCCACATACCCATGGCCCCTGAGGATGTAATTATGCCATTTGGTTTATTTGAATTTACGCGTATGCCATTCGGGCTCTGTAATGCACCGCAAACTTTCCAGCGTTTTATGGATTCTATCTTTCGGGATTTATCATTTGACCGCGAACTTTTAGCCGTCTACCTTGCAGTAGTCCACTTCAAGCCAGTTATTGAGGGTCGTACTGTTGCCGTTTTTGCAGACCACAAACCCCTGGTAAATGCATTCTATAGTCAAACTCCACCGAAGTCTGATCGCCAGCAACGCCACTTGTCATATATCTCGGAAAACGTCTGCTCATTTGAGTACATAAGTGGTTCTGAAAGATGCACTTTCTCGTGCCGATACAGATGAAACTACATGCTAGCTGGACTTGATGCATCCAGCCTTGTCCACACTTAGTACCGCACAGAAGGATGACGCCGAGATGGAAGAATATAAAGAAAGGTTGAAGTCTTTCCCTATCGAGGACAAGCAATTGTTGCGGTATGACACCACTCTTCCATACCCTCGACCTTTTGTGCCACTGGAGCATCGTATGGCAATTTTCAAACAGTTGCACTGTTTGTCACACCCTGGCGTGAAAGGCTCTGCACAACTGGTGGCCAAACGATACTTTTGGCCCTACATGAAAAAACACATCAAAGAGTGGGTTTGAGAATGTATCAACTGCCAGAAATCAAAAGTCTTCAAGCACAACAAAACTCAAGTGCAGTATATGCAGTTTCCAGCTTCCGATAGGTTCCGAACAGTTCACAGATATTGTTGGACCTATGAAGATACCCTTTCACCTTATCCACCCGAGAAGCGATATCTTATCACCATAATAGACCGAGCAACTCGATGGCTTGAGGTAGTACCAGCTTCTAGCATTACAGCTGAATCTAATGCCGATGTTTTTCTGACTGCATGGGTTTCTCGTTTTGGTGTTCCGCTTCATATTGAGCCGAACTCATGAGTCATCTTTCTTCATTGATCGGTTTTCATTGTTTACGAACTACAGCTAATCACCCTCAATCGAACAGTATGATCGAACCATAGATATCTAGATAAGCTATATAGGCTTATTTGCTGTTTTTGTTTGGTTTTACGTGCGCAGTGGAGTTTTAGTTTGTGCCTCCTGACTGACCATAGACAAGAGATTTGTTTACATTTGTCTACACCGGCGGCTTGCCTTATTTCGATAAGCAATTCATTCCAATTTTGCAGTTAACTATTATAAAGCAATGACAACGCGTTATTCTTTCAATATTTGTTTATCATAGATTAATTTATGACTTTCTATCAAAATTTCTTTGTTTCTTCAGTGCATACTTTAATTGTTTTTGACAGAAATGACTTTTATAAATTCCCTTGAATCTTTTGGTTTAAACTTTAAAACCATAACATTTTAAGAAAATGCTTTTATCTAAAGATAACTGATAGTCATATGCAGGGCCGTATTTAGCGGTCAGACCGCCCCTGGGCTTTGGCAGCATGGGCCGCCCCTCAGTGTGGGCAATATTTTTCTTGGACGATCGCAATCCACAATTATTTGTCTTCATTTTCTTTATTGGCAAGTCGCCGAACTATAACATTACAATTAAACGGAAGTGCCAAAGAGGCGGAAATACAGTGCTTATATAGCCTGTTGACACCCACGCACACAAATACAGAAATTTAACGCAAAAAGAAGTGAAAACCTAGCACAGCTAGGGAAATTTTGTATGAGTGATAAACAATAGTTATAATGCACAACACAGTTGCTTTAAAGTGGATTCCAAACATATGCATGTACTTTGACAATCTTTGTATGAAAATATGTGAACACACTACTGAAAATCAAGGTGTACATTTTAGAAACGTGTGACGTGTCATATTGGCTTTCGCCGGGCCTTCACTACACTGAAGTGATTAATAATTGTGTCACAATCGAGTGTTTCCAAAATTGACGACTATACACAATAATGACATACTGGTCATCTTGTCTTGAGAGAGGGAGGAACGCAGGTAATTCTTAATACGCTTCAAACCTGAGAAACTGCGTTCGGTGCAACAGTTTGTTGCCATAAGGCATAGATAAATTCTAAGAGTAGTCTCCAAATTTGGATATACATCTGTGAAAAGGTTCTCGCGGATCATTTTCATCATATCAGCGGCTGTTTTTGGACCACACTCATTGTCTTGACTTCGGAGATGCGCAGCGAAGTGAATGCATTCTTTTGTGAGGGAATCTCTGTCGAAGTCATTCGGCAATTCTTCACTGAGGCTAACAATAGAAGAGGAAATATCGGCAGACGTCATGGTACTGATTCTTATCAAGAATCCGAAATGTTTGTTGGGATAGATGTAGGCCTCGCAGCGCTGTTGCAACTGGACATTCAGACTGTCCAAAATTGGCAAAAATGTGTTAAAGCGGAATTTTTCACGTGGGGAGAATGGGACTTCTGCTGGATCTGACACTTCGTCATGATGTCTTTTCCGTTTAATCATTCGACTTTTTTCATGCTTGTACTGTGTAGGTCCTTTTTCCGTCGCCTTCTTCTCGAACAGATCGAAATCATTCCGACAGGTTTTGACAAGTTCAATTAGTGATCCATAAAGCTCCACAACCGTGTTGAGGTCGATGTCGATGGCCTGAAGGCGAACGCTGGCTGCTTTGAAGCGATGAAGCAGGAGACTCCACAGGGTAGTCATAAAAGCTGTTTCAAGGGAATGGAACTGACGAAGGAGCCCCTCGGCTTCATTGCGTACAAGAGGTTTCTCGGTCATGTCGTCCACTATTAACTTCAGAGCATCTTGCGTTTCTTCCCAGCCACAATTGAGTGCAGAGCAAGCATCATCCCGTGTGGACCACCGCGTTATAGAGAGGCTTTTTAGCGTCTTTGTGGAGTCATTGTTGCTGTCATCAAAGGTCTTTTGGAGGATGGCATGACGATGAGTTGAATTTTTAAAAAAAATTTTAGAGATTTTGTATGAATGCAAAAAACGAAACTGCCTCCGAACATGCTTCTGCTGCTGATTGGCCAACCAAATTAAGTGAATGGCCAGCACAAGGTACAAAGCGGGCGAATGGGTTAACATCCTTTACTCTTGCCTGCAGCCCTGAGTACCTGCCAGCCATATTTGCTGCATTGTCATACGACTGTCCCCTGCAGTCATGAATGTCCACGCCAAATGTTTTCAGAATTTCGAACACAGCTATTGCCAGGTCTTCGGATTTGTGTCCAACATTCTGGAGGAAGGTCAGAAATCTTTCGTATGGTGTGCCGTTCCTGCCCACATAACGAACAGCAAAAGAAAGTTGGTCATTGTGTGTGATATCTGGTGTAGAGTCCACACTGAAAGAAAAGTATTTTGCTTCTTTCAGCTCATCAATTATCTTCTCACGAACTTTCTTTGCCACCAGGTCAATAAATTCATCGCAGGTGGCGAATGACAGATATGAGGTGCTGCCACTACCACAGTTCCCATATCGGGCAATATGCTCTGATAAGAACACATCAAACTTTGCCACCAATTGCAAGGTCATCATGTAGTTGCCGTTGTGTGGATCATTGAAAGTCTCCGATGTACCTCGAAATGGCAACCCACGAGAAGTGAGACTTTTTACCACCTCCACTACCCTTGTTAGAACCTTACGCCAATAAGAGACTTCCGATTCCATTTGGGAAACGAGATGGCATTTCATACTTTTCGCTTGACTCCGCCTCAGCAACGTCAATGCAGCAGACCTATGATGATCAGAATTTTCGTGTTCTGCAAGTCGTTCTTTGGCGTGCTTCCAGTCATTGAATCCTTCACAGCTCAAAGCAGACACTTGTGAACCAAATAATCGGCAAACTCCACAGAACACCTTCCCTTGACTCTCAGAGTAAATGAGCCAACATCTTCGTACTCTTTCACCATTGCACATTTCACGGTAGAACATCGTTGGGGTAAAAGATCGGCAGAAGTCACCATATTGTCGTTTTGATTTTGAAAAGTCAGCATTTTCTTTTTGTATCACGCTGTTCACCACAAAATATTCACGTGTAGATTCATTCAATGACCATAAGAAGGGATCCGCGGGAGGCACCAATTCTGTTTCATAGCTGCTTTCCACATCACAGTTGCGGTTTACATCTGATGCTGAGGAGAGGAAAATGTCTGATAATAGCTTCAAACCACCAACAGTCGCTTTCTCCTGAGGGACACTGAGGGAATCTTCATTATGTATTTCCTCTTCATGGTCAATTGACTCGCTGGTAGTTTTTTCAGTTGTCTCAGCTGATTTAAAGAATAGCGTTACCTTCGGAATAGTTTTTAACAACTTTGTGGCGTTCTCAGCCTTTTGCTTTGCAGCCTTTTGATACTTGGCTCCACTTTGTCGTATTTTGCGATCAGACATTGGCGAATAGTCCACTAAGCAATAGCCTGTGAAAAGGAAACAAGAAAGAAAATTAAGTCAGTAAATCTGCTGATGATATGAAATTTAGTTAAACTCAATAAAATTTCCGTTGAGTTTATAATAAAAAAATACCACAAATTAGATCATTTCTTTACAAAAAAAGAAACATTTTTACATTAAAAAATTTGTAAATATCCCTTAAAAAATGACCCAGTAGTGAAAAACTGAAAAATCGTATGTGCACTTTTTTTCCCATAAAAATTATCAGCATGCCATCCTTTACCAGTTAAGTTTGTTTTTGGAAAAAGTCACCTATAGACCTATTACTAAATAATACAATTACTCTTTTAATTGTTTTGTTTGTAATAACTTCTACTTAATGTTCTCTTATTTATGTACCTTGGAATGAATATAAAATATAAGAATATAATGTCAGCTTAATATGATTACTAAGAAGAAACTTAAGTACTTCAGTTCTAGGAATAACATAGGAAAAATCCTGTACAAAAACTGTTGTTGTTTTTTCATAGAATCATAGTTTATTCTATCTTTCTATGTATAGAACTGTTTCATTCACAAATTAAGTGTACTATCAAACATGTTAGCATGTAAGCCAAAATAACATAACACACTCTTGAACTGGCTACAATTTCTTTATTTGGTATATCAATTGCTATGTTTATAAGTTTTAAATATTTCTTGTAAAATAAACTGATCCATTGGGCTTCTGGTCCTTAACCCAGTAAGAAAAATTTGGTCTTAAAGATATCTTTTCATGTATAAAGCAATTTACATTTAATGTATGTTGACTGGTACAGAAGATGTAAAAATTTGGTATGATTTGTTGTGTTGTAAGATGAGTTTCATTTGAAAACTTGTATTAACTCATACTTGGTTGAAAATTTTTGTTAACTTGTATCTGGTTTAAAAAGGGTGTTATTTCATAATTGGTTAGAATCTAGTATTAACTTGTTTGAAACTGTTATTAAGTCATAATTTGGTTGCAAGAATATGTACATCAAGCATAGTCTAAAAAGAGGTGCTAATGATTGTGATGAATATTGAAATGATACATAATAAATTAGTCAAACTTGATTCTTGAATACAAATTTACAACAAAATACAGTTACTAATTCCAAAATAGAAAGTAGTGATAACTGTGCTATTCTTAACAGAAATACAGAATTTATAAAAGTCCTATACTCCTATTACTCCTATTGTTAACAAAGTAGTGACAATTGACAAACACGGGACAACTTCATTATTTACCAGTTACGAGGTGATTTTCGCAAAACCTTTTTGAAATAATTCCGAAATATCTGGTTAGTAAAACATTTGAAATATTAAATAACCTTAAATTACTTTTCTTTTTTGCAAGAAAATTTGACGAAAACTAAATAAAGTTAATAATAACCTTTTTAATGTGGCAGAATAACTATGTAAAAAACTAAAAAAGACAAATAATTTTTTTTCATCATCATTTCTGGCCGCCCCCTATCACCGGCCGCCCTTGGGCTTCAGCCCCGGTCAGCCCTTTGGTAAATACAGCCCTGGTCATATGTATCTATTTTATGCTGATAGTTTTAGTTTCAGCATAAAATCTGAATTCATTATTTATGTCTTCTAAGACATTTTCTTAAAAGAGATATCTTAGACTTAGAACTAGATCCTGACTTGTTTAGATTAGCAATAATAGTTACTGGCTTTTTCTAAAGTACATAATAATCTTTAGAATTAACATAGATTATTGAAGTCACTACCAATTCTTCTCTGCCCTGAAATGAATCTACCTAAGACGATTGCATTTATTTACCTAGTTTTTAAGCAAGTAAAAAGCACTATGCCAACTATCGAGTTTATATTTATTCCTTATCACTTTGCGATTACATTTGTGTAGTATCAGTTCAGTACACAGTTTCCAATAATGTTGAAATAGATTTGCAAAAAACTGAGGCAACAAACTATGATTTTACAAATGTTTTTATTAATACAACAATGTTTGGCTTTTCAATGAACAAAAACTGAAAATTGCACAAAAAATTGACAATTTAAGTTACTGTCCACTAAATAAAATTGTTTTAGTTAGTTTTTGTCTTAAACCTGAACTTTTAAGGTTTTGAGTATTAATTTTTGCTCGCTGATACTGTCTTAACTTAAAAAACTCATAAACGAACGACTTAAGCAGTAGATAAGAATGATTGTCAATGCCATCTCTTATGTGATCCCCCAGGTTAAAATATCTTTGGATCCAATTGATGTTAATGTTTGGCGAATAAGTTCTTTTATTTTAATTTCATCTTTGGCATTTGTGGCTGATACATGTTGTCTTACAAATTTTTCTGCTGTCTGACATACCTAAAAAAAAGTTTTTTTTTAAACACCATATTTATAAATAATAAATCTTAATTTTATCTTACTTTTATAACTCCAGAAGAAGGAACGACATGACCACCTTTATTTTTCACCACTAGGAGCTGCAGTCCTTTTTCATGTCCTTGGTTCTTGTGCTCATCAACTAAACTGTATCTATAAAATTGAAAATATTATTTAGTATTAAAAACACAGGAAACCAAAATTTATGACTGTAACAATTTATAATTTGAATCTGCAAACATTACATTCCAGTTTTTTAAATAGCTTGGATACAATCCAACCAGCTATGTAGCTAATTACATTTTCTATCAAGATTTGAGCAAGCTCTGAGTCGATTCCATAATTACCTGGTTCTTCAAACACTTCTTCATAAATGTTGTCTGTTTAATAAATAAGCAAATAATTATAATTGGTACCAGCAAAAGAAATAACAATGAAAAATTTATTACAAATTTCTTTTCTTTCTTTGTGAAGATAATCAAGATAAGAAGTTTCATCTTGCGGCATCACATTCCCTGTTTTCCCTGCCTGAATATTGCATCTAGATAAAATTCTTCTGAAAATGGATTGAAATTGGTATGCGGTTGGGTTGTTGTTCGATCCCCCTAGAAAATGTTAATTCTAATCAATATTTGCCCACTTATAACAAATTGTTTTTATACAACCTGCTCGTCTGACTGCCGCAAAGAATAGTTCAAGATGATCTTGGCTGAACTTATAAGTTAAAACATGGCTTTGACACTTGAGTAGGTTTCTGTCTATTTGAAGGATTGATTCAATGTCAATAACGAATCCTTTTGGACCCATCTGCCCAAATGATGTTAATTATATAGTTTGCTTTTAGTTTTGCAGCAAAACATTATCAAAAACATACTTTTTGTCTTGAATAATAAGGATTCCACGAAGAGATTTTAGCTGAAGTAAGTAGTTTCTTAAACTCAGAAGACGTTGATCAAACAATGCTAAATTTTGCAGTGTTAATGGTCCCTTGAAAGATGGTGCATTGGGATTTTTGCTATTGAAAATATCAAATAAACAGTCTATTGCTTCTATAAATTCTACAGTCTTTAAAACCTGCCATTTTACATTGATTCATCATTTTTAAAGCTGCAGCAACCGATGAGCTTAATGTTTGAGCTGCCAGTTTCACTTTCATCTTTTGATTTTTAAAATTGATATGTTGCTTGGTAAGTTTGTTAGCTGCTTCTTGTTGAATACCATCAGGTTGTGATATGTGAGACCACTTTATTGCACCAGAAGAAGAGAAAATAGTGTGGTGTGCAGAAAATAAATTTCTTGCTAGTTTCAGCATGAGACATGCATCAAAAATTATATATATTTTCCTGTTGCTTGATGAGCAAAACCATGTTTTTAAAGATCTTGTAAAATCTAACTCACACCCAAGCAGTTTCACCATTGTAACATTTGCTTCATCATTAACCAAATATCATTATTAGCATAAGAAAGTAATTAACACATCAAAGATCATGGTCATCAAAGAGCAATAGAATAACGGAAAACTGGTTACACGCTTAATGACAACAAAGTAATGAAACAGATGTATGACCCTTTTAAGTTTTAAGCTTTGTGGCCTTGCCTTCTTTAAATTTAAGTCAGAGTCTTTAATGATTTTACTTTGTTTACAAACAGCGACAGGATATATGAGCTCGGGAAGTCAATTAACACTAAGTATAGTTCTTATACAGGTTTTTCAAATAAAAAACCGCAACATCTACAAAAAAAACTAGAGCTTTAGCAGATTTGTCATGTATCGTCATAATACACCGGCAACAAATATCGCTCAAATGAGCAAATGTAAACAAGCTCAGGTTGAAAATGGCAGCTTTCAAATTGTACAGGAAATAGATTGATATGTCCCATCTATATATCTATGGATCGAACGATTTCATCACACACTAAAGAATGCATTAAAGGCTTGGCAAGATGATTGGTTGATCGCCTTGCCCTCTGTTCTGCTGGCACTTTGTTGTTTGCCAAATGAACATGGTATTTGTCCTTTTCAGCTGTTCCTGGCGCTTCGCCTCTTATGCCGCACACATTTTTTCTGCTTCCTCGACGCGCTCTGCGTTGAGGATGCCTGAGTTAGTTTTGCGTTTATCGCAGTGTATGTTGGACATACATTTTTCATCATTGTCTAAAGGTGTCCATCATACACCTTCTTGTTTATTACATGATAATACTTTGAATAAGGGCGATTTTGTGCTTGTTCGGATTGATTGAGTTCGTCGTTCTCTCGAGTCACCTTATCTAGGTCCTTTTGAGGTTTTAGATTGTAACAACAAAATTGTAAAAATTAAAATGCCCGATGATTAAGTTTCGATTGTAACGCGTGATCGTATTAAATTGGCACATATTCGTAAATATATTGTTCGTTCGAAGCCATTAACAAATCCATCTTCGGACATTATTGATCATCCTAAAGAACAGCAACAGTCGAGTAAACGATCTCAGCGTCGTGTTAGATTTGCTGAATGAAACTTTTCTGTTCTCTGTCGTGTAATTATTTTCATTGGAGATTTCAATTTCATTTCGGTTATGATTTTTGTTTGTTTGTTTTCTCTCCGTATTGTCATATCCGTCTATGACTTTGTTACTATTTTTCCCTCTTATTGGCTCCGCCATATGGGCGGGACTATTGCAGTAAGACGCATTTATACACGCACACACACATTGGTTGTTACAGGTGAGCGCTCCTTAGCTCGTGGCAACCTTTTCACCTTGTGCGACTTCTTTTTCGTTGTTCTCGTTGCTCTCATCGTTCTCGTTGTCCACCATATTTACGAGTTAAGCCTCGAGTACGAACCTTGATTTCATTTCCTTTCGCCATTGTCGGCTCTTGTAGAATTATTTATTTTAGTTAACTTTTGTTGCTGGTTACGTTTAATAAAACTTTAGAAACCAACTTAAAAGTCTCTTTATAAAAAAACGTGGTCTAGACCACAACAGGCGAACCTTATAAAATTGCCAGGCGACCCTTGGGGTCGTGACCCACAGGTTGAGAACCGCTGCTCTAGTCAATACCCATCCAGCCGATAAGAGATTCACGGCATCATGGGCGCCACAGGAATTTTTACAGAGGGCAAACTTATTTTTTCTCTTCTCGCCTCTTCTCTCCTATTCTCTTTTCCGTTTCTTCTTTTTTTTAGGGCCGATATACTGGGCGGTTTTCGGCAATACCGGCAAATAATGGTTCCACCAGTATG
This sequence comes from Erpobdella octoculata, assembly GCA_963978895.1. Lineage (NCBI taxonomy): Eukaryota > Metazoa > Annelida > Clitellata > Hirudinida > Erpobdellidae > Erpobdella > Erpobdella octoculata. The sequence goes on from OZ022245.1 coordinate 18,293,167, forward strand.
AAGGGTACCGGAACCAGTATTGAACAATCGGCATTCAGCACATCAAGCATAAAGGACAAAAGAGTGAAAAACCTACAGCAGCAGGATGGGTAGTGCATTTTACCTGTATGTCCATTGTATGCTACACTTCAAGCAGCTTCTGCTGCACACGGCGCTATACAAATTGTCGTTTTTAATGTTTTTTTTAATTTAATTACGGACAACAGTTCTTAGCAATATCACTGCACTAACGGTCTAGCATTGTTCAGCTTTGTTAACTTAACCATGACAACTGTAGTTTAATTTTGTTTAGTTTTATTGTCCAAGCTGGCGACTGGCAAGGCGAGTGGCGATGATTTTTTTGCTTTGTCTGCTATGACTGATGCAACAATCTGGACAATTATTAATATAGGCCATTTATGTGTTTATACTTTGTTTTAATGTTTTAATGTCATCGTCTGAAAATTAATAAATACCAAACAAGCATTTATTCAAGCTGACCGACCGACCACGGATGGTCACACTAACGCACTTCTAAACAGTTTTTCTAGTCATTTTTAGGCTTCCGGCATTATACTGGTACCGGTAGTACCGGTTTTTGGCCCAGAAATACCAGTACCGGCAAAAAAAACCATACTGGCACAGCCCTACTTTTGTTTTCAAATTAAATTTTTTTTAAATTGGTTGTATAGAGTACAATTTTCAGTTAACTTTTTTTACATAAATAAAAATTTCAAAATGTTTTAAAAACACTTTGAAAATTATACAAATGCTTTATCTGGAGAGGTTTATATTTCTTACACAGCCAAACTGTCATCGTTGAATAGAAATTGGAGTACCTTTAAGGCTTTGCAGAAAAAAATTTAAAAAAATTGCATGAAAACGAGAGGAGACAATCAAACAATAGCCATTCATCTGTAAAAGAGCACGCTAATGTTTCTTGGAGGCCCATTTACACAACAGCCTAACCACTGCTACCAATTATACATGAGATTATAATACAAGCATAATAAATATTATATTTAGAATAAACCATTTAAAACCATTTAAACAGTGGTGGATCAGTGATTCTCTATAATTTTCACACATCATAGTGTTTAGAGAAACATGAATGAAGTAAAAAGTAGAGCATCGGGGGATGCATCCCCAAAGATAATGATGATGATGATGATAATGATATGACAATCACAGTTGCTACAATTGATTATAAATGTTTTAATTATAAATTGTTTGTCTATTTTTGTGCCCCCCTTGCCCCCCTGCGGGCGCCCCCTTACTTAATTTTAATGTTACTTAATTTTCATTATTATTATTTTGCCAGATTCCCACAACTATGAAGTGCATTCATATTTTATGGCGTGTTTTGTTTTTTTCTGCTTCTGTGATTTCAGGCAATCTAAAAAGTAGGTTAATTTTTTATTTATGTACCATGCTTTTTTGTATAGTTTGACAGATTCCTTCTAGCTCATGCTGTTTTCCAACTATGCCACTAAGTAATGCTAAGATATTCTGGACTATTTATGTGATCTTATTGACTTTTCTATGAACCATCTCTAAAAAAAGATGGCTAATATACTGCCTGTCACGCTCGTGTTGGACACAGCGTGCATGCCTATCCATTGTATATTGTAGTGTTCGGCGTAGGTGATTAGTAAGTGATGCGATAGCCTATAAATTTGAATATGCGCGTAATAATACATCGTTCGATTGTGACAGCCAATCAGATTTGAATATTTACGCGCTGGCTTTCAAACTCCTTTATAAGGGGGCTTGAAATTTGAATCGTCAGAATTGCGCTTGTTTTACGTGGAGCTCGGACCTGTTTAGGTCTGTCATGTTTAATTTGATATTTTCTCGTATTTTGGACATTTTCGATAATTAAAATAACCAATTGTCAACAAGAAAGCCTTGAAGTTGTTTTGGTCGGAAATATCTCCAACAGTTTCGGCTATTACAAAGGCGATAGTCGTGACATTCTCATTTTGGTGGCAGCGGTGGGATCGTCAAGTTCGATACATCGATCAAGATGGGTGAGATTCGTCCTGTGTGGTGGGATTCATCGAGTTGGTGAGATTCTACCAAGTTTGAAGATCTGTCAACTTTGGCCGTATCCAGTGGTTTTGGCGGGATCAGTGGAATTCGACCGGGATCTGCAAAACCGACCAGGGATTCGACACAAATCGACGAGATCAGGGAGGATCATCATCGCGAGATCGACGATTGACGATTTCAGTGTTGGAGAAAAAGTCCAGACAGAGCTACAGTCCGTTCTGTGCGACCACAAGACGACATCCGTTTTCTCAAAGAGGGCCGATCCACATCTCCAGGTTAGAGATTTTATCGTTGCCGGATTGCCCAGTTAGGTTTTTTATTCGTTTCTTCTGTAGGTAGGCTTCTTTAATATGTTTAGAACTCCTACTGTCGAAGAGTCTGTTGCGCAGGATAGTCCGATCGGAATCCTTAGTGAGGAGCATTATCGATTTGTTGATGATAGTCGGCGTAGGGGTAGTGAAGATGCTAATGTTAGTAAAAGTTCCAAATCAGAAATAGCTGAGCGTAAGTTAGCATTGCGAGAAGCAGAATTGGCAGCAAAACAGGCAAACTTAGAACAAGACAAGGCTAAGTTAGAAGAGGATAGGGCGAATCGCGGATTCGCTGAAGCTAAGTTAGAACAGGAGCGTACACTCGCTGAAGCTAAGTTAGAAGAGGATAGGGCAAATCGCAGACTCGCTGAAGCCAAATTAGAAGAGGATAGGGCAAAATGCAGACTTGTTGAAGCTAAACTAGAGCTGGAACGTGAAAGGATTCAGGACCACAATAGTCTTGAGGTTTCTTTAACCGTTCGCACTAGTCGCTTTCAAAATGCCATGAAGGGTATAATGGCGGAGTTTCCTTTAGATCCTGCTGCAATACCTGGGTATTTTCAATATCTAGAAAATCAATTTGTGTCTTACCATGTTGATGATGATGTGAAACCCAAAATATTGCAGGCCCATTTAAATGATAGAGCTCGCTCAATCTTGAGTCGATTGACCATTGCTCAATTAAGTGACTATGATGAATTAAAGCAAATTCTACTGCAGGAATTTCGGGTCACTCCCATTCTTTTGAGGGAGAGGTTTTATGCTGTAAAAAGGAGACCTGGTGAAACTTATTCACAGGTAGCTTCGGAATTATACACAGCTTTATCCTATTATATCAAAAGTAGAAATATCGATGAGGATTTTCATCAGTTAGTTAGTTTGATGTGTGCCGATAGGCTTAAACAACTGTTATCTCCCAGTTGTGCGGATTTCATTTTAACCCAGGAAAAGGATGATTGGTAAAATCATCTTGAGCTTTCTCGCGTTGCGGATAGCTATATGGCCACACATGAACATGAGACTAGACCGTCTCGATTCAACAACCCAAAACCAATAGATAAAGGGTCAGGGTTTTCAATTACTAATAAAATGACTAAAATTGCTATTGACACTGATACTGATAGAGATAAAAAGTATGGACTGTGCTTTAAATGCCATAAGAAGGGTCATTCATTCAAGGAGTGTCCTTTACATAAATTTCCTTCCTTGACTTTACATAATACTAGAATTAATTGTTGTCAGACAGAAAATTCCCTTAATTGTCTCGTTGATAGGAAAACATTGTTTGATGGTAAAAATTTGTTTTCTCATTCAGAAAATTCCCTTAATGGTCTCGTTGATAGGAAAATATTGTTTGATGATCAAAAATCTTGTTCCTGTACAGAAGCATGTTCCATTATAGATGTTGATGATTATCACATAAGTTCTTATGAAAATGTACTTATTGATCAATTACCATCTATTCCGGCATTGATTGATGGTGGTGCAGATGTGTGTTGCATTAGAGAAGATTTAATCCAACCTCTTCATATGGTACCACATAAATTTATTAAATTATCGGGCCTTAAAGGTCAACCAGAGTAGGTTGTGTCAGATTAGTTGTTCGACCTGATATTGTGGGTGAAGACATTGTGAACCTAGCACCCAAGGTTCGAGCATGGTTCGCTGTCGTCCCAAATCTTAATGAACAAATTATTATTACTCCCTCTGTAAGTAACCTATTAAAAACAATATCATTTTATGACACTATTGCGTATCCTATTAAAAACAAGCAAAATGCACATGACTCTGATGTAAATGCTCCTAGTCTTGGAGTAAATAAATCTCAATCTTTTGTTTTAGATGAACCTTGTAATGATGATCATAGTCCTGATGTTACATTGATTCTCGGTGAAGGTGTTTCTAAGGCTGCTGAGGCTGGGAAAGTTGATTCACAGACCGATACTTGTCAGGACATAGGTGTTCTTGTTGTGTCGGGTGATGATGTTTATCCAGGTGCTGATGCGGGCGGAAGTGATTCACAAACCGACGCTCGATTTACAACAGTTAACGATGATTGTCAGGGGGTAGACGATAGTAATGATCACGATGCGTTTGCTAAGGAGCAACATGATTGTCCTTCACTTAAGTCCTTTTGGTTATTAGGTAAAGACAAGTGTAAAAACTTCTATATTGACAGGGGACTGTTTCACAAGGAAAATCAGTGGGGTCATTCCATAAAACAGTTATGTTTGCCCAGGAGTCGTATACTTGCAGTGTTACAGATGGGGCATGATGCTCCCTACTCGGGGCACATGGCTGCCAAGAGTGCACGGCAACGCATTCGACTCAGCTTTTGGTTTCCGGATATGGAGAAACAAGTTCAAACCTATTGTGAGTCGTGCCCCGTGTGCCAATTAAGGCCACCTGTCAGAAAAAGGGATCGAGTTCCTATAACTCCCATTCCAAGGGGAGATGAATTACCGTGTAACTATTTAGTTTCGAACTCTTTTTTTCTTTTTTCCCACTGTCTCCCAAACTTTTCCATCATGTTTTTGGTTTTCTAACACAACAGTATTTGTTATTTCTTCCATCGGTTCTTCGCTCTTTGAGTTGGAAGTTATTTTCTGCATAGAAGTTGCCATTTGAAATTACTCCTGTTAGTATGATATGTGTGATCGTATGATGTTCTTGATCTCCTTGTGATCTGATTGTCAACTCTGATATGTTTAATAATTTTATAATGAGATTTACAAAAATCCGTCATTTTTGACGGGCTATTTTTTACTATAATATATAATGAAATTTGAAAAAATCCGTCATTTTTGACAGGCAATCTCTATTATATGTATATAAAACTACCAATTTGTTATATCTTAAATATCACTTTCATTCTTAATGTTGTTGTTATATATATATGTTTGTATATATATGAATGTATATATATATATATATGTATATATATATATATATGTATATATATGAATGTATATATATATATATATATATATATATATATATATATATATATATATATATATATATATATATATATATATATATATATATATATATATATATATATATATATATATATATATATATATATATATATATATATATATATATATATATATATATATATATATATATATATATATATATATATATATATATATATATATATATATATATGGTGACAGCGAGTGTCCGGACAGATATAAAAGAAGTGTTATTAATAGTTATCTCCTCAGAGCTTATCGTTTTTCCGAAACCTGGTCAGATTTCCATAAAGAAATAGTTAGAATCAAGCAGTTATTGGTTAATAACAATTATTCTAATAGCTTTGTCGACGGTTTTATTAACAATTTTGTAACCAAAATGAAAACATCTGTGAGTTCGGCTGGGTCTGACGCTGACAAGGGTCGTGATGTACGCCAGGAGTTCCCCGTGTTCTACAAAAATCAAATGAATCTCAATTACAGAATTGATGAAAGTATTATAAAGAAGATAATAAAAAAGGAAGTTTCTGTTATAGACCCCATCAGGAATAAACTGGGTTTATATATTTATTACAAAAACTTGAAACTTTTCAATTTGGTCATCAAGAATGATAGAACAAGTATCACTGACCCGTTGCAACAAAGTCACGTGGTGTACCATTTCAAATGTTCTATTCCACATTGTAAGGTGGATACATACATTGGCCACACTACCACTACGTTGTCAAGGAGACTCACGATGCATCTCCAGTTTGGGAGTATTCTTAATCATTATGAATGTATTCATTTGAAAAAGCTAACACGAAAAGAACTTGAAGAAGGTGTTTCGATTTTAACAAGTGAATCCGACTCTTTCCGGCTGAAAATTAAAGAGGCTCTCAATATCTTATTAATGACACCCGCAATTAATAAACAATTTGATAAATTTCCACAGATTCTCCACTTATTCTGTGTCAAAGAAAGCAATATGCATCGGTTACCCTGTATTCCTTCTAACGACGAGGATAACATAAATGATGATACTTCTGACTCGTCCTCTGACACAAATACTTTGGCTGTTGAGGCTGCTCCTGACGAATCTCATTGTAATGTATCTGAGGAAATTCTTGTCTCTTCTAATATAACACAGCGAAAGCGCAAAAATTGATTTCCAATAGTATAAATTTTATATTCTTTTGATTTGATAGGTAGAGTGTTTTTTCGTTTTTTCTTTTGTTAGTGTGCTAATTCTTTGACAATTTCGGTTCTTTCTGTTTGTTTACTTTTCTCGTTTTACTTTTGACCCTGAGGATGGCTGACATAGCTGAAACGGTCCGTCGGTCTGACAATAAAAGTTTAATGGAAAAGTTTTTGGCTAATTGTAGTCCCGAACAGAGAGTTTTGTGCCGAAAGGTCGAGAATTTGGCTCGAAAAGTTGTTTCTGCCAAATGGCGAGTTTTGTTTCTTGGAGCGTGTCTCAAAGATAAATTGATTCCACAGTTTATTCGCAATATATATATATATATATATATATATATATGTATATATATATATATATATATATATATATATATATATATATATATATATGTATATATATATATATATACATTTTATTCTATTTCCTACTTAGTGATTTCATAAAAAGTAAGCATCTGCGTCTCGATATCGTTATCTCGAATTCAATAGAGATTTCAAAACGATACGGGAGATCCCGTATCGCCATTGAAACGATACAGCCTGTGGAAGAAGTCTCGTATCGATATAAAATAGCGATACTTAAATTTGGTTCTCGAATAAAGTCTCGAAAGAAATACCGAGATTTTTAAAAAATATTTTCCAATAAATAACGAAAGTCATACATATTTAATTAACGATTGTCATCAACTGTGAATATTTGCAATTGATTCATCAACATTGATTAATTAATCTACCTATTGACAGAAATTTATAACTATTATCATCTCCACTTTAAAATCGGTTTTCCTGACAGCCTGTAGCCCCATTATTTACTATTTTTAGTCTGGGAACCGGCAGCATATTTCAATATATATATATATATATATATATATATATATATATATATATATATATATATATATATATATATATATCAAACCACGCCCCTCTTAGGCTGCTAGTCGACCTCTGCATACTACTGATACTACAAGGCAATCGTACTCGATGACATCGATGACTATTATTATTAATGAAAATAATGAGTAATGTAATAGTAATAGTAATGATCATTCTATGTTTATGTTTTGGTTTAGTCTGTTTCATAAACTTATTTTTTCAAATTTGTTACATAGAACTGGAATGATTATTTTAGTGCTTCGATATCCGTAATTGACGAAATAGTAGCTCATCTAAGATATCTTTATAATCTCGATTATGTTCTTGGTTGTGTGTGAGTATGAGTGTGCCACCTGTAGTGTGCACGACAGTGCACGTCGTCTGCAGCTGGAATTCGAAACTTTCTCAGCTTCTTTCTTGCTATTGCTAACCAGATTCGTCATCGCCTATAAATAAACACGCTGGGTTTTTTTTCACTTTCTTAATTCTTGCATTGAGGCACTTTCTCGTGTTTGTCATCATTATCATGCCGCGTCACCGGGGTCAAATCTGGGAGTACTTTGAGGAAGAGACGGTCACGCAGAAAGTCAATGACAAGGATGTAGAAGTAAATCTTGCCAGATGCAAAGACTGCAGGAAACAATATCATTTTAATCTAATCTTAGTAATCTAGTAATCTCAATCTCAGTAATCTGCAATCTATTTCTATCTCCATTGGTTTTTCCACTTTCACTATTGAATTGCCTAAAAATGTTGTTCTTTTAGTGTGCTAGAAGGTTTTCTACTTACAATTACTTGAAAAAATAATTTTAATTTTTCTTTTCATCGGCAAGTAAAATCATTTAATTAAATTGATAAACTACCGAATAATGCAAACTAAATAAAGTAAATAAATATTAATATCGGCGAATCGGCGGTAGCGTTTTATTTAGAATCTAAATTTAGACAAATAGATGTACCGAAACTAAACAAATGAAACTTATTTCAAGTTGTAAAAAAAAATTAAATTTGGTAAATTTGTATAAATTTTTGAAATTTCTTAATATTTCTATATTATTTTCAATGAATTTCTTTAATGTAGTTATTAATATTGTCTGTCGCGTATAGTTCATCATTCTATGTTATCTCGTTTCATTCGAGACAAAATTTCCACTTCAGTCGAGATCCCGATATCGTATCGTATCGATATCGTAACGTTATTGTTCGAGGCGTCTCGTATCGTATCGTTTAATTCGAGACGAATTTCAGAAATCGTATCGTATCGTTCCAAAAAAATAACGGGATGCAGAAGCTTAATAAAAAGCAAAAGCTTATATAAATTATTATTAAACAATAAGATCTAATAAGTGTTAGCAACCACAATAGTTAGGTTATAATTACTATCATTTAATTAGAATAATAAAGATATAACAATTGACGACGAGGACAAACACAAAACCCACGAAGCTAAAATGGACATCAATAACCAACTCATTGCATTGATGCAACAACAGCAACAGCATATGGATCTTCTCCGAGAGTAGTTGGCTCGAGAAAAAGAAGAGAAACTTGAGAGGGAAACTCGAGAAAAAGAAGAAAAGAGAATTGAAAAAGAAGAAACTGAAAAAAGATTTCTTCAGTTAATCTCAATGATGATGGACAATAGAACCGTCGAAGTAAGACCAAACGAAGTAAGACCAAACGAATCTACAAACGAGTTGAGCAATTTATTTACGATCCAGATCAAGGCCTTACATTCACTGATTGGATTGGGCGATTTGAAGAAGCTGTTCAGTCAGTCGGAGGCGAATCAATGAGCGATTTAGAAAAAAGAGCAACTCTGACCGGGAAGCTTCAACAAAACGAATACACACTACTTAAGATAGTATATTGCCGAGAACAATCGAGAATCTAAGCTATGAGGAGACAAAAGGTTGGCCAGAAAAACTGTTTGGTAATAAAAAAAAGCATTCATCAAAGACGGTTTGATTTTGAAAACGTCCAAATAAGAGACTCAGAGACTTTCAGGGCATTCGGCACAAGGGTGAACAGGCTGTGCAACAAAGCCCAATGGGAAAATTTCACAAAAGAAGCCAGTATGTGCTTACATTTTATATGGGGATTAAAGGATCCGAAATATTTAAACATTAAGCACAAATTTCTGCTCAGGGTAGAACAAGAGTGCTCACTGGAAGAGCTTATTGAAGAATGTGAAAGGATAAAACTGTTACATACAGAACAAATGATGATTTCAGAAACCTTAGTTAGTAAGGTTAATCACTATTCAGAAAGATCACCTAAAAAATCTTCCAGCCAAGAAATCCGGGGTTCACCCGTAAACAAAAATGTTTTTGCTGTGGAAAACCGGGACATTTTGCTGCCAACTGCAGAACTGATGATAAAAGTCCCAAAAGATTTTTCAGTAGAAAGAGAAGTCCAAGCTTAAGGAGGAGTCCAAGTCTGTCATATAGACGACATGAAATACGGCAAGTCAAGACAATTCCCAACAAGCGAACAATTATAGCAGCCAGTAGAAGATACACCACGGTGAAATTTGGTGATGTCGAAATTAGGATGCAACTGGACTCCGGAGCCGATGTCACAATCATCAGTACAAAAACTTGGGTGAAGATTGGTTCACCAAGGCTAGATAAGGCAACAACAAAAATTGGTGCTGCAAACGGTACTGAAATTCAAATACTAGGTGAATTTCAAACCAAATTTTCGTGCGCAGGATTCACAGGCAATGGACGCTGTTTTGCGGCCAAAAATACAACACAACTTCTAGGAATTGAATGGATGGATCAACTTCCACCAATGATAAAAGCGTTTGATGCAATCTGTTGTTCTGTTGCAGAAAAGCCTTCGCAGGAAGAAAACAGTTTAGCTGTTCGTTTACAAACAGAGTTTCCAAATGTTTTCAAAGAAGAATTGGGCCATTGCAGTAAAAAGAAGGCAAGATTGCTCCTGAAGTCAGAGTCTCAGCCAAAATTTTGCAGACCACGAAAAATACCTTTTGCTTACGAAGAAATAACCATTAGGGAACTTGTAAGACTAGTCAATGAAGGAGTTCTTAAAAGAGTTGAATACAGTCACTGGGCGGCACCGATTGTGGTTGTTCCAAAGAAAAGCGGAACGGTGCGCATCTGTGCTGATTTTAAACAGGCCTTAACGACGCGCTTGAGATGCACCAACATCCACTTCCAACACCGGATGATATTTTTTCAAAATTAAACCAAGGAGCTTGGTTTACTCAAGTAGATTTTGCTGATGCATATCTACAGTTGGAAATGGATGAATCGTCAAAAGAGCTCGTTACGATCAACACTCCTAAAGGTCTATATCAGTACCAGAGACTTCCCTTTGGAGTAAAAAGTGCACCAGGTATTTTCCAGGAAACAATGGATAATTTAACTTCAGGGTTAAAAGGTTGTGCGGCTTACCTGGACGATGTAATTGTGACCGGCACAACATAGGAAGAACACAATATGAATGTTTTTGAACTATTCAAACGGATTTCAGATTTTGGATTTAGAGTCAAGATGGACAAGTGCTCTTTTGCCAAGAAAGAGATTAAATTTCTAGGTCATATTATCAGCAAAGAAGGCCGAAAACCAGACCCAGAAAAAATAACAGCAATTGTAGAAATGCCCCCACCAAAAGACAGAAAACAGTTAAAATCGTTTTTGGGTATGGTTAGTTACTATTCTGTTTTTGTACCAAGGATGAGACAAATGAGAGGCCCACTGGATGACTTGGAAAAAAATGAGAAATTTGAATGGTTAAGAGTACACCAGGAATCTTTCACAAGTCTTAAGAAGGTGTTACAATCAAATTTATTGCTGACGCATTATGATCCCAAAAGAGACATCGTAATAGCTGCTGATGCATGTGAATACGGAATTGGAGCAGTGATTTCACACCGATTTCTTAATGGAACATGAAAAAGCAGTCGCTCATGCAGGACGTGCGCTGACTCGAGCAGAAAAGAATTCCGGCCAAATAGAAAAAGAAGCTTTGGCCCTAGTTTTTGCAGTAAGAACATTCCATATATTTGTTTATGGAAGGCGGTTTACGCTTTTGACCGATCACAAGCCTCTTTTGTCAGTATTTGGTTCAAAGAAAGGAATATCTGCACACGCTGCAAACAGACTGCAGAGATGGGAACTGATATAGAGGTGTGTACGGTAGTGGGGACAGCGGGAATACCGCGGATTTTGCGGTAATTCCGTGGAAATGGGGACGAATGATGCGGGGATACCGCGGTAATGGGGATGACGTTGCGGGGTTACCGCGGGGATGGAAACAAACGTTGCGGGGATGGGGACTAGTTTTTGCGGTAAATGTGTAAAATTCAATCAAATCCTAAATGAAAATCGCACGATGGTTTAAGCAATCATATCGACTTTTATTTATTCATGGACTTAAATAAATAAATAAATTGTATTGAGTCATATTACGGTGTAATTATAATTCTATATATCAACACTTAAGTTATAGTTGGGTTGAAAATGATGTACTGAAAAATACAGGATGTACAGGATTGATTAAAAAATGGAATAAAAAGTGCCGGGATGGACGGGGATGGGGATGAAAAACTGAAAGACTGTGGGGATGGGGATGAAACACTGCGGGGATGGTTGGGGATGGGGATGATAATGGCGGGGATGGATGGGGATGGGGATGACACTCACGGGGATGGTTGGGGATGGGGACGAAAAGTCGTACCCGCGCACACCTCTAAACTGATACTCTTAGCTTATGATTTTGAGATCGAATATCGACGAACAGCAAATTTTGGTCAAGCTGATGCATTATCAAGACTCATTGATTCCAAAAAAAACAACAGGAAATGAGGATTTGATAATAGCAGGTGTAAACGAAGACATCACAATGATACAAGAGGATACGATGAGACAATTACCTGTTAGTAAGAAAGATATTCAAATTATGACAGAAGAAGACTCTGAACTCAGAGAGTTAAGTGAGATCATTAAAAAGGGATTTTGGCCAAAAGTTAAACCTGGATCAAACTGGAATGCATTCCAAAGTAAAGCAACTGATTTGACTTTACATGATGGCATTCTATTTATGGGTGTAGGAGCAGTAACTCCAAAAAAACTGCAACAGTGTATATTGAGGATGTTACATAAGGGTCATCCAGGAATTACAAGAATGAAAATGCTGGTCAGACAGTCGGTGTATTGGCATGGAATCGATAGAGATATTGAAAGTATGGTGAAAACCTGTGATGCATGTCAAAAAGCAGCTAAAATGCCTATAAAAAACATGTTTTCACCATGGCCTGAACCATCACAGGCCTGGGAGAGAATTCACATTGATTTTGCAAGACCAATGGAGAATTCAATGTTTCTGGTTGTTGTGGACGCATATTCAAAATGGCCAGAAATAATAGAAATGAGCGCCGCTACCTCAACAACGACAATTCGCGAGCTGAACAGAATGTTTGCTCGGTATGGATTTCCCAAGACATTGGTATCAGATAACGGAACACAGTTTATTTCCATGGAATTTGAAAAATTTTGTCAGTCAAAATTTATCAGTCATATCCGAATACCTCCCTTTCATCCACAAAGTAATGGTCAAGCAGAAAGATTTGTTGATACTTTCAAAAGAACCATTCAAAAGCTAAAAGGTGAAGGAATTACCGAGGAATTGGTGCAAAAGTTTTTATTGTGTTATAGATCTACACCATGCCCATCTAGTCCACATCAAAAATCTCCCGCAGAAAATTTTTTGGGGAGACAAATTAGAACACCACTATCAGACTTACAACTAAGTACTAAAAAAGACGAAAAGTATTCAGAAAAAAAATCTTGCATGAAGAGACAGTTTGACAAAAGGAATGGGGCAAAACCGAGAGTTTATAAAGAACAAGATGCGGTGTTTGTAGAGATTATAAAAATCCAAACCATCCCAGATGGATACCAGGGAAGATTTTAAAAAGAATTGGAAAAACGGTTTACGAAGTTGAGATTGACAGAAGGATTACAAAAAGGCATACAAATCAATTAAGACCAAGGAATTTAGATTGGGCACTTAAAGAAATGTTTGAGACATTCAACATGCCAGTACCTCTTCAAGATAAAAGTGATGGAGAGAAAACCCCAGTAAGAATTGTGTTCCCAGGAGAGGAAGAGATGTTGAAACCAGACATAAATGCAACCCCTCGGGTTACGGAGAATGAGGATGGAGAGAATAGACAAGGAGACCATGTTCCGAGCCATACGTAAACAATGAAAGTTTGAATGATTGCGATGATGTCCCCGTCCCCGTCGATATGATTTCATTTTCTCACCTTGCATTAAATGTTACTGTTAGACGTAGATAACACCACATGCTAGCTACAATAACTTTATTTTTATCTTGGAAAATATATCTTACTTTTTAAGCTTCATTAATATAATTATGTTTAAATATTTTATACATTATACTTTCTACTTTTTATTTTGAACTTCTAATTTACTTTCTAACTTTTGTGCAACTTTGTCTTTTTATATCTTTATCAAGTTTTATCTCTCTCCTTTACCTTTAAAATAAATTAACCTATTAATTTAATATGTACGTAGTTTTATATATTTATTACTTCTCTTTTTCAACCATTTCAATATCCTGTATAAATTGTATCTCATTTTTTAAATTACTAAAATTGAGTCTTTTTGTTTTTACACATCACTATTCATTTTAGTTTGTTTATAATCGCCCTGATGATGATAAAATGTCGAAACTGGCCAGTTGGCGATTTAAATAAAAGATGAACATTAATAGTCATAGTCTTTTTGTAGTTAAAAAACGCAGCATAGAAGTGTTTTGCATAAAATTCTTCAACATAAAAAGGAGAGTTTACGACATTGGCGTTAAATAAATTTGATTGATTGAGAGTTGTATTTAATAGAGCATGTTTATAAGAATATATATATATATATATATATATATATATATATATATATATATATATATATATATATATATATATATATATATATATATATATATATATATATACATATATAAATTTTCGCAACTTTGACCAAATTTTCTCAAGTCAGAAAAAATATTTTCAAAAAAATTAAATTTAAAATAATTTAGCTTAACACAGCATTTAAATTCTGATACGCTTCCTGTCGCTAAAATGTGATTTATGTTTAAATTTCCGTTTTATCTTTGTGTTTTCACGCAGTTTCCTTCGTGGTCGTAATTTTCAGTTTTTCTTGCAGTTACTTTTGGTCAAAAATTTAAAATGTTAAAGAGAAATGCAGAAGCACAACCTTCAAATAAAAAGCCAAATAATTTTAAAAGAGAATGGCTAAATGATTTTTGTGTTCTTGCCGCAACACCACGTTCTAGTGGCGGCAAGGGCGTGAAACTGGAGAAGTATTCAAATTTTGTGATAGAAATAAAGAAATTATTTGTAAAATATGTCAAGAAGATGGAGTGGACACTGATTGGAGTACAGGGAAGAAGTTAAAGAAGAATTCGTTGAAATTTCTTTATTACCTGATTTGTGAGGTACGTTTCAAGCATCAAGTGCCGATTGAGAAAGAGGATTCAGTATGATGAATTCAATTAAAACAAAACTGTGGATCAGGTTGGATGTGGATCATTTGGAAGTTGAAAGATGTCATGATGAGTAAATTTCATTTGTCTGCAGGAAACACAGTTAACATTGACAAAGTCTATAATCTGCGGAAATCAAAAAAAGGAAGAAGATTCTCTTATATATATATATATATATATATATATATATATATATATATATATATATATATATATATATAGAAGAGAATTCTCCCATCCAGTCTGTTCCTGAGGTCCAACTCACTGGTGACTCTCTCGCCGACCATAATACCGGACGCCCACCTGATCGCCCATTAACTTTTCAATTTCCCGTTAACAGTGCGAATGTCACCATTCGTCGAAAAAAATGATAAAAGCGCACATTGTGATTTAGTTCGCGTCGTGCGACGAATGCGTATTGCGACATGTACTGACTTATATGTTTACTTTTGTATTTTTTCTTTTGTTTTGAAATAGTTGCCTATAGACTATGTATTGTCCACCGTCTTTTTCCAAACTTTAAACAAACTAAACTTAATATTACACATATATTCTCTTTTTATTCTACCTGTTCTGCATTTGTATAACTAAACACTAACTTGTTTTGTTTACATTACCGAGACGGTTTGATTTCAGTTGTCTATTGTTTATTTGTTTTTTTTTCTACCGTTTACCTGGGGCTCTGAAGATGAAAAGTTTCTTTTCGAAACTGCAGTCAGCCCAAGTAGAGACATAAATAAAATGGCAGACATTGACATTGGAAAAGGTTTTTTTGTTTTCGAAGTTTCGCCCGATTGAAAACGTGTTGCGCAAACTGATAAACGCCAAATGGGCCGTGGTTTTCAATGGAGCATGTTTAAAGGAACAAATTACTCCAAAATACGTTCAGCATAAATTATATAGTCGCTCCAAAACGGCGTCAAATAATAACTATGCAGTACATACAACTTCCTCCGTTGTTGAGAAAGAGTTGAACACTGCTAAAGTTAAACTGTGCAAGCTTCAAGAATTGTACGACCATCACCGAAGTGCAGCGTTGAATGATATTGATGGTGTTTGTGATAGAAATCGTTTTGCTACCCGCCTTGATTCGGTTTATGTAAACTACGATTCAAAGAAACGATCAGTTATTATGAATAAGCTGTCGAAACTGTACGGAAGTAAGATTCTTTTGAAAGAGGACGTCTCCCACTTTCTTAATATTTCAGACTACACTCCAACGTCAGACGAGACTGAATTTTTACAAATGGGTTATGCTTGCCACATACAGGAACGTTATGACCCAATGATCAAAAAAGCTGAACTGGAAATTTTGTATCGCGACGTTTAACAACTTGCTACTAATGGAATTCTTCGTTACAGTGACCGACTGAGAGCTATGCTGTCTCGAGAAGGCCATATTCATCGTAATACCAAACGACAATTTTTACCTCAACGAATGAGAAATGCCACTTAGACATAACCAGAATATCATACTACGAAAAGCTGATAAATCTAATATATACGTCATCATGAATCGATTAGACTATTTTCATAGGATTGATGCAATTTCATCCGACAAAACTAAATTCCACAAAATCTCTCACAACACAACAGCAGAAATTAAAACAAAGGCTAATCAACTTATCATTAATGCTAATCTACAACTGCAACACAAGAGATTTTCTCAAATCATTGGTGAATATAATCCTGGCTACATCTATGGCAATGTAAAGACTCACAAACCAGATATGCCGTTGCGACCAATTATATCTCAATGTTCCACTCCAGTATATTCCTTGGCAAAAAGTCTTAATTCTTTAATTGCGCCTTACTGTTCAAACTCTTATAGCCTGAAGTCTTCCTCGGATTTTGTTGACTTGATTAGGCACTATACAGGCCCATCAGGTATAATCGCCACCCTAGACGTCAATAGTCTATTTACAAACGTTCCTCTACAAAAACAATCGAAATTATATTGGAATGCGTCTATAACCATCCCACTTTGGAACCTCCTTCACTCAACAGAACCACTTTAACACAACTCCACGAAATATGCACAACCGTAGTTCCTTTCTGGCATCCCAACGGCGATCTCTACGTACAAACCAACGGAGTGGCTATGGGATCACCACTTGGACCGACGTTTGCAGAGTTTTATATGAGCAGCGTTGAGAAAGCGGTTTTTGGAGGGGAACTTAAAAAACCTCACCTGTATGCGCGTTACGTGGATGATGTTTTTGTCATGGTTGATAGTCCGAATGACCTGATACAACTGAAAACTGCATTTGAAAGTAACAGCGTTCTTCATTTTACGTACCAACTTAGTACGTACACGATCAACTTCCATTCCTCGACATTTTCATCAATAAACTTGAAAATAGTCTTCATCTTAGTATCTGCAAAAAACCTACCAGAATCATAAACTAATGAAATCACAGAGACTATAACATTTATACTATTGGAGTACACCATCAATTTTTGCGCTTTCGCTGTGTTATATTAGAAGAGCCCAGAACTTCCTCAGATACATTACAATGAGATTTGTCAAGAGCAGCCTCAACAGCCAAAGTATTTGTGTCAGAGGACGAGTCAGAAGTATCATCATTTATGTTATCCTTGTCGTTAGAAGGAATACAGGGTAACCAGTGATAGTTTAGTTATGAAAATCATTTTAGTATTAGTTTTAGTTAGTTTTGACTAAAGTAATTTTTATTTTATTTAGTTTTGGTTTTCCTAAATGCAATTATTTTAGTTTCTATATAGTTTTGGTGCTATCATTCTAGTTTAGTTTAGTTATTATTAGTTTATTCCGACACGATTGATATTTTTGCTCATTTATTTTTATTTCAATATAATAAATATTAACTGTCCATTTCAACAAGTATATCTTGGTTTACTTTTAAGCAATCACGCATATTCAAAGATTTTTCCATCCTGTTGCGTCTGCCAGCTGTCAAAATCCTACAAACTGAGAAAAGTCGCTCCACAAAAGCTTACGAAGCTGGTGCCAATATCAGATCCAGCGCAATTAGAGGACTGAAGTATTCAACTGCTGCTTCTGGTACCAGAACTCAATTGAGGAGAGGCTGTGATTATATGGGAATGAGCTGACTTCTTTAATATATTGAGTGATATGGTTTTTTTAGCAGTGCACCATCCACATCAAAAACTAAACATGGAAGTTTGTCGTTCGGTTTTAATCGGGTTCGGAAATAATTTCATTCCGAACTTTCAAAAACCGTTTCTGAAAGATCGAGGATATTCGGAAATTATACGGAACAGCCGAAAATTACTGAATTACTCTCGTAATTTTTTAGGCATTTTGACGAAACTTGTACAAATTGATTTGTTTTTGAATTATCTATTCAAATATGTAAATTTTATTAAGATACATCAAGTTTGAATTTTCTATGTAAAATGCGTGAAGAGTTAGCAACGGTTATTGAGTAGCCTAGCGAGTACCTACATTGTAAATAGAGACATAACAACCGATTTAATCGCAATAGTTTTTACCATATAACTCCGTTAATAATTCAGGGATTTAGTTGAAAATAGTACAGATCGTTTTGCATTTTAATTTTCTATTCAAAAATGTTAAAAAAATAAAAATTTTCAATTTTCAATTTCCCATATATAATGCAGGCAAAGTTAGCTACCGTTGCTAACTTCAGTGACGTACACAAAACTATACGTATTGACGTGTTTCCATTATCGCAAACAGAAGAAAGAGGAAAGATATGATATAATTATAATATTTCATTGATCGAAAATGACGATCAGTGAAATTAATTGCTTAATTTTTTTTACGGAATTCCGAAAAAACCCGACATTTACGAAAAATAATTTAGAACGTTCGGTTTTTTTCGGGGTCGGAAATAATTTTATTCCGAACTTCCGACAACCGATAAAAACCGAATTTTCGGTTACGTTCGTAAGGGAACGGAAGAAACTTCCATGCTTATCAAAAACCAATTGCCTTGTTGACTGTCCAGCCAGTTTTGCTGAAAGCAGGGGAAAATATTTCATTGTTGAGTGGACTGTCGACAATTGCGGTTGACTTGATGGCTGCTTATGTAGATAAGGTTGCAATTTAACATATACACATAAAATATGTTTCAACTGAAAACAAATTACATAAATAAGTTAAAACAAGTATTTCTAAAAAAAGTTATCATGCTAGCTACATTATCGAGAGTACTTATACTATTAGCTATATCACTATATAACCTTTTAGTAAAGTATACTATAGTAACAAATTAAAACTAACCATCAATTCGAATCTTCTTGACGAAGGGTGTGAGACAGCAGGAAATTAGGGAATTCAGGGATGATGCAGTGAGTGAAACTATATAGTATTTTGTGACAAGGGCATAAATCATGGATAAGTCGTCGATGTTCCAGTGTCTTTAAACCAAGTTTTTGAAGTCTTATCATATAAGGTAGAGTTCGTAATCCTGGTATGGCCCTTGTGAAAAATCTTTGAACTCGCTCAATCTTTGTTATAAACTGCTTGTTATGTGGGCTCCAGACCGGAGAACAATATTCAAGAATTGGACGAACATATGTGCAATACGCTTTGGTCAATATTCGCTTGTCCCTTAAACGAAAGCATTTGAGGATTAGGCGTGTTCTAACAAAGGCCTTGTGAATGATTTGGTTGATATGGGCTTTGAAGTTGAGTTCACTGTCGACGATAACACCTAGGTCGCGTACATTGTCTGTGGAGGATATGGGTCGTGAGGAGATTGAGTATTTGTTGGGCATAATGCTGCTCCTCGTTGTTTTGATGGAAGCTTGGAGGCATTTGTCTGGGGCCAATTGTAATAGCCATTTTTTGCTCCATAACACTAACTTGTCAACAGCAGTTTGAAGGGAAGAGCTGTGAGGGGATGATGATGATGAGTAAAGCTTGATATCGTCTGCGAATAGTTTGTATTTTACAGAGTTGTCTGTAAATGCGTCTACAACATCGTTTATGTAAACAAGGAAAAGCGTAGGCCCAAGCACACTCCCTTGAGGTACACCACTTGTCACATCTCTACTGTGGGATAATTGGCCATTCACCTTGACAGCCTGAACCCGGTTCGCCAAAAACTTCATTATCAACAAGAACAGGTTGCCTGAAATTCCGTAAGCTTGAGGTTTTGTCAGTAATTTAGGGTGGGGCACTGAATCAAAAGCTTTTTTGAAGTCGAAGTATATAATATCAGTACCCTGATGGTTTTGCTTTGAGATTGACCAGTCATTGGTACACTCAATCAGATTTGAACATATAGACCTTGAATTCAGAAAACCGTGTTGACTGGGAGACATGAGGTTGTTTGTCTGAAGGTAATTGAGGATGTCTTTATTGATTATCTGCTCCATTGCACGACAACAATAAGATGTTAGCGATATTGGTCTGTAATTCCCTGGATCGGATGTAGAACCTTTTTTGTGAATTGGAGCAATATAAGCTGATCTCCAATCCAGGGGTATTTCATGCATATTGAAAGAGAAGTTGAAAATATGGCAGAGTGGTACGGAAAGTCCAGCAGCACAATTTCTGAGTAGGCTATTTGAAATACCATCAGGTCCAGATGATGAAGAAGGTTTGAGATTTCAAAGTGTCTGATAAATACGATCAGGAGTAAAAATGATTTTTTCAAGTTTTTTGTTGGTTCGAGCAGGCAAGATACAATTTGAGCCATCATCGACCATAAATACACTGCAAAAATAATTGTTGAAAATGTTAGCAATCTCAGTTGGATCAGAGGTGAATGTTCCATCCTGACTTTTAATCTCCTGTATTGGATTATGTGTCGATAACTTTCTGTTGACAAATCGATAGAAACGACCAGCTGAGACAAGTAAACTTTCCTGTGATTTATGGTAGTCTTTTATACTCCTTCTGAGGTCTCTTGAAAATTGCCTGTAGATATTTTTGCTTTCGATCCTCCCATTTGAACGCCATTCGTGGAAGGCCTGCAGCTTAAGTTTCTGAGCCTGAACGATGAATGTAGGTTATGATGACTTGTTTACTTTTGTGGTTTTGATAGGTCGGTCTTGTCCTGGAGCAACACTCTGGATAGCATTGGTAACAATGTTGAGAAAATGTTTCCAGCAGTCATCAACCGAGAAGCAGTATTGAAACACGTCATTCCATCTGATTTCACAAAAATAGTTTCTTAGGTTTCTATAGGAGGATTTGGTTAGGTGTTGTTAATTTTGGCCGTGGAGCATAGTTGGATGTCTGGGAAAGTTGGGTTTGAACACTAGAGTGTTGGGGTCACTTTGAGCAATTGGGGGCATCATTTGAATCTGTGATAATCGTTCGAGAGAAGCAGATCTAGTATATTTGATTGACGAGTTGGAGATTCAACATATTGATGTAGTCCCATTTCATTTATAAAACTAGTAAATAAATCATAAACCTTGTTATTGGGATGAGAATAGTTTTTCCAGTTCATTTCAGGAAGATTGAAGTCGCCCATAATGCATAATAACTTTGTATCATTGCATAAGTGAGTGAGACATTGGATGCTCTTGAGAGTGTAATCCACAGATTCAGAATTAAATCCTCCTGGTCTGTAGTAAATTATAA
Source organism: Erpobdella octoculata (assembly GCA_963978895.1). NCBI lineage: Eukaryota > Metazoa > Annelida > Clitellata > Hirudinida > Erpobdellidae > Erpobdella > Erpobdella octoculata. The sequence goes on from OZ022245.1 coordinate 18,314,667, forward strand.
CTCTGCATATTGAGCAATCAGTGTAAATGTCAACACAAACAATTTCTATATGGTTATATTCATGTGGAATTGAGACCTGTCTAACTTTGACTCTTTTCTTAGCAATCAGAGCCACACCGCCACCACGAGATCCCCTGTCATAACGAAAAGCTTGGTACTCTTTAGGAAGAAATAGGCCGTCCGGTTCGTTATTTAACAAAGATTCGGTTAAAGCAAAAATCTCTAAATCATGAGTTTCTAAAAATAAAACAAATTCTTCTCGTTTATTTACAATACTTTTGATGTTCGTAAGTGCCCAGACCCTCGGTTCATACCCGAAAGGGCTGAATGTTGGATTGGACCAGAACTGAAGAAGGCTTCCCTGTTTCCTGGGCCGTCTTAGATCTCTTTTCACATCTCAGATAAGCAGCTTCGGCCTCTCTAGGTGTTAGATTTATAAACACTTTCCTGATAGAAGGATCGGTCGACAGTCGGAGGACCCGTGACGAGGAAATTAGATCATACACTGCTTCAGAATTTGTTAGAGTGACACAGAGTCTGGTATTTGCCTCTGACAATGTTGACACTTCGATTAACGGAAATAGCATGGGTCCTGTTGATCTTTCAAATGGTTATCTTCTTGATACCTTTTCTAACGCGACTCTTGATGTTTCCAATGTTAATGAATTCCATGACATGGGTAACTGCTGCTCTGTTGATCTGTTTCAATCACTTGATAATTCTCTTGAGACTGATTCACCTGATGAGTTTCAGCTTAATCATAATTGTGATATGTATAAAACAAACAGTCCTGACGTTTTGGACGCATGCTCTTTTTCGCAATATTTCGCTACAACGCAAGATCCGTCATCTAAAGATACTTTAGAAAATATCCTCACAGAAAGTCCTTGTTCTTTCACGACCGTTGTTGATGACTTGGATCAACCTGTTAGTCCTGATGATACCGCGCGCACCTGTGTCGAAGAAGAATGTCCGATTGATGACAATTGTTCGTACTCATCCAGTTCCTTCCTCCATTTACTTTCAAACGAGAACATCACTGTTCGACGAAAGCGGAGATATTCTTGATTTTATTTAATTTAAATATCTTATGTAATTTCGACTTAATTTAATCATTTATTATCATAATACTTGCTTTTATTATTATTACGGTTAATATTATTTTATCCTTTAATTAAACGTTTTTAATTATACTTATTTTATCCTCATAACTCCAGTTTATTTTATGTACGTTAATTTAATTACAGTGTCTAAATTTGATTATTTTTATTAATATCCTTTTATTAAGATAATTCCATGAGGATATTAGTTTATTTGTATATTAAGTTATTAGATGTTTTCTTATCTTTTGCCTCCTTTTACGCGATTGTATTTACAGACTCTGAAGATGGCCAAAGCCGAAACGGCCCGTAAGTCTGAAATAAAGAAGGTTTTAAATGTTAATACTTTTCTTAATACGTGTTCCGAAATATTGAGAAAGTATCTATAAAACTCATAGCGGCTAAATGGAGACTCATTTTTAATCCAGCTTGTCTTAAAGAAAATCTTATGCCATCTTACATTATTATTATATATATATATATATATATATATATATATATATATATAATAATAATATATATATATATATATATATATATATATATATATATATATATATATATATATATAATAAACAGTGGTTGGTAAGCGCTTTTGTTGGGGTATGTTGAACACAACACTCGACTATTACCAACCACTGGTGGTGGTGGCGCAGATGGTAAGATAGTTGGCATGATACGAGGCGGTGTTGCCGATCTGACAGTCGTCCGTTCGAGTCTGAAGTTGAGACATTTATATTTGCGTTATTTTGTAGTGGATTGTAAGCCATCCAAGTGTCTGATATATGGCTCGTAAAAACATATCAATGCTGAACTCCGCCTCGCTAATTGCAAGCCAGTCCCAAGCCTGGAGAAAGGAGGAGGGAAAAGTTAAAAGGATCAAATTCTGATCCACGACAGGAAGTACTTAAGTGCTTCCTACATACAGCCATTAGAGTCTTAAAACACCTGGTGTAAAGGACTATAAACTATCATAAAAAAAAAAAAAAATATCAATGCTATGTTTCCTTATAATATTACTAGCGGGGCACCCGGCGTTGCCCGGGGTTTTTAGAGGTTTTTCTAATGTTTGTCTCTCTCGCTCCCGTTTCCTTCTCCGCTTTCCCGTTCCCGGTCGCTTTCCCGCTCTCGGTGGTTTTCCAGCTCCCAGTCGTTTTCCAGCTCCCGGTCGCTTTCCCTTTCCCGCTCTATCTTTCGCTCTCAGTTGGCTTCCCGTTCCCGTTTTCGCTCATTTATGTATGTATATGTATGTATGTATATATATATATATATATATGTATATAGTTCCGCTTACTCACCCGCTCCGCTCCGCTCATTTTGTGACGGATTTCATTTTTTTTTCTATATTTGATTCCCCTTGACTCTCAAGGTTGTGTGAAAATTTCATTACAATCAGATGAATGGTGTAGCAATACATAAAGGACATATATACATACATACATACATACATACATACATACATACAAACATTCATTTATATATATATATATATATATATATATATATATATATATATATATATATATATATATATATATATATATATTTATATATATATATATTTATATATATATGTATATATATATATATATACACTTAGGGTGGTCCTTAATTTTCAAAATTGACTTTTTCTATGGGGCACCCTTCAACTTTGTTCATAAACAGGCAGAAACAATTCAGCTAAATCTGAAATGATTTAGAGGTCAATACCACACTTATAAATCTATATATTTAAAAGGCCATGTTTTTTTCAAAGTTTATGTGTTAATTTGCCTATCGCATCCGAACGGCTGAAGCAATTTATACAAAATTTGGCGTGAATGTATTCTTCATTAAGGCAAACGTTTTGAGCTATTAAAAATAGAAATTGGTTCATTAATTTACGTTTTATTGTAAAAAAACGAGACAAATCTTCAAAAAAAACTGAACAACAGCGGATAACCTTGTTAGTTAAGTAACATGCAAGGCTCTATACTCTATGACTACTTTATGCATGTATTTATGTTGATGGAACCTTTTGTTACACATGTTAGTTAAGTATAATGCAAGGCTCTATACTTTATGCATATATTTATGTTGATGGAACTTTTTGTTACACATCATTCTGTCTACATAATTTATGAATATGTTGCTCTTTACTTTTTTGTCAAGTTTCTCAAAATGCATTTTATCAGCAGTCGGCTATTTGCAATCAAACAATTTAACAATATAATATTTGGTGAAACTGTTGGATATGGTAATTCAAATGGATGTAATGCAGTTTAAAAATGGTAGAAAACATGAAAACAGAATTCAAACCAACAGTTTAATTAATTGGAGGATATCAGTACCAAAAAATTTAGAGCTGGCTTCTAGTCCTTGTGTCTAGATTAGGAGTTAACCAGCTTGTCTACGTACAGAAGCTCACATCTGTAATTGGAGAAGCTACAGCAACTGCAGGATTCAGCTGCAGCTTGGAGCATATCTGATCATTTCAAATGCTTTGGCTCTACTTCTGTCAATTGCGATCCAAGAAATGATCCAAGACAAAAATTGTGCTTGCTGTCATCACATTTCATAAATTATTTTAGAGGCAACGGTTACTCTTTATCTTTTTACCCTTTAAAAAGACCCGACATAATGATTTTCAGAAGGTTTTAAGGTAGCTGTGAATACATCGACTAGTAAAAATTTCAGATATCGAGTTCAAATGTCATAGATCACAGTTGAGAAACGTTTCCAATGTTTTAAATAAAATTATTGCATTTGCTAAAACTTTTCTGAAACAATTCCAGTTTTGTGATGATTATTGTGAACTGTTAAAACTAGCAACAATATTTCTAGAAGGCGTTCCATCTTGAAGTTACTCATGCATAGTTTAAATTCAAAGTTTGAGCATAAATGATCGAGAACAACCTACTGAATGTATATCAAATTAATTTTTTTCTTGTTAGTATTTTCATGTACAAATATGACAACCATATGTTACCGTCGTCATTTGATAACCTTTTCACAAAATCGTCTCATGTACATTCTCATGATGTGCGTTCTTTGCATTGCTTTCGGTCCGATTTTGCTCGAACAACTCTCAAAACATTCTCCATAAAGTGTTTTGGTCCGCGGTTGTATTCAAGTATTCCAATAACAATATCCTCATTGAAAAGCATTCTGCTATTTAAAAAATCGTTGAAATCTTACATATTACAGCTAGATTCATAATTTCAATATCTATATACTTATGTTAACTTCGATACAGATATGTTAACTTATATATACTTATGTTTACTCCTATACACTTATGTTAACTTTTATTTCTCTGTCTCGGTTCGTATTTAAATCTGAATTTTCGTTTAAAGGTCGTCCAGTTAGCGGGAAGTAATTCCCTTTGGATGAACCTTTTGAGCACTTGATTTTTTTTTCCTTATTTATAACTTCACTGTTGTACTTAATTGTTTTGTTTCGTGCTCAATAAATGTTAAAAAAAAAAAAATTTAAATAAAAAATTTATTTTAGAGCAAGAAAAGGTAGAATACATTTACTTAGATGTGTTTGGTGATGAACACAGTGTCATACAACGACATAGATCAATAAATACAAGACAAAAAATCGAGAAGTTTCTCAGATCGCAATAAAAAAATCCAAGATTGTTGTGGTGCTTTTCAGTAAAACTGATGGCTTTGGCTTTTTCGACCGCATAGTTTCTCAATTGAACACCAGGTGTAAAACATTTTTTGAGGAGGATAACTGTTAATCCTATGCTATGGAGTTTTCATAACTTGGAATACTTTGTTGTCAAAAGCAGTTGCAGATTTTTACCATCACTGGCCTACCATCAACTTTTCTCAACAAAGATGTGAAGCTTTGATCTGCAGATGATGCATACCATTCGGTGACGAACATTATCAATATTATGAAAGTGGTGTAAGACATTGCAGAACATGGTGTAGTCAAGATGGATAGGCAAAAGCTGCACACTAAAAAAACAGAAACAATGCCTGCACTTAATTGTAAAGAGTAAAGATGTACACCCAGAGATTTCCTGATAGAGTGAAGCGAATTAGACTAACACTGGTCTAACTAGATGATTTTTGTCACTGATAGTTCCAGAGCAGAATGGCAACAATTAATACAATATCTTACAGTTGTTTAAATGCGCTACAATAAATTA